>CAMRHE010000007.1:1200000-1800000 GCA_947044405.1 Leptodactylus fallax
ATCTTCAAATGGTTTGTAGACAGGTCAAAACAGTAATGTACGCACACAATCTCCTTCTCTTTGTTACCCATAAACGCATTTCATTTCCGTTGATATTGAGTGAGTTCAAATGCTTTGGACATCTGAGTAACTTTAAGGTCAATCTGTCCAAAAGCGAGGCCCTTAATATCACCCTAACCTCATCTGAGGCTGCCCACCTTGTAGACAGCTTTCCGTTTAAGTGGCAATCTGTGTCTATTAAGTACTTAGGGATTCAGATCCCTTCTGACCCCTCTCGTCTTTTCCACCTTAACTACCTTTCCTTACTTGAGGCAATCTCGGCTGCATCAATGCATAGAAAATGGACATCATTTCTTGACTCCTATATGTATTTCACATCTTGCCTATCTACATCCCACAACACTTGTTTACCCGTTTACAGTTGATGTTTGGGAAGTTTGTATGGGGCTCGACTTATAACAGATTGCAGTTCAGGAGGCTGACGTGGCAGAAATCCAATGGGGGGTGTGGGCTTACCAGATCCTAGATTATACTACCTGTCTGCGGTCCTGCTGCAGCTCTTTAATTGGTGTTACCATGGCGCGGATAAACAGTGGGTATAAATTAAAGTTGAGCTTCAGACAGGTCAGAGATAACGTTGTGAAGAAGTTTAAAGCAGGGTTAGGTTATAAAAACATATCCCAAGCTTTGAGCATCCCAAGAAGCATTGTTTAATCCATCATCCACAAATAGAAAAAGTATTCTACAACTGCAAACCTACCAAGAACTGGCCACCTCACTCTGGAGGGGCTGCAGAAATCCTCAGCTCAGGTAGGAAAATCTGTCCACAGGGCAACTATAAGTCGTGCTCTCCACAAATCCGGCCTTTATGGAAGAGTGGCAAGAAGAAAACCATTGTTGAAAGAAAGACATAAAAAGTGCCATTTGCAGTTTTCCACAAGCCATATAGGGGACACAGCAAACGTGGAAGAAGGTGCTCTGGTCAGATGATACTTTTTGGCCTAAATGCAAAGCGCTATGTGTGGCAGAAAAGTTACACTGCTCATCACCCTGAACACACCATCCCCACCGTGAAACATGGTGGTGGCAGCATCATGTTGTGGGGATGCTTTTCTTCAGCAGGTATATGGGAAACTGTTATATGCTCACAGCAATAAAGGTGGCCATCATATGATCAACCATATGCAAAGCTCAAGCCAAGACTATTATTCTGTCTATCAAGAATGCTGCCAGCAAACTCCTCACCTCCACCCCAAATATTGCCAGGGAGTTTATCTCCTTCTACAAGACATTATATAATTTGAGAGCTGACCCCACTGATATCACAGTTGATGAGAAAAATTGCCTAACAGAAGAATTTCTGACCTGCCTAACTCTTCCCACCCTTTCACCTGATTCTCTTGATTTCCTGACCACTTCTCTCTAAAACAACTCCAGTCAGAACTGAACAGTTTCCCTGTAGGGAAAAGCCCTGATGGGTTCCTATTGATCTATTACAAGAAGTTCCAGTCCACCCTAGCACCGCAACTCTCACTCGTCTGTAACGCACTAATGCAGGGGAAATCTCTTCCTAGACAGGCCCAAGAGGTTCACATCACACTGATTGTGAAGAAAGGTAAAGGCCCGCATAACTGTGGAAGCTACAGACCAATCTCCCTTCTGAATCTGGATATTAAAATTTGGGAACATCCTTGTACCATCGCCACCTCCACTCCTCCCAGTCGTGCTCATCCTGCCATTACTGAGACTACCAGAAAATGCATACTATTTCCTTTGGGACAAGATGAATGCTCTAACGCTAGTGACCTCTCACCTGATGGCAACCCGCTGGATATACAATAAACCCTAGCCCTCATCCTCAACTTTTTACATGTACAGCACCTCAGCCACTACTTATCACTTTTTTGGAAGATGATGTCTCCTAATGATGGACATTTGCTTGAGATGTAAGCCCACGTAGGTACATACTCACACATTTGGTGGCACTACCCGCTCAACCGACCCTTTTGGTCACAGATTCAGAACAACATACATAAACTCACCAACTACACTATTAAATTAACCCCGAAGATGGTTTTTCTTGCTATGCCTTCTGTGGATTACAACCCTACAAAAGATATACTAATCTCACATCTTCTGGCTGCTACTAAATCTATGATCTCACAATTCTGGTTGCAAACCGTCACTCCTTCTGCACAACTTTGGGTGACTAAGGTTCAGCAATAGTATGTTGTACCGTGTTAGCCATAGAAAGTAGTGGAAGAGTGAAGAAATCAGGGGATACCTACACCACAAATTTTACAGACTGTTTATTTCCTGACCTGTTGTAAATAACTTCCCTATTTATATTGCATTTTGTTATTCCAAGATCCTTTTGAAGATCCATGTCTTGTGTATGTATAAATAGTGTGAATTTTCAGTTTCTAGTATTACACCATGTCTGAAGAAACGAGCTAGCACTCTCGAAAGCTTATTTATCAAATATACATCAGTTAGCCTCTAAAAGGTATCGACTGATTTCTTCACTCTTCCACTAAGGTTCATCAAATCGCTTGCTTCGAAGAACTCTTGAGTTGGAAACTTAGATTATGTTCCAAATACCTAAAGATTTGGTCCTCTTGGCTGCAGCTAACATGCTGAGTTGGCTTTTTCACCCACCTTTCTCTGACTAACGTATTAACCCACATCCTCTGGAATATACATCCAGGATGGTACTTACACAGGGGGAATTTCCAGTCCGGTCCATGCTGCTTCCAGATCCCACAGGGTATGGATATTGAACCTTCGGCCATTCTTCAGAACTGATAACCCGAACAGGAATTGCTAGGCGTAGGAGAAACCATGAGCCCGCAAGGCCTCCAATAATGGATGGAGGATTCTGCGTTTGAGGATAGTGGATAGGGTAAGGTCCTGATAGAGCTGGATGTCCGTGTCCTCATAAGTGACCTTGGGCCAGTCTCTTGCAGCCTGCAATATTGCTATCGTATTTGCATTTTATTGCATGAAATATGTGAAACAATAGAAAAACTTAATTTTTTGGTACAGAAACCTTTGTTTCCAATTACAGAGGTCAGACATTTCCTGTAGTTCTTAACCAAGTTTGCACATACTGCAGCAGGGATTTTGGCCCACTCCTCCATACAGATCTTCTCCAGATCTTTAAGATTTCAGGGCTGTCACTGGGCTACATTGAGTTTCAGCTCCCTCCAGAGATTTTTGATTGGGTTCAGGTCTGGAGACTGGCTAGGCCACTCCAGGACCTTGAAATGCTTCTTAAGGATCTACTCCTTAGTTGCCCTGGCTGTGTGTTCCGGGTCATTGTCATGCTGGAAGACCCAGCTACGACCCATCTTCAATGTTCTTACTGAGGGAAGGAGGTTGTTGGCCAAAATCTTGCGATACATGGCCCCATTCGTCCTCTCTTCAATACAATGCAGTCGTCCTGTCCCCTTTGCAGAAAAGCATGATATTTTCACCCCCATTCTTCAAGGTTGGGATGGTGTTCTTGGGGCTGCACTCATCCTTCCTCCAAATATGGTTAGTGGAGTTGATACCAAAAAGTTCTATTCTGACCACATGACCTTCTCCCATGCCTCCTCTGGATTATCCAGATGGCCATTGCTGAACTTCAGATGGGCCTGGAAATTTGCTGGCATGAGCAGGGGGACCTTGCATATCCTGCAAGATTTTAATCCATGACATTACTAACGGTAATCTTGGAGACTGTGGTCTCAGCTCTCTTCAGGTCATTGACCAGGTCCTCCCATGTAGTTTTGGGCTGATTTCTGACCTCCTGATTCTCAGAGTCATCCTTACCCACAAGGCAAGATCTTGCATGGAGCCCCAGACCGAGGAAGATTTACAGTCATCTTGTGTTTCTTCCATTTTCTAATAATTGCGCCAACAGTTGTTGCCTTCTCACCAAACTGCTTGCCTATTGTCCTGTAGCCAATCCCAGCCTTGTGCATGTCTACAATTTTGTCCTCGTCATCCTTAGAAAGCTCTTTGGTCTTAGCTATGATGGAGAGGTTGGAGTATGATTGTTTGAGTGTGTGGATAGGTGTCTTTTATACAGTTAATGAATTCATACAGGTGCAATTAATACAGGTAATGAGTGCAGAGTAGAAGGCCTTCTTAAAGAAAAACTAACAGGTCTGTAAGAGCCAGAATTCTTGCTGGTTGGTAGGTGATCAAATACTTATTTCATGTAATAATAGGCAAATTATTTAAAAATCACACAGTGTGATTTTCTGGATTTTTTTTTTTTAGATTCTGTCTCTCATAGTTGAAGTGTACTTACGATAAAAATTACAGACCTCTCCAATCTTTGTAGGTGAGAAAACTTTCAAAATCGCCAGTGTATCAAATACTTATTTTCCCCACTGTAGGTGTCTCAGGCGCCTCTTCAACTTTATCTCTACCTATCTTGACCATTGTGATTTGGAATGATAGATGCAGTGGTTGTGTGCAGGCTCTTATGTGATGGAGCTATAGGTCAAGCAGCCATCACTGTCAGCGGGCAGGATGTGCCCCCTCACTTGTCCATTTTTTTTTTGACGATCACCACTGGCATGCTATACCTTAGTCATTTTGTTAGAAATATATGGAGCCATGTGAAAAAACCCATAGACATTCATGGGATTTAGAGCGGCCAGGTAGAGGTCATGTGAATCAGCACTTTCAACAGGTGCCAGCAGGCTAATACAGCCATTTTTGACAGACAGCAAAAAAACAGCACTGTGGTGTGAGCAAGGCCTAAATGTTGTACATTAGTTAAATCTGTATACTTTATACCTAAGACTATGCATGATCTAGGAATTCCTGCTTTTGCAGGGGGTTGGACTCGATGGCCCTTGAGGTCCCTTCCAACTCAAACAAACAAAACAAAACAAAACAAAACATACCTAAAATCCATGTTTTTTAAACCTTTCACGACATAGTACCACGGATGTTGGATATTTAAATATGGTGGCTGCTCAGAAGCCGAGCAGCCATCATAGCCACTGGGTCATTAACCTGACCAAGGCATAATTTTTCCAGCGGCACATGGGTGCTGCCATTTTGGGGACAGTCACCAGCTCTCTGGAACTAGATGGGAGTGGTAATCCATTTCCATGGCATCTGCAATGCATTGTATTAGTGATCTTTATCTTTACTTAAATAAAGTGAAACACATACACATTAGGTATTCCTGTGTCCAAAAACGCCCGGTCTACAAACTTATAAAAATATTTTTCCCATATGGTGAACACCGTAGAAAGAAAAAAAAAAACAATCAAGAGCCGAACCATTGTTGTTATTGGCTGTTTCGCTTCCCATAAAAATTGGATAAAAAGCGATCAAAGCAATAGACATTCCCCAAATTGTTTGTGTCTGGGACACAAAAAAGATGTCTTATTTATCCTAGTATGCAGAAATATAAAAAAGCTATGGGTGCCAAAATATGGCGACTTGAAGAAAAGTGTTTTTTGTTTTTGCAAATTTTTGGATTTGTTTAAGGGGTTACTTGGGTAAAAAAAAAAAAAAAAAGCTATATAAAATTGGTATTACTGTTATCATACCAACCTATAGAATACCGGTGATATGTCATTTTGGCTGCACAGTGAACACTGTAAAAACAAAGCCCTTAAGAAAGTCATGAAAACACAGTTTTTCTCCAATTCCACCACATTCTGATTTTTTTTTCCTAGCTTCCCCGTAAATCATATGGAATATTAAAGGGAGACTATCAGCCGTCCTCTTTGCTGCATGACACCGATACAGTTAAAATACATTCTCTGTTCGTACGTAGCTCGTAAACCACAAGCCAGTTCAGGCCTGTGGCCTACGAGCTGCCCTAAGACGTCTGCGTCCTGGCACAGACGTCTGCGCGATGATGTCATTGTCCTGCGCTGTCCGCGCCAGGACGAAGGTCCTGCTTCTTCAGTAAGCAGCGGCAGTGCCGGCGGTGGAGACTCCTCCTCGGGGGATCGGAGGTAGGTGAGTAGCATCGACTTTTTATTTAACTCACTTTGGGTATTGTAATTGGGGTAATACATATAAGAGGTCAGTTGGCAGCATAGGGAATTTAGATAAGAGGCCATAACTAATATAAGGGGTATTAGGGGGCTTTAATAAAAGAGGATAGAAATTATAGTGAAAGGTCAGTGAGGTCTGTATGAATGTAAGGGGAGATAATATTAGGGGGCATTGGGGCAGTATTATAGGGGTTTTCTAGGGAATAATAAAGTTTACTGGTAAGGATTGTATTGGGCAAACTGCAGAGGAGGCGGGGATGGTGAAACCTAAAAAAAAAATACTCACCTGTCCCCGGGCTACCGATGTCCGCAGCCCTCTGCTGCTGTCTGTCCAGTCACACGCATGCTGCTTCCCTGCCACAAGTCCTGTACTGCATGTGATTGGCCTCAGCAGTGGCTGGAAAAGACTCAGTGATGTCACTCATATACATGACTGGGTCCTTTCCAGTCAATATTGAGGCCACTGATGGCCTCAGCAGTCACGTATGGCACGTGTCTGAACAGACAGTGGGGACAGGTAAGGCTGGGTTCACACTAGTGTTCAGTTTCCGTTTTCGGGTCCACTTGGGGACCTGAAAAACGGAAACCCAATTCGCTTGTAAAGCAGTTACCTGCGGTCTATAATGGGGTCTGCTGGGTTTCTGTCTGGTTTCTGCCTGAAGGATGTATATATAATTCCTTGCAGTGTTAAGAGTGGACAGCATGGATATAAAAAGTCAATGGCCTGTCCAGATGTAGTTAAACAACAGTGCAAGATAAATGATATTCTTGTTCAAAAGATCCAGTGAAAGAGCTGTAGCCATAGACAGCATAATACATAGACTTGCATGCACACTTTATGTAAGCTTATTGTAACTTCAGATATTCAAGCTAAAACTCTGATTTTCAATAAAATGAAATGCACAGCAGACTTCTTGTAGTAGGCATATTGAAGAACACCACAGGGTGTCCCTTGACATCTCAAATAGCTAATACAGAATAGAGAACAATACCTTGCACTGAGCTACATAAGAGTTTGAAAAGAAAAATCCCAAGTTATATGTGGGTATAAGAATACTGCAATTTTTCTTACGGTAACTACAGTAGTTCACAGCAGAGATTCTTATTGCTTAGACTGATTCAATGCAAAACAAATGATAATATAATTGTTTCCATACAAAGATAAAAAATTATATCGATATAACAAGTTTTGGTCCAAAGGACTTAAAAAGAACCTTTCACCACCTCCACCACAGAAAAAAAAATCCAACCGTGCCAGAATCAGTAGAGCAGCACCTATTTATTGATGTAAAGAGATCTTTAATGCATAAGTTAAAAAAGTATTTGAATTGAGATATTTACTTTTGATATGAACAGCAAGAGTTCTGTTTCGTCATCTCCTACCTATTTTGTTGTGTTGGGCTAGTTGCTGGACATCTGCCTCACAGCTGCCATCATCTGTGAAGTCAAACAATTGTTAATTGGAGTCTGTGACTCACTTACATTTGCTTCTTGATTGAATATCTTCTCTTTTTGGTTATGTTTCTTTTAAAACTCCTGGTTTCTTGCAGTTTCTTTTCTAGCGGTAGTTTGTGCTATGTATGTTTAATCTAGTAATTCTTCATAAACTACACTCTCTTGATTCAGTTCAGAAGTGCTCCTAGTGCAGTGTTTTTCCAGTCTCTTATCATAAATTCAAGATTTAGTTTCTTGTGCTCTATTTGCTTATTTTCATTTCTCCTATAGGAATTTGTTCCTTAGCCCATTTGTACCTTTTTGACTTCCTGATAGAGCTTTATTTTTCAAATCTGACATGTGTCCCTTCTTAGTGGTAAATTTTGGTTGATATGTTTTGTGTTTAATTATGAAAAAATAGGAAATTTAGTGGCAATTTTGAAAAATATGCATTTAAAAAAGTTTGAAATGATTTGCTTTTCATACAGATAGTTATGCCACCTAACTTAGTTCATAAATCTAATTTAACATATTTACCTTTATGTTTTCATCAAACTTTAATTATTCTTTAATTTTTTATGGACAGTATGAGACTTACAAGTCAAGCAATTTTCAAAATTTTCAAGAACATTTCCCAAACCTATTTTTCAAGGGACTAATTCATTCCTGAAGGGGTTTTGAAAGCCCCGTGTATTAGAAACCCCCATAAATCATCCCATTGTCAAAACTTCACCCCTTATATAAGCCAAAACAACATATACAAAGTGTCTTATCTCTATAAGCATTTAAGAAAATTAAGACAAAATTGAGGTGAAATTTACACATCTCATTTTCTTTTACTAATATGTTCATTTAGCCCTAGAATTTACACATTCACAAGGGGTTAAAGGGGAAAATGCATCACATAATTTGTTATGCAAGTTCTCCCGACCACCACAGTACCCTACATGTGAATGTAAACTGATATATGGGAACGCAGCAAGACGCAGAAGGGAAGGAGCACCAATGAGCTTTTGGAGGGCAAATTTTGCTGTGATCAGTTTCAGGCACCATGTGGCATTTGCAGAGCCCCAGGGAAACCACCGGAAAGTGATCCCATTTTGGAAACTAGACCTCTCAAGGAAGTTATCAAGGGGTACAGTGAGTATTTTGACATTTTGCTATTAAAATGTCGCTTTATACCAAAAATTTTTATCTTCACTGATGGATAAAGGGGAATAACCAACTAACATTTTTCTCTTGAACATGATAATACTCCATATGTAATGGAACACTGATGTACAGGCACATGACAGGTCTTGAAAACGGGAAGAGCACTAACTGCCTTTTGGGGGGCAGATTTTGTTGGAATCATTTTCAGGTACAAAGTGACCCCTTTTTGGAAACTAGACCCCTCAAGGAATTTATCAAGGGATATAGTGTGTACTTTGACCTTACAGGTCTTTCACAACCATAAAAATGGAAAATTACATTCTTATCTATAAAATGTTGCTTCAACCCAAAATGTTTCATTTTTACAAGGAGTTAAAGGAAAAATGCACCCCACAATTTGTTAAGCAAATTCTCCCTACTATAGAAATGCCCCACATATGGATAGAAATTTATGTATTGGCACACAGCAGGAAAGGAGCACCATTGAGATTTTCAGAGGACAGATTCTGCTGGAATTGGTTTCAGGCGCCTTGTCACATGGGCAGAGCCCCTGAGGTGCCAGCTCAGTGGAAAGCCTGAACAAATTACCTCATTTTGGAAACTAAAACCCTCAAGGAAATTATCGAGGGGTATAGTCTGCATTTTGAATCCACAGCTGTTTCACCAAAATGTACTACCAATTGGATGTGAAAATGAAAAATTACTTTTTTTACAACAAAATGTCATATTAGGCCCAAATTTCTCATTTTCACAAAAGGTTAAAGGAGAAAAGCACTGCACAGTTTGTTACACAATTTATCCTGAACACGGCAATACCCCATGTGTGGTCATAAACTGCTGTATGGGTACATGGCGGAGCTTGGAATTGAAAGAAACTGCACCCCTCAAAGGGTATAGAGGCCATTTTGACCCCAGAGATCCTTTCCAAACATAAATATTTTGATATTTTACACTGCATTGGTGAGCAATTGCAGAGGGTCTGAGGCAGAGCCGGCTCCAGGTTTGTGTGGGCCCTCGGGCGACAGAGCCTCAGTGGGCCCCTTTTGGCGCAACACATGCGCACTGCAGCAAAAAAACTATGGAAATTGTTTTTTATTTTTTGCTGAGGGAGAATTACTGGAATGGAGCTGAAACTGAGTTGGCCTTCACAGATATACACATATATAAATATATACACAGACAGGGTATAATAAATATATATAGGGACATAACTAGCAAAGACCGGGCCCCATAGCATACTTTTGACTTGGGTCCCCCCATAGCGCCTGCTTTCCTGGCCTCAGACACAGTATAACACCCCATTTAAACACACTATAATGTCCCACAGTGGCCCCTTCACAAGGTATAATGTCCCATAGTGGCCCCTGCACACGGGGACACCCAATATGAAAATATTGTGCAATGAAATTAATTATTTCTGGAAAAATTGTCATTTTCATTTTGTGCAGCTGATGGTGCATTCATTTCTGGAAAATAAATTAATGCAACAGTTGGGGGGTAAAATGTGCACTGTACGCTTAGATAAATTCCTTTAGGGGTGTAGTTTCTAAAATGGGCTCACAGCAGGAGATTTCACTTTGCTGGTATTTCAAGAACTCTGCAAAATTGTCACGGCATCCAAAAACCAAACTGTTTTCAAAACCCGAATAGCGCTGCTTCGTTTCTGTACCCTTCTGTGAGCCCAAACAGCAGTTTATATACACATTTCATAGCTAAGTGGGGTATCTTGGGTACAACAATGTCATATTTGGACATAAACTGCTGTTGAGGCACATAGCAGGGCACAGAAGGGAAGAAGCGCTGTTTGGCTTTCAGAGTGCAGATTTAAATGGTTTGATTTTTGGACGCCATGACAAGTTTGCAGAGTCCCTGAGGTACCAGTAAAGTGGTAATCTGCCAAAAAGTGACCCCATTTTGAAAAGTGATATTTATCAAGTGGTGTTCTGAGCATTAGTTTTCCAGAAGTGAATATGTAAGTTGTGTAGAGTACATTGGGTGCACACAAATCCCACACTATTTCCCCACTAGCTCCTATGACACGGGTGGGGGGGATATTCTGGGGTCCAGTGCTGGTGTATTTTCTCTCGTAAGCTCTAACCATAGGTTGTACCCTGATATGCGTTTGCACAGCTTATGCATTTTCCTTTCTGCCGCCACCAGTTTCTTCTAACGATTTGGTGATTTGGGTTTTTTTTGTCTTCACATTGTGCAAGCTATATTCTTTTTATTTTCTGGCAATGTAGTCATATGAGGACTTGATTTCTGTGGGATAAGATGTACATTTTCATGACACCATTTTGGGGTGCCTATAACTAATTGACTAAATGTTATTAACTCTTTCTGGGTGGAATATAAAAAAACAAAAACAAATGTGGCTTTGCTTTTAAACATTTAATTTTTGCGTCGTGCAGCATACAGCATAAGTAATATGTTACCTTTATTCTATTGGTCAGTAAAATTACAGCGATACCTAATTTATGTTGTATTTTCATGCATTACTAATTTTGCTGACTAAATTCCATTTGGGGAAAAAAAAATCATATATTTTTGCATTGCCATCTTCTGAAATGCATAACATTTTTATTTTTCTGTTGACAGAGCTGGTCGAGGCCTTATTTTTTGCAGGACAAGCTGTGCTTTTCATTCAGTCCATTTTGGTTTTCAACTGTTTTTTTTATCACTTTTTACTGAACATATTACCTATTAATAATAATTATTATATTTATAATAATTATTATTATAATTATATGTATTAATAGGTAATTACCTATTCGATTATACCAACAGGTAGCACCTGATTTTTTACTCACCAATTCCTACTCCTGTTGCATCTGGCCTCCAATTCTTCCTCCAGGATGCAGACGATGAAGAACTCTGCAGCACCCTCTGGAGAAAGAAGCAGGGGTCGGACTGGACAGGAGTAGGAATCACTAAGTAAAATATTGGCTGCTACCTGTTGGGATAATGTTGGAATAATGTTTATTATTGCCTGTATTGCGAACAATTACTGTTTATACGTTTATAACTGCATAAGTTTCTGTCTCTAGGCATAGTGTTAAGTTGTTAATAAAGCTCTGTTAAAAAGGTGGGGGCTAGAGTAACAAAACCAGGAAGTTCCTCTCTGTTTTTTTCTTTTTTTGTAGCTACAGCATAGAGCAGAGCACATGGAGCTCACAGACAAGTAGCTGAGTTCATAAGTTACAGAATACAGTGTATTATTCTTGTTCCTCAATAAATATCTGTTTACTGTTGAATGCCTGGACAGTCAAAGATTAATCCACTGCCAACAGGTTATGGGCCCAGATATACCCAGATACCCAGAGACACAGAAAGAAAAGGAAAACAACAGTGATCCAAGATGGCCACCAGCAGCAACTCTGTGAAGTTCACAGTGCCAAACCTGAATAATCAGAACTATCAATCCTGGAAATTCAAGATAAAGATGCTGCTAATAAGAGAAGGTACGTGGAAATACACTGTAAGGGTTAAAACATAACTTGCACTATATTCTATATCACAGTATACAGAAAGCACAAGAGGGTGGAATGTTCTGTAAACAAGACTGCGTAGTTGATAAGGACAGACTTGGAGTCTGGGGGAGATATCAACAGTTCTGCCGATTTCAGCAGAACTAGTAGTCTTGGGAGGACATTTAGATAAGGTGAAAATGAAAACATCTGGGGTGATGGGTAAATGAACAAATTTGTGTGATAACGGAACTGGAAAGACCATATATGTATATTGATCACATGACTGTTATGTAATTGAGCTTGCTTTTAAAACTGTATTGAACTACGTAATAAAGTTGAAAACGGTTCATACACGATACCTGTGTACGTCTTGTTTCCCGAGCGCTCGAAACTGGTTATTTATTTAATTAGGATTACGGTGACATCCATCCCAGGGGGACTTGCCCCCGACAGAAATTGGCGCCCAACGTGGGGCCTCGAGATCGTCTGATGTGCAGCCGATAGAGTGCCGACCCACTCACCGATCGACTTGAGGACGGGACCAGAGGACCTCAGATAGATAAAAACAGTACTGTGAAGGTAAGCCTTTGATCTTGCCAATTAGTATATCTGAGGTTCCTGTGTGTCTATTCTCTGTATCGATGAGTGAGGTAAGCTGCTGCATGCTTATATGACATCTCGATGCCAATTGTATAGTACGGAAGAACCTAAAAGGGACATGTCACCTGTAAATGATATGGAAATTGTTTTCTTTGCTTTTTGTCTTACCTGTTTACCTGTCTACTGAGAAGGCATGTTACCTGTGTTATAAGATATATAAGGCTGCAAAGAATGGGGAAAAGTTCTCTATTCTTAACCCCTAGAATTTAGAGTTGCGGACAAGGTTCCGAACTGAGAAGCACAGAGTGATTGAAAAGTCCTTGTTTTGGAAAACTAGCCTCCAGCCGTGTCTGGACGGTCAAGGTCGAATGGGACCTGAGTAGTAGCACGAAGGACTTAGTAGAATCCGCGCGAAGAAGTGCGTGTAGTGATTTGGGAGTGTTTTGGTAAGGGGACACAGGCAGAAAGTTGAGCCTGTGGAAGCCAATTGAGGCATTGCCCTGAGCACTACTCCTGAACTTGCACAAGTAGAGTAGTTCATAGAAGACAGAAGAGTCTGTCTGGGAGTTCTCACTAAGTAGTCATAAGTGACCCTCTATTGTCTCAAAGGTTGCCCTAGAGGAGTGAGAGACTCATCGGCTGATTAGCTACCAGCCAAGATGGGGAAGGGACCATCTAAGATATGGTACACCCCATGTGAACTAATAGAGATAGGGGAAGGGAAAGAAGTAGCCGCACAGGTAAAGAAAATCCTAAAAAGAGCAGGAATACACAAAACTGGGTTGGTAGACAGTAGATTTTGGGATCAGTGGAGATTAGATCATGCGGGATTGATTCAGGACAAAAAGTTGCAAAGAGGCATTTATGCCCTGATAGAAGGAAGCAATAGAATAGGATAAGGGGTGATAGTTCAGGAAATAATGAATCACCCCCACCTCACTCCGAGAATCAGGCTTGAAGGGAGACATTACCCTTCTCAGTATTATTGTTTAATATAACCCATCTTATCTCCCAGTTCTGTATGAAATATTACCTACTTTAACAAAATGCTCAGAGAATCTGATATAGTGCAAAGAGAAAAACTGTCCACCATCGGTATGATGTTTATTGGATTATGTATTTTTTATATATATATATATATATATATATATATATATATATATATATGTCAACCTGTATTTGTAATATTAATTCTGTTTATATCAATGCCAGGATTCAACTTTTATGCTTTTTGTAAAATTAAATCCGCTTTCAGGAAATGTCCCCTAAAAAGAAGAAACTAGGATATTGTGATGTTCCACAGGGGTTCAACTTTTGGTTGGAATCCAGTGAAGAAAATTCTAAAGTCTCTGGGGTTTGGGAAATATTTGAAAATTGTACAAAAATAGTAATATGTAATTTTGGTGTCAGTATTAACTGCTATCTGCTTGAATTGTATTCCTGTATTCTGTTGTAGCGCTCTGCAGATGTTCTGCAGGGAATAACGAAAAAAATAATTGACTGCCAAGTAGCTCCAAGGACGTTGTATCTGATATGATGCGCACGCAGAAAATCACAAGCTGAACATGATACTGTGTTACCCAGTAATGTTACATGTCAATTATTACAAAGTGAAACTTGGCTTTGGGCCTCCGGGGTCCGCAGCCTGTGTATGATGACTATTTATGCCCAAAGGGAAAATATTTTGATAAAAGTGTTAGCCTAAGGTTAAATGGAAAGTAAGGTACAATGACAATATATATGTGTAAAATATTCAAGAACATACTCAAACATATGAAATTATGTCTTGTACTATGTTATGTGAATTTATTGTCTTGCCTGTTATCACCTGAAGTAAGGTATCTGTTAAAAGAGAGAAAGGTGAGTCAGTGGAAGTTTATGGAAGACTTCTCACTAAAGCGGTGGATGCTTTAGATCAAACTGATCCTGTAGAAACCTCATTTCAGGGTTGCAGGATACTCACTAGGTATTTAGTCTCAAACACATCAGATAACATTCTTGGTACAGATGTGATGGGAGTATTAGGTTGTAACATCATGTTACATTCCTCAGGAGAAGCATTTGTAAAAGTCACACATACTAACCATGAGATTTTGTGTTTGTTATCTGCCGAGTTAAGTACACCAAATTGTATTTTTGTCCTCACTGAAGAAGAAAATGTACTGTTATCCCAAGTGCCAACAGCATTATGGGCAACTGGGAAAACAGACTTAGGTAAATTGGATGTACCCCCTGTTATGGTAACCCTGAAACCTGGTGCTCAGCCACCCAGGATTAAACAATATCCTCTGACCCATGCCCAAGAGGATGCCATAGCAGTAACAATAGTGGAATTAGTGAAAGCAGAGGCATTGAATGAATGCACTTCTGTAGCAAACACTCCTCTTTTCCCAGTGAAGAAAAAGGGCAAAAAGGGAGAACCAGACACATACCGTATGGTTCATGATCTTAGGGAATTGAATAAAGTAACACTACTTGAAACCCCAGTGGTACCTAACCCACACACCTTGCTGTCAGCTGTCCCCACAGGTACCACCTGGTACAGTTGTATAGATCTTTCCAATGCATATTTTTTCTGTGCCTTTACACCCCGATTGCCAGTATTTGTTTTCATTTACATTCAGGGGTAAACATTACACTTGGACAGTACTACCACAAGGGGCGCAAAACAGTCCTAACCAATTCACAAGGTGTCTTACACTTATTATGAGTACTTGGTATTTTCCACATGATGATGTTGTTCTGTTACAATATGTTGATATCTCCCCCAGACGATCTTCTTCTTTGTGCTCCAGACAAACCAACCTGTGAAGCGGCAACCATCAGCCTGTTGTGTTTCCTCTACCAGAACGGCTGCAAGGCCAACAAGGACAAGTTGCAATTTTGCAAACAAAAAGTGGTGTTCCTGGGACACTGTCTCGGCCAGGGTACCAAGCACCTGTCAGATGAGAGGACCAAGGTGGTGAGAGACATGCAGGTGCCAACCTCTCATGCTCAGCTACGTACCTTCTTGGGATTGGTATCCTACTGTAGGCCATGGATCAGATCTGCATCTCTGACCATGCAACCTCTGTACGATAGCCTCTCCTCAAAGCCATTCAGCCTCACACCTGAGGCCTTGGATGCGTTTTATCAGCTGAAGTTGCAGATAGTCAGTGCTCCGGCCCTAGGCCTACCTGACTATCAGAAACCTTTTCAGCTCTACGTGACTGAGATGATAGGGCACGCAACTGCAGTTCTCACACAACAACACATTACAGCTCATGGTTAGATGCTGTAAGCCAGGGGGACATCCTCCTGTGTGCGGGTTGTCCTCTCGGTACAAGCATTGCTTGACAAAAGCTCAGACATTGTCCTAGATCATTTATTGGTTGTGTATACACCATGACACACTCATGACATCCATGCTATCCTCACACAGGTAGACAGACGTCACCTTTCTTTGGCACGGCAGTGCAAAATGGAATTTGCTCTGCAGTCCTCCTCAAACATCTCTTTTCAACGCTGTTTAACTTTGAATCCTGCAACTCTTCTTCCTGTAGGAGTTCATGATTCAAAAGGGGGAGTGGAAGATGAGTTATTTTTAAATTCCCTCTCTGAAGAAGAACTGTTTGACAGCCAGCATGAACATGATTGCGTGGCTCTTATGTCACAGGAAACAGTGGGATTTGACCATGTCACGGATGTGCCGTTACAAAATCCTGATTATGAGATGTTTGTGGACGGCTCAAGGTATCTGACAGATGAAGGCAAATTTGTTACAGGGTATGCTGTAGTCACTGAACATGACATCATAGTCCAGGAAGCTCTTCCACCACACATGTCAGCCCAAGAAGCTGAGCTTAAAGCCCTTATGGAGGCTTGTAAGATAGCCAAAGGTAGAACAGCTAACATATACACTGACTCCAGGTATGCTTTTGGCATTGCACATGATTATGGTCCAATATGGAGGGCAAGGAACTTCCTAACGGCCCAGGGCAAGCCAATTAAGAATGGAGATGTGGTAAGTCGACTGATGGAGGCCATACTGCTCCCAAAGCAGCTGGCAATTGTGAAAGTCAGAGCTCACGCAAAAGGAAGGGACCCTGAAAGCCGTGGAAATGAGAGAGCTGACATAGCAGCCAAGACTGCAGCACTACTGGCGAGAAGGGGTCCCAACCAGGTGAGCAAAATGGACATTGACCTAGCAGACCCAAAAGGGCTGTACTCAAAGGTCACCAGTGTGGAAATTGAAAGATGGAGAAAAGCAGGTGCTACAGACGGTGATGGTATGTGGAAAATGGGGGATCGATTATGTCTGCCCGCAGCAGTCTACCCCCAGATGGCTGGTTTGGCCCACGGTAAGGTGCATGCCTCTCGAAATGCCATGGAGTCATTAGTGGGTAAATTATGGTTTGCCCCAGGTTTTGGAAGAGCTGCTAGTAACCACGTAAAAGCATGTCACATATGTGCTCTACACAACCCAGGACAGGTAGTTAAAACACCCACCAAGTGTACACCAAAATCCCTGTACCCATTTCAGAGGATACAGATAGATTACATACAGTTGCCTAAGTCTGGAACATACGAGTATGTATTGATCTGTGTGGATTTGTTTTCAGGATGGCCTGAGGCCTACCCTGTGAGCAAAGCAACCGCACAAGCAACTGCCAAGAAACTGATGTCCGAGCTTGTGTGCAGGTTTGGAGTGCCCGAGGTGATTGAGTCTGACAGAGGTACACATTTCACAGGTGAGATAATGAAAGAAATAATGTCTGCACTAGGGATTGAGCAAGCTTTCCACACACCCTACCATCCTCAGAGTTCAGGCAAGGTGGAGAGGTTGAATGGCACACTCAAATTAAAGATCCAAAAAGCGATAGCAGAGACAGGGAAGCCCTGGCCTGAGTGTCTATCTTTAGCCCTTTACTCAGTAAGAACCACCCCTAACAGGAGGACAGGGTTGTCACCATTTGAAATATTGTTTGGAAGTGCGCCCAAAACAGGGTTATACTTCCCTCAGACGTTACAGCTTAACTATGACAGTATTTCTAGCTATGTGCAGAGTTTGTGCCAGAAATTGAGAGAAACACATAAACAAGTGTTCTCTTCTATTCCAGACCCTTCTGATTTTTCAGGAACGCATAGCTTGCAGCCTGGTGATTGGGTGGTCTTGAAAAGACACACTAGGAAGTCTCTTGAACCCAGGTATGACGGTCCCTTCCAAGTACTGCTGACAACTGCCACTTCAGTAAAATTGGAGGGAAAACCCACCTGGATACACGCTTCACATTGCAAGAAAGTTGAAGCACCATCAAAATGAAAACAGGACACTTGCTGATGTTTGCTGGATGCCTTTTAATAATATGGACCTGGTTTGAACTTTACAGGAAAAAAGACAGCCCAAATCGGGGAGTAAGGGAGCTGGAGGAACACATATGGAGAACAAAAGAGAATATGTGGTTATATTTGGCCCGAGTATTAAACATGACAGAATTTTGTTTGAGAAATGCATATTCCAGTAATGTGTTAGAAACTTGTTTGATTGCAGTGCCGACTTCTGTTGCAGTATGGACTAAATTGTTGAAACTTCAGTTAAATGATACTCTTTTACAGGAAGCTGATCTCCATGTGCATGCAGACTGGATAAGTCCTTATTATGCTTGTATGAACTGCACTGCCTACGCAGATTTACAGGAGAATATGATAAGGATATCGACTGGGGCAGTAGCAAGAGCAGAATTGTGTTTCAAATTTTCATGTAATAAAACAACAATACCTAATTGCAATCCTATAATGAATAAAGGGCAGTTTCCAAAAATCTGCAATAGAACTGACAACGATTGTCAAACCCTGAGGGAAGGGAAGAGGATGCAATGTAACAGGACACTTATTGTCCCGTCACTAGATTTACATGTACCCTTGCCACCTGGGTGGGTTCTAGCGTGTGGTAATAGCAGCTACACCTATATACCTGCCAATATAACTGGAGGCATATGTGCCTTGTCTAGATTAGCATTGACTATGATACCCACACCATATGAACAGAGTTCACAGAAATCGCATGTACATATATTACACAAAATAAGTACTATCCCACTGCCTGAGGATTGTAATTATGATGTGAAACTCTTATCGAAAGCAGAATACATAAGCCTAGCTGTGTCACTGGTAGGAGCACCAGGTTTGTCTGTATATAATGCTAAGATAATATCACGTATTGCTTGCTTTATGGTAAAGAATATAAACACTACTAGCGCTATCATTAAAGATGTTGTATTAGATTTGCAATCACATAAAAAAGCAATATTGCAGAATAGAGCGGCTATAGATTATTTACTGCTTAAACATGGTTATGGGTGCAACACTTTTGCGGGAATGTGCTGTTTTAATTTGTCTGACCATTCAGAAGATGTGCATGATAAGTTGAAACAGTTGCAGGAAATGGTAACACATATTAAACAAGATGTCAACCAAGGATGGTGGGACTGGCTGTTAGCTTTCCTACCTGACTTGGGATACCTTCGACAAATCGTAGGTATAATCCTTTGTGTAATCATTTTTATGATATTAGGATGTTGTTGTATCCAATGTATTCCTTCGCTATGCAATCTCATGAGGGACAATACTCAGTATGTAAGGTAGGATCATTATTTTTAACATTTTCAATGGAGAATCCATCACAGATGGCACACAGATAGTGTGAATGTATTCATTGAATACTGATTAAAAATAAAGTCCTAAAATGGGGGAATTGTAAGGGTTAAAACATAACTTGCACTATATTCTATATCACAGTATACAGAAAGCACAAGAGGGTGGAATGTTCTGTAAACAAGACTGCGTAGTTGATAAGGACAGACTTGGAGTCTGGGGGAGATATCAACAGTTCTGCCGATTTCAGCAGAACTAGTAGTCTTGGGAGGACATTTAGATAAGGTGAAAATGAAAACATCTGGGGTGATGGGTAAATGAACAAATTTGTGTGATAACGGAACTGGAAAGACCATATATGTATATTGATCACATGACTGTTATGTAATTGAGCTTGCTTTTAAAACTGTATTGAACTACGTAATAAAGTTGAAAACGGTTCATACACGATACCTGTGTACGTCTTGTTTCCCGAGCGCTCGAAACTGGTTATTTATTTAATTAGGATTACGGTGACATCCATCCCAGGGGGACTTGCCCCCGACAACACACAGGAGTCTAAACCTGACCCAGTAACAGATGACTGGATAGAGAAGGATCAGAAAGCACAAAGCACTATATCCCTCAGCATAGATGATGATGTATATATGTCTTATATTCTAGGTTCTTCAAAGTAGCCACCTTTTGCTTTGATTACTGCTTTGCACACTCTTAGCATTCTCTTGATGAGCCTCAAGAGGTAGTCACCTGAAATGGTCTTGAAGGAGTTTCCAGAGATGCTTAGCACTTTTTGGCCCTTTTGCCTTCACTCTGCGGTCCAGCTCACCCCAAACCATCTCGATTGGGTTCAGGTCTGGTGACTGTGGAGGCCAGGTCATCTGGCGTAGCACCCCATCACTCTCCTTCTTGGTCAAATAGCCCTTACACAGTCTGGAGGTGTGTTTGGGGTCATTGTCCTGTTGAAAAATAAATGATGGTCCAACTAAACGCAAACCGGATGGAATAGCATGCCGCTGCAAGATGCTGTGGTAACCATGCTGGTTCAGTATTCCTTCAATTTTGAATAAATCCACAACAGTGTCACCAGCAAAGCACCCCCACACCATCACACCTCCTGCTCCATGCTTCACAGTGAGAACCAGGCATGTAGAGTCCATTTGTTCACCTTTTCTGCGTCGCACAAAGACACGGTGGTTGGAACCAAAGATCTCAAATTTGGACTCATCAGACCAAAGCACAGATTTGCTTGTTGCCTGTCCTTAGCAGTGGTTTTCTAGCAGCTATTTTGCCATGAAGTCCTGCTGCACACAGTCTCCTCTTAACAGTTGTTGTAGAGATGTGTCTGCTGCTAGAACTCTGTGTGGCATTGACCTGGTCTCTAATCTGAGCTGCTGTTAACTTGAGATTTCTGAGGCTGGTGACTTGGATGAACTTATCCTCCGCAACAGAGGTGACTCTTGGTCTTCCTTTCCTGGGGCGTCCTCATGTGAGCCAGTTTCTTTGTAGCGCTTGATGGTTTTGGCCACTGCACTTGGGGACACTTTCAAAGTTTTCCCAATATTTCGGACTGACTGACCTTCATTTCTTAAAGTAATGATGGCCACTCGTTTTTCTTTACTCAGCTGATTTTTTTCTTGCCATAATACAAATTCTAACACTCCATTCAGTAGGACTATCAGCTGTGTATCCACCTGACTTCTGAACAACACAACTGATGGTCCCAACCCCATTCATAAGGCAATAAATCCCACTTATTAAACCTGACAGGGCACACCTGTGAAGTGAAAACCATTTCAGGTGACTACCTCTTGAGGCTCATCAAGAGAATGCCAAGAGCGTGCAAAGCAGTAATCAAAGCAAAAGGTGGCTACTTTGAAGAACCTAGAATAGAAGACATATTTTCAGTTGTTTCACACTTTTTTGTTAAGTATATAATTCCACATGTGATAATTCATAGTTTTGATGCCTTCAGTGTGAATCTACAATTTTTATAGTCATGAAAATACAGAAAACTCTTGGAATGAGAAGGTGTGTCCAAACTTTTGGTCTGTACTGTATGCAAATGTGACACTGCAAAAAAAATGTGGGAGCAGCTGCAGAAAGTGCATGAAAGGATAAATCTCAGCAATAAGCTATATCTAATGAGAAAGCTGTACCAGTCTATGCTAAATAGGAACAGTGATATGCAGGACTATATAAGAAGCACTTTAGAAATTGTGGAGCACTTACGTGGTATTGGAGAAGATCTCAAAGATTTACATATTGCTGCACTACTATTAAGCGGTCTTGCAGAAAGCTATGACATGCTTGTAATCGCACTAGATGCGCGCCCAGATAATGAGCTCACACTGGAGTATGTCAGAGGAAAGCTTATAGATGAATACAAGCGGAAGACAGAGAGTGTATGCAGCGCTGGGGTATCTAAAGCAGAATCCGTTTTAAAAGCCCAAGCTCTACCTGAAAATAAAAGTCATTTGAAAGAAACACGTGAGTGTTTTGTATGCAAGAAAACAGGACACCTAAAAGCTGACGGCAGAGTCTGGAAAGCTAGGATGAATCATCTGAAAAAGCAAAATCGTCAAAGGGTTAAAAGTACCATCACTGAAGAAAAACACAATTCAAGTACTGAAACTGCTTTTACCTTTAATGCAAGTAAATCCAAGCATGCATGGTGTATAGAATCTGGAGTAACTAGTCATATGACCAATGACAGAAACTTTTTTTTCTAACTTTAACCAAAGTAAGTCAGAGAAAGTGATTTTGGCTAATG
This sequence comes from Leptodactylus fallax, assembly GCA_947044405.1. Lineage (NCBI taxonomy): Eukaryota > Metazoa > Chordata > Amphibia > Anura > Leptodactylidae > Leptodactylus > Leptodactylus fallax. The sequence goes on from CAMRHE010000007.1 coordinate 1,222,077, forward strand.
GTCAGTATATGAATACAGAGGGAATAGGGGATGGTTACATTGATTGTCAAGTCTCCCCAACACAAAGCAGAAAGATCCCAGTAAAAGACGTGCTGTATGTACCTAGCCTTGAAAGCAATCTGTTGTCTGTGAAGAAACTCACAAGACAAGGAAATGAAGTTACATTTAAAGATAATGGCTGCATCATCTCAAAAAGGGGCCGTATACTAGCAGAAGGAAAGATCAAAGATGAGCTATATCAGTTAAATTGCAAAGAAAACGCATATACTGCTAAACAAGAACAACACACAAATTGTATCCATCTATGGCACAGGCATCTTGCACATAGAGACCCAGAAGCAATAAGAAAGTTAGTTCAAAAACAACTTGCTGAAGGCATTACAATTGATCAGTGTAATCAGACAATGAAGTGTACAAGCTGTCTTAAAGGAAATATGTCCCGAAAATCTTTTCCTAAGAATAGTACTACAAAATCAGAACAGCCACTGCATTTAATACATACTGATGTTTGTTGTCCAATGAATACTCTAACTCCTGGAAAGAAGAGATATTTTCTCACATTTATCGATGACTATTCAAGATATATGGTTGTCAATCTACTTCACAGCAAAGATGAAGTCCCAGAGAAACTTGAAACATATCTAGCTGAAGTATATAACAAATTTGGGAGAATGCCAAAAATCCTGCTTGCAGATAATGGAACTGAATATACAAGCAGTGAGACACAAAGCATTTTAAAGAAAAATGGAATCATGTTTCAGACCACTGTACCATACAATCCTGAACAAAATGGTGTAGTGGAAAGAAGAAAACGGACACTCTGTGAAAGTGGAAGAAGTATGCTATTTGATGCAGATTTGCCTACAACATATTGGGGTGAAGCAATCATGACAGCATGCTATCTTCAAAACAGGTTACCAGATAAAGCTACAGCGAAAACTCCATTTGAGATATGGAACAGCAAAAAGCCTAATCTACAACACATAAGAGTATTTGGAAGTAAAGTATTTGTGCATGTCCCTAAGGAAAAACGTACCAAGTGGGAATCCCATGCCAAAGAAGGTATCCTGGTGGGCTACAGTGAAACCCAGAAAGGATATAGAATCCTGCACCCAGAAACGAACAAGGTCACAATAAGCAGATATGTAATGATTGATGAGAACTTCATCTCGCTCAAGTTTTATGACATCATACCAGTAGTCCAGATGAAGCAACAACAACCTAAGTCTCAGTTACAAAATGACAAAGAGAGAGATGTAGAAGTTTAGTTAGATTCTTCAACCATTGAAGAAGCAACCGAAACATCAAGTGAACCTGAAATAAGAAGATCGTCAAGATCAAACAAGGGTATACCAGCTAAGCATCTATCCTACATTGCTAAAACACTACCCGAACTAGAGCCACAGTCATGGGATGAGATGCAACGACTACCTGCCCATGAAAAAACGAAGTGAATTAATGCTGCTAATTAGGAAATGAAATTGCTTCATCAACTTCAAACCTGGAAACTCACCAAACTGCCACAAGGCAAGAAAGCAATAAAGTGTAAGTGGGTGTTTAAGACCAAATATGACTCTGAAGGCAAAGTTCACAGATTTAAAGCAAGATTAGTTGCAAAAGGATATTCTCAGAAATATGGTGAAGATTATGATGCTACATTTTCTTCAGTTGCTAAGCAGACCACGTTTAGGACTCTATTAGCTGTATCTGCTATACAAAGGATGTCTGTCAGACATTTGGATATCAAAACTGCCTTTCTAAATGGTGACATTGAGGAGGATTTGTACATGACTCAACCTAAGGGTTATATCAGAAAAGGTGTAGAAAACCTCGTTTGTAAACTACAAAAATCTCTCTATGGTCTTAAGCAATCGGCAAGAGCATGGAATACCAAAATAAACAAAGTCTTATTGGAAGAAGGATTTAAGAGAGGTCAAGCAAACCCGTGCCTATACACAAAGTGTACAGATGGAAAGTGGATGTATATTCTCTTATATGTAGACGATGTGATTGTCGTACATGAAGAAGAAACAGAAATTGCAAAAATGACTGAAATTCTGAATCAGCATTTTGAAACAAAAGACCTTGGAATTGTTACATATTATTTAGGCATCCAGATCCAGAGAGAAGAAGATGGAAGTTTTCTTCTAAACCTAAGTGCAAAAATCAACTCAATCCTCAACCAGTTTGAAATATCAGAAGCAAAAGGTATATCAACCCCAATGGAGTCATCCTACCTAAGATTGGAAGGAGAAGATGATCTGTTAACAAACAATGAGAAATACAGACAGGTAGTGGGGGCACTTCTATACATAATAACTATGACTCGACCAGATATCGCAGCAGCAGTGGGTATTCTCTGCAGAAATGTGGAAAAACCGCGCCAAAGAGACTGGAATGCTGTTAAGAGAATTCTTCAATATTTGAAAGAAACTCAAGACATAAGTTTAAGAATGTCTTCAAAAGGAGATCTAAAACTCATAGGCTATGTGGATGCAGACTGGGCTAATGATTCAAGTGATCGTAAGTCAACAAGTGGGCACTTGTTCAAGCTTGGAGAAAGTTCTATCTCTTGGTCCTGCAGAAAACAGGTATATGTTGCCTTATCATCTACAGAAGCAGAATATGTGTCTGCGGCCTACGCAAGTCAAGAGATCATTTGGCTAAACCAGTTGTTAAAGGATCTTGGCAAGCCGTCAACTCAGCCAAAGATGATGTATGAAGATAACCAAGGATGCATTAAACTTGCAAGCAGTGAAAAGATCAATGCAAGAACCAAGCACATCGACGTTAAACATCACCACCTGCGTGATTTGATAGAACGTGGTATCATCGAATTTGTTTATTGCGAAACTGACAAGATGGTGGCTGATATTATGATAAAGCCATTGACAAGAACCAAGTTCGAAGAGTTCAGAACCTCAATGGGACTAACTAGATTAGTTGTTGAGTGGGGGTGTTGGAATAATGTTTATTATTGCCTATATTGCAACAACTACTGTCTATACGTTTATAACTGCATAGTGTTAAGTTGTTAATAAAGCTCTGTTAAAAAGGTGGGGGCTAGAGTAACAAAACCAGGAAGTTCCTCTCTGTTTTTTTTCTCTTTTTGTAGCTACAGCACAGAGCAGAGCACATGGAGCTCACAGACAAGTAACTGAGATCATAAGTTACAGAATACAGTGTATTATTCTTGTCCCTCAATAAATATCTGTTTACTGTTGAACGCCTGGACAGTAAAAGATTAATCCGCTGCCAACAGATAAACCAATAGGTAGCAGTCGATTCAAAAAATGCAGCCTCTCAGGTTGCCTCAAGGCACGTACAGCCCTGGTCAAATGGCCGAGAACAACGATCATAAGAATATAGGCTTAGGTGCATGTTCAGATCTGACCACACTGGGTGATAAAATACTCCCCAGAGTTAAGGGTTTATATATGTGAGAAATTACAACCCTACTTCAACATGTTACACAGGATGTCATCCTGTTGTAATATCAAAAAAATGCTTTTTTATGATGCCTGTAATTTTATGGTATTCATTGCTATAAGTGATTACAAATACAAATATGGGTTTATTATTATCCCTATCTTATTATCATGCTGTTTAGTCTGTGATAGCACTGGACAGTACTATCATTGACCGACTGCTCCACCCTAAGTGTGAGAAGGAGCGCTATCGGAAGTCTTTCCTCCCCACCGCGGTTAGGCTGTACAACCAACACCGACTTAAGCGGAGATCAATACACACAGAGAACTGAAATATCTTTCTGCCTGTTAAATCCTCCCCCCCCTCCTCTGCTACTTCCTATCTGTCTGTCTACTTTCAATGTAATGCCTCTTACCTTGGAACATTCCTGTACATGTTGTATTTGTGTTTGTATCTGCTTATCTTTGCTGCTGTAACACACTGAATTTTCCCATTGTGGGACTATTAAAGGACTATTATTATTATTATTATTATCAATTGTGAAATGGAAGAGCTTCAAAGCCTTTTGTCGCTCAGATCCCAACCACCTCCTGCCTGCCCAACCCCTTGCAGTGTGAGTTGATCCTCCTACTGCTATGACATAACCCATCTAACCTAAGCAGGAACAGTGGTGTTCCCAGAGTTCAAGCCCCTCAGTGTGTTGTGTGTGTTTGTAGTATCTGTACATACAGCTTTGATACTATTGTGAGTTAAACATGCATCTATGCCGTTAATGTAACAAACCATTGGATTTGGGGAATGAACTGATGGTAAAATCCATGACTTAGGCTGGTGCCCCACATTGCGGAAACGCCATTGCAAAAAACACTGCATTTTAGATAACTGCAAAGTGAATGGGATTCTGGCTAATCCCAGCCACACATTAAAAAAAAAAAGAGAGTGTGGAGAAGAATGCGAGGAGACTGAGTTAAAGCCCTAGTTAGGATAGACCATGCCAGCCAAGAGCAGTCCTAGTGCTGTTCTGCAGTAAGAGAATGGGAATTATCCCTACTCATTTAGATATTGAGTGAACGAGATGTCTGTAAGGGTAATGGTACATGGATCTCATAGCTATGTTCCTGCTTGTAGCATCAGTTCAGACAGGATACCCTGAGCATTGCAGACATTTGTGATTTTGGTGGACTCAGAACACTGTTAAAGAGGAGGACTGACTGTCACCTTGGAAGTACCTTTTGAAAGCTCCTAAGATTTTTTTTTTCCAGTACCTATTCTTCAAAGGTTCTATGTTTTGAAAACCCTTTCACCTGAGTCTTACTCATACACCTACCATCAAGGGCACTCCAACCACCATCAAGCTTCAGGACAGGAGAACACTACTATGACCATCAGACACCCTGCAGGCCTCTCTCAGCACTGCACCAGCTTAGGGTGAGTATTAGAGGATCTGGTTGAGATCCATGCCACCATGACCACAGCTCTCAGTACAGGATTGCTGCTCACAGAGGTGTCAGATTACAGCTCACAATAGGAATCTAAGGAGTAGGGAAAGGAAGGAGAAGAAAGAGAAAAGTTTGCAGAAACTGAGTAAGAGAGACACAGACATAGGTAGAGGCTTCTGGAGCTAAATAAGAACTTTCTCACCTCCAAGTGTTTCATTCACATCAGTACAGATAAATTCTATAAATTCCTGTATGATGTTGCTAATGCTTTTGATCGAGAATGATTGAGTTGAATGAGCCGATTTTTATTTGTTTTGCTTTGTGTGTGCAGCATATAAGAAACATCATACCAGTCAGTCTCTACCAGAGATGGGCAAACCGATTTGAAACTAAGCGGGGTTCGTTTGGTTTTAACTAAACTGAATAAATGATGGTGGAAGTAGGGAATGGATGTATTATTCATTACTGCATGATACAAAGCACTGGGTGCTGCAAAGCTTGCAATATAAATAGGATTAGGAGAATTACAACACAGTCTAGTCAGATTAAATCAATTACAGGAAAATTAGTTGTAGAAATTTCAGCATCCCAGAGTGCTCCTGTTTTAATTGTCTTTGTCTTTGTACCTCTGGGTGTGTTTGTATGTCCTATCTATATGTTCTATGTATTGTTCTGCAGCTCTCCCATTGTATTCCTCTATTTGCCTCCCCACTGTTTGGTCCCCCACACTTGATACAGCTCTGGCTATCACAGCTATTGAGCGGGGTCGGAGGAGACTTTTGTCTCCAGGAGAAACTTTGGGGCCTCAGTAGTTAAGTTGTTGGAGTACTGTTAGCAGTGGATTCATTACTCTCTTGCTGTCTACACAGCCCCAGAGCGAGGGAATTCAGCAAAAGGCTCATCTAGAGACAGTCCTGAGACAGGGAAACCTGTTGTCTGGTATTGGACACTTTGCCAGGAAGAGAGGAGTCCTGTGCCAGGAGGTGTTGTCCGGGACCTAACATCTAAAGGTAACCAGACCGCTGCAAGGACTATCTAGGAGTACAGCCCCCAGTATCTTCTGCTGGAGGTGGCTGAGGTATGGAGATAAACTTGTTGGAGTGGAGTATAGCACTAGAGCCTTATGATCACTGGGCATCCCCTCGAGACCAAGGTGGGGAGAACTTTACTGTGGGAGACTACTTCCCCCATTTGGAAGCTGCACACTTCACAGTTTACAGTTTGCTGAGTAGAGTTAAACCTATTTCAACTGTACTGCTGTTTCCTGAGTCATTCCTGCATGACTATCAGGGCCCTTCCGAACACCATCACACCAGTTCAGGGTAAGAGAGGACCTCTCTCCAATAGGAAGCGCCCTGGGGAACTACTACCGCCAACATCTGGTAGCACAGCAGGCCCCCCTCGTCAGTGTCCGGTCTAAGAGCTGAGCTGGGAAGAGTGGTTGAGGGCACTCGGCCTATCTGGTGGCACAGCTACTGCCACTAAGACTCCCATCTTCTATCTGGGCTCCGGCAAAATTATTGATAGGAGTGAGTGAGGGAGAATATTTGCATTGTGCTTTGAGCCTGACTGATAAAGCAATGCAGACACTGAACAGTTAATCCTTTCATTACCAATAATCTAATTTTGCCTAAATCTGTTTTGCAATAGAGCAGTTTGATCTGTTCACAGATTGTTTAACATGGTTTTTACGGACAAAGTCAGTCCTGTTTGGGCAAGAGTTTCATTTAATTTTTTGTTAAATACATACAAATTGTTGTTCTAAAAACCATACACTACGCTAATCTGAAAAAATCTCAGTTTCTTAAGCATTTTTTTTTGTTATTCACCCAATAGTCTAATGTGAAAAAATACCCATTAAGGAGGGCCATACTGCCACAGCTACCACCACGTGACATGTCCTGCGGCCTGGTCTATCAAATTAATCCATACTTTACTGCCTGCCACTCATGCTGCCACAGCTACCACCACTGCCACCACTCAGCCATACATGTCCAGTGGCTTGGTCCATCACATTCCAATATATCACACTGTTAGACAGTGTTGGCATCAAACCAACTTGTGAAACCAACTTCGTGGTCTATTTGATTAAGTGTCCATGCAGACAACACAAATCTAACATACGATGTCAGAACTTGCTATTACCGGCCCATTTCATCAAATACAAATATACAGTGGCACAGCTCAGATTTCAGATTTTAGAACATGTTCTCCTAGAAGGGGTGGCAACAAGATCATGCTTCTAAAAAAGAAAGAGGCATATTACAGACCCTAGAACCCCAAGGGTTAAAAAGAGAATATGAAATCTCGGCATTTATCTGAGTAGAATATAATTATGATTGTGGTTAACCATGTAATCCATATTTAACAACTGTGTTATGATAAATACTTTAACAATATATCATATTTTTTAGATATGTTGATTTATTGGAATTCCTGCACTAATCTCATCTGGAATCTCTACTACAGTATCCTTCTCTGCACTATATGGATTTGTAGTCTTGTTGGAGTCTATCCTCTTACTCTCCCCCACCTCCACAACCCAACACCTTACTCTCTCCCCCCCATCTCATTATTTCAGTTACCACCTAATAGCTAAATTGGTTCTCATTCTTATGTGTTCTTTGGCCACTTTTTTTCACTGTTTAGTTCTCCACATTCATTTTTTCACTTGGACAGATTATGCGCATTATCACCCACCAGAGCCATTCATATAATTTAGATCACTTATCATAAGTATTTCTTTAGTTATCTAGCAACTTTATTGTTCATATAGCGCTTACTAGCAGTAATTCCGTATATAGATTAGATTTGACCTTTCTGGTTTGCCGTATAGGTCTTATTAGACCTTCTTCCTGTCTGATATGCCCCACTGCTGGCGGGGATCACGTACAGCGCATGCGCGGAGATTGCTGACATCATCAGCGTCTCACGCGTGGATACTATTTCAATTCAAGCGCCAGCCAGCGGTGGCAGCGCCTTACACTGAGCAATACTTTGCTGTTTGAATTCTTTCATGTGCTGGAAACCACTAGAGATTGATCTCTCCTTCACATTATTCTATAAGGTGGGTCTACTATGTTTCTTACAACCTATATACCGTTACCTGACTATATATTTGGGCTGGTTACTTAGCAAGGATGGGTGTTTATCACTTGTACCCTACACTCATTTGGCATACAGGGATTATTGTTATAAATCTGACACCTTTCCCTATCTTCACTATATTTACCCTTGACTTACCACACAGAACTAAGATGGACACTTGTTCCTCTCTGTATACCTTGGCTGCAGTTTATATTATATTTCATTTATACATTGTGTATTATCATTTCAGGTCACCACCTTTGCTATGTTATATGGTCCTTTCTAATGTCATACATTAAATATGATGTTACTATAGTAGATTTATGTATGTTTATTTATATGTATATACTGCAGTATTTTTCCACATATATCACTGCATGATTTATTGTCATTGTAGAGTCTGATGAATATCGATTATACCGAAACATCACAACTATAACTGTGTGGCATCCCAGAGCTGGCTATGGCTGGGCTGAGGGTGATCTCTGTGCATTGTATTATTTCCTGTTGCTTCATAGCCTGTGTGACATAGCAGGGGGTCCTGAGTCTCACACAACACAGCGCCACCTAGTGAGCCTCACACATGCATTACACCTCCCATAGGATTGAATAGTAACCAAATGTCCAATGGGAGGACATCACCTGGGAAAAGGGGAGGAGTCAGCTGATCACTGGGTCCCCATGGTAACACCCATGCAGGAAGGTCCTGCGTGTGAGGAGTGAGAAGTGTGAAGTGTTAGGAGGAGGAGGTGAGGAGATAAGTGTGATGTCCTGTGAAGAAAGCAGTGAGTTTAGTGCAGGAATCTCAAGTCCTAGACAGGCCCAGGAAGGTTGGAGAGCTGACATACTCCAGCTATTCAGAAGATCCTGTCCCCTGTCTGCCTAGCCATCGCCCTGAAGGAAGTCAAGCATCATTATCTCGTCAGCATGAGACTGTGGAGAGAACATTCTGGAACACGTGCTCCATAGCAAGTATCACAGGATCCAGGGGCCAAGGCCAGACCTGTGGAATATCCTGCCACCCTGACTATTGCACCCCGAAACTCTGAGCTATCAGGACCACATAACGTGAGTGGGGAATATTATGTACTAGTATCATGGTGGGCATCCTCCTATGAGCCAAATAGGAGCCCAGACGCACCTTAGGGCTGTAACACTGAAGTATAAGGGGCTAGGAACACCTTTCATCAAGTCTACCCTGCACCCCAGGACTTTGCTGTGTCACCAGGCGTACCCCGTTGTTTTGTAGTGAAGAAACTGTTTAAGCATTTGTGCCTCCACACCCATGGAAGTAAAAGTTCAACTTTACAACCGTTTCTGTGTCTGACTCTGCACCGACAACATCAGGGCGCCCCAAACACCACCAGTCGGCACAGTATAGGGGAAGCGCCCCGGGGGAACAATCACCACCAACATTTGTGCAGCCCCCTCATCACCGGTACCAGTGGTGGTAACGTGGGACAGCACCAGCGCTGCGCCCTCGTGCCCAGAGACCGTGACAAGTCTGTGCTGTTTGCACCCCGCAATCCCAACTGCAGCGTTACCTTCCATCTGGTCACCGCAAGAAAAACTGGCGTCACGAACAGGATACGTGTGTGTGCCATTTTGAGAAAGTCGCCACGAAAAGTGCGCCAAATTGTCTCCAGAGCATCGGTCTTTATTGTGGACTTTGCTAAGATCAAGTTTATTCCCTGAGAGTGCTTGCCACAAAGAGGGGGAGCCCTATACCCCTGAAGTAAGCCCTAAAGACTGTCCTCTCAGTGTGTTACAGCCCTGGAAGAGTTAAAACGCCCAGGACTTGTTTGCTGCGCCACATCGCTGTGTAAGAACGCCCACAAAGGGTTAACTGTACCTTGCAAAAGTGCGGGAGATTTTTAGCACTGCCCATGAGGCCAGGAGACCCATCTGCCGCCATCTTAGGAGAGCCCAGAATGCTGAGCGCAATGCTCCAGCGCACCCATACAAGAAAGTGAAAGGCGAACGTGCCGGCGCCATTTCTGACTCTCCGGTGCCGCATCACCGTCCCTGCTGTGCACCGCTGATCTCTGGTCCACGCTGCAGTTGCTGTCAGTGAGTACTGTGCCTCCCTGTCCTTGTCTTCAGTCCTCCCACGGCCCCAGCGAGTGTTTTCCGTGTCCGTGGGGAGTGCCACCATTAAAGAGGGGGAGCACACCGTCAGCCTGCATCACAGTGACTCTGTTAATAGCTACAGCATTCTTAAAGGGACAGCATTCCAAGTTGTAGTCTCCATTCCCTGCCAGCAAGCAATTGAGTTTCTTAAAGAGACGGCGACCTAATTTCAGTCATACCTGCAAACAACATGACTGAGCAAAGTGACATTGTGCCATCTGTTTCTAGTGATCCAGCAGTGCCCATGGCGAGCAGCCTACCATTCTCCATGCCATTTTACCCTGGCGCACCATGGCTGCCGCGCTACAAAGGGGAGGCGCATACCCTCAGGGACTTTCGTGAGAAGATGCTGTCTCTCTTCCAGTTCTATCCTCTGAATACAGAACAGCAGATACAGATCCTGCTGGGCCAGCTTGAGGGTGCTGCAGCTAGGGAGGTCAAATCCTGGCCTGCCTCTGACAAAAGAACCCCTGGGCAAATTCTGGACAAACTCCAGGTGAACTTTGACGTGCGATCTGTCTCCGAGGTAAAGATGCGCTTCTTTTCCAGACGACAACTATCTGGTGAGACCCTGCGGGACTATGCTTTATCCCTCCAAGAGGCGTTCAGAGCTGTGGTGCAAGTGGATCCACGTGAAAATGTGGACTCTGATAAAATCTTGCTTGACCGCTTCATAGAAGGGGCGGGTACCACATTGCTCCAGAGTCAGTTGCGAATGCTTGCTGCACAACATCCCAGCATCACGTTTGCTGACTTCAAGGCCCTTGCCATCCAGGTCTTTGGACAGGAGCAGCCCCAGCCGAGCCCAGTCATCTGTGCTCCCTCACCTGGACCCTCAACAAGCATCGCTCCAGTTGTCCTGTCACTACCTCTGGGTACCTCACCTGCTGCCCAAACTGCGCAGACTACACCAGCAGACTCCAGAGATGACCTTCTGGCCCGAGTGGATCATCTGACCCGTGCCATGGAACAGATCACCGTCCGTCTAGATCGTCTGACCCAGCCGTCTTCATCGTCCAGTGATCCTTTGCGAAGTCTCAACATCTCACCTGAGTCGCCGCCCAGACGTCTGTCTTCAGTGAAACCTCCGCAGAGTGAGAGGCCATACTGTAGCTATTGCCATAGATATGGACACACCAGGCCTCAGTGTTTTCAGTTAAACGGGCCACCCCCGAGGCAGCGGGCCGCCCCTCGGGAGGAAAGAAGAAGGGCCCAGGTGAATCTTCAGTGCCATTGTCACGCTTCGTCTCAGCCTGCCCACACATCACAATCCGGGTGAACGGCGTCCCTCTGACAGCGTTGGTGGACACTGGATCTCAGGTAACAACCCTGCGCAAGCAGGTGTTCCTTGAACATTGGGACTTAGATGTGTTGAATAGAACACCTGACACATGGATAAATCTGTGTGCCAGCAATGGACAGCCCATACCACAGCAGGGTTATTGGGAACCCACTATCCAGATTGGGGACTTGAAACTGCCTAGACAGGGTGTAATTGTCACTGATGTAGAGGATGATAGGTTTGCAGTTGTAATATTAGGCATGAATGTTTTACGCCATTGCTTTGCAGAAGTGTTGGATGCCTTGCATGCCTCTCTCCTTACAGCTTCTCCCAGTGACCAGCAGACCATTCAGCGAGCCATTCGTGTACTCAATGCCCAGCACAAGTTCGCCAACAAACAAGGTGAAATTGGTCGAGTCCGGATCCAAGATACCCGTCCAGTAACCCTACAGCCTGGAACAGAAACTATGGTGTGGTGCCGTGCCCGTCCGGGCATAGAAAATCAGGACTACGAGGCCTTGCTACAACCCATACAGATAGATGGCCAACCACTTGTCATGGCTGCCCGCAGCCTTGTCACAGTTTCCAATGGACGTGTTCCTGTCCGCTTAGTCAACTTGGGCGATGCTCCAGTGAACCTCCACAAGTTCCACTCTGTGGCCCTGCTACACCGGTTAGCACCAGAAGACATTCTCTCTGGTGATTCTACCGCCACACAGCATTCCACCCAAGCTGCTGAGAACATTCAGAATGGAGCCACGAAGTCCTGGTGGGATGAATTGAACGTGGGAGACGCCAATACCCCTATAGAGCACATCAATGGGGTTCGCAATGTGGCCAAGCGTTACCAACAGGCATTCAGCAAACACCCATTGGACTTTGGTAAGACCACGACCATACAACATCGCATTCTGACTGGCAACCACCATCCAATCAAGGAGCGTCACCGTCCAATACCACCAGCGATGTACCAACCGGTGAAAAAGTTGATCCAAGAGATGCGAGATGCTGATGTCATCCGGGAGAGTAACAGCCCCTGGGCAGCCCCGCTAGTCCTTGTCAAGAAGAAAGACGGAACCCTACGATTTTGTGTGGACTATCGTAAACTCAACAACGTCACGCACAAAGACGCATACCCATTGCCGCGGATTGAGGAATCTCTAACGGCTTTGGGATCAGCTACCTGTTTCTCGACCATGGACTTAACCAGTGGATACTGGCAAGTCCCTATGGCGCCTGAAGATCGTGAAAAGACTGCGTTTACGACCCCGATGGGACTCTTTGAATTCAATAGTATGCCATTTGGGCTATGTAATGCCCCAGCCACATTCCAACGGCTTATGGAGAGGTGCCTCGGCCATGAGAATTTCCAGAGTGTGCTACTGTACCTGGACGATGTTATTGTATTCTCCCGGACATACCAAGAACACCTTCGTCACCTGTCCGAGGTATTCAAGGTACTTATACAGCACGGCCTAAAGTTGAAGCCCTCCAAGTGCTACCTGTTGAAACCCCAAGTTCACTACCTTGGGCATGTCGTGAGCGCACAAGGCGTCCAACCTGATCCTGAAAAGATCACTGCAGTCCAGAACTGGCGAAGACCAACTACCGTCAAAGAAGTCCGAAGCTTCCTTGGATTCGCAGGTTACTACCGGCGTTTCATACCACACTTCGCCCAAGTAGCCGAGCCTCTGAACGAGTTGTTGCGCGGTTGTCCCAGAGAAAACTACAACCGAAAGCTTCCGGTAGACTGGACAGCGCGTCAAGAGGAAGCCTTTCAAGCGCTTAAAGCACTTCTGACGCAACCACCAATTCTAGCCTATCCCAACTACAGTCAGCCATTCCGCTTGTACACAGATGCAAGTCACCAAGGTTTGGGTGCAGTGTTGTCCCAGGTTCAGGACAACAAAGAGCGAGTCATCGCCTACGCCAGCAGGAGTCTGAGAGGCGCGGAGAAGAACGACCAGAACTATAGTTCTTTCAAACTCGAACTTCTGGCGCTTGTCTGGGCCGTGACAGAGAAGTTTAAAGACTACCTGGCTGCCACACCCTTTACCGTGTACACAGATAACAATCCGTTGGCGCATCTGGACACTGCTCGACTGGGAGCCCTTGAACAACGGTGGGCCTCAAGACTCGCGAATTACAAGTTCTCTGTCAAGTATCGCAGTGGCAAGTCCAACGCTAACGCTGATGCACTCTCAAGGTTGCCTGTGGGAGAAGAACCACCCCGAGAAGACATCTGGGAAGAGGTGGAGATGCCACCATTCTACAACAAGTTTGCCCAACAGGTTGCTATTGGTGTCCCTGTAGAAGGAGAATCTCTGGCGAAAACAGCTGCCGAATCCCTCCAGGAGCCATCTCTGTGGAAAACGTTCCAAGAAGAGAGCAGAGTTTTAGGAGAATTGTCAGATTTCCTGCTTACAGGAAGAATACCAACCCGTGTAAAGAGAGGTCTTCATGACGTGGAATTAAAACGCCTTTGGCGACAGAGGAAGCGCCTGTTTGTCCAACGAGGCCTTCTACATAGAAACACTCTTGATCCTGTCACAGGTGAAAGGCTTCATCAGATCCTCGTACCAAGAAGAGACGCACAGATGATACTTGAGGCGTATCATGACAGATCCGGTCACTTCGGGGTACAAAAGACCGAAGCTACCATCCGTCGTCGCTTCTATTGGGTTGGGATGAGGAGTGACATTGAGAGTTGGTGCCGAGAGTGTCCCGCCTGTAGTATCACCAAGGAAGGTCGAAGAGATCAGAAGGCCCCTCTACATCCAATTAAGACTCAAAAGCCGTGTGAAATTGTTGCTCTGGACCATGTGAAGTTGGGTCCCACACGTTGCGGCTACAGCTACGCTCTGACGATGGTGGATCATTACTCCAAGTTCCTTGTCATCGTGCCTGTCAGAGATCTTACAGCAAGAACTACGGCTGAGACCTTCTACGCAGAGTTTGTCCGCCATTACGGTTGTCCTGAGCATCTCCTCACCGACCGTGGATCGGCGTTTGAATCCCAATTGTTCCGTGAGCTGTGTCAGTTCCAAGACTGCAAGAAGTTGCGAACCACAGCGTATCACCCTCAAGGGAATGGTATGTGCGAGAAGGCAAATCAAGTGATCATCGGCATGCTAAGAACAGCCGCAGTTACACCTGGTGTTGAGTGGCCTGAGCGTATCAAGGACTTGGCCTATATTTACAACAACACACCCCAAACATCTACGGGATACGCACCATTTTATCTAATGTTTGGAAGACAAGGTCAACTTCCTTCAGACTTAACCCTTGGTGTGAAGGTCCCTGACACCATCAATCCACTACCCATAACAGACTGGGTTGTTGAACACCGCCGACGTATGGAGGAAGCTAAAGAGATAGTTGAAACGCGCATGGATGAGGTTCGTAGGAGACAACAGGAGGATTACAACCATCACGCCCATGCAGCGCCCCTGAAAGTTGGCGACCGTGTATGGTTACGGAATAACCATCGGAATGGGAAATTGGATCCATTCTGGGAGAAAGAACCATACAGTGTCATCTCCATACCATATCCTGAATCCGACGTGTATGAGATCTCTAAACCTGGGAGACAGCCCCAAGTAGTACACCGAAACCGTCTGAAGCTGTGCCTTAAAGAAGGACTACCCACAGAGGTGCCCCCAGCTGAGACAACGAGTACAGAGATCTTGTCACCTTCTGAAGCGAAAGAGAGACCCCCAACGTTAACTGAGCTTATGTGGGCGCCTAAACTACTACCATTTAGCTGTTATCCACCAATTGCTCTAGTGCAAGAGAACCCTTCGACAGATGATTTAATTGATTTCAGTGACTCTGTTCCTGATCCAAATCTCGTTCCACTTAGGCGTTCTGAGCGTACCACAAAAGGCATACCTCCAACACGCTATAGTGATGCCATGGCTGTCCTTGGGTAAAAGAGGTTAACTGTCTCTGCTTCTGTATATATGTTATTCCTGCTCTGATTACATTAATGTTTTTCCTGTGTGTATATACAGTATATATATAATATCTTGCCATGTAATATAGTATTTACATTTATATGCAACAATCCAAGCCATAGTGCCTGGCTCACCGAGCCAAGGAAGTTCTGTTACCCCATTGCGGTATGGACATTGGTGCTAGAGTGCCTACTCTTCCTTACAGAAAGGACTGTTTATTGTTTCTCAGAGAGACTCTCATGATAATGGACACTCACGAAATTTGTGCCAGAGAGCCTCTGGACCCATTTGCACTACTGTTGTTTCTATATGGACTGTCTGATGGTACCGCCAAAAGGTTCCATAAGTCTGAGTTTAATTATTTCTCCGTTACCCTTCAGACTTCTCATGGACATTCCAGGACTATGCCGGGAGGTCTTACCTCAAGTTTCTAGGTATTATATTTTTCTAAACTGTTAGTGACATTTGTACTTTATTCGTATTTATTAACGTTATGTTACATTTCTCACCTTCACCCCAGCCCGTCGCCGAGGTCGGCTCAGTGAAAGAGGGGGAGTATGTGGCATCCCAGAGCTGGCTATGGCTGGGCTGAGGGTGATCTCTGTGCATTGTATTATTTCCTGTTGCTTCATAGCCTGTGTGACATAGCAGGGGGTCCTGAGTCTCACACAACACAGCGCCACCTAGTGAGCCTCACACATGCATTACACCTCCCATAGGATTGAATAGTAACCAAATGTCCAATGGGAGGACATCACCTGGGAAAAGGGGAGGAGTCAGCTGATCACTGGGTCCCCATGGTAACACCCCTGCAGGAAGGTCCTGCGTGTGAGGAGTGAGAAGTGTGGAGTGTTAGGAGGAGGAGGTGAGGAGATAAGTGTGATGTCCTGTGAAGAAAGCAGTGAGTTTAGTGCAGGAATCTCAAGTCCTAGACAGGCCCAGGAAGGTTGGAGAGCTGACATACTCCAGCTATTCAGAAGATCCTGTCCCCTGTCTGCCTAGCCATCGCCCTGAAGGAAGTCAAGCATCATTATCTCGTCAGCATGAGACTGTGGAGAGAACATTCTGGAACACGTGCTCCATAGCAAGTATCACAGGATCCAGGGGCCAAGGCCAGACCTGTGGAATATCCTGCCACCCTGACTATTGCACCCCGAAACTCTGAGCTATCAGGACCACATAACGTGAGTGGGGAATATTATGTACTAGTATCATGGTGGGCATCCTCCTATGAGCCAAATAGGAGCCCAGACGCACCTTAGGGCTGTAACACTGAAGTATAAGGGGCTAGGAACACCTTTCATCAAGTCTACCCTGCACCCCAGGACTTTGCTGTGTCACCAGGCGTACCCCGTTGTTTTGTAGTGAAGAAACTGTTTAAGCATTTGTGCCTCCACACCCATGGAAGTAAAAGTTCAACTTTACAACCGTTTCTGTGTCTGACTCTGCACCGACAACATCAGGGCGCCCCAAACACCACCAGTCGGCACAGTATAGGGGAAGCGCCCCGGGGGAACAATCACCACCAACATTTGTGCAGCCCCCTCATCACCGGTACCAGTGGTGGTAACGTGGGACAGCACCAGCGCTGCGCCCTCGTGCCCAGAGACCGTGACAAGTCTGTGCTGTTTGCACCCCGCAATCCCAACTGCAGCGTTACCTTCCATCTGGTCACCGCAACTGTACTCTACACACTGTGTTTGGGACCAAATAAAGCATATTTCACTATACCAAACTTTTGACGTACGGAGTCCATTATCTATGACAGTTTTGTGAAAGAGGCACATTTAACCTCTTAAAGACCGAGACAATTTTCGTTTTTGCAAATGTTTTTTCCTCCCCACATAATATCTTTTTTTTCGATTCACAGAGTCACATGATGGCACCATTCAATATCCTGTACAATGTATTGGGAAGGTAGAAAAAAATTCAGAATGATTTGGAATTGGAAAAAAAACGCATTTGCTCCAATTTCTTATGGGTTTCATTTTTTACGGCATTCACTAGGTAAAAATGACATGTTATCTGTATTCTGTGGGGTAGTATGATCAAGGCAATATCAAATATATATATTATTTGTAATGTTTTGATACCTTTTAAAAAAGGTCATATTTTGACGCATGTAACTTTTTCATATTCATAAGTTTGGAGATGGGTAAGGCATCTTTTTATGCAGGACAAGATGTCGTTTTTACTGATACCATTTGGGGAAAGGTCTGATGGTTTGATCACTTTTATTCAATTTTTTTTTAGGAGGCAAAGTGTTGAAAAAATTGCCATTTGGCTATTTTGATTTTTTTCCCCACTACAACGTTTACTGTATGGGATAAATATTTTTATATTTTAATAGTTCGGGCATTTTTGAGCGCTGGGATCCCTAAAGTGTTTATCTTTACTTTTGATTATTTCTTTTTATATGTGATCTAGGGAAAGGGGGGTGATTTAAAGTTTTGTGTTTTTTGTATATTTTTTTTTATACTTTTAAAAACTATATCTTTCTTTTACTTTTATTTTCAGACCCCCTAGGGACCTTGAACCCTAGGGGTCTGATCACTCATACTATACACTGCAATATTAATGTATTGCAATGTATAGAAAAATCCATTCACTTCTATTACAGGTAGAGATGAGCGAATCGAGTTTGATCTGAATTTCAGGAAATATTCTATTTGCATCGAATCGGGATTTCCTCACGCTTCGTGATAACGAATCACATTTTTTTCCTAAAATGGCTGCTGCACATGTTAGGACATGGGGCAAGAAATTCTGGGAACACGGGATCACCCATAATGCTATGCATGCAGCCAATCAGAAGCCAGCCCTGTGATATCATACCCCTATAAATACCCTCTGCCATCTTGGATTCAGGCATTTTCCAGTGTACTAAGTGCAGGGAGAGACAGCAGGCGCTAGGGGAAATGGTAGAAAAGAATTGAAAAATGATATTTGGCTCAATTGAAGTTCAGGGAAAGAGCATTAGAAGTGTAGGGAAAGGATAGGGCAGAATTTCTACAGAGTATTGAAGCAGAACAGGGTTCATTTGGGGTGTTTGCAGCCTGGGTAATAGGAACAATCCTACTACACCTTGCTGCACTGACTGCAGGTTTGCAATAGATCATACCTGTGTACAGTGTTCTACACCACTATACAGGCTCTCTGCATCCAGGAAATAGCTGTTTTTTAACACGATTCGCTGCAAATGAATTCGAATCAAATCAAATCTTTTCTGAAAATTCGGCAAACCGGACGAATCGAATTTTTGAAAAATTCGCTCATCTCTAATTACAGCGTGTATGGCAACATGTAACAAAATTAATGTAATGACAAGCCTGGGAGCCTTCAATAGTCTCCCGGCTGTCATGGCAACTGATCGCCACCTTCTGATGATGTTCCAATACTGGTCGCCGCTGTTAGTGGCGGGTTTCAGTTGTATTATACAGCCGGTATTCACCGTGTATGGGAAGGGCTTAGCTCTGCCTTTGACTTTTTTGAGGCAATAATAAACCCCCTATTTATTTTAAATGTGTTGCAGTAATTTTTATTAAAAAATATATAAAAAGTTGAAAAAAAAAAAATTTCAATTCAGGCAATGAAGTCAAAACAAAGTTAGATTTGCAGAAGCTTAGGGTTTGCTTGCACTGCTTTATGTAGGGACTGACAACACTCAATCGGCACTCATACTTTACAACAGTCCTGAATTCAATGGGAAATTCCCATCAGGTGTTTTCCCGCTTACCGGGGTGGGGGGAAAATATTCCAAGCTTCATCCCCATCTTTATGGACAGAGATAGAGTTGAGTACAATGGTGAAGCGGGGAGACTTCTGCTCCCTGTTTTACAATTTAGCTCCTGTCTCTCCTGCTGACAGTTTGGAAACAGGCAGTGGCAATGTAGTTGTAGCCAAAATCACCATACAAAAAAGTCCTGCAAGTCCAGCGGATCCTATTATAGTTAATGGGGTCCGTCGGGCTCTGTATTTGACCGCTGTTATAGTGGTCTGCCTATCCATTGATCTGGTCCTCCGATGGAACCAGAACAATGGATAAGCCAACGCTAGTGTGAACCTAGTGTAAGCTGTTAGTTTTACCTCAAATGTAGACTAGAGAGGTCCGACTACCATTCATCATGCCACCTCCCTCACACCATAATCCCAAGAGACCAGTATGAAGTCTTCTTCATGTTGTTGCCTACGTGACCTCCAGACCAATATCCAGCTATAAAAGTGGGATTCATCGCTGAAGAGGATAGATCACCATTCTAGCCTCCATTGCCATCTTGCTTTGCACAATGATAGCCTTTGAGAGCAGTGGTGTGCGATCAATGGAACACCTATAGTTGGACTTTTGGCTTGTAGCACAATGTTGTGCAAATGCCTTCTGATGGATTGTTTCAACATTGTTTGCCACCCTAGGCTTGAGATGTGACATCCATTTATCACGTGCTGCAGAAAGTGGCCATTTTCCCAAGAAGTGGTTTGCCTTTGCACAGCTCTTGCTGTTTTTCCAGTTCACTATTGTTCTTCCAACCATCAGGGTACACAACATTGAACAGTGCTGACACCTTGACCTCGGTATGTAGCTATCTGCCAGATGATAAACCAAAGTCTCAGTTCAAGGATTACATCCCTCTCAGTTTGAGACAAGTGGTGATAATTGGCATACAGATGAAGATGAGTCATTGCACAATTCTCAAACACCACTTATTATTATTATCGGATTTTTGAGGCTTCATGTGACTAAACAAAATTTGCTTTCAATCTATTTTTTTCTCCTCCCACAGGTCACAGATTGTAGCTAGGTGGTTGAAAATGTAATTATTTGTAAATCTTAGCAATATCTGCTACTTCTTCGATTTGTATAACCTTATAGCTTTATATCAGTGCTGCAATTTAAATGTTGGCCCACCTCTAGGCTGACTAGAAGATGATATATGGTTGAGTATGTAGACATACAGGTTCTGTATGTCATCCTGCGGCACATTAGTTCACAGATTTTGCAGCTGGGCTTGTATATAAGGCACACTTGTAGGATGATGAAGCTGGCATCCCATCTGGCTCAATAAATGCTCAATGGCAATAAATATGGAAACCAGGCAGGCCACAAAAGTTGTGCAATCTGGCAGAGGCATCTCTAGGAAACCCTTGCTGGAGGCTCTGCCACGAGAAGCAACACATGTGGCCGTACGATGTCCTGGACATTTGTTTGAGCTGTTAGAGTCCTTCTTATCACTACTAGGGGTGATCAACTGTCACAAGCAATGGCTTCTCAGATCATCACACCAGCATCTGAGACAGTGTCACACACAACAAAAATTGGATTGAAGAGCTCACCAGAGACCTCCTGGAAATGGTTTGTAGTATAATGTTGTGCCGTGTTAGCCATAGAAAGTAGTGGAAGAGCGAAGTGGAAGAGTGAAGAAATCAGGCGATACCTTTTAGAGGCTAACTGAGTATATTTGATGGTAAGCGTTCGAGAGAACTAGTTCTCTTCTTCAGACATGGTGTTATACAAGAAACTGAAAATTCACAGACTTTTTATACACAAAAGACATGGACCTTCAAAGGATCTTAGAATCTTTAAAAATAGCAAAATGCAATATACAGTAAGTAGAGAAGTTATTTACAACAGGTCAAGAAATAAACAATCTGGAAACTTGTGGGGCGTGATGGAGGGATCAGTAATTCTTGCTGTTATCTGTTTGCTATCAGGTGGTAATTTGTGACCCTCACAGTTCATACATAGTGAAACTGGCATGAATATTAAGTTCAAATTGCAGAGTTTGAAAATTTTGCATTAACTTATATTCCCAATCCTTTCTCTCCCTCTGCATCTTAAAATGTCCCATTAAAACCACAACCCACAAATCTTCAACAGAGTGGTATTCTCTGGAGAAATGTGTAGCCACTGGGAGATCTGTTCTGCTGTTATTAATGGTGAATCTGTGTGAGTTCATGCGCTGACTAAGTCTCTGCCCTGTTTCCCCCACATAGAGGCCTGTGGTGGGACATTGCACACACATTATGAGATACACAACATTGGAAGACCTGCAGGAAAATGTCCCCCTAATTCTGTGCACCTGTTTTGACTGAGGGATAGGTACACTGTCAGCGGTGTGGATGTGCTTGCAGGTCTTGCACCTGTTTTGCAGGCAAGGTGTGGTGCCATTTTCAGTTGGTGCCTTCAGGGCACTCCGGACAATAATATGCCACAGGTTTGGTGGTTGCTGAAAGGAAAGGAGAGGGGGGGACTGGAAATATGTCTTTGAGTCTGTTGTCCCTATGTAGCACAGGTTAGAGCTCCTTGGCAATCTTTCGTAGGATCTCCAGCTGTGGGTTCTAGGTGACAACTAGGGGCACTCGGGCTTCATTCTGGGTCTCTTTATATTTTCTGGGAATGGTTTGGGCAGAGACATGGTTGTGTACTGAAGGTGCCACCTGTATATGAATGGTGGACAAGGAAACTGTGGGAGCTGGTTGTGCTTGTCGGCGATCTAACAATCCCATCTACTGGTGGTCTGTCTGGGCCATCAAGAAGTTTTTTTGCAGTCTCTACATGCAGTCACGTAACCATTGATCCAAACAGATCCTAACAGCTAGGCCTAGAAAGATAGATTTCAGCGAAACAAGCATCCTGTATCTTTTAGGGCAATTATACTATCCCTCTCAAAGTGTGTCAACTGGGCAATATGTGTTGCAGTGTATGGTAGAGGCTTGACTAGCAGTCAACATTCTCACACCAAGAGGTACAGTATACTACACAAAAGTAGCCTCTGAGTGCCTTTTTATAGGGTAGCAGAGGAAGCATTTTTAAGTCCTTTTGTGGCAAGATCCAGTGTCTAATCAGATCACACCTTTAACCCCTTCCAGACATTTATTGATTTTCATTTTTACTCCCTACTTTCTAAAAGCCATAACTTTTTTTAGTTTTTCATTCACAGAACTATACTGTATGAGGGTTTAATTTTTACCTGACAAATTGTACTTTATAATGTTACAATTTAACATTCCGTACAATGTTCTAGGAAGCTAGAAAAAAATTCACTTTCTTATGGGTTTTGTATTTACGGCGTTTACTGTGCAGCCAAAATGACATGTTAGCTGTATGTTGTGGGTCATTATGAATATGGCAATACGAAATTTATATAGTTTATCTTATCTTTTAACACCTTAAAAAAATCCAAATCTTTGACACAAAATCGCTATATTCTGACACCTGTAACTTTTTTATACTTGCGAACATGGGGCAGCATAAGGTGTCTTTTTTTTGCAGGGTTAGATGTACTTTTTATTTATTCTATTTTGGAGAATGTCTAAATGTTTTGATTGTTTTTTATTCAAATTTTTTTAGGAAGGCTTTTGCTTTTGTGAAAATACAACGTTTTGGCCATTTTGTTTTTTTTCCCGCTACAGCGTTCACCATATGGGAAAAATACTTTTATGTACAGCAGTTTTCAGCTCTTTCCACAGATTCTTGATTGGATTCAGGTCTGGACTTTGACTTGGCCATTCTAACACCTGGATACATTTATTTGTGAACCATTCCATTGTAGATTTTGCTTTATGTTTGGGATCATTGTCTTGTTGGAAGATAAATCTCCGTCCCAGTCTCAGGTCTTTTGCAGACTCCAACAGGTTTTCTTCCAGAATGGTCCTGTATTTGGCTCCATCCATCTTCCCATCAATTTTAACCATCTTCCCTGTCCCTGCTGAAGAAAAGTAGGCCCAAACCATGATGCTGCCACCACCATGTTTGACAGTGGGGATGGTGTGTTCAGGGTGATGAGCTGTGTTGCTTTTACGCCAAACATATCGTTTTGCATTGTGGTCAAAAAGTTCGATTTTGGTTTCATCTGACCAGAGCACCTTCTTCCACATGTTTGGTGTGTCTCTCAGGTGGCTTGCGGCAAACTTTAAACCAGACTTTTTATGGATATCTTTGAGAAATGGCTTTCTTCTTGCCACTCTTCCATAAAGGCCAGATTTGTGCAGTGTACGACTGTTGTCCTATGGACAGAGTCTCCCACCTCAGCTGTAGATGTCTGCAGTTCATCCAGAGTGATCATGGGCCTCTTGGCTGCATCTCTGATCAGTCTTCTCCTTGTTTGAGATGAAAGTTTAGAGGGACGGCCGGGTCTTGGTAGATTTGCAGTGGTCTGATACTCCTTCTATTTCAATATAATCGCTTGCACAGTGCTCTTTGGGATGTTTAAAGTTTGAGAAATTTTTTTGTATCCAAATCTGGCTTTAAACTTCTCCACAACAGTATCACAGACCTGCCTGGTGTGTTCCTTGGTCTTCATGATGCTCTCTGCGCTTTAAACAGAACCCTGAGACTATCACAGAGCAGGTGCATTTATACGGAGACTTGATTACACACAGGTGGATTATATTTATCATCATCAGTCATTTAGGACAACATTGGATCATTCAGAGATCCTCACTGAACTTCTGGAGTGAGTTTGCTGCACTGAAAGTAAAGGGGCCGAATAATATTGCATGTCCCACTTTTCAGTTTTTTATTTTTTACAAAAGTTTAAAATAACCAATAAATTTCTTTCCACTTCACAATTGTGTCCCACTTGTTGTTGATTCTTCACCAAAAAAATAAAATTTTATATCCTTATGTTTGAAGCCTGAAATGTGGCAAAAGGTTGAAAAGTTCAAGGGGATACCTTCGCAAGGCACTGTATATTGTTTATGTTTGGTTTTGCTTATTTTTTAATTTTATTTGAGGTCTAGGCAAAATTGAGCCTGTAATCGCTTGTCCCATAGACTATAATATAACTGTACTGCAGTCCATGGAGAATTCACTACATTGCATGGGAGCTGTCCTGCAACAGAAAAGGTACCAGGGCTGGTGGACACTCATCCCAGGGGTATAATATAGGGGTGCAATAAAGACAAAATGACCTGTGATCACAGGCATTAATTCCTGGGTCTCTGCTGTATAGAACTACACTGGCCATCCCGGCATCCATCGTACTATTACAGCAGACGTCAGGAAAGGGTTAATCATTTACATTTCTGCTTGAGACGTAAGTGCACATTGAGTTTTTCAGTAATTCATCAAATCTATATGGGTGCATTATTTTTATATATATATATTCTGTGTACATGTTAAATATACAGTTCCATGAAACTTTTACTTGACTTTTTTTTCAGTCATTTTCCATGGCTTTGGTAATAAGATATACTGCAAGTTACCAGATTCACACTAACATATACTACAATACATCTGTACTACTATTTACTATGCAGGCATTTTTGAAAATACTGTATTGTGTGCAGCTTTTTTTCTGCAATGTAGGAATGAACTTAAAGGGAGTCTATCATTAGAAAAACACATTTTTAACTAATGGCACGTTGGAATAGCTTTTAAAAAGGCCATTCTACTCCTACCTTCCATTCTAAGCTTCTCCCCGCTGTTTCTGATAAAATCGTTTTCTTCTGTTATGAAGATTATGATCACGGAGCACCGGGGGTGTTCCCCCTGTGGTTCGAGTACCCTCCGCGTCATAACTCTCCACCGCCCCTTAGCTGCTTATGTTCACTCCCCTCCTCCTCATCGCCGGAGCTTCTGCCTTTCACAGGCATCGGACTGCGCATGTCGGGGCAGCCATTTTCCGATGGTCTGCTACACCGCAGTATGTTCGTGTAGCAGACCACCAGAAAATGGCCGCCCGGACATGTTTATGTACTGCGCCGCAGCACGCTCGTGTAGCAGACCACCGGAAAATGACCCTAGGATTTAGACATTCACAAGGGGTTAAAGGAGAAAATGCATTCCATAATCTGTTATGCAATTTCTCACAAGCATGAAATGATCCCACATGAGCATGTAATCTGATGTATGGACACAGTAGGGTAAAGAAAAGAAGAACCACTATTGGGCAGATTTTGCTGGAATTTGTTTCAGGCACCATGTTGCATTTGCAGAGCCCCTGAAGTGCCAGAACAGTGGAAACCTCCCCAAAATGACCCCATTTTAGAAACTAGACCCCTCAAGGAATGTATCAAGGGGTATAGTGACCCTACAAGTGTTTCACAGATTTTTTTCCATTGATATGTAAAAAAGGAAAAATTACTTTTTTTTACAATATAATGTCACATTAGCCCCAATTTTTCAACTTCACAAGGGGTTAAAGGAGAAATTGCACCCCACATTTTGTTACACAATTTCTCCTGAACACGACAATACCCCATATGTGCTGGTACTCTGATGCACGGGCACATGGCAGCATTTGAAACGGAAAGAGCTCTAATTGGATTTTGGAGGACAGATTTTGCTGGGATAGTTTTCAGGCACCAGGTCCCATTTGCAGAGCCCAAAAGGAGCTAAAACAGTAGAAACCCCCATAATTTGACCCCATTTTGAAAACTTTGACCCTATAGGAGTTTCACAGAATTTTTAACATTGGGATGTGAAAATGAAAAAATTACTTTTTTTTACAATAAAATGTACTGGTGGCTGAGGACTCGCCCGACCCTTCTAAATTGGAGTCCCTCTGGCAGCCGTGGGTGATGTTCCAGGAGACTTCGGAGTTCTCTTTTTTTTTTTTGCCTGAACTGGGGTCATCTTGCCCCCCCCCCCCCCACGTAAGGAGTCCTTTCCTTACCTTTTCCTTTTCCCCTCAGTGTGCCCTTCGCTTCCTGGTCTTGTATGTGGTCTTGTGCGTTTTGATACACCCGTGGGGAAATGTTTCCCTCTCTCTCCAGCATTTGTCTGTCTCTAGGCACGTGAGTGGCACTGTGGTGGTCCTCCCCAGCTGGACTACCCTGTTGGCTTAAAGCTTTCTCGACCACCTTTCTCAATGATACATTTTCTCATATTGTTATTGTGCTACCCGTTACTGGTTTCTCTGTTGGGGGCATTACTTGTCCTTTACCCTAACTGTTCCTCTGTGACTTTTCTATGATTGGGCAGCCTGCGTAACCCTACTGCCTTATTTTATTCCTTTGTTTTGGCTTTGCTTTTTCTTGTTCATATTTACAAAAACAATAAAAACTGATTAAACATAAAATGTTACTTTAGCCCCAAATTTTTCATCTTCACAAGGGGTTAAAGGTGAAAAAGCATCTATTAAATATTGAATTTATCAAGGGCTATAGTGTGTACTTTGACCTTACATGTCTTTCACAGAATTGGGCCATAAAAATGGTAAATTGCATTCTTATCTATAAAATGTTGCTTCAACCCAAAATGTTTCAAAATGTTTCATTCTTACAAGGAGTTAAAGGAGAAATGCACCCCACAATTTGTTAAGCAATTGCTCCCAATTAAAGAAATGCCCCACATGTGGATGTAAACTGCTCTATGGTCACACAGTGGAACAGAACAATATTTAGTGACTTACAGGTGATGTCTCTGACTAATCGTTCATATTCCGCATCTCTTTCATCTGGACAGCCATGATCACTCTTTCCAGTCTCTCTAAAGTTTGCAACACCGACATCTTTGGTTCCTCACTTTTCAAGGCACCTGACCCACATTGTCCTCACCTACACAAAGCCCCCATCCTGCTGCTACCTCAATTATAAAATATATGATATAACCCCCATAATGAATAATACCCCCAAGTGCATCTTTAAATTTATTATTTCCCTGTGCACCCCTTTAAATAGTGCCCCTTATTAATAATGCCCCCGAATCGTCGTGCAATCAATGAACTCTCTCCTTCTCGCCAGTGTGGCCCCTGATAGATTGGCAAAAACAGAGATGTTCTGGAATCTTTCAAGTCAGCTAGATTTATTACGCATAGCCTCCATGATCTGTTCTTTAACATGACAGAAGTGGATCCTAGTGATGACATCTCTGGGAGCAGTGTACAGCAACCCCTTAGGCTTAGGAAGTCTGTTCACTTTATCCATAAGGAAATCATGAATTGTAACTCGTGGAAGCAAACAGGCAAACATATCCATCAGGAAGTCATTCAAATCTTCCAAACTGATTCTGATATACCTCGGAATTGAACATTATTTCGACTTGAGCGGTCCATGTCAGCTATTTCCACTTTAAGAGCGGCTATTTCATCTTCCACTGAATTTGCCACATCTACAATCTCATTGTGAGCAGAAGTCAGCTCTGCCATTTTAGACTCAATATGGGAAGTGCAATTGCTCAAAGCAACCAGTTTGGTTTTCAGGTTGTTAAAGGCCATTTGGATTTGTTAAGGATGGATAGATTGAGATCTGCAAGCAAGGACCTCATCAGTGCTTCAGTAAAAGGGTTGTTGCCCCCACCAAGCAGTGCACCACCATTCTGTAGAGCAGGAGAGGACACAGATATAGCAGCCATGAGTAGGCCTTGCCTTCCTGTCTGGCCTTCTTCCCCAAGAAGCGGAGAGGTAAGTAGAGAGGTGGCAGACTCTGGGGAGAGTCCAGCATTACATTGAGGAGTAGAGCTGGCTGAATGTGGTATACTAGTAGCCGTAGGTGATGTGGAGGTGCTAGCCATACTCGTCTGTCCTGCAGCCAGAGCCCTTAGTGTGTCTGCGCCAACTTGGAGAGTGTCTGAGGCCAGGAAAAACTTTGTCAATTTAACAAGGCTCTTCATACTTTTTCTCCGAGTCATGAAAACCATTGTCACCAAGATGTCAGCGAGGGTCTATTCCTATATGCGGAGATGAACAATAGCCATTTTGTGCTGCATTAGGGTCAAGTTTACAGAGGAGCAGCTCTTTTACACAGCAGCCGCCATGCATAGCTAGCTCTGTTTGTTGTGACTTTTAAGTCATTCATCAGAAAACCAAACATTATGGGTATGTTTACACAAAGTTTTATTTGAGGCAAAAAACAATCTAAAAGTCACATTGTTTTTGTCATTTTTTGGGGGTATAGTTCCACCAAAAACTGTACGAAAAAGCATTGGGAGGCATTCTTCCCATTCATTTAAGGGGATTTTCATCACAGAATTTGCCTAGATATGGCTGGACACTTTTTCTTCACCTAGCTATAAAACTCTGTCCCACTTGAATTGGGCACAGATTAGAGGTGATTTTGGACCAGATTTTGCAGATGTTTTGCATTCAACAAAAGTATAGATCAACAAAAAATATTTCAAACCCCATTTCCCTCCCTCCCCAGAAGGCTGGTTGGTAAGGCCGTTTGTAAGGTGTTCTTGAACTGATAACCTGCGTTCATAAAACATTAATGAGAGCCGGGTTAGTGTATTCTGAGCTTTTCCAGGGTGCCCCTCAAATCTTCAAGTAAGTACTAGGACATACAGTAAATAACAAAAATAAATAAAGGGATCAGTATAAAAAATATAATGGAAAAGTACTATACAAGACTGCCTTGGTCGATTAACCACTCATTATATATATATATATATATACACACGTGGACAAAATTGTTGGTACCCCTCATTTAATGAAAGAAAAACCCACAATGGTCACAGAAATAACTTGAATCTGACAAAAGTAATTTGCCAAACTACATGTTGACAAGCCACAAAGCTTCTGGGAGAATGTGCTATGGACAGATGAGACAAAAATCAAAATTTTTGGCAAGGCACATCAGCTCTATGTTCACAGACGGAAAAATGAAGCATATCTTGAAAAGAACACTGTCCCTACTGTGAAACATGGAGGAGGCTCTGTTATGTTCTGGGGCTGCTTTGCTGCATCTGGCACAGGGTGTCTTGAATCTGTGCAGGTTACAATGAAATCTCAAGACTATCAAGGAATGCTAGAGAGAAATGTGCTGCCCAGTGTCAGAAAGCTTGGTCTTAGTCGCAGGTCATGGATCTTGCAACAGGATAATGACCCAAAACACGCAGCTAAAAACACCCAAGAATGGCTAAGAGGAAAACATTGGACTATTCTGAAGTGGCCTACTATGAGCCCTGACCTACAGAGCCTTATGAAAGTATTAGGCCCCCTTGAACTTTTCAACCTTTTGCCACATTTCAGGCTTCAAACATAAAGATATAAAAATTAAATTTTTTGGTGAAGAATCAACAACAAGTGGGACACAATCGTGAAATGGAACGAAATTTATTGGATATTTTAAACTTTTGTAAAAAATAAAAAACTGAAAAGTGGGGCATGTAATATTATTCGGCCCCTTTACTTTCAGTGCAGCAAACTCATTCCAGAAGTTCAGTGAGGATCTCTGAATGATCCAATGTTGTCCTAAATGACTGATGATGATAAATATAATCCACCTGTGTGTAATCAAGTCTCCGTATAAATGCAACTGCTCTGTGATAGTCTCAGGGTTCTGTTTAAAGCACAGAGAGCATCATGAAGACCAAGGAACACACCAGGCAGGTCCGTGATACTGTTGTGGAGAAGTTTAAAGCCGGATTTGGATACAAAAAGATTTCCCAAACTTTAAACATCCCAAGGAGCACTGTGCAAGCGATCATATTGAAATGGAAGGAGTATCAGACCACTGCAAATCTACCAAGACCCGGCCGTCCCTGTAAACTTTCATCTCAAACAAAGGGAAGACTGATCAGAGATGCAACCAAGAGGCCCATGATCACTCTGGATGAACTGCAGACATCTACAGCTGAGGTGGGAGACTCTGTCCATAGGACAACAATCAGTCGTACACTGCACAAATCTGGCCTTTATGTAAGAGTGGCAAGAAGAAAGCCATTTCTCAAAGATATCCATAAAAAGTCTGGTTTAAAGTTTGCCACAAGCCACCTGGGAGACACACCAAATATGTGGAAGAAGGTGGTCTGGTCAGATGAAACCAAAATCGAACTTTTTGGCCACAATGCAAAACGATATGTTTGGCGTAAAAGCAACACAGCTCATCACCCTGAACACACCATCCCCACTGTCAAACATGGTGGTGGCAGCATCATGGTTTGGGCCTGCTTTTCTTCAGCAGGGACAGGGAAGATGGTTAAAATTGATGGGATGATGGATGGAGCCAAATACAGGACCATTCTGGAAGAAAACCTGTTGGAGTCTGCAAAAGACCTGAGACTGGGACGGAGATTTATCTTCCAACAAGACAATGATCCCAAACATAAAGCAAAATCTACAATGGAATGGTTCACAAATAAACGTATCCAGGTGTTAGAATGGCCAAGTCAAAGTCCAGACCTGAATCCAATCGAGAATCTGTGGAAAGAGCTGAAAACTGCTGTTCACAAACACTCTCCATCCAACATCACTGAGCTCGAGCTGTTTTCCATGGAAGAATGGGCAAGAATTTCAGTCTCTCGATGTGCAAAACTGATAGAGACATACCCCAAGCGACTTGCAGCTGTAATCGCAGCAAAAGGTGGCGCTACAAAGTATTAACTTAAGGAGGCCGAATAATTTGGCACGCCCCACTTTTCAGTTTTTTTACTTTTACAAAAGTTTAAAATATCCAATAAATTTCGTTCCACTTCACGATTGTGTCCCACTTGTTGATTCTTCACCAAAAAAATTAAAATTTTATATCCTTATGTTTGAAGCCTGTAATGTGGCAAAAGGTTGAAAAGTTCAAGGGGGCCGAATACTTTCACAACGCACTGTAAATCCTATTGAGCATCTTTGGAAGGAGCTGAAACATGCCGTCTGGAAGAGGCACCCTTCAAACCCGAGACAACTGGAGGAGTTTGCTCATGAGGAGTGGGCCAAAATACCTCTTGAGATGTGCAGAAGTCTCATTGACAGTTACAGGAATCGTTTGATTGCAGTGATTGCCTCAAAAGGTTGTGCGACAAAATATTAAGTTAAGGGTACCATCATTTCTGTCCAGGCCTGTTTCGTGAGTTTTCTTTTTTTAAAAATTCTGTTGAAGCATGGTTGAAAAGCAATGTCTGACTTTCATTTGTTCATTTTCATAGAATTTTTATATATTATTACTTTTGTCAGATTCAAGTTATTTCTGTGACCATTGTGGGTTTTTCTTTCATTAAACTAGGGGTACCAACAATTTTGTCCACTTGTTGTGTGTATATATATATACAGTAATATATATATATATATATATATATATATATATATACACTTTGTTTGTATATATATAAAGTATAGTGCTATTATTAATCACACCGTCAAACAGTAATATATGGTATGTGTGATATAAGACAAATACGCACTCTTTATTTACTTTTGGTATTTATATACAGTACAGACCAAAAGTTTGGACACACCTTCTCATTCCAAGAGTTTTCTGTATTTTCATGACTATAAAAATTGTAGATTCACACTGAAGGCATCAAAACTATGAATTAACACATGTGGAATTATATACTTAACAAAAAAGTGTGAAACAACTGAAAATATGTCATATATTCTAGGTTCTACAAAGTAGCCACCTTTTGCTTTGATTACTGCTTTGCACACTCTTGGCATTCTCTTGATGAGCTTCAAGAGGTAGTCACCTGAAATGGTTTTCACTTCACAGGTGTGCCCTGTCAGGTTTAATAAGTGGGATTTCTTGCCTTATAAATGGTGTTGGGACAATCAGTTGTGTTGTTCAGAAGTCAGGTGGATACACAGCTGATAGTCCTACTGAATGGAGTGTTAGAATTTGTATTATGGCAAGAAAAAAGCAGCTAAGTAAAGAAAAACGAGTGGCCATCATTACTTTAAGAAATGAAGGTCAGTCAGTCCAAAAAATTGGGAAAACTTTGAAAGTGTCCCCAAGTGCAGTGGCCAAAACCATCAAGCGCTACAAAGAAACTGGCTCACATGAGGACCGCCCCAGGAAAGGAAGACCAAGAGTCACCTCTGCTGTGGAGGATAAGTTCATCCGAGTCACCAGCCTCAGAAATCGCAGGTTAACAGCAGCTCAGATTAGAGACTAGGTCAATGCCACACAGAGTTCTAGCAGCAGACACATCTCTACAACAACTGTTAAGAGGAGACTGTGTGCAGCAGGCCTTCATGGTAAAATAGCTGCTAGGAAACTACTGCTAAGGACAGGCAACAAGCAGAAGAGACTTGTTTGGGCTAAAGAACACAAGGAATGGACATTAGAGCTGTGGAAATCTGTACTTTGGTCTGATGAGTCCAAATTTGAGATCCTTGGTTCCAACCACTGTGTCTTTGTGCGACGCAGAAAAGGTGAACGAATGGACAATACATGCCTGGTTCCCACCGTGAAGCATGGAGGAGGAGGTGTGATGGTGTGGGGGTGCTTTGCTGGTGACGCTGTTGGGGATTTATTCAAAATTGAAGGAATACTGAACCAGCATGGTTACCACAGCATCTTGCAGCGGCATGCTATTCCATCCGGTTTGCGTTTAGTTGGACCATCATTTATTTTTCAACAGGACAATGACCCCAAACACACCTCCAGACTGTGTAAGGGCTATTTGACCAAGAAGGAGAGTGATGGGGTGCTACGCCAAATGACTTGGCCTCCACAGTCACCAGACCTGAACCCAATCGAGATGGTTTGGGGTGAGCTGGACAGCAGAGTGAAGGCAAAAGGGTCAACAAGTGCTAAGCATCTCTGGGAACTCCTTCAAGACTGTTGGAAGACCATTTCAGGTGACTACCTCTCGAAGCTCATCAAGAGAATGCCAAGAGTGTGCAAAGCAGTAATCAAAGCAAAAGGTGGCTACTTTGAAGAACCTAGAATATAAGACATATTTTCAGTTGTTTCACACTTTTTTGTTAAGTATATAATTCCACATGTGTTAATTCATAGTTTTGATGCCTTCAATGTGAATCTACAATTTTTATAGTCATGAAAATACAGAAAGCTCTTGGAATGAGAAGGTGTGTCCAAACTTTTGGTCTGTACTGTACCTACAAGGGTTTGGGATTATCAGGTCTTTTTATTCTGTCGATATTAAAAGTTATGTTTTAGCCTGATTTAGGACTCTAGTTCCTTTTTTATGACTCAATTTTTGATAGGTGGAACGGAACAGTCCCTCTGTGATAGTTAGTTGGCTGTCTTTTGACTTCTCAGTCTCTGTTCTATCCATGTGCATGAAGTGGCGCATCTGGGTATTTAACTCTAGCCTGGATGGTATCCACAGGAGTAACTAAGTAACCATTAGGCAGCATTGAGCCACCAATAGTAATCCATCTACTGCCGGAAGAAGTATGCAGTATGTTTGTAATCTCGCAGGGTAAAAGTGGAAGAGCACAGACGTGGGTCCTTTTGGAATGGTTATATGCCAGGTATCTTGTATCTAGTGCAGTATGTCCTACCAATAATGTTGCAAGTGAGGGCATCCAATGAGACAGTGCCACAGATCTGCTTTAGAGATGGTGCATATGGGGCACTGAGTAAGGCATATTTGGATGTGGGGGAATATCAAATGCGTAAATGGGTCAGTGCAATATGCAGTGTGTGTGTCTCCTTCCAAGATTTGCAGAGCACTGCCCTCTTAACCGTCATCCACCCCTCTATCAATCGGTCAGTAAGGTCCACATTTAGGAGAACTCAAGCCCAGGCACAAAACACTATATCACAACCAGGGCGACCCTTGATAGACCTTAAAGGGGTTGTCCAGGATAACCCATTTATAATAAGGAGGCCAGGGAAGGTGAAAAAAAAAAAAAAACACACTGTCCCTGGTGCTCTGGTGTCTCCCACTGCAGTCTGGTCCTGCTTCTCCAGTGTCTTGTTTTGGTGGAAGTCCCACCTGTAAGCAGGACCAGTAAAGGAACCAGGACGTCACTCGCATAGGTCACCTGTGACGTACTGTGTCCTTTCCTTAGGCCGCTGAGGTCGCTAATTGGACAACTCATTTAAGGTTGTATACAAAAGTGTAATGGTGGTGTGGGTCAGAGCCAGTCAGGCTTTCCATGGGTTGGTGGTCAGCTATGTATGGGTGTTGTGTAAGCGGTGTTAGCAAAATCTCTTGATCTGGTAGTACTTCAAATAGTGGAATAGTGGGATGGGGGCATACCGTGCTTATCTGGTAATTCTGGGAAAGTGAATAGTCTCTCATCTCCCAAGTGGATTAGGTGTACATAAGTCGTGAATGCCGACTGACAACAACTGGGGAGCTGTTTATCAGAAGTGTCCTGGGGAAAATCTGGATGGCCCCATAAGGGCATATAGGGGAGGTCATATCATTTTATCTCCTTCTTCCAGATTACTATTGTATCTCGGAGTATCAGAGATGATTTAATATGTCTCGGGAGCTATACTCCATACTTAGTGTGAATTATTGTTCTAAAAGGCCACGGACAAGCTAATTGTTGTTCCAATGACGTGTTCAAGTAAAAGGACTGCTATATCCAGTCTAATACATGTCTGAGAAGACTCGTTAGGTTATTGCTCCTAATATCTGGCACATTCAAACTCCTTCTATACTTTGGCAAAACCAATTTTCTTGAAGGAGATACACACTCCTTTACTTCTGAATGTTTAAGTAAGAGTGGTATAGTTTGAAGATGATAGAGCAACTGTGGAAAGCTGACCATCAGCGTCTGTAAATCTCTAGCTGGTCAGGCCATGAACAAAGTATATAGTCAGCAAACAGTGACACTCTGACTGTGTTCCCTATTTTAATCCCCTCAAAGGAAACACATTCCCTTTTACAATGGTATGGGTTTCGATAGGGATCCCAGAATTCGAGCCTCTGGACTTGTATATAGGGATGACATATATGTATGGAAGGGTGCTACATTGTGCATTGCATCCATCTGTAAGCCGTGTACTGGGGTGGGCTCTCCAGGATACAGCGAAGTCACGAACAAAGGAAGCAATTCCAATTCACTTTAGTAAAAACAAAATTTTAGTAACACCCAAAAAGAACACTCCCAGATATTTACATACACTCAGCCAGGAAGCTGAGGCCCTGGTGTTGCACAGTGACGCTCTGGTGTTCCCTATTTTAATCCCCTCAAAGGAAACACATTCCCTTTTACCATGGTATGCTCTCCAATGTGCGCCTCCAATATACTCCAAGCTTTTACCTATCTGCAGGCTGTAACTAACCAGCCGCTTGTTAACTTTTATCACCATAGACACAGGAGCAATTCAGTGAGTGTGATAGGGGCACCGGCAGTATAACACAAAAGCTTACAAACTTAGCAAAATACCCCTATTCCCCCCAAAGTACAACCAAGTAAATATGATAGTAGGTCAGCTTGCAAGCCAAAGAAATGTGACGATGCATAAAATGTTGCTTCTAGACTTCCTTATAAGCTCCTCTCTGAGAGTTACAACTCAATAGAGTCCTAGTCCTAACTACCAAATAGGTAGATAATTCACCATTAGCATGGCCTGTGACGATAAGTATGCCTAACTAATCTAACTACAGACCCTTACTCAGTCCCAAGCAATTTGGTGCCAAAAATGTAATGTGGTACTTCGCTTAACGACCCAGGTCTGTTGGGTACCTTTAGCCTTTGTTTGGAACAACTGGAAGAGGGGCTCATCCAGAAAACATGCGGTCTCACTGACAGTGCCACTTCTCAGCCGAATCCTTGATGGCAATCTTCTCCTTCAGGATGCTGTCTGGACCAACTCTGGAACAGTCTTTGGATTCAGCTCCACTTTGCTGTAGCTCTGTCCCTTAGGGATGCTTCTACATGTGTATCACACACCAGTCCTCCTCCTCATAGATCAGAGCACCCTCTCAAGATGGCTGCCACACACATTCTGCTCCTCCTTGTAGCTCCACCTCTGCAGAACAGGGTCTCCACGTCACTACTTCAGAGAAGTACAGTCTTTTCCCATTTCTTAGGCAACAGTGGCCTCTTGTGGTCAAACAAGAAAATATCAGTTTATAAAATAATAAACTTATTTACAGAAACAGGTACATTCACAACATGAGGGCTGTTTCACATCCACCCTCCCAGCCACTCCCACCTGACATTATCAAATGCCTTTTTGGCATCCACCGTCAGGGTGAGGGCGAGGAGGTGAACATAAGGTCCCATTTAGCAGCATCCAGTACCGTCAGTACTTTGGATGTTGACATCTGCCGAGCAGCCTTTAATAAAGCCCATTTGGGCTGGTGATATCAATTTGGCATATAGTATGCCAATATGTCAGCCATAATCTTGGACATCAATTTTATATCCAGATTTATAAGGGATATCAGTTTAAGGAGGATGAGGAGGAAGGGTCCTTGTTAGGGTCTGTAGGATCAGGGAGACATGCTCAACTAGAGATTTATAAAATTATCTGCTATAGCCATTAGGTCCCATTACTTTATTATTGTTTAAGGATTTAATGGAATTATGTTCTTCTTTCAAGGTTTTGGGGGCATTTAAGGTGTTGTGGTCTTCGTTCAACAGAGTTAGATGCTTAATATCATCTATCATGTCAGGGATTGTCCCGAACCCAAAGGAGGGAAGCGGAGGATGAGTAGTGGTAGTAGTGGTGATAATGTCAATGGTAAGCCAAAGACACTCGACCAACTCCTCCCAGGTCAGACACTGACGAGTGGGGTCTGCGTGGTACCTGATGGTGGTGGTAGTTTTTCCCCCAGGGCGCTTCTAGTTGGAGAAGGGTCCTCTTTTACCCTGAACCATGTGGTGGTGTTCAAAAGGGTCTTGATGGTAAGTGTAGGAATGACTGAGGAGGCAGTGGTGCAGTTGAACCAAGATGTAACTTTACTGTGATAACTTGTAATACATACAGTATAACTCATGCAGCTTCCTGATGGGGGTTGTAGTTTCCACTGTAGTGACTATCCCCAGACTTGGGATGAGGGATGCCCATTACAAGATGGTGGTATGGTGCCTTTCTCCACTCCAAATAATATATAAAGTCTCTGCCTCTCCCACTATGGCTATGGGGACTGAGTTCTAATGAACTATCTCCCAGATACCTGGAGATAAAAGGGTCCTGGCTGGTGGGTTCTACAACCTAGACTTCCTCCAAAGTTTGGCACTCCCTCTATGGGGTTGGCCCTGTCTCAGGGCTGTTTTATAGTTGGACAGTTGATAACTTCTTCCCTTTAGTGGATGCAGAGGACTCACTGCAGGTGTTTATTGTGTGCTAGCACACAACTAACTAACTACTGTACTAATGGTCCCCTGGAGAGTTGGAAGCTGTAAAACAGAAAAAAAATGACTGAAAACCTTTCCCCTCCAACACCACATCTTCTAGTTGGTTTTTGCATTCCCTAAGGACCACCATAGCCATATTTCAGAATAGCGAAGGTTCTGTTTTGTGAGTTCTGTTATCACTGTCATACTTCAGGAACCAGTTAACGAAGAATGTGCAAAATTCTTCGTCTTTTGTCAGAAATTAGGTAAACTGCCAAAGTTTTGCTACCCAATGTCCAAGAAGGTGGACGCATGGTCCGATATGACCGTGTCCAAGATCTGGGGGTTAAAGGTCAGCGCACAAGAGGTAAAAATGTAGTCAACACAGGACCATGAGTCATGGGGTGCTGAATATAATTTGAATTCTCTCCCTTCCGGATTTAAGAGTCTTCAGAGGTCATCTAGTTCTGTCGTCAGTAGAAAAGGGTTATCCCTAATCCGTACTGTCAGCTGCCGGATTGCAGGTCCCTGTCTGTTCTCCCTGGCATGTACTGCTGTGTTAAAGTCCTGGCCCACCAAGAGTTGTGAGCATTGTGTTTCCAGATGAACCCCCAGAGCATGATAGAAAATCGAACTTCATAATTGGGACCATAAACATTGTAAACTGCTGTGTTAAGGTGTAAATGTTGTTTCCTAACCTCTCTGTCAGTGTCATGTCTAATCACCATATATGAAAAACTTTTGTGGAATAAAATTATGACTCCAGCTTTCATGACCACCGCTGAAAAACTAAAGACCTCATCCACCCATTGCTTACATAAGCAACAAAACTCTGTGTCCAGGCGATGCATCTCCGGCTTACATCAGGCTTCAGACGGCATAGGTGTCGTAACACCATATAGCGTTTTTGTCAAGAGCGCAGGCCTTTAATATTAGAAAAGATGACTCACAAGGTTAAAGGGGTTATTGAGGTTTAAAAAATATGGGCTAAGTAACAGGATGCAGCAATACAAAACACTACCTAAAATATTTCCTGTTTTAATTCAGTACTGTCTATCTGATTTATTTTAAGGTTATTTACCTCATTTTGTTTGCAAGATCACTACCACTCCCTGTGAGCAGTGCAGGCAGCAAACAAAACATCAAGGAGTGATTTATTATCTGTGATGTCATTGCAGGGAAGAGTGGATGTGGGAGTGATTTACACAGAGAGTGAGAGCAGTCTGATGAATAATGGGAAATGTAGTTTATCCACAGATTCACTGCATGTAAATAACATTGATACATGCAGCCGCAAGTAAAATAAGGACAGGCAAATAGTGCACAAAGGAAGAGTGAGTATTTATCTCTGATATGGATGTGTTTCAGATCATTTTTGGAAGCTGGATGACTCATTTAAGTGCAAATACATTGTAGGTTGAAAGCACATCATAAGGTGTAACCCTCTTCACCCAGCAATTCCCCATATACCAAAAAGTGCCAGTCATTCAGGGTACCCTACCCTTCCCTACACTCCAAGGATAAAACAATGCATAACAAAACTGAAAGCCCAGATTGTAGAACAGTATTATTGAAACACATTGTAGAACTGTCCACAAAACACAGCAGTCTCTTGACGTGTATCTATAGTAAAGTGGCAAGGGAAATGCCACTAGACTTACAGTGGGTACGGAAAGTATTCAGACCCCTTTAAATTTTTCACTCTTTGTTTCATTGCAGCCATTTGCTAAAAGCAAAAAAGTTCATTTTATTTCCCATTAATGTACACTCAGCACCCCACCTTCACAGAAAAATAAATTTATTAAAAAAGAAAAACTGAAATATCACATGGTCATAAGTATTCAGACCTTTGCTGTGACACTCATATTTAAGGGAGCGTTCACACTACCGTTGGTTTTCATCAGTAGTGTCCGTTGCTATTGTCCATTACAAGATTTTAGCAACGGACACTAGTTGAACCGTCAGAAATCCGTTAAAATTTCCATTCATTTCAATGGGTTTTTATATTGTGTCCGTTAGTGTCCGTTTATGTCCGTTTACACCAAATCCGTCAGAAGTCCGTTATTTTTTCGCGGACAAAAAATCCTACATGCAGGACTTTTTGTCCGTTTGAAAAAAACGGATTCTTGATGGACAGCAAGTGTCCATTATTTTTTAACATTGAAGTCTATGGGTAACGGATTTCTAACGGACAGTAACTGATAGCCATCAGTTACTGTCCGTTATTTTATGTCCGTTTACTTTCCCTGTGCATGCTCAGAACGGAGAAACAAACAAACAAAAAAAAAACTAACAGTGTTAAAGAGGACATTTCGTGTCCTCAGGCACATGCGGTTTTACATACCGCTAGAAAGCCGACAGCGCGCTGAATTCATCGCACTGCCGGCTTTCCCGGTATGTGCTCCGGGGCTGGAGATATCGGCGGTGTAAGTTAATGTGTTTTACTGTTAGAAGGGCGCTGCGAGGAACTCCCTCCCTGACACTTCTCTTCGTTCATAGACTTGTACTGAGGGGCGTTCCTCACAGCTTGAGCGTCATCGCTGGGCTGTAAGGAACGCCCCCTCTCTCTGTTCTCGTCTATAGTGCTGTACTGTCAGAGGAACTCCCTCCCTGACATTTCTCGTTCGTCCATAGTGCTGTACTGAGGGGGCGTTCCTCACAGCTGAGCATCATCGCTGGGCTGTAAGGAATGCCCCCTCTCTCTGTACTGGTCTATAGCCCTGTACTGTCAGAGGGGGCGTTCCTTACTGCCCGGCGATGACGCTGAGCTGTGAGGAACGTCCCCCCAGTACAAGTCTCTGAACGAAGAGAAGTGTCAGGGAGGGAGTTCCTCGCAGCGCCCTTCAAACAGTAAAACATGTTAACTTACACCGCCGATATCTCCAGCCCCGGGGCACATATCGGGAAAGCCGGCAGTGCGCTGAATTCAGCGCGCTGCCGGCTTTCTAGCAGTATGTGACATGAAAGGTCCTCTTTAAAAAACGGACACTACCTGATGCTAAATCAGTTAGTGTCCGTTATGATAGGTGTCCGTTGTTTTTTTTTTAACGGACACCTTCATAACGGACTCCAACGGTAGTGTGAACCCTGCCTTACTCTCATGCTGTCCATTTCCTTCCGATCCTCCTTGAGATGGTTCTACTCCTTCATTGGAGTCCAGCTGTGTTTAATTAAACTGATTGGACTTGATTAGGAATGGCACACACCTGTTTATATAAGACCTCACAGTTCACAGTGCATGTCAGAGCAAATGAGAATCATGAGGTCAAAGGAACTGCCCAAGGAGCTCAGAGACAGAATTGTGGCAAGGCACAGATCTGGCCAAGGTTGCAAAAGAATTTCTGCAGCACTCAAGGTTCCTAAGAGCACAGTGGCCTCCATAATCCTTAAATGGAAGAAGTTTGGGATGACCAGAACTCTTCCTAGACCTGGCTGTCCAGCCAAACTGAGCAATTGTGGGAGAAGAGCCTTGGTGAGAGAGGTAAAGAAGAACCCAAAGATCACTGTGGCTGAGCTCCAGAGATGCAGTAGGGAGATGGGAGAAAGTTCCACAAAGTCAACTATCACTGCAGCCCTCCACCAGCTGCTTTATGGCAGAGTGGCCCGAATGAAGCCTCTCAGTGCAAGAAATATATGAAAGCCCGCATAGAGTTTGCCAAAAAACACATGAAGGACTCCCAGACTATGAGAATTAAGATTCTCTGGTCTGATGAGATGAAGATTGAACTTTTTGGCGTTAATTCTAAGTGGTATGTGTGGCGAAAACCAGGCACTGCTTATCACCTGCCCAATACAATCACAACAGTGAAACATGGTGGTGGCAGCTGCAGGGACAGGATGACTGGTTGCAATTGAAGGAAAGATGAATGCGGCCAAGTGCAGAGATATCCTGGAAGAAAACCTCTTCCAGAGTGCTCTGAACCTCAGACTGGGCCGAAGGTTCACCTTCCAACAAGACAATGACCCTAAGCACACGTAAGATGGGGAAACAGCCCTCATGTTATGAATGTACCTGTTTCTATAAATAAGTTTTTTGTTTTTTTTTTATAAACTGACATTTGTTTGTTTGACCACAAGAGGCCACGGTTACCTCAAAAATGGGAAGGACTGTAATTCTGTAATTCCCTGGAGTAGTGATGTGGAGACCCTGTTCTGCAGAGGTGGAACTAGAAGGAGGAGTAGAGTGTGTGTGGCAGCCATCTTAGGACTGTGCTTTGAGCTTTTAGAAGAAGAAGGACTGAAGTGAGAGAAGAAGGATTCCTAAGGGATCAGAGATATAGCAAGGTGGTGCTGAAGCAAAGACTGTTCCAGGGTTTGTTCAGACAGCATCCTAAGTTGAAGATTGCTATCAAGGACTCGGCTGAGAAGTGGCCCTGTCAGTGAGATCGCATGTTTTCAGGATGAGCCCCGTTTCCAGCTGTTTCAGACAAAGGCTAAAGGTACACAACAAACCTGGATCAGTAAGAGAAGTAATCATTACGTTTTTAGCGCAAATTGCTTGGCTGAGTAAGGGCCTGTAGTTAGAATAGTTACGCATCCTCATCTTCACAGGCCACACTACTGGTGAATTATCTACCTATACGGTAGTAAGGACTAAGACTCAGAGAATTCTATTGAGTTGTAACTCCCAGAGAGGATAGGTAAAAGCTTGGAGTTTATTGGAGGCACACATTGGAGGGCACCACACTGTACAACACCAGGGCCTCAGCTTTCTGGCTGAGTGTATGTAAGTAGTTAGGAGTGTTTATTTGGTAAAGAGGTGTTACTACATAAAGTAAAATCTTGTTTTTACTAAATTGATTTGGAGTCGCTTCCTTTGTTCGTGACTTCGCTGTATCCTGGGGAGCCCACCTCGGTACACGGCTTACACACACAGCTAAAATAACAAAGGAGTGGCTTTGGAACAACTCTGTGACCATTCTTGACTGGCCCAGCCAGAGCCCTGACCGCAACCTAGTTGAGCATCTCTGGAGAGACCTGAAAATGGTTGTCCACCAACATTCACCATCTAACCTGATGGAACTGGAGAGGATCTGCAAGAAAGAATGGCAGAAAATCCCCAAATCCAGATTTAAAAAAGAAGACTTATGGCTGTACTAGCTCAAAAGGGTGTTTCTAATCAATACTGAGCAAAGGGTCTGAATACTTATGACCATGTGATATTTCAGTTTTTCTTTTTTAATAAATTTGCAAAAATATCTACATCTCTGTTTCTTTTCTGTCAAGATGGGGTGCTGAGTGTACATTAATGAGAAATAAAATGAACTTTTTTGCTTTTAGCAAATGGCTGCAATGAAACAAAGGGTGAAAAATTTAAAGGGGTCTGAATACTTTTCCGTACCCACTGTATATGTGTAATAATGGCAGTTAGATCTCCTTGTAAAGAGAAAAGGAAGCCATGGCATCACATGTCCAGGAGGTTCATGCAGGGCCGTCGTAAGGGGGGGGGAAACTGGGCAATTGCCCAGGGCCCCCGTCCCCAAGGGGCCCCCGAGATTCGGAGCATGAGGCTTTAAAACTGATGGCTTGAATCCTGGGAGCTCCCCAGGTGTATTGGCGTGCTGTGCTCTGCACGCTGTTACAGCTTAATCCTAAAACAGAGCAGGGAGCTGAAAAGTTCCTGCTCTGTCATACAGGACCACCGGTAACACATAGGGCGTCACAGCGCAGATGGCGTGATGACGTCACTGCATCGCGCCACCTGTGTCACTACTACAGGGAGAGTCCTCGGCTTCTCCGCTCATCGTGGGAGCGTGGTAACATGAGTACAAGATTTATTGTTTTCTAGTAAGGGAAAGGGATTACCTGTTAAGGAGGCAAACTATTATTTATAAATGGGGCTATTGTAAGGGTGAAGTATTATTTATAAGGGGAAACGGTTAAATATAAGGGGGTTATTATAAGAGATGACATATATATATATATATAAGGGGGAGCTATTGTATATAATTGTTCCCCCCTTATATTAGTACCCTTATATATTATAGTTCCTCCCTTATAACATCACCTTTATAAATGATAGCTCCCCGTTATAATATCCCCCATTATATATAGTATAATAGTACCCCCCTTATAATAGCCCCCCTTAAAAGGGGAGAACTATTACAAATAAGTAGGACTATTATAAGGTTGAAACTATTATACATACGGGAGTTATTATAAGAGAGGAACTATTATATAAGGGGAGCTATAATAAGGAGGAGACTGTTATATATAAGGGCACTATTATAAGGGGGGACTATTATATAGAACGGGGGCTATTATAAAGGAACTATTATAAGGGGGCTGCAATAAGGAGGAGACCGTTATATATGAGGGAGCTATTATAAGGGGGAGACTTTTATATATAAGTTGACTAGTATTTATAATGACGGAACTATTATACCTAAGGGGCACTATTATAAGAGAGGAATTATATATAAGGGGGGCTATTAAATATAAGTGGGCTATTATAAGGGGGGAACTATTATATATAAGGGGGCTGTTATAAGGGGAGACATATATAAAGGAGCTCATATTTATATTGGAGGAACTGTTTTATATAAGGAGGACTATTATAAGAAAGGAATTATTATATATAAGGGGGGGCTATAAGGGGGGACCGTTATATATAAGGGGGCTATTATAGGAGAGGAACTATTATATATAAGGGAGCTATTATAAGGGGGAACTATTATATATAAGGTTGGCTGTTATAAGGGGGAGCCTTATATATAAGGGGCTATTATGTGAAAGGGAGGAACTATTATATATAAGTTATTTATAAACAGGGAACTGTTATTTATAAGGGGGAGACTGTTATATGTAAGGGGGTTATTATGTATAAGGGAGGAACTATTTATAAGGGGGGTTATTATTTATAAGTATAATGTTAAAGACCAGTTGGTCTGAATACAGGAGGTCCAACCCTGTAGCTCTATCAGGATTTATATATCTAAATTTCAGGAGGGAATTGATAGAGTAGAAAATATAAATAAAAATAAATATAAAATCGTATTAGAAAGACGAGACTCACTAGTGCTCCCAAGTGCTACCATGTGATTAGTGAAAAAGAAGGGATGAGATCACATAAATTGCATATATAGTGTGCACTAATATTTATAGATGCCCAAAGCAGATATTAGCCCTGCTATTTTATTTTCTAATGACCATAATAATAATAGGAACATGAGTCATATAATTAATAGCATTAGTGTCATTTAAAGGGATTGTATGAAGGGTAGCTAAAACAAACAAACAGGGAGGGGTTAAGCAAACAAAGCAGGGAGCTAAGACAAACAGACAGGGAGGGGTTCGTTTAGTATTCAGCAAAAGTCCGCCTATTGCTTCTCATAACAGCTGAGATAGCGTCTACTCTGCCTGAGGTATAAGTACAGTCTGGTGCCTCAAATAAAGCCTCAAATGTATATGGACACACAGTCAGTCAGAACTGTGTGTCACCTGGCACTGAGGATTCACCAGATACACTCCACTGGCAGGTTATAGTGGAATACACCCTCAATAGGATAATTTTGTCACCACCCCACAGCCTCCCAGCACCCTTTCCACATACACCTCTATCTGACACCTATAGCACACATTTAAAAGTCTCTCCCTAAGTGCTAAAGAGTTAAAATAAAAAATTCCTACGCGTTTCACCAGCCATTGCTGGATCATCAGGGGACTAAATAAGTATAACCTCTCAATCTGAGAGTGAAATAGCAATGGCGCCA
This sequence comes from Leptodactylus fallax, assembly GCA_947044405.1. Lineage (NCBI taxonomy): Eukaryota > Metazoa > Chordata > Amphibia > Anura > Leptodactylidae > Leptodactylus > Leptodactylus fallax. The sequence continues at coordinate 1,266,972 of CAMRHE010000007.1, forward strand.
GAGCAGTGGTGAACCTAGCCTCTTTGCTGCCTGGGGCCGGCTATAGAAAGACACCCCCTCCCCCCCCCCCCAAAAAAAAAAAAACGGAGTTTCCATGCTACTAGTTTAACACATTGTTATCGTCGCACAATATACACAATACACAAAGTTATAAAACAGTTTTTAAGAATTCTTCTTCCTGTATTACTTCAGTATCAGATCAACAACACGGCATTAACAATGAAAGTAACTTCACACATCTTCTGCTTGGTGGATGGACAAGCCCACGTGGCCCCCATTCTCTATAATAGGAGCCCCGCAGATAGCTGAGTACTGGACTTCGGCTATCTTTGGCACTCCCATTGAAGTGAATGAGAGCCACGCGGGTTTGTCCATCCACCAAGTGACACACCTATATATATGGCTGCAACCAGGCTGGATTCCCACCTAGTGGGGGGAAAACCCAATTCTCAGGCTCAGTAGGGGTCTCAGCAGACAGATCCCCATCAATCAGGTATTTATCCTCTATCATTTAGGTGTATACAGTGCAGTAACATTCTGTGACTTACATGTGACGTCTCTGACTAATCCTTCACATTTCCCTTCTCTTCCCTCTGGACCGCCATGACCACTTCTTCCATCTGTGACTTGTCTCTGTAAAGGTTGCAACACAGACATCTTTGGCTCCTCACTTTTCCAGGCATCCAACCCACATTGTCCTCACCTATACAAAGCCCCCATTCTGCTGCTACCCCCAATTATATAATATATGATATAACCCCCCCATAATGAATAATACCCCCAAGTGCATCTTTATATTAATAATGTCCGTGTGTACCCTGTATAAATAGTGCCCCTTATTAATAATACCCCAGGTGTTAACTAATTAAAAGGTTTTCCAGGTCATTAATAAACTAATCAGTGGGGTTCAAAAACCCAGGACCCCCATTGACCAGCTGTTTGAATGGTACCTGTGTAAGCGCCGAAACCACTTCTCTGTTTACATAGTGTAATTCATCTCATAGCGGCCATGTAATGTAACTGCAGCCTCGTCCTGTACATGTCTACAGTATGTGACAAGGCTACAATTACATCACACGGTCACTATAAACAGACAGCTTATAATATAAACAGGTGCCATAGCCCATGTTTATAGCGCCCCATTTATACACACTATAATGTTCCACAGCAGCCCCTGCACACAGCATTACACAGTGTTATGGCCCGCAGCGGCCCCTGCACACTGTATTATGCCTCTCAGCGGCCCCTGCACACGGTATTATGCTCCATAGTGGCCCCTGCTCACGGTATTATGCCCCGCATTGGCCACTGCACACGGTATTATGTTCCACAGCAACTCCTGCACACAGTTTTATGCCCCATATTGGCCCCTGCACACGGTATTATTCTCCATATTGGCCCCTGCACATGGTATTATGCTCCACAGTGGCCCCAGCACACGGTATTATGCTCCATAGTAGCCCCTGCACACAGTTTTATTCCCCATATTGTCCCCTGCACACGGTATTATGCTCCATATTAGCCCCTGTACACGATATTATGCTCCACAGTGGCCCCAGCACACGGTATTATGCTCCATAGTGGCCCCTGCACTGGTATTATGCTCTATAGTGGCCCTTGCACTGGTATTATGCTCCATAGTGGCCCCTGCACTGGTATTATCCTCCATAGTGGCCCTTGCACTGGTATTATGCTCCATAGTGGCCCCTGCACTTGTATTATGCTCCATAGTGACCCCTGCACCCGGTATTATGCTCTACAGTGGTCCCTGCACAGGGTATTATGCCCCATAGTGGCCAACCCATGAACTATTATTATACTCTGGGGTCTTTTCAGACCCCAGAGTATAATGATTGGAGACCCAGGGGAGAATGCAAACATAAAAACCAGAGTTACTTACCTATCCTGGACACCGGTGTACTCCTTGCAGCTTTCGGCCCTGTTTAATTGCACACACACATTGGATCGCAGGAGGTGAGTAACACTGGTTTTTATGTTCCCTCACCAACCCTAGGCCTCCAATTATTATACTCCGGGGTCTGAATAGACCCCGGAGTATAATAATAGCAGTATTTGCGGCCCGCGGCCCAACTTACCGATCCCCGCAGCGGCTCACAGCGGCATCCACTTCCCTTTCTGCGGCCCATAGCAGAAGGGGAAGCGGGGGGCAGCCACGAGCAGACGCGGGGTAGGTAAATAAATACGCCCTGACCTGCCGGGGATTCTCCAACAGGTTACGGCCTATTTATATATATAAAAAAAAGCTATACTCACCTGCGATGCCTTGATGCAGCCGCCGCCGCCTCATCTTCTTGTCCGCGACGTCTGTGTCTCAGCGTAGGCGGCGTGATGACGTCATTGTATCGCCGCCTGTGCTGAGATGCGACGTCTTGTAAACCAGCCCAGGACAGGCCCCGCTCAGCTCTGTTTTTTTTTTTTTTTTTTTAAAGCGGCCTGTCCTGGGCTGGTTTACATTAAATAGTAAAAATGCCGCCCCCCCGGACAGTGCCGCCAGAGGCGGCCGCCTCACTTCGCCTCATTAGCGGTGCGCCCCTGCGCCAGAGTCTCAAGAAAGCCTTCCTTAAAACGGTACTAATCCCCGCCCACATGGTGTGTCACATGATGTCATGTCCAATCATAATGTGGGGAGGCGGAGCCATAGCCGATGCTCCTCCCCTCGCCTTATTCGTCATCCGAGGTGCTCCTCCCAGGGGCAGGGAAGCTGTCAATGTCGTCATGGAGACATAGAAGCGTGTCTCCTATGTTTACATCGTGCTGTCATCTCTCTGATCCTAATTGTAGGCAGTTGGAGCAGGAAACACAGAAGTCATGTTATCAAGAAATTCACGTGTATTGTCTAATATTATGCTTAAACACATAAGGTGCTTGATCTATACCGCACCAGCACTTCTCAATTCAGCAATACATATAAATGTTGAAGCACAACACATATCACATCCGGATGGTACATTGCATCAATAGAGATATACAGGGTCCGTATTCACCTCTACAGTGAACAATAATTTTCCAACTGAGCTTACACTTATCAAGGTGCCATCTATATTACATATCCTCATTAAACTTCATAAGAGCCATGAATCATAGATCACCGTAGTAATACTAGAGTGAAAGTCACTCTGCATAGATCTGAATATTATGTTCACTATATAGTGAATTGCCCATATATGAGATACAATACTTTCCCATTTCCCAAAGGAAATATATATCACACAAATATACCAGAAAAATGGATAAGAGGATTCCCAATAATGTCATCAGATTTAGGGTATGTGCCATAGTAGATATAATAAATATACTCAAAGAGATATGTCGGGGGGGGTACACTTTTATTCCCTCACCCCCTAAAGACGTGTTTCATTGAGGGTGTATTCCACTATAACCTGCCAGTGGAGTGTATCTGGTGAATCCTCAGTGCCAGGTGACACACAGTTCTGACTGACTGTGTGTCCATATACATTTGAGGCTTTATTTGAGGCACCAGACTGTACTTATACCTCAGGCAGAGTAGACGCTATCTCAGCTGTTATGAGAAGCAATAGGCGGACTTTTGCTGAATACTAAACGAACCCCTCCCTGTCTGTTTGTCTTAGCTCCCTGCTTTGTTTGCTTAACCCCTCCCTGTTTGTTTGTTTTAGCTACCCTTCATACAATCCCTTTAAATGACACTAATGCTATTAATTATATGACTCATGTTCCTATCATTATTATGGTCATTAGAAAATAAAATAGCAGGGCTAATATCTGCTTTGGGCATCTATAAATATTAGTGCACACTATATATGCAATTTATGTGATCTCATCCCTTCTTTTTCACTAATCACATGGTAGCACTTGGGAGCACTAGTGAGTCTCGTCTTTCTAATACGATTTTATATTTATTTTTATTTATATAAGAAATAAAAGTGAAGTTTTATTATTTTCTACTCTATCAATTCCCTCCTGAAATTTAGTTATTATTTATAAGAGAGGAAATTATTATATATAAGGGGGACTATTATAAGGGGGAAACATACTGTATAAGGCGGGCTATTAATTATAAGGGAAGAACTATTTATAATAGGTCTATAATAAGGGGGGACATCATATATATATATATACGGAGGTGGCTATTATAATGTCGCTTTCATTTATAAGAGGGAAACTTTATAAGCAGGGTATTGTTAAAGGGGCTATTATTTATAAGGGGTAACTATTATTTATAAGTGGGTATTATTGTTAAGAGGACTATTATTTATAAGAGGGCTAATATTTATAAGAAGGCTAATATTGATAATAGAGATGAGCAAATTTCTCAAAAGTTCGATTCGGCAGTTCGATACGAAGTTCCAAAAAAATTTGCTTCAATCCAAATTACTTTGCAGCGAATATCGTTAAAAAACACATATTTCCTAGCTTTAGAGAGCCTGTATAGTGGAGTAGAACACTGTGCCTTGCAGTAACACGCATAGGCAGCCTACTGTGGTAGTCAAACTATACTGTGGGTCTGAACGACACGCACATGAAAGGTGTCTTAGAACCGCTGCACACTTCACTTATTTGGACAGTTATGGGGCCAAAACTACCAACTAACTCAAGTGTGAACCCAGACTTACAGGTCCATGTTAGTGTCAGGTAGAAAGAACCGTGCAGAGGCCCAAAATCCTACTGTACTGTAGAGTGAAAGAGTGCACTCCTTTTACACCCTCATCTGCAGATTCCTTATAGATGTCTACAGAGTGGCAAGGCGACATAATGTGGAGTTGGCAGCAGAATGAGGATGCCATACGTCACCCAGTGGCAGTGGCATTAGGAGGACATACATTGACCCAGCAGTGGCAGTGGCATGAGGAGGACATACAGTGACCCAGTGGCAGAGGTGGAGGTAGTAGCAGGCTTAGGAGGGCATACAGTAACCCAGTGGCTGCGGCATGAGGAGGCCATACAGTGACCAAGTAGCAGTGGCATGAGGAGTACACAGAGTGACCCAGTGGGAAGCAGCATGAGGAGGACATACAGTGACCCAGTTCCTCCCCTGTGTGACTTTGTTTTTACAGGCAAATGAGGTGTAGAACAGTGTGACACTGCTGTGCCCTGCACAGCTGATACGTTGGAGGAGCATACACCTTATTTAAAGGTGTTTATTAGTGTGGAAACCCATAAGGAGGACCATATTCGCCATTTTGTCCCCAGTATAAAGTTGCAGGCCATTTATCAATACAGTATTGTCAATAATTCAGAGCCACAAATCTCTGCCTTTATCACGCTTTTGTTATAGGTGTTCATTAGTGGGGAAAGAAATAAGGGGCATATTTGCCGTTCTCTTCAAAGTAGAAAATAACAGGCCTTTTTGCCCTTTGCAATTACGTTTTTTCATCAAACAGTATGTCAGACAGAGAAGAGACAGGCCATGCACAGGGGAGGGATGCAGGACTAAATGTTTCTAACGCAGGCACAGGTCGCTGCAGAGTAAGGGGGCGTGGCAGCAGGGGTCAGTTACACAGGCCTGAGCTCCCAGTGTCAAGTAGCGGTCGTGTCTTGACCAGCAACCCAACGGTTGCAGACTGGTTGACTCGGTCATCCAATTCATCCCATGTCACATCAGACACCCCCAGCCAAGAGTCGGTGGGTTCGTCAGACACAACCCTTAGTTGTTATGGCCCGGTAGCAGGCCCTGTGCCCTCACCTGTCCTCAACTACTCTATGCTGTGGGCTCAGATCCACTGTACAGTGAGGAGGAGGTATTATTATTTATTATTATTGTTTATTTATATAGCACCATTAATTTCATGGTGTTTTACATTTGAGGGTTAACATACGGTACACAAGATATACAAAACAGATAATACTAACAGTGACCAACTGGCACAGTGGGATACAGGGCCCTGCCCACAAGGGCTTACAATCTATGAGGGAATAGGGATTAAGACAGAAGGTGGGGGTAGAGGCTGTTCAGGTGGTGGTATGGAGATAGTAGCGTTATTGGGGGTTGTAGGCCTTCCTGAATAGTTGAGTCTTCAGGGCGTTCTTGAAGTGTGTGATTGTGGGGGTCAGTCTTATGTGTCTTGGCAATGAGTTCCAGAGTATGGGGGATGCACGGGAGAAGTCTTGGAGACGGTTGTGTGAAGAGTGGATAAGAGCAGAGCGGAGAAGGAGGTCTTTGGAGGATCGGAGGTTACGTGCGGGCAGGTAGCGGGAGATTAGGTTGGAGATATATGGAGGGGACAGGTTGTGGATGGCTTTGTATGTCAGCGTTAGTAATTTGAACTCTATTCGCTGGGCAATGGGTGGCCAGTGAAGGGATTGGCAGAGGGGAGCAGCTGATGAAGAACGGGGGTAGAGGTGTATTAAGCGAGTGGCGCAATTTAAGGTGGACTGGAGGTCGGCGAGAGTATTTGCTGGAAGGCCATGGAGAAGGGTGTTACAGTAGTCTAAGCGGAAGATTATGAGGGCATGGACTAGCATCTTTGTAGTTTCTGGGGTGAGGAAGGAGTGGATTCGATGGATGTTCTAGAGTTGGAGGCGGCAGGAGGTGTTGAGGGTTTGGATGTGTGGCTTGAAGGATAGGTCAGAGTCCAAGGTTATCCCAAGGCAGCGGACCCATGGGACTGGGGTAAGTGTAGAGGACAGTCAGCAGCTACTGCTCAGCCAATATCTGGAGGAGACATCTGTCGCTTCCTCCAGTAGGCGGGCAAGTAGTGATGAGGAGAGTGGTGTGGGAGCTGGTATTGAGGAGGACATCAGTGAACTGCAGACTGTAGTGGATGACGATGTAGCCGAGAAGAGGATTGCAGCTTGCGCATGAGGCAGTGGGGGAGTCAGCAGGGTGGCAGCAGTGGGAGGTCGGGAGCTAAACATGCCCGGGGTAGACCACCCGCTTCGAAGCAGCCTACCTTCCCGGAAAGCAGTGGTGCAGGGGTTCACGGAGGCATTGGCGGTAGCAGTCAGTTAGCGCGGAGTGTTGGGGTAAAATCACCTACTCGGCGGTGTGGCAGTTTTTTGTAAAGCCGCCGAGGGAGGTGAACATGGCCATATATTCAATCTGTGGCCAGAAGGTGAAGTGTGGCCAGGGTGCCAATGTTTGCACCACAGCCCTGCGCAAACATATGCAGCGTCACCATAAAGTGGCTTAGGAGAGCTGTGGCTCCAATGTGGTGGTCCAGCCTGCCACAGCAACCGCTGCAGCACCCACAGGCATGCACGCCATTTCAGGCAGTCAAGGCTCCGCCACCTCAGCCAAAGGAAGCTGTCTGTCCTTCCGATCATCTGCTGGTTGTGATGCCACTGCTCCTCCTCCTAGTCAGTCCATCACAGAAGTGATTTCGAAGAGACAATAGTCTGCGTTCACTCATCCAACAGTGCAGAAGCTGAACGTGCTCCTGTCCAAGTTGCTGGTGCTGCAGTCCCTCTCTTTCCAAGTGGTGGACTCTGCACCTTTCAGAGAATTTATGGCTTGTGCCGAGCCGAGGTGGAGAATCCCAAGCCATCATTTCTTTGCAGAAGCGTAGCTAGGGGTTCAGCACAGGGGGGGCGAACATGTCCAAGTGGGCCCCCAACTTGGACATGTTCGTATACCGATACTATCAGTATACAGTGAGCGTATAGTGGTATATAGCAGCTCTACACAGGGCTCTGCAGACAATTGAATACAGGGCAGAAACATTTAGTAACTTACCGGTGACGTCTCTGACCAATCCTTCACATTCCCCGTCTCTTTTATCTGGACGGCCATGACCACTTCTTCCAGTCTCTGTAAAGTTTGCAGCACAGACATCTTTGGCTCCTCACTTTTCCAGGCATCCGACCCACATTATCCTCACCTACACAAAGCCCCCATCCTGCCGCTACCCCAATTATAAAATATATAATATAACCCCCCATAATAAATAATACCCCCAAGTGCATCTTTAAATTAATAACTTCCCTGTGCACCCCCCTTTAAATAGTGCCCCTTATTAATAATGCCCCAGAAGTTTCCTAATTGAAAAGGGAAAAAAAAAAAGGGGAAAAAAAAATTATTGGGGTTCCAATACCCGGAACCGCCAGGATCAGCTGTTTGAATGAACCGTGGTACCTGTGTAAGCGCCATGATACCTTCTCTGTTTACATAGTGTCATTCTTTTCATAACGCCATGTCATGTAACTACAGCCTCATCCTATACACATCTATGTGACAAGACTGGAATGACATCTCATGGTCACTATAAACAGACAGCGTGTGATATAAACAGGCGCCATAGCCTCTTCATACAGCTGGTCAGTGGGGAATCTCTTATTGATGTTTTATTCTGAGGATAGATCATCAATAAAAATGAGCTGGAAAACTCCTTAAGGCTTAGGCTGTGTTCACACGGAATTTTTTGGCAGCGGATTTTGACGCGGAATCCGCCTGAAAAAACTCCTCCCATTCATTTCAATGGGAGTAAGTAGCATTTTTTTTCTTCTAGCGGCTTTTTTCCGCTAGCGGGAAAAAAAAGCAACTTGACCTATCTTGCCGCGGATTCCGCCCGCCCTCCTGATTAGGCCCATTCATCCGGGCTTAATTAGGAGCGATTAGCCGCGATGGAATGCTGATGCATGGCATCGGAATCCCGTCACGGCTGACCGCGGCGAAAACTCCAGGGGCGGAAAATTTTCCGCCGTGTGAACACAGCCTAAGGCCCCATGTAGCATCCTGCAGCAAAAAACAGCTGCGAGAGAAACCGCGGCGGCGACGCATCGCGGTTTTTCCTGCAGCACTTTGCACAGAAAGTTCACAGAGGTTTTCTCTGCGGACTTTCTACTTCAATTATATCTATACGGAAACCGCTGGCGTTTCCGTAGGTATAATCGACATGCTGCGACTGCTTTAGAAATCGCAGCGTTTCTGCTGCGCATATTTTACTGCAAATTCGGGATGGGATGGGGGCCCCATGTGGTGAAAACCCACAGAAAAAAAACGTGGCATTCTAGCAAATCCCATCCACACATAGCGGAAAAATATGTGCAGCAGACGCACTGCGATTTCCAAAACCGTTTTGGAAATTGCAGCATGTCAATTATACCTATGGAAACACTGGCGGTTTCCATATAGGTGTATTGAAGGGAAACCTCTGCAGACCTTCTGTGAAAAGCGCTGCGGGAAAAACCACAATGTTACCGCCATGGTTTTTCCTGCAGCGCTTTTTTTGCTGCAGCCCGCTACATGAGGCCTTAGTCTTAATAAAGCCCAAGTGCCACTTTAATTAAATTAATTGACCCTCATATTATGCCCCTGATTCCCCCTGACCTAAATACTGCACCTCTAATGACCCCTTATATCAATGACCACCCCCCTTATGTTCATAATGCCTCCTAATATAAATGATGGCCCCTAATGCCTCCTTATATAAATAACCTCCCCCCTTGTATTCATAATACCCCGTAATAACCCTTATATAAATGACCCCCCATTGTCATAATGCCCCCTAATGAATCCTCCCTTTATAGTTATATTTCCCCCTCCTATCCACCCCTTATACTATTAATATACCCACAAAAAAAAAGTCATACTCACCTGCGATGCTGATGAATGGTGCCGCCGCTTCCTCCCTGTCCACGCACAGGACGTCTGTGTCTGAGCGCGGGCGGCGCGTTGTTGTAACGCCATCGCGCCGCCCGTGCTGAGAAGCAGACTTCGGTCTGTGGTCTCGGCATTTTGTAAACTGCAGGCCTGTATTGGCTTGCGGTTTACAATACAGTTAAACACCAGGAAGCATTGTCTGCAGACACCGATCTAGTTTGAAATAAAGGATGTATTAATGGCGGCCCCAGGGTGGGCCCCCAAAGACTCATTGGGCACGGGGCAGCCGCCCCCTCTGCACCCCCCACTAGCTACGCCTCTGTTTCTTTGGCAAAAAGGCAGTACCAGCCCTGCACAAATTTGTAGAAGAGAAGGTGGGCCAGTCCTTGAGCCTGTCGGTGTCTTCCAAAGTGCACGTGCTGATGTGTGGAGCTGTAACTACGGTCAAGGAAAATATATGTCATTTACTACGGCCCACTGGGTTAGTGTGGTGCCTGCCCAGACACACCAACAACTTGGAACAAAGTTACAGGGACTGCACAGGACCAGTGATGACTTAGACAAATTCTTTTATTCCAGGAAATACAGAAAACAAACGACGCGTTTCGGGGTTTTAACCCCTTAAAGACCCGACCATTTTTCGTTTTTGCATTTTCGTTTTTCCCTCCCCACATTTCAAGAGCCATAACTTTTTCATTTCTCAGTTCACAGTGTCACATGATGGCTTATTGTTTGCGAAACAAATTGAATTTTGTAATGGCACCATTCAATATGCTGTGCAATGTAGTGGGAAGCTGGAAAAAAAATTCAGAATGAGGTGCAACTGGACAAAAACTGCATGTGCGCCAATTTCATATGGGTTTAAGTTTTACAGCGTTCACTGTGTAGTAAAAATGACGTTACCTATATTCTGCAGGTCAGTACGATCTAATGTAATGACAGGCCTGGGAGCCTTCAATAGGCTCCCGGCTGTCATGGCAACCGATCAGCGCCCTCCGATGATGTTCTGGAGGGCGGCGATCGGGGAAATATGGTGGCGCCCATGGTGGCTGCACAATTTAGACGCCGCGGTCCCATTTGACCGCGACATCTAAAGCGTTAACAGCCACGATCGGTGCAGGCACCGATTGCTGCTATCAGCGGCGGGTCCTGGCTGTATTATACAGCCGGCACCCACCGTGTATGAAGAGCGCTTTCCATACATCGTCATGCGACTCAGGACGTACTATTACGCCCTGGGTCGCTAAGGGGTTAAATACCCCTTTATCAAGTGTGTATAACACTACAAAAAACAAAAACAACAATACCTGTAAGCCTAGATTATATAAAAAAATAAATATTAAAACATATTAGTTAAAAGTTAAAAGAACAACTCAACTTAAAAAAGGTGTTTGCATATAAAATAATATAGTCATTATGAGCAATGTAGATGTTATAGACAATATAAGCAATATAGACACTGTAGGCAGTAGTAAATAGATATAACCACTTGTGTGTGTATATACACAAATGACACATGCACATACACACTGTGACAATTTGGTGGGATTTAGCCTCAAAGGTGGCAGCCTCCTGGACTCGACAGTGTTGGTGGTACTGGGTGCCGAAGAAGCAGTGTATCAGGCAGTGTAAATCCAAAGTAAACGGCTTTATTCAGCTTTACAAATGGTACAGCAACAAAATAACAAATAGCCTAGCCCACACATAGGGCACTATCTCACTGCTTGCTCCCTTACTAGCCTCTGGGGGCAAGAAGTAGCCTGGCTCAATCAGTCCTTTCAGGACCCCAGTCCTCTTGGGACAGACTGCCTTGTCTGTCTCCGACTGGTTCCACCGCACACCTGCTCCCTGCAGGTCTCCTCAGCAGCTCTCCTGCTGCATACACTCCTTCTGGAGTTAGGCCCCCCTATGGGTGTGGCTGAGGACCTTTTCAAGCCTGGCTCTGGGTCGCTCACTAGCGCCCTCTGGGTTCACACTCTCACAACACACACACACACATATATATATATATATATATATATATATATATATATATATACAGTACAGACGTACAGACCAAAAGTTTGGACACACCTTCTCATTACAAGAGTTTTCTGTATTTTCATGACTATAAAAATTGTAGATTCACACTGTAGGCATCAAAACTATGAATTAAACACATGTGGAATTATATACTTAACAAAAAAGTGTGAAACAACTGAAATGTGTCTTATATTCTAGGTTCTTCAAAGTAGCCACCTTTTGCTTTGATTACTGCTTTGCACACTCTTGGCATTCTCTTGATGAGCTTCAAGAGGTAGTCACCTGAAATGGTTTTCACTTCACAGGTGTGCCCTGTCAGGTTTAATAAGTGGGATTTCTTGCCTTATAAATGGGGTTGGGACCATTAGTTGTGTTGCTCAGAAGTCTTGGTGGATACACAGCTGATAGTCCTGTTGAATGGAGTGTTAGAATTTGTATTATGGCAAGAAAAAAGCAGCTAAGTAAAGAAAAACGAGTGGCCATCGTTACTTTAAGAAATGAAGGTCAGTCAGTCCAAAATATTGGGAAAACTTTGAATGTGTCCCCAAGTGCAGTGGCCAAAACCATCAAGCGCTACAAAGAAACTGACTCACATGAGGACCGCCCCAGGAAAGGAAGACCAAGAGTCACCTCTGCTGCGGAGGATAAGTTCATCCGAGTCACCAGCCTCAGATATCGCAGGTTAACAGTTCTAGCAACAGACACATCTCTACAACAACTGTTAAGAGGAGACTTTGTGCAGCAGGCCTTCATGGTAAAATAGCTGCTAGGAAACCACTGCTAAGGATAGGCAACAAGCAGAAGAGACTTGTTTGGGCTAAAGAACACAAGGAATGGACTTTAGACCTGTGGAAATCTGTGCTTTGGTCTGATAAGTCCAAATTTGAAATCTTTGGTTCCAACCACCGTGTCTACCGTGTCTTTGTGCGACGCAGAAAAGGTGAACGAATGAACTCTACATGCCTGGTTCCCACCGTGAAGCATGGAGGAGGAGGTGTGATGGTGTGGGGGTGCTTTGCTGGTGACACTGTTGGGGATTTATTCAAAATTGAAGGAATACTGAACCAGCATGGATACCACAGCATCTTGCAGCGGCATGCTATTACATCTGGTTTGCGTTTAGTTGGACCATCATTTATTTTTCAACAGGACAAGGACCCCAAACACACCTCCAGACTGTGTAAGGGCTATTTGACCAAGAAGGAGAGTGATGGGGTGCTACGCCAGATGACCTGGCCTCCACAGTCACCAGACCTGAACCCAATCGAGATGGTTTGGTGTGAGCTGGACCGCAGAGTGAAGGCAAAAGGGCCAACAAGTGCTAAGCATCTCTGGGAACTCCTTCAAGACTTTTGGAAGACCATTTCAGGTGACTACCTCTTGAAGCTCATCAAGAGAATGCCAAGAGTGTGCAAAGCAGTAATCAAAGCAAAAGGTGGCTACTTTGAAGAACCTAGAATATAAGACATATTTTCATTTGTTTCACACTTTTATGTTAAGTATATAATTCCACTTGTGTTAATTCATAGTTTTGATGCCTTCAGTGTGAATCTACAATTTTTATAGTCATGAAAATACAGAAAACTCTTGGAATGAGAAGGTGTGTCCAAACTTTTGTTCTGTACTGTATATATATATATATATATACACATAAATTCACATATATGATATGTAGGAGTCTTATAAAATCACACACAGGATGATAACCATAAATCTAATTGAAATCTCCCAAGAATAGCGAATTGCATAAAATAGCCACAATAAGAAGAACAAAGTTCTAGTGTGGGTATATAGATATACACACATGTGTAAGCTTAATATACAGACATATCATAAAGTCGCACAATCGACATAATAACCTCTCAGCTAAAATGCAAAGTAGGTATGGGGTTAAAATGTTCCAGAAAAAATTTACTTGGAGATGATAAGCCGCAGTAAGAAGAACACAGTTCAATAAGTGTATAAAAGAAAGCTAAACCAAATCAGGTGACCCCATAAAGGATATCTAGTGTCCCTAGAATAATGCAAAAGATTGTTTTACCTTAGTTTGAAGCACTCCAGGGGTGAGACAGGTATTCAAACTGTGCTACCGCGCTATAATGTTTAAATAGCGTCTAAAGGAAGTTACTGCGCATGCGCGAAAGCGCTGGTGCGCGCAGGTCAAGTGAATGTCTATAGAGATAAAGGTAGATGGCTTCAAAAATGCTACTGTGCATGCTCAAAAGATACTACCACGCAAACTCAGACCCATGGCCCCCTACTCATTGAGGAAACAGTTGATGAAAAAACGAACAAATTGGGGTATGAGCCATAACCCCATTAAACCCCCTACTTCGACATCCACCTATATACCAGTATTCCACCTCTGGTTACCCCTTCCAAAGAATCATCTCCGACTAGTCCTCTAGTTAGTGACAACATTACAGCAAACATTGCTATCTCACACTGTACCACACCTGTTTAGATACCGCTTGAAATGGAACACACTCCATCAGGTGCGAGTTCGTTAAGCTTACCCTCCACCAAGTTCGGAGTCACTCCTAACCCCACTATAGTAATGTCTGTTCCTACCAATAGTTGTGCCTTTATTCCAGCATCTGCTTCTGATACCAACCAGCCTAACTCATTAAATCATATTCATCCAATTGATCTTTCCATCCATAGTGTAGATTCTGAGACTGGTGTTCTCGATGATTCACTTTACAACACTCCCCTGTCCTTATCCCAAATTCATAAGGCCCTAGAATCCTCCATCACTACAGAGATCCTCAGCAAAGAGTCTTTTTTAGGCCTTCCCCCATGCTTGATGCCTGTTACCACGCTTCATACCAAAAACTCCATTCTTCATACCCCAATTCCTGCAACCACCCTACACACCAAGGAGGCCCCATTTTACAACAACATTTTGGATTATTACAGCCCTTTGGGCCTAAAGAGAAAAAACAAGGACCGACCCACAAAACCATGCCCCAGGTCTCCAAAAGAAAAAGAAAAAGGGACTGTAGAGGTGGCACGAGATCAAAGCTTAGAAAAGGATCCTCTAAGTCCATCCCCAAAAAGAAACAAAATGTAGCAACATGCATCTTTAACCTTTCAAATTATACTCTTAATGACCCTGAAGTGAGACTCCTTAGTAAAGGACTATCTTTTTGTCCTAACCAAAGTCACAATGATTTACAACTCTTTATCTCAATCAGTATATTAGAAAACTTACCCTTAATAGGCATTTCTATATCTCTTCATGCAATAAAAAAAGAGATAACACTAACAAATTTGGAAACTGTAACTTCTCTAAGTGGCAGCTCTATTACGGATCCGGAATGTAAACCAATAACTACGGACCTCAAAGCTAAATCCACTTTCTACCCTATACAGAACCGAGGTAGTCATATTGAGACTTTCTTCTCCCTGGTAGCTAATGACTTTAGACGCCTTCCTAGAGTCACCAGAAGGGGGAATAGACATAATCTATCTAAAGAAGAATCCCGGAGCATACACTCACTCATGACTAATACTAATATAGTATTAAGGAGTGCTGATAAAGGGGGGGAATAGTTATTCAAAATAGAACGGCCTATTTGCAAGAGGCCTACAATATTCTATCTGATAAGGACTACTATAAACAACTCACCTTGGACCCCTCAAATGTATTTTAACTGATTATTCCTTTTTGATAACCAAGGCCCCTCTGAGGGCATTATCAATAAGAAAGAAAAGGGAATTCCTTACTGTCATTCATCCTTCTATGGCGTTGTTTTATCATCTACCCAAGATATATAAAAATGCTACCAACCCCCCAGGATGCGCCATTATTTCAGGGGTACAATCCCTTACAAAAAATCTCTCTGCATTTATTGATGCTCACCTACAAAGGTACGTTCTGAAGTTACCTTCATACCTAAAAGACTCAGCCACTGTCATAAGGGATTTGTCATATGTCAAGTAGAAACCCAGCTACCTTTGGGCCTTTTCCACTCTAATGGTATTTCAGCCATCTCAACGGTAATTTCTAAAGAGCCAACCATGCCCATTCAACAAAAAGAATTCCTTCTGTCTAGTATCGAATTCATACTCATACATAATATTTTTCAAATTGAAGATAAGCTATATCTGCAAACCAAAGGTACGGCGATGGGCACAAAATTTACACCGAGTTATGCTAACTTATTTATGGGATGTTTTGAGGAAATCTTTATATATAGTAATACAGTCTGGTTACAGAATATAGTCTATTTCAGGGGATATATAGACGAACTGTTGATTATTTGGGATGGATCGCCCGAGGAATTTGAGAATTTTTCCAGTATTTGAATAACAATGATTGGGGCCTCAAATTCCTAGGAAAAACTGAGCCTAATGAGATTGATTTCTTGGATCTAGTTTTAGTTGGATCAGGTGAAAAAAATTACAACACGCACTCACTTCAAAAAAGTTGATTTCCTTGATTTCCATAGCGTACATTACCGTAAATGGAACAGTAATGTGTCCTTCGGACGCATTAGGTGGAACTGTACAACAAATAAGGACTACTCCATACATAGTGATATACTTACAGAGAGATTCAAAGAAAAGAATTACCCACCCAATATCATCAAAGTAGCTAGGACCAGAGCTGGCAATTTAACCCAGGCTCAATGCCTTGTTCAACATCCGAAGAATAAAGACAGTAACACTTTCAGGACAAATTTTGTTACAACCTATAATGGTGCGCATGGCATGATCCGTAATATTTTGCAGAGACATTGGCACATTTTGAAAAATGACCAGTACCTTAGGAAGAGTCTGCCCAATAAACCTAATATAACATTCAGACGGGCCAAAACTTTGAAGAATCTGTTAGCCCCAAGCCGTTTACGGAAAGGGTTCACTAAACTTGATCCTCAAACTACCTCATTTCCACTTAAAATTGGTAGCTTTAAATGTGGACACAGAAAATGTAAGTGCTGTCTCAGTATTAGGCATAACATTACCTCCCTAACCAGCCACTCAACTAGGGAATCCTTTCAGGTAACAATGAGACTGGACTGCTCTACTTCATATGTCATATATGTATTGGAGTGCCCTTGTGGCCTCCAATACGTAGGACGGACAATCATGTTTTTATAAGAGAGAGAGATTGAATAAGCACCGGTCAAATGTTCTTAATGGCTTCCTGAAACATAGTGTCTCCCGCCATGCCACTTTGAAACATAATAATAACTTCAAGGGCTTCTCAGTAATACCTATCGATCATATTCCTGCTGATAGACCCGATTGGTTTAATACCCTAAAGCGGAGAGAAATGTATTGGATTTATAAATTAAACACATTAGCCCCAGAAGGTTTGAATGAAGCTTTAGAAGACATGACTTGTTGCTAACACCCTTTTTAGCCAACTCAAAGAAGACTACATATATCTTTTGTTATGTTTTACATATAATGACAGGACTTTGCTACTGTATATTGTTTCTATGTTAGTATCTTTTATTATAATCCATTTTATCACACTTTTGTATTTCATCTTAACATCCCATTATAATATTATCATTATATTTATTATAGTACTATATTATTTATTCATGGGTTTTGTATTGTTTTTTTTTTTTTCTCTTCCTTGGTCCTATATTGTTCAATTGATTATTGTATATACAATTACAATGACATTGTTATATATTTTTCTCTGTTTTAGTATTATATTATTAACATATTAATATGACAATTTTTCTCCTACTGATATAAATGCCCATGTTATTTCATGTTATGTTATTATATCTCATTATTAAGTGTATGTCTTCTGCCCCTCGTAAGAATTTACTCCATTAACGTTTTTACTTTTCCTCAGAACTCTTCTAGTTTTTATTAACTGCCTTTTGTTTGTATTAATGATTACTATGATTTCCCCACTGAGTTTGCGTGGTAGTATCTTTTAAGCATGGGCAGTAGCATTTTTGAAGCCATCTACCTTTATCTCTATAGACATTCACTTGACCTGCGTGCACCAGCGCTTTCGCGCATGCTCAGTAACGTCCTTTAAACGCTATTTAAACATTATAGCGCGGTAGCACAGTTTGAATACCTGTCTCACCCCTGGAGTGCTTCAAACTAAGGTAAAACAATCTTTTGCATTATTCTAGGGACACTAGATATCCTTTATGGGGTCACCTGATTTGGTTTAGCTTTCTTTTATACACTTATTGAACTGTGTTCTTCTTACTGCGGCTTATCATCTGCAAGTAAATTTTTTCTGGAATATTTTAACCCCATATCTACTTTGCATATTAGCTGTAAGGTTATTATGTCGATTGTGCGACATGCTATGTCTATATATTAAGCGTATACTGTACATGTGTGTATATCTACAGTATGTGTGTGTATGTGTACGGGTCAATTGTGTATATACACACACAAGTGGTTATATCTATTTACTACTGCCTACAGTGTTTATATTGCTTATATTGTCTATAACATCTACATTGCTCATAATGACTATATTATTTTGTATGCAAACACCTTTCTTAAGTTCAGCCGTTCTTTTAACTTTTAACTAATATGTTTTAATATTTATTTTTTATATAATCTATGCTTACAGGTATTGTTGTTTTTGTTTTTTGTAGTGTTATACACACTTGATAAAGGGGTATTTAAAACCCTGAAACGCGTCGTGTGTTTTCTGTATTTCCTGGAATAAAAGAATTTGTCTAAGTCATCACTGGTCCTGCGCAGTCCCTGTAACTTTGGTCCTTGGTCCTATATTCTGTTTACACCTCTTATGGTGTTACAGCGTGACAGCTGCGGCCTTTAATTTCCCTGCATGGTTTCCTATGCCTCTATACTTGTTGTGGTTTTACAACCCTGGAAGGTGAGGAGCCATTTTTTAACATTAGACCATTGTGTCTGTAAACGATACTACACTATGTATTGCTCGGTGTCTCTGTCTTTGTCATTTACACCAGCAACTTGGACAGGTGACGCAGCTTCAGACTCCATGTTCTCACTCATAGTTACCCAAAGGAGAACTCGCCTGTCCACCCAAAATTTGGAAAGACTGACCATTGTGAAGATGAATTAGTCGTGGATCAGCTAGGATTTCCACCCACCAAAGCCTGATGCAGCAGATTAAGAATTATTGAATTATTATTAACAATTCTGTTTTTAAAAATGGCTTGCAACTTTATACTGGTAACAAAATAGCAAATATGGTCCTCCATATGGGTTTAGACACTAATAAACACTTTTAAATAAGTGATAACCGCTACGAATTATTGAATTATTATTGACAATACTGTTTTTAAAAATGGCCTGCAACTTTATACTGGTAACAAAATGGCGAATATGGTCGTTATGTCTTTCCACACGTTAAAGGCTTTTTTACAGATACGTGCAGATATTATAGGATGATAATTCAGTTTTCTTTGGCACAATAGTACTGACTAATGTTATGCCTTGAAAGAACAGTGAATAAGCCCCTTATAATAAACACCTTTAAAAAAAGCTTTTTTTTTTACAGATACGTGCAAATATTATTGGATGATAATTCAGTTTTCTTTGGCACAATATTACTGACTAATGTTATGCCTTGGAAGAACAGTGAATAAGCCCCTTATAATAAAAGGCTTTTTTACAGATACGTGCAGATATTAGTGTATGATAATTCACTGTTTTTTGCTGTACTGCAGTAGGCCTAAAACCTGTAGGTTCTTTTGCTGGGACCAGTTCTTGAGATCCTTGACTCTGTCCCATAACCATCATGTTGTAGTGAAGCTGTGACCATGTTTGCCAGGGCCTCCAGCAGGTCTTGTGAGATACATAAAGCCACTTCAATTGCTAGAAACTTGTAGATCCCCAAAGTGATGTTTGAAAACAACCAGACTTTTATCATTTAAATCTACAACTATGCAAGGTTATAGGGGTTGTGCAGGACTTCGAAAACATGGCTGCTTTCTGATTCTCAGGAAGTGACCTCACATCCACCTCACATGGGGCCTGCTGGCGTCATGACACTGTAACGCAAGCATCATGGTGTCGACAAACCCCACGTGACTGCTGAGGCCTAATTACCGCCCTCACCAGGGATCCTGGGTGGGGGAGGGGGGCGTGATGTCAATAAGGAGGCCAAAAGAGGATCCCAAGAGAGTGCCCATCACTATGAGAATGCCCAGGAGAGATGAGGGAGGGTGAGTATAGCTGTTTATGTTTATTCACCTCTCCTGGACCTCCTCTGAAAAGACCATAGTATAATAATTGCACTTCCAGTTGGCTGGTGACGAACCCCCAAGTTTCGGGTTTAGGTTGATCAAGTCTGGTTTGATTCAAACTGGAGCACACATTTTTAATTATGCCTTTATCAGAACCATTGACCAATTTAAATTTCTTGAATGAAATAATTGGTTCACTTTTTGACCTTTTCCAGTCATAACTAATGTTCACGTGAACAAACCCCCCAAATGCATCTGACCATCAATATGAACACAATTGTCTTGACATATTTCTGTTCTGTTTAACCCCCTCAATATGCTGTTCATTGCACTTTTTAGCACTGTTATTGGTAACTACTGAATTTTGTTGTTCATGGGTTTTGGACACCAAGGAAAGTTGGCCACACGTTTACTTCACGATCTGCATTTGCAATGAGTTCCTTAGTGCACACAGTTTTAAAAAGAAATAGAAATCCATTATAGTATACTCAATGGTGCACTTAACTGCCAACTCAGCTCTCTCTCTTGCTACATACTGACATACAGAACATTGTCTTTTTAAATAATTTCTTACAAATGTGATTCTCCTGACAAAATACTGTAATAGTGCAGCAATTAAAACATGAAAAGATATAATTTTCAGTATAGGAGACATTAACATGTAGCACAATTTAATTAATATCTATTGCAATGGGTTTAGAATTCTGTGTCATGGAATATAGCAGAATACAACCTTTTTCATATATTGATTTTAACTCCTTCCCGCCAGAGGATTTTTTCGATTTTCGTTTATGACTCCCCTCCTTCCAAACTCCATAACTTATTTATTTTTCCGCTCTTAGAGTCATATGAGGTCTTAGTGTTTGCAGGACAATTTTTTCTTCATGATGCTACCATTAATTATTCTGTACAATGTACTGGGAAGCTGGAAAAATATTCAGAATGGGGTGGATTTGAAGAAAAAGTGCATATGCGCGACTTTCTTACGGGCTTTGTTTTTACGGCGTTCACTGTGCAGCCAAAATGACATGTCATCTGTATTCTATGTTTTGGTATGATTCCAGGGATACCAAATTTATATAGTTTTATTTACATTTTAACCCCTTAACAAGATTCCAAAACTGTGCAAAAATTTTTTTTTTCTAAAAGTCGCCATATTCTGACACCCGTAACTTTTTTATACTTCCGTGTACTGGGATACATAAGGCGTCTTGTTTTTTTGCAAGACCAGGTGAACTTTTTAGTTATACTATTTTGGGGAATTTCTATTGCTTTGATCACTTTTTATTCAATTTTTTATCAGAGGCAAAACAGTAAAAAAACTGCGGTTTGGCACATTTGATTTTTTTTTCCCACTACGGCGTTTACCATACGGGAAAAATATTTTTATAGATTTGTAGACCGGGGGTTTTTGGACACAGGGATACCTAATGTGTATGTATTTCACAGTATTTAAGTACTTTTATATGTGTTCAAGGGAAAGGGGGGTGTTTTGAACTTTTAATATTTTTTGTTTTTTATATATTTTTTTTTTACTTTTTTTTTTTTTTTGCATTTATTAGACCCCCTAGGGGGTCTGATCATTAATGCAATGCATTACAATGCAAATGTATGCATTACAATGCAAAAAAATGGCATTTCTATTGCAGGCTACATAGATTAGCCTGCAATAGAAACTAATGAAAGACAGGCCTGGGAGCCTTCAGAAGGCTCCCGGCTGTCATAGCAATGGGACGCCGGCCCTGGAGCTTGCTCTTGGTGCCAGCGATTCCCGGCAAAATGGCAGCGCCGCTGGTAAAATGGCGCCTCGGTCAGCTTTCACCGAGGCGCCAAAGGGGTTAATGCCCGCGATCAATGCGAGCACCGATCGCAGGCATTAGCGCCAGGTCTTTGCTGTATAAATCAGCAGAGACCCGGCGGCTATGGCGGCCGCACGACTCCCGAGCAGCCGCCATCTTTAAACACCCGGCATCTGCCGTACTATTATGGTGGATGTCGGGAAGGGGTTAAAGTGTAACTAAACTTTCGTACAACTTTTATTTTCTGACAGCATTTGTGTCATTAAGTTTTGTAAAATACTTTATTGACAAATTAACAAATTTGAAATTCATTTTTTCACTTTAGAACTGATTCTTCTCTTTTGTATGACACCAAAAGCAAGTTTCTATGTTTCATAATGTTCGAAATATAGCCATTTGAAATTACCCTCTCCACACTCATTTTCTCTTCATTTCACACAGCCCATACACCATACACAATGAGAAGCAGGGAACAGCTCTCAAAAGAGAAGTAAGGGAAAAAGTGAAAAAATGCAGGATTTCACAGAAAGTGGCCAAAATTTGTTAATAAAGTATATTATAAAATATATTAATGACACAAAAGCTGCCAGAAAATAAAAAGTCCGAAAGCTTAGTTGCGCTTTAAAGGAAATAACATGGTAACTCATGATAAACATTACTTAGGGTGTATTTACATGTTGAGGTTTTTATGCATTTATTGAAGCCCAAACCAAGAGTGAACTGAAAAAGATATAGGAAGAGTAGCACTTATCCCATATGTTTTTTCTCCCATTGTGACATACACCTGCTTTTGGCTTCAAAAACTGCCTCATAGAATAACACCTCAATGAGTAAATGCACCCTAATCGAGATGAGATCCTAATTTAATCTGTTCTGCTATTTTGAAAATGGAGGTCCAATGAACCCTTGGTTCACATGCTTTTTCACAGGCTGGTTGCTCACCTATTTTCTGAACTACCACACAAGTGAATGGAGAGAGCAGCACATTCAATGCATATAAAGAGATGGGAATATCCCTTTAGTCCCTTTCCTGCCACAGCCATTTTCAATTCTTGCATTTTTATTTTTCACTCCCTCCCTTAACCCCTTCCCACCGCAGTCATTTTTCAGTTTTTGTTTTTTCCCACCCTCCAAAAGCCATAACTGTTTTCCGTTCACAGAACCATCTGAAGGTTTAATTTTTGTTGGACAACTTGTACTTTGTTGTTTGGTGCCATTGAATATTCCATACAATACACTGAGAATCTAGAAAAAGATTCAGAATTAGAGAAAAAATGTGTTTGTGCCACTTTCTTATAGGTTTTGTTCTTATAGCATTCACTGTGCAGCCAAAATGATAAAAATGATATGCTACCTGTATTTTGCAAGGTCATTACAATTATGGTGATACCAAATTGATATAATTTTTGTTACAAAAAATCCTAAACTTTGAAAACATTTTTTTCTTGGAGTTGCTATATTCTGAAACCATACATTTTTTAGGTTTCCATATACAGGGCTGTGTAATGCATCTTTTTTTTTTTTTTTGCAGGGCCAGATGTACTTTTTATTTATACCATTTTGGGAAATATCTGTTGTTTTGATCGCATTTTATTTAATCTTTTTTGGAAGGCAAAATGGCATAAATACATAGTAATATAGTTGATGAGGTTGGATGAAGACACAGGTTAACCCACAACCGTTCAGCATCGGTCCATTGGAAGGCAAAAAAACCACGGGGCCGACATCAACTGTCTCACACCACGGGAAAAAACTCCCTCCCGACTCAAAATCCGGAAACAACCATAAAACCCTGGATCAACTTGCCTATACCAAAATTCTATAATCGATAACATGTAAGAAAGGCATCCAGGCCCTTTTTGAACATTACCTTACATTTGTCTACATTAAACTCCATTTGCTAAGTCTCCGCCCATGCTTCACTCTTCCCTAGATCCCCCTGTAATATTCTACTATCTTTCTCACTTTTAATTTCTTTACAAAGTTTATTATCATCTGCAAATATGGAAAACCTGTTCTGTAAACCCTCTACCAGGTCAGTAATAAATATATTTAAAAGTAGAGGAACCAATACTGACCCCTGTGGTACCCATTGACATACCTCCAAACTTTCAAAGGATAGAAAGAGGGACAGAATATGTAGTGCGATATGTGCACAGCTGCAAATTTAGCTCCACCCACTTCTACATTGACTTCGCCCATTCTCATCTATTTTTCTATGTGCCCCCACACAGTATAATGCTCCTACAGTTACTGTAACATTATATGCCCCCACATTATAATGTTCCCCTCCAATTGCCCCACAGTATGAAGTCCCTCTCCTGGTTCCCCAGTTTAAACTGGGGGAAACTAGAGGAGAACATTAAACTGGGGCAGATGGTGGGAGGACATTAAACCATGGGGTAGTTGGATGGGGACATTAAACTGGGGGCTTTTGGAGGGGGACATTAAACTGGGGCAGCTGGAGGGGGACATTAAACCATGGGGGATAGTTGGATGGGGACATTAAACTGGGGGGGAGACTGGAGGGTGACATTAAGCTGGGGGCAACTAGAGGCAGACATGTCCCCCTCCAGCTACCCCCATGGTTTAATGTCCTCCTCCAGGTGCCCCCAGTTTAATGTCCCCCTTCATCTTCCTCTAGTTTAATGCCCCCCTCCATCTGCCCCCAGTTGAATGTCCACCCTTCAGCTGCCCCCAGTTTAATGTCACCCTCCATCTGCCTCCCTAGTTTAATGTTCCTCTTCATCTCTCCCCAGTTTAATGCCCCCCTTCATCTGCCCCCAGTTTAATGTCCCCCCTCCATCTGCCCCCAGTTTAATGTCCCCCCTTCGTCTGCCCCAAGTTTAATGTTCCCCATTCATCTGCCACCAGTTTAACATAATAAAAACACTGATACTCACCTCTCCTCGCTCCCCTGCAGAAGTCTGTTCTCCCGGAGTGTTCAGGGAGCTGCAGGCACGATGTGAGTGACGTCATCTCATCGCTCCTACAGCTCCCGGGGCTGGAGCACATAGGGATGTGCTTCACACAGAGTGGTGAGGCAAGAACGGTCTGCAGAGGGCTCCTGCTTCACCATTGTATTTAACTCATCTGCGTCCTCCAGACACAGATGAGTTGTACTGGGACATACCTCCAGCCGACCAGGACAGAACCCGAAATCTGGGACTGTCCCATTGAACCCGGGATGGTTGGGAGGTATGCATAGAGAGTATTTCCCATCAATAAGTACTTTCTGTTTCCTATCACAGAGTCAGTTGTGAACCCAAATGCATATGTTTTCCTCCAGTCCCAACATTATCATTTTGTATACCAACCTTTTTCCCTTCACCCAAGACAGCACCTCAGAGACAGGATCTGCCCCCAGGGACAGGAAACCTCCCCTCCTTCAGTTGTTTCCTGTCCTTGGAGGGAGACCTATGAGGCACTACTTGTGGGCAGGCTTACCTGGCAGCAAAGGAGGGGAATGTCCCTTTATGTGCCACCAGCGTTCTGGCATGGGACAGAATTTAAATGGTGTTCTCCTGCGACAAATGGAGGTGCCGGAGGTATGTGACTCAGTTAAACCAGAAGTGGTCAGGTGGAAGTGGGCATGGCCTAGTGAGACATGGACCAGGATCTGGCATAAGAAACGGGTAGAAGGAAGGTTGAGCCACTACTCTGCAGGCTCCCGACCCTTCCCGCATTCAGAAGACTTCACAGTCTGAATGGAATTAGGACAACAGCAGCAGCAGCCACAACCTCTGCTACCAAAGGGAACACCCCAAAGATGGAGGGCAAGATGAAGGTCCACCTCCACCTGCCTCGGTATTCCAGGGGTTATGTAAGTAGCTGTGTGCTAACACATATTGTTAATTTTTTAATTAGTTGCCCTCTATGTTTTTATAGAATAGACCTAGAAAGGCCCTGGCAAAGACTAGGAACAAAGAGTGTGCCTTATGTAGATCTAAATTGTCTTCTTCTTATGCAAAAAGACATGTCCAGCATGTATTGATAAGACCATTGCAGAGGAATCTCCGTCCCTTCCACAGAATAAAGTTAGGAGATCCCTTAACGGTAGATGTGGCCAGAGAAAGAAATCTAGTTCCTCTACCTGGGGTCATGACTCTTCTTCTGACGAGGAGCCCTTTCATGCAGAAAGGGGAGAATTATCTGATGGTGCCTCCACTTCCTCTGTATCTGACTTTGAAGAGAGAGGTCAGTCGTGCTTTTCTGTAGAGGACACTGATAAATTACTGATCCAGAACCGCCTGTTCAGAGAGTGTCAAGCTTTTACTGAACATTCTAGAGAAATTAGGGTGGATAGTAAATTTAGAAAAATCAAGCCTTATTCCCTCACAACAGAAAAATTTTCTAGGTATAATTCTAGATTCTACAGCTCGGAAATGCTGTCTCCCATCAAAGAAAATAGATGTGGTCCAGTCTTAGTAGAGGCCCTTATCCAGTTTCCAAGAATTACTATAAGGAAAGCCATGTCCATTCTGAGGTCTCTCACTGCCTGTATTTCATCAGTCCCTTGGACTCAGAGCTACTCCCAGGACCTCCAGTGGGAAATTCTGGCTGCTTGGCATCAGTAGGAGAAAGTCCTGGACAGACTTATGTGGGTCTCTTGGCCTACAAGGACAGCCATGGCCTGGTGGCTAGTCAAGAAATAGGGGTTCTATGGAAGATCTCAGATTCACTGGTTATTACCACAGACGCCAGCCCTTGGGAGTGGTGGGCCCCCATGGGAGATCAGGTATTTCAGGGTCCCTGGTCAAGGAATCATACTTGAGCCACCTCAAACCAGAGGGAGCTAATGGCAGTATTGAAATGTCAGGATTATGTCTGACAATATAACCACAGTTTCATAAACAAGAAGGGTGGGTACGAGGTCCCTTCCCCTTATGAAAATCATAAGGGGGGGAATCAGATTCTTCAGCTGTCAGAGCTCTCCCTGTCAGCCCTGCATATCAAGCAGATTTTTTGACACAGCTTGAGACAGAGCGACTGGGAACTGAAGCCGTCTATCTTCTCAGAGATCACCAGCGCCTATGGGGCCCCCGAGATCGATCTGTTTGCCAGCCATCGAACAGGAAAGTAAGGAAATTATTTTCTCTAAATCCAGGGGAATTCCCATTTGGGGTGGACGCTTTTTCCCACATGCTTCGGCATCCCATCACGGGTAACCCGTGACTGAATCCAGCGGCGGGAAATGAAGAGGAATTCCTCTTCATTTTCTTCCGAGTGAACTTACCCTAAAAGTAGTTTGGCTAGGTGGATAAGACTAGCAATCTCCCTGGCTTACTGTTCTTCAGGCCTTCTCCCTCCAGTAGGGTTCAAGGCTCATTCAATTAGGGTGGTAGCCACATCCACAGCTGAGAGAGCTGATGCTTCTATCTGTAAATCAATGACTTGGGCTTCACCTTCTACCTCTGAGGTTTTGTCGTGGGTGAAGGAAAAATGGTGATTACTTACCGGTAATTTGATTTTCACCACAGCACCATCTTTTATCCCTCCCTGTTTTCTGGTTTTGGTCTTTTGTTTGGAACAGGGTGTAGCAAGCAAAAAATAAAATAAGAAATTTGGCCTAAATGTCTTGTGTTACAAGTTAACTGGAGTCTATCTCTCTTTTCCTACTAAACAAGTGAGGGGGGAAGAGAGACTCCACCCTTTCTTACCTTAGTTTTCCTGTTCCTGGGGGCGCATCCACTCTCTCTTTAAAGTGCCAATGTGGGTTCTGGAAAATCAAATTACCGATAATTGTCATTTTATGTAGTACAGTATCCAAAGCCTTTGAAAAGTCCAGATACATCTCGTCTATCGCATTACCCATGTCCGGTCTAGAACTCACCTGTTCATAGAAGATGATCAGATTAGTCTGTCAGAACCAATTCTTAATAAAGCCATACTTATTGGTGTTATAAGGTTATTTTCATTGCAATACTCTTATAAAACCCTCAAATATCTTACCCACCATTGAGGTTAGACCTACCGGCCTATTGTTTCCGGGATCATTTTTTGACCCCTTTTTGAATATTTGCACATCATTTGCTAAGTGCCAATCTTGTAGGACATACCCAGTTTCTAGAGAGTCCTGAATTATTAGGTATAGTGGTCTGTATATTACCTTATTTAACCCTTTCAGGACCAAGGGTCATTGATGCCCCTATGCTCAGGCCAAATTTAGCACTTTTGGTATGCATTGCTTTACTCAGAATTATCTTTGCAATGGCTTTGCATATCTCAACTATTTTTACCATATTTTTTCAGGACACATAAGGCTTGAAATAAGTAGCCTTATTTATTAAATAAATTTAATATTTTTTTCGCTAAAAATAGAAAAATGGTATAAAATGTGAAAGTTCTTCTGATTACAGGTGCTACACATTTATATAGTTTTTTTAAATATATGGTTTTATATTCAGCATGGCTTATGTTATGGATCTCTAGTCCATGTATAAATTAACCAGTAGTTTAGACAATAGAGGACTTTAGGCTAAGGCCCCACATAGCGAGCTACAGCCAAAAAGCACTGTTGCAAAAACTGCAGCAGAAATGCATTGCGTTTTTTCCGTGGCACTTTCACAGAAAGTCCACAGAGTTTTCCTGTGGACTTTCTGTCCCGATTATACCTATACGGAATAATTCATAGGTATAATTGACATGCTGCGATTTACAAAAATGCCAGCGTTTTTTAAATCGCAGCAATTCCGCTGCGGATATTTTTCTGCAATGTGTGGATGGGATTAGCCAGAATCCCATCCACTTTACAGGTACTGTAAAATGCAATGGTTTTTGTGCTACATGGGGCCCCGTCCTTAAACTACTTTTGTTATCTCTAGCTAGGCTCC
Organism: Leptodactylus fallax; assembly: GCA_947044405.1. NCBI lineage: Eukaryota > Metazoa > Chordata > Amphibia > Anura > Leptodactylidae > Leptodactylus > Leptodactylus fallax. The sequence continues at coordinate 1,295,338 of CAMRHE010000007.1, forward strand.
CTGCTGCGCAGACCTAGGGGAGGAAAAAGGCTCTTTCACTTTACCGTGGTCACCATAAAGAAAAGACTCAGTACAGATATATGAAGACAGGCCTGGGAGACTTCACAAGGCTCCAGACTGTCATAGTAACAAGATTGCGTTCGCGATCTTGCTGCACAGGAACCATCGTGCACTGAAAAGGTGTCGGTGCTCATTGACTGATAACAGGGTACACACAGAATGGGATTGGGGGCCTACAAAAAGAAAATGCCCATGATCAGAGAGCACTCTGTTCGCAGGCATTAGCGCTGGATTTCTGCTGCATAGAAAAGCGAAGACCCAGCAGCTGTGGCATGTGCTCTGCTTCAATATTTGAAGACCTGACATCTGACAAATTATTATGGGAGATGTTGGAAAGGGTTTAAAAAGCCACAGTTTTTAAGTCTTTAAACATTTTTGTTTCACTTTCCATTCACTGATTTCTTGCAAGGCACGTTTTACTTTCTAATGGCACCAGTTAGTATTCCATACAATGTATTGGGAAGCTAGAAAAAAAAAATATTGATGGAATGGAAATGGGGAAAAATACACACATGTACCATATTTTTTGTTACTATTGTAATATTATGCACAGTGTATGTTCTGACTCAATAGCTTGGCTGCAAATGTGAGGTTGTGAGAGTGTCCTGTAGCCTCTATGCTAACCAGCAATTTACACCAAGAAATATTTATTAGATAGTGTTCAACTCAACTGAGGAGGCGTAGATAAGATTCCAGATGCTTTAATCCAGGTAAATCTTGTAAAACTTCATACAGCAGTAGGTGAAAAATGATGAATTACCAGGAGCTGAGCAGACATGTTGCTTACAAAGAAGTGAAACTAAACACAGAGAGAGAGAGGAGGAGCTACTGCATCACAGCTAAGGATACAGAGAGAGAGAAGGGACAAACTACAAAGACATACACAGTATCACAGATACATGTGAGTGAATTAAACCAAGTCCTGGGACATGACACTCCCCGCCTGAAATCTTTAGATTTCACTGAAAACAAACATTAAATAATGTCCTGAAATGTCCATAAGGTCCTCTTCAAACCTGAAAAACAAAAAAGAAACATGCACAACAAACAGTAATCAACAGTTAGTCCAAATAAACCAATCTTCAGATCGGGAAGCCGCAATTTGCCAACACCTCCACCAACCCACACTGTAATCCACAAGAATATGTTAGAAACACGACACGGTTTTAGTTCATGGAAGGAAGCTCCCCACCATGAGCTGTGAATGGTGTCCTTATCTTCTTTTATGTGACGTCTCCTCTTGGAAGAAGAAGCACCAGTTCATTAATTTGGCGGAACTAAACTCGCACTGAGCCTCCCTTGGTTACCTTGACCTTCTCGTGGTAATGTCGGATCAGCAGAGCAGAAAGGTAGTGTCCACCTGGAATGATCACTGGGTTCTGTTCCTTGCTACACAAGTCAGACTTTCCAATCCGGCCGCCCACTCTCAATAATTCGTGGTGGTCGATTACGGGGTTTAGTTTGTAAAGTGCATTGTTCCTGGACAGATCGATGCTCCGTGAGATACTGTCAATCTCTTGATGATATACCTCTTGTTGAACACTCCAGATGATAACTTGCTCAGCGTGTTCAATGTCCGCTGCGGTAGGGTGTTTCGTACACATATGCCAGCCATGACACTCCGTTGATCTGTCCTTCGCAAAGCACTGAGCGATGTGAAACAGTTGAGAAACGTTCAAAGCGATGTGACTTCAGCTTCGCCTTTGGAATCACAGAAGTGTAGAGTTTGGAGGTCATAGGCCTGATTTCCTTGTCAGACTCGAGATCCACTAAATTGTAGACAGCATTGCTAGGAGTCAAGCAGGGATCTTCATACAGGAAACTTGGAGGCGACAGCCACATATGGTCTAAAAGGTGTGCTGTCGGTGCAGGCCTTGTACCACGGTCAGCTGGGTTAAGTTGTGTGGAGACGTAATGCCACTGATCAGGGGCAGAGAAACTTCGGATACGTTCCACTCTGTTTCTAACATACACATTGTCTTGTTTGATTGTGTATATAACCAAGCACAACTCTGCTATCAGTGTAGAATGTCAACGAATCAATGGCAATGTCCATTTCATCTCTTATTGCTTCAGCAATTTCTACTGCAAGCACAGCTGCACAAAGTTCGAGTCGCGGAACGGAGTGTGCAGGTTTTGGGGTCAGTTTGGACTTACCTAGAACAAATCCACAGTGTAGCTCATGATTGGCTCCTAATATCCTCAGATAGGCCACTGCAACTATAGCTTCCACTGACACATCAGAGAAGATGTGGATTTCCTTCCTTACTGCTGCTGAAAGGGAGCTGGGTACATAACAACGTGGAACCTGGAGTTGTTCCAATACTTGCAAAGAGGTTTTCCATTTTTCCCACCTTTGTTGTTTCTCAGCAGGCAGTGGAGTCTCCCAGTCCATGTTCTCAGTGGTAAGCTGTCTTAGTAGTAGCTTGCCTTGAATGGTGATGGGAGCAATGAAACCAAGAGGATCATAAATGCTGTTCACAACAGATAAAACTCCTCGTTTGGTGAAAGGTTTGTCACAAGAAGACACTTGGAATGTGAATGTGTCTTGTTCAGTGTTCCATAGCAATCCTAGGCTGCGTTGCATAACAGGAGTATCAGAACTGAGTTCAAAATCCTTCAAGTTGATTGCATGATCATCAGAGGGAAATGCCTTCATTACCTCCATATTGTTGGAGATGATCTTGTGAAGTCTGAGGTTAGCTACAGACAGCATTTCCTGTGTTCTAGAGAGGAGATCAATCACTTCTTCACTTGCAGGTAAGGATTTAAGACCATCATCAACATAGAAGTTCCTCTCCACAAACTGATGAGCATCAGAGCCATACTCTTTCTCACCTTCATGGGCGGTCCTCCTCAGTCCATAGATCGCTACTGCAGGAGATGGGCTACTGCCAAAGACATGTACCTTCATCCGGTAATCTATGACTTCATTGTCCTTATGCCATAGGAACCTGAGATAGTTTCTGTCGTCATCCTTAACAATGAAGCAATGAAACATCTGTTGGATGTCGGCCATCACTTTAACTGGTTCCTGTCTGAAACGGATTAAGACTCCTATGAGGCTGTTGTTTAAGTTAGGACCAGTGAGGAGCAGGTTGTTGAGAGAGACGCCTTCATACTGAGCACTAGAATTGAACACGACCCTGATTTGGTCAGGTTTGCGAGGGTGATACACGCCAAATGATGGAAGGTACCAGCATTCTTCTCCTTCCTTTAGTCGAGATGCAGGTTCTGCATGATCTCTCTCAAATACCTTCTGCATGAAACCTACAGAGTGTTTCTCCATCTCTGGTTTCCTCTTGAGGGTACGTTTTAAAGAGGAAAATCTAGAAACTGCTTGCTTCAGATTGTTTGGTAGTTTTGATCTTGGGGAGCGGAAAGGTAAGGGTGCTACCCAGCTGTTGGAATCATCTTGAATGAATTCCTTGTCCATAATTTTGAGAAATTCTTTATCAGCTATAGCCGGTGCCAGCTTGTTGTCATCACTTGTTGTATTGAACACTGTTAATTCAAGGGTGTCGTCCCCAGGCAGGAAAGTATTCACGTTGTCTCGGTGATTATGCAGCCACTTACTGTTTACTGTGCTTATCTTCTCTTTCACTTGGTAGTGATGTGGACATGGCTGAAAACAAGTGCTGCGACCATTTGGTAACATATGCGTCTTAAATGAAGAAATATTGGTGGGCCTTTTCATCCTACCTATGCAGATGTTGCCAATGATAACCCATCCTAGATCGAGGCGCTGGGCACATGGTGCATCATGTGGTCCATTAATTTGCTGGCGTATTTTGTGCAGTCTGAGAATGTCTCTACCTAGCAGAACTAGAATGTCTGCATTTTTGTCAAGGGATGGTATTTCACTGGCTATAGCCCTTAGATGAGGGTGATGGAAAGCCACCTCTGGTGTGGGTATCTCTTCTCTGTTTGATGGTATCTGGTTGCACTCAACAAGTATGGGCAAAGGCATCTCCAGATTGCCCTTTAGAGAAGCTATTACGAGACCACTGGCCCTTCTTCCAGAAACCTCTGATATGCCACTACAAGTACCCAAGGTATACAGATAAGTATCACCCTTTAAGTTAAACAGATCAAAGAGTTCTGACCTTGCAAGTGAGTGGTTGCTCTGGTCGTCCAAGATGGTGTACACCCTCAGAGCCCTTTCTGGTTGGCTCTTGGGGTATATATTGACTAGGCATATCCTTGCACAGGACTTGTCACAAAGGTCTTCTCCGCAGACTTCTGTACATGAGGAAGATACTGTGGTAGTATTTGCCGCTTGATCTGTGTTCTCCCCGCCATGCTAAGTTGGGGAAGGGGAACCTCTAGGTGGTGTGGCACTAGGCTGGGATGGATGAAGAGCTTGTACATGGTCCTCACTGCCACACTCTATACACTTAATAGCAATTTTACAGTCTCTAGCAGCATGTTCAGTAGAGGAACAACATTTGAAACATATCCCTAGTTTCTTTAGAAGATCTCTACATTCCTGAATTGGTTTCCTCCTGAAGCCAATACACTTCTTGAGGGGATGAGACTTCTTGTGAATAGGACACAGACGGTTAGGATTTTCTACCTTTTCGCCTTGGTTGTTGTTGCAACTGCTTTCTTCTGGTGCTGATGTAGGTGTAGGAAGAATATCAGTCTTTTTCACTGAAACTGGGCCTCTGCGGTTTATGTAGTTAGAATGTGAGTTGTCATACTTAATAGGAGGTGAACCAGGAATACTGGGATCCCCATAGGAAAAGCTTGGGTCATTCTTGGATTCTACAATGTTCTTGATAAACTCACAGAAGTAGGAAAATGGAGGAAAGGAGACTCTATTCTCATTTTTGTATCTTGACTCAACTGGTCCACCTTTCTTGAATATTCTATGGCAACTTGGAGACTATCGGGTTTACCCCACGAGCAGTGTCCAGGTAACTGAGGCCCGGTAGGAGAGTGTCCGCCTTAGCCAGTAGGAGCTCCATGAGTAGGTCACTAAGTTCTTGAAATTTCTGATGATCCTTACTAGATATCTTTGGAAACCCTTGCAATCATTTGAACAGAGCATTCTCTATTGCTTCAGGACTGCCATAGGTTTTCTCCAGTCTTTCCCAAGCAGCGGTAAGGCCTGCTGTGGGGTTGTAAATGTGGATGGATCTGAGTCTTTTAGCACGTTCTGTGGACTGCGGGCCAAGCCACCGGATAAGCAAGTCTAGTTCTTCAGCTGCAGTAATGCCAAGGTCACTAATTGCAGTTTTGAAGGCACATTTCCAGCCTCTGTAGTTCTCAGGTTGGTCATCGAACCTTGTGAGTCCAGTCTTAGTGAGCTCACGGCGAACCATGTACCTTGCAAACTCTGACATGTCTGTTCTCTCTGACTTTAAATATTGAGTTGCTGGCTGAGTAGCGGTGATTACGTTGTTAGTGGGGTTCTGGTTAACAGAGGTAGGTAGAAATGGGGCTGCGTAGGCATTCAGCCTAGGAGCTAGCTTAAAGTCCATAGGTTTAGCCACATATGGATGTGAAACTGGACTGTTTGCAGTCTGGTGGTATGATGTCACATTGGTGTTTACCTGAGTATCAGTATATTGCATTTACTGAGGTGCAAGGCTTTGGGAATCCATGAAGGAAGAAGAAACTGGATGCTGGACAGGCAGGGCATTGTACTGACCTTGAATGCGGTGTGCTGCAGAAGATACTGTGCCCTGTCGCTCTGGAGAAATGTCGTCCCTGACAGGAACATTTGTGGCAAATAGGGATTCACTGTTTTGGCTTAGTACATAGTCTCTTGTGCGCTTGAGGGGATCCTCTGCTTCCACATCACCCAAACTAGTGCTGTCGCTTTCACTTCCACTTATGGCCTGTTCTAAAATTCTTAACCTTGCCATGGCTGCAGCGTGCTCATACTGTTTCTCTAGAGCTTCTAGTTCTTCCCTTTTTTGAGCTGCATTAGCTTCTATTTCTGCTTTCTGTTGAGCTGCCTTAGCTTCCATCTCTGCTTTCTGTTGAGCTGCCTTAGCTTCCATCTCTGCTTTCTGTTGAGCTGCATTAGCTTCCATCTCTGCTTTCTGTTGTGCAAAGGCTGCCTGTATCTTAGTAGCTTCCGCCTCTGCACGTGCTTTTATAAGTTGCTCACTGAGCGTGGAAGATTTTGAGGAACGTGACTTAGATGTACGCTTTGAACGCTTGGTAGACTTAGAAACATGGGATGCCATTTCCTGCAGTTGCGCAATTCTTGCCTCTGTCCTTAACTTAGTTTCATGTACTAAGCTGTCTCGTTCTGAATTGAGATGCTGGAAGCTTTGCAATTCAGCTAACGAATCGTCTGTATGTAGTTTTCTCAATTTGCTTTCATAGTCCTCAGCTTTCATTTTATAATGTCCATGCATAGAACAAAGCTGTCGCAGAGCTCCCTCTAGTGGTGATACATGATATGCAGGCAAGCACATGGCAGATATCTTAGTCTGTATTTTCTGCCACCATTTTGAGAGTTCACAGGAAAGTTCATGCTTTAAACCTTCTAGACTGTCTCTAATTTTCCACGTAGGTTTAATTGAGCGTCTAGCCTTCTCACTGGGCTGCAGACTGAGGTCCATGCTACCTTGTGCTTCAGGGTGCCCTTCAGCCATGATGCAACACAAACAGGATAAATATAACTTTGCTGGAGCGAGATGGCTGCTTGATAGAATCTTCTATGCTGAGGGGGTCTGAGCTGCAGATGCAAATTACGCAATGCTGATTCCTTCTGGCTTGCAGTTAACTTGCTGTGACTGACTGTATGTCAGAAGTTGGTGAACTGTCTTACAGCCGTATCTGGCAGTCTTTATGCATCATTTTTCACTGTTCTGACTCAATAGCTTGGCTGCAAATGTGAGGTTGTGAGAGTGTCCTGTAGTCTCTATGCTAACCAGCAATTTACACCAAGAAATATTTATCAAATAGTGTTCAACTCAACTGAGGAGGCGTAGATAAGATTTCAGATGCTTTAATCCAGGTAAATCTTGTAAAACCTCATACAGCAGTAGGTGAAAAATGATGAATTACCAGGAGCTGAGCAGACATGTTGCTTACAAAGAAGTGAAACTAAACAGAGAGAGAGAGAGAGAGGAGGAGCTACAGCATCACAACTAAGGATACAAAGAGAGAGAAGGGACAAACTACAAAGACAAACAGTATCACAGATACATGTCAGTGAATTAAACCAAGTCCTGGGACATGACAGTGTATGCCATTAATGTTTGGTTAGTATTGTGAGGGCATTGCCTTTGGGAAAGCCATACTGTTCAGTATACTTTTGGCTACAATAAATGCTTAAACAGGCATTGTTGTTTCAACAAACTTTGAATAAACGAATAATACCAGTAATTATAAAAAAAAAAAAAAACTTTTGTAATTTTTGTAATTGTTAAAAATCTCAGTGTTCAAAACAGCTTGCTGTTGTTGCCTTAAGTTTATCATGCCAACATATGAGTTTGTACTTTTCATTCTTCTGATTCACTTTTCACTCATCTTAATGAACAGTAATGGGTTAGCATCATCGTTTCCCTACTGCAAGCAGACCCTCAAGCATGGACCTTTTTATTAAAACCTTCTGCTCTAGAACTTTTTTCTGTAGATCAGTTTTTGGTCACCACTTCTCCACTTGAATCCACTCCTGAGTCACACACAGAACCAATGTAGTTAGGATCCACTATGTTGATTCATGACAGGAGATTATTCCAGAGATAGGGGGGCCTGTGGGGCCTGTGTTACTATGGAGATTCTTGTCGTGTAGTTTAAAACTATCCCAAACGTTCAAAAACTAGGTAGTTTTCAGGAAGACCACCTAGGCAGTCAGGTATCTTTTCAGGTATATTTTCAAAATGAAAATTATATTACTAGTTAAAATACTTTTTCATGATAGTGTAATTGTTCTGCCCAATGGATCAGAATCTGATGCTAAAAGTGTTGTTGCGGTGACCAGATGGAAGGTAACGCTGCAGTTGGGATTGCGGGGGTGCAAACAGCGCAGACTTGTCACGGTTCATGGGCACGAGGGCGCAGCGCTGGTGCTGTCCCACGTTACCACCACTGGTACCGGTGATGAGGGGGCTGCACAAATGTTGGTGGTGATTGTTCCCCCCGGGGCGCTTCCCCTATACTGTGCCGACTGGTGGTGTTTGGGGCGCCCTGATGTTGTCGGTGCAGAGTCAGACACAGAAACGGTTGTAAAGTTGAACTTTTACTTCCATGGGTGTGGAGGCACAAATGCTTAAACAGTTTCTTCAATACAAAACAACGGGGTACGCCTGGTGACACAGCAAAGTCCTGGGGTGCAGGGTAGACTTGATGAAAGGTGTTCCTAGCGCATTATACTTCAGTGTTACAGCCCTGAGGTGCATCTGGGCTCCTATTTGGCTCATAGGAGGATGCCCACCATGATACTAGTACATAATATTCCCCACTCACGTTATGTGGTCCTGATAGCTCAGAGTTTCGGGGTGCAATAGTCAGGGTGGCAGGATATTCCACAGGTCTGGCCTTGGCCCCTGGATCCTGTGATACTTGCTATGGAGCACGTGTTCCAGAATGTTCTCTCCACAGTCTCATGCTGACAAGATAATGATGCTTGACTTCCTTCAGGGCGATGGCTAGGCAGACAGGGGACAGGATCTTCTGAATAGCTGGAGTATGTCAGTTCTCCAACCTTCCTGGGCCTGTCTAGGACTTGAGATTCCTGCACTAAACTTACTGCTTTCTTCACAGGACATCACACTTATCTCCTCACCTCCTCCTCCTAACACTCCACACTTCTAACTCCTCACACACAGGACCTTCCTGCAGGGGTGTTACCATGGGGACCCAGTGATCAGCTGACTCCTCCCCTTTTCCCAGGCGATGTCCTCCCATTGGACATTTGGTTACTATTCAATCCTATGGGAGGTGTAATGCATGTGTGAGGCTCACTAGGTGGCGCTGTGTTGTGTGAGACTCAGGACCCCCTGCTATGTCACACAGGCTATGAAGCAACAGGAAATAATACAATGCACAGAGATCACCCTCAGCCCAGCCATAGCCAGCTCTGGGATGCCACATACTCCCCCTCTTTCACTGAGCCGACCTCGGCGACGGGCTGGGGTGAAGGTGAGAAATGTAACATAACGTTAATAAATACGAATAAAGTGCAAATGTCACTAACAGTTTAGAAAAATATAATACCTAGAAACTTGAGGTAAGACCTCCCGGCATAGTCCTGGAATGTCCATGAGAAGTCTGAAGGGTAACGGAGAGATAATTAAACTCAGACTTATGGAACCTTTTGGCGGTACCATCAGACAGTCCATATAGAAACAACAGTAGTGCAAATGGGTCCAGAGGCTCTCTGGCACAAATTTTGTGAGTGTCCATTATCATGAGAGTCTCTCTGAGAAACAATAAACAGTCCTTTCTGTAAGGAAGAGTAGGCACTCTAGCACGAATGTCCATACCGCAATGGGGTAACAGAACTTCCTTGGCTCGGTGAGCCAGGCACTATGGCTTGGATTGTTGCATATAAATGTAAATACTATATTACATGGCAAGATATTATATATATACTGTATATACACACAGGAAAAACATTAATGTAATCAGAGCAGGAATAACATATATACAGAAGCAGAGACAGTTAACCTCTTTTACCCAAGGACAGCCATGGCATCACTATAGCGTGTTGGAGGTATGCCTTTTGTGGTACGCTCAGAACGCCTAAGTGGAACGAGATTTGAATCAGGAACAGAGTCACTGAAATCAATTAAATCATCTGTCGAAGGGTTCTCTTGCACTAGAGCAATTGGTGGATAACAGCTAAATGGTAGTAGTTTAGGCGCCCACATAAGCTCAATTAACGTTGGGGGGTCTCTCTTTCGCTTCAGAAGGTGACAAGATCTCTGTACTCGTTGTCTCAGCTGGGGGCACCTCTGTGGGTAGTCCTTCTTTAAGGCACAGCTTCAGACGGTTTCGGTGTACTACTTGGGGCTGTCTCCCAGGTTTAGAGATCTCATACACGTCGGATTCAGGATATGGTATGGAGATGACACTGTATGGTTCTTTCTCCCAGAATGGATCCAATTTCCCATTCCGATGGTTATTCCTTAACCATACACGGTCGCCAACTTTCAGGGGCGCTGCATGGGCGTGATGGTTGTAATCCTCCTGTTGTCTCCTACGAACCTCATCCATGCGCGTTTCAACTATCTCTTTAGCTTCCTCCATACGTCGGCGGTGTTCAACAACCCAGTCTGTTATGGGTAGTGGATTGATGGTGTCAGGGACCTTCACACCAAGGGTTAAGTCTGAAGGAAGTTGACCTTGTCTTCCAAACATTAGATAAAATGGTGCGTATCCCGTTGATGTTTGGGGTGTGTTGTTGTAAATATAGGCCAAGTCCTTGATACGCTCAGGCCACTCAACACCAGGTGTAACTGCGGCAGTTCTTAGCATGCCGATGATCACTTGATTTGTCTTCTCGCACATACCATTCCCTTGAGGGTGATACGCTGTGGTTCGCAACTTCTTGCAGTCTTGGAACTGACACAGCTCACGGAACAATTGGGATTCAAACGCCGATCCACGGTCGGTGAGGAGATGCTCAGGACAACCGTAATGGCGGACAAACTCTGCGTAGAAGGTCTCAGCCGTAGTTCTTGCTGTAAGATCTCTGACAGGCACGATGACAAGGAACTTGGAGTAATGATCCACCATTGTCAGAGCGTAGCTGTAGCCGGAACGTGTGGGACCCAACTTCACATGGTCCAGAGCAACAATTTCACACGGCTTTTGAGTCTTAATTGGATGTAGAGGGGCCTTCTGATCTCTTCGACCTTCCTTGGTGATACTACAGGCGGGACACTCTCGGCACCAACTCTCAATGTCACTCCTCATCCCAACCCAATAGAAGCGACGACGGATGGTAGCTTCGGTCTTTTGTACCCCGAAGTGACCAGATCTGTCATGATACGCCTCAAGTATCATCTGTGCGTCTCTTCTTGGTACGAGGATCTGATGAAGCCTTTCACCTGTGACAGGATCAAGAGTGTTTCTATGTAGAAGGCCTCGTTGGACAAACAGGCGCTTCCTCTGTCGCCAAAGGCGTTTTAATTCCACGTCATGAAGACCTCTCTTTACACGGGTTGGTATTCTTCCTGTAAGCAGGAAATCTGACAATTCTCCTAAAACTCTGCTCTCTTCTTGGAACGTTTTCCACAGAGATGGCTCCTGGAGGGATTCGGCAGCTGTTTTCGCCAGAGATTCTCCTTCTACAGGGACACCAATAGCAACCTGTTGGGCAAACTTGTTGTAGAATGGTGGCATCTCCACCTCTTCCCAGATGTCTTCTCGGGGTGGTTCTTCTCCCACAGGCAACCTTGAGAGTGCATCAGCGTTAGCGTTGGACTTGCCACTGCGATACTTGACAGAGAACTTGTAATTCGCAAGTCTTGAGGCCCACCGTTGTTCAAGGGCTCCCAGTCGAGCAGTGTCCAGATGCGCCAACGGATTGTTATCTGTGTACACGGTAAAGGGTGTGGCAGCCAGGTAGTCTTTAAACTTCTCTGTCACGGCCCAGACAAGCGCCAGAAGTTCGAGTTTGAAAGAACTATAGTTCTGGTCGTTCTTCTCCGCGCCTCTCAGACTCCTGCTGGCGTAGGCGATGACTCGCTCTTTGTTGTCCTGAACCTGGGACAACACTGCACCCAAACCTTGGTGACTTGCATCTGTGTACAAGCGGAATGGCTGACTGTAGTCGGGATAGGCTAGAATTGGTGGTTGCGTCAGAAGTGCTTTAAGCGCTTGAAAGGCTTCCTCTTGACGCGCTGTCCAGTCTACCGGAAGCTTTTGGTTGTAGTTTTCTCTGGGACAACCGCGCAACAATTCGTTCAGAGGCTCGGCTACTTGGGCGAAGTGTGGTATGAAACGCCGGTAGTAACCTGCGAATCCAAGGAAGCTTCGGACTTCTTTGACGGTAGTTGGTCTTCGCCAGTTCTGGACTACAGTGATCTTTTCAGGATCAGGTTGGACGCCTTGTGCGCTCACGACATGCCCAAGGTAGTGAACTTGGGGTTTCAACAGGTAGCACTTGGAGGGCTTCAACTTTAGGCCGTGCTGTATAAGTACCTTGAATACCTCGGACAGGTGACGAAGGTGTTCTTGGTATGTCCGGGAGAATACAATAACATCGTCCAGGTACAGTAGCACACTCTGGAAATTCTCATGGCCGAGGCACCTCTCCATAAGCCGTTGGAATGTGGCTGGGGCATTACATAGCCCAAATGGCATACCATTGAATTCAAAGAGTCCCATCGGGGTCGTAAACGCAGTCTTTTCACGATCTTCAGGCGCCATAGGGACTTGCCAGTATCCACTGGTTAAGTCCAGGGTCGAGAAACAGGTAGCTGATCCCAAAGCCGTTAGAGATTCCTCAATCCATGGCAATGGGTATGCGTCTTTGTGCGTGACGTTGTTGAGTTTACGATAGTCCACACAAAATCGTAGGGTTCCGTCTTTCTTCTTGACAAGGACTAGCGGGGCTGCCCAGGGGCTGTTACTCTCCCGGATGACATCAGCATCTCGCATCTCTTGGATCATCTTTTTCACCGGTTGGTACATCGCTGGTGGTATTGGACGGTGACGCTCCTTGATTGGATGGTGGTCGCCAGTCAGAATGCGATGTTGTATGGTCGTGGTCTTACCAAAGTCCAATGGGTGTTTGCTGAATGCCTGTTGGTAACGCTTGGCCACATTGCGAACCCCATTGATGTGCTCTATAGGGGTATTGGCGTCTCCCACGTTCAATTCATCCCACCAGGACTTCGTGGCTCCATTCTGAATGTTCTCAGCAGCTTGGGTGGAATGCTGTGTGGCGGTAGAATCACCAGAGAGAATGTCTTCTGGTGCTAACCGGTGTAGCAGGGCCACAGAGTGGAACTTGTGGAGGTTCACGGGAGCATCGCCCAAGTTGACTAAGCGGACAGGAACACGTCCATTGGAAACTGTGACAAGGCTGCGGGCAGCCATGACAAGTGGTTGGCCATCTATCTGTATGGGTTGTAGCAAGGCCTCGTAGTCCTGATTTTCTATGCCCGGACGGGCACGGCACCACACCATAGTTTCTGTTCCAGGCTGTAGGGTTACTGGACGGGTATCGTGGATCCGGACTCGACCAATTTCACCTTGTTTGTTGGCGAACTTGTGCTGGGCATTGAGTACACGAATGGCCCGCTGAATGGTCTGCTGGTCACTGGGAGAAGCTGTAAGGAGAGAGGCATGCAAGGCATCCAACACTTCTGCAAAGCAATGGCGTAAAACATTCATGCCTAATATTACAACTGCAAACCTATCATCCTCTACATCAGTGACAATTACACCCTGTCTAGGCAGTTTCAAGTCCCCAATCTGGATAGTGGGTTCCCAATAACCCTGCTGTGGTATGGGCTGTCCATTGCTGGCACACAGATTTATCCATGTGTCAGGTGTTCTATTCAACACACCTAAGTCCCAATGTTCAAGGAACACCTGCTTGCACAGGGTTGTTACCCGAGATCCAGTGTCCACCAACGCTGTCAGAGGGACGCCGTTCACCCGGATTGTGATGTGTGGGCAGGCTGAGACGAAGCGTGACAATGGCACTGAAGATTCACCTGGGCCCTTCTTCTTTCCTCCCGAGGGGCGGCCCGCTGCCTCGGGGGGTGGCCCGTTTAACTGAAAACACTGAGGCCTGGTGTGTCCATATCTATGGCAATAGGTACAGTATGGCCTCTCACTCTGCGGAGGTTTCACTGAAGATGGACGTCTGGGTGGCGACTCAGGTGAGATGTTGAGACTTCGCAAAGGATCACTGGACGATGAAGACGGCTGGGTCAGACGATCTAGACGGACGGTGATCTGTTCCATGGCACGGGTCAGATGATCCACTCGGGCCAGAAGGTCATCTCTGGAGTCTGCTGGTGTAGTCTGCGCAGTTTGGGCAGCAGGTGAGGTACCCAGAGGTAGTGGCAGGACAACTGGAGCAATGCTTGTTGAGGGTCCAGGTGAGGGAGCACAGATGACTGGGCTCGGCTGGGGCTGCTCCTGTCCCAAGACCTGGATGGCAAGGGCCTTGAAGTCAGCAAACGTGATGCTGGGATGTTGTGCAGCAAGCATTCGCAACTGACTCTGGAGCAATGTGGTACCCGCCCCTTCTATGAAGCGGTCAAGCAAGATTTTATCAGAGTCCACATTTTCACGTGGATCCACTTGCACCACAGCTCTGAACGCCTCTTGGAGGGATAAAGCATAGTCCCGCAGGGTCTCACCAGGTAGTTGTCGTCTGGAAAAGAAGCGCATCTTTACCTCGGAGACAGATCGCACGTCAAAGTTCACCTGGAGTTTGTCCAGAATTTGCCCAGGGGTTCTTTTGTCAGAGGCAGGCCAGGATTTGACCTCCCTAGCTGCAGCACCCTCAAGCTGGCCCAGCAGGATCTGTATCTGCTGTTCTGTATTCAGAGGATAGAACTGGAAGAGAGACAGCATCTTCTCACGAAAGTCCCTGAGGGTATGCACCTCCCCTTTGTAGTGCGGCAGCCATGGTGCGCCAAGGTAAAATGGCATGGAGAATGGTAGGCTGCTCGCCATGGGCACTGCTGGATCACTAGAAACAGATGGCACAATGTCACTTTGCTCAGTCATGTTGTTTGCAGGTATGACTGGAATTAGGTCGCCGTCTCTTTAAGAAACTCAACTGCTTGCTGGCAGGGAATGGAGACTACAACTTGGAATGCTGTCCCTTTAAGAATGCTGTAGCTATTAACAGAGTCACTGTGATGCAGGCTGACGGTGTGCTCCCCCTCTTTAATGGTGGCACTCCCCACGGACACTGTACACGGAAAACACTCGCTGGGGCCGTGGGAGGACTGAAGACAAGGACAGGGAGGCACAGTACTCACTGACAGCAACTGCAGCGTGGACCAGAGATCAGCGGTGCACAGCAGGGACGGTGATGCGGCACCGGAGAGTCAGAAATGGCGCCGGCACGTTCGCCTTTCACTTTCTTGTATGGGTGCGCTGGAGCATTGCGCTCAGCATTCTGGGCTCTCCTAAGATGGCGGCAGATGTGTCTCCTGGCCTCATGGGCAGTGCTAAAAATCTCCCGCACTTTTGCAAGGTACAGTTAACCCTTTGTGGGCGTTCTTACACAGCGATGTGGCGCAGCAAACAAGTCCTGGGCGTTTTAACTCTTCCAGGGCTGTAACACACTGAGAGGACAGTCTTTAGGGCTTACTTCAGGGGTATAGGGCTCCCCCTCTTTGTGGCAAGCACTCTCAGGGAATAAACTTGATCTTAGCAAAGTCCACAATAAAGACCGATGCTCTGGAGACAATTTGGCGCACTTTTCGTGGCGACTTTCTCAAAATGGCACACACCCGTATCCTGTTCGTGACGCCAGTTTTTCTTGCGGTGACCAGATGGAAGGTAACGCTGCAGTTGGGATTGCGGGGGTGCAAACAGCGCAGACTTGTCACGGTCTCTGGGCACGAGGGCGCAGCGCTGGTGCTGTCCCACGTTACCACCACTGGTACCGGTGATGAGGGGGCTGCACAAATGTTGGTGGTGATTGTTCCCCCGGGGCGCTTCCCCTATACTGTGCCGACTGGTGGTGTTTGGGGCGCCCTGATGTTGTCGGTGCAGAGTCAGACACAGAAACGGTTGTAAAGTTGAACTTTTACTTCCATGGGTGTGGAGGCACAAATGCTTAAACAGTTTCTTCAATACAAAACAACGGGGTACGCCTGGTGACACAGCAAAGTCCTGGGGTGCAGGGTAGACTTGATGAAAGGTGTTCCTAGCGCCTTATACTTCAGTGTTACAGCCCTGAGGTGCATCTGGGCTCCTATTTGGCTCATAGGAGGATGCCCACCATGATACTAGTACATAATATTCCCCACTCACGTTATGTGGTCCTGATAGCTCAGAGTTTCGGGGTGCAATAGTCAGGGTGGCAGGATATTCCACAGGTCTGGCCTTGGCCCCTGGATCCTGTGATACTTGCTATGGAGCACGTGTTCCAGAATGTTCTCTCCACAGTCTCATGCTGACAAGATAATGATGCTTGACTTCCTTCAGGGTGATGGCTAGGCAGACAGGGGACAGGATCTTCTGAATAGCTGGAGTATGTCAGCTCTCCAACCTTCCTGGGCCTGTCTAGGACTTGAGATTCCTGCACTAAACTTACTGCTTTCTTCACAGGACATCACACTTATCTCCTCACCTCCTCCTCCTAACACTCCACACTTCTAACTCCTCACACGCAGGACCTTCCTGCAGGGGTGTTACCATGGGGACCCAGTGATCAGCTGACTCCTCCCCTTTTCCCAGGCGATGTCCTCCCATTGGACATTTGGTTACTATTCAATCCTATGGGAGGTGTAATGCATGTGTGAGGCTCACTAGGTGGCGCTGTGTTGTGTGAGACTCAGGACCCCCTGCTATGTCACACAGGCTATGAAGCAACAGGAAATAATACAATGCACAGAGATCACCCTCAGCCCAGCCATAGCCAGCTCTGGGATGCCACATTGTCATCTCATTTTACATACTTGTGTTAATGTATATTCTAATTAGGTTATAGCACCGTGTAGTGGTCTTTCAGTTACATTACCTGTTGAATTCCCCTTATGAAGCAATTGCATTATGGGAGCTACAATGCACTCTGGGTAAAGCAAGGCATTCTGGGAGTAAGAAATCTCTTGAACTATTCTACACATAAGCTCCATTATCCCTGTGCAAGCATATCTGGTAGGAATTCTCTTATTTCTATGTTTATGTATTGTTCAGAACTGTTAGTGAGCCATGAATAGCTTATTCAGGAAGTTATTACTGTTAGTAAGTTATGTATGTATATGTATAGGCTGCCATCTTACCATGTGCTTTCACTGTTGATTTTAAGTGTCATGGCTGTGTGATTCATGCTCAATACTTATACCTGTACTATTTGTATTCTTATAGTTTTACCAGTATCATCAGTATCATCATTATCATCATCACTTTACCATATCTACAACCAATTGACCAATAAATAGTTAGACTACAGTAAAAACAGTCTTTTTATTTGGAAGACAGAGAAGGTTTATGCTGTATGTCAGACTGCACACTGAGAAAACGTGTAAGAAGACAGAACAATAATTTCTGCTAACACTTTTGTTGACTATGGTTCAGCAGCCAGCAGTGTGACCACAATTGATACCACACCTCTTACTCAGCATGCAGTTAAGTTTACTACACCTTTGGTCCATTTCCTTTTTTGTACTTGAGAATTTACCTACAGATTAAATTTTGGGTTTTTCTTGGTTACTGTAACGTCTCTGCTTGTTCGGGTCTCTGCGCCACCCTCCGCTCACACGTTGCGGCGAAAGAGGCGTATTCAGTTTGATTCCTTGCATAAGATTCTTGCTGCTCAGTCTGAACACTGTCCTAGACTATGTAATTGATTTTCTGCCACACCCGTCTCCAGCACCTTATTTCTTTCGGCTTCTCAATAGTTAATCTCAGCCTTGCCTGTGTGATTGACAGCCTGTCTACCAATCCAGTCTGGGGCAGGTCCTGACTTTCTATAAACAAGTTGTCAGCCCTCACATGGTCACTGGCTATTGATTCTGTCTTGTGACTTGTCCCTGCTAGCTCCTTTTCTGCTAGGCCCTGTATTCCTATTTCTGACCTCTGGCTCTGTTTTTGACTATTCTCTTGGATTGTGATTTTGTACTGCATTGCTCGACTGGTACCGACCCCTTGGCTAGCCGACCTCCCTTTGTCTGTTGTTTTTCCTGTCTGCATTCTGTGTTGTCACCTATATTAGGTAGGGCTCTGTGGACCAGTTGCTGCTGTCGCCTAGGACAGATAGGCAAGTTAGCCAGGGACAGTGGGGGGGGGGTTCATTTTAGGGCTCACTGTCTTGTTGTGCCCCTCCCCCCAGGGTTCTGCAGCAGCACTGGGGAATTGCTCAACTGACAATTCCCTTACAGAAAAGCCAGCCCTAAATTACCTTCTGCCATTGCTTCCCTCCGGATCAGCATGGATCCTATCCAGGGCCTTGCAGCCAAGATGGAGGGTTTGGCAGGCCTGGTAGCTGAGCTAGCTAAACAGGTTCAGACCCTTACTGATGCTGCTGGAGCATCCCCGGTTGTTTCTGCCCCTTTCAGGGTTAATATGCTACTCCCGGATCGTTTCTCGGGGGGACCAAGAAAAATTTGAGACTTTCTGGGACTCTTGTCGCCTGTATTTCCAGATTAATCCACATGCATCCCAGGTACAAATGTTGGGAGTAGTTATATCCCTCCTACAGGGGGATCCACAAGCTTGGGCCCTTAAACTCCCTTTTGGGGCTGAGGAGTGGTCAGATTTTGAAAAAAATTTTTTGTCTCTGGGGTCTATCTATGCTGAGCCAGACCACATTGGGTTGCGGAATCGCAACTCCTCACCATGCGGCAGTGCAAACGCTCAGCTGAGGAATACTGCTCAGAATTCTGTAAGTGCAGTGTAACTGCAGGTTGGTGTGAGTTGGCCCTTAAGGCTCACTTTAAACAAGGCCTATTTGACCGTGTTAAGGAGGTCTGGGTTGGTCACACAGATCCTCCTACTCTTGAGCAGGCTATGACATTGGCTGTCCGTATTGACCGGAGAATTCGGGAAAATGTTAAAGAGAGGGTAGAGTCTGTTTCCTCCAAATTTTCTGTCTCTTCCTCTCTCTCTCCTGATAAACCCACCTTTTCTCCCATCACTCCTGGTGAGGAACCTATGCAACTGGGAGCTATGGACGCCAAGACTCAACGAGAGCATTGTCTCCGGAATAACCTCTGCCTGTACTGTGGTACTTCAGGTCATATCATACGAGACTGCTCGATCAGACCCCGCACACCAGTGGAAAAACTTCAGTGCCTGAGTGGTAGTCGGAAGAACCACTCAGGCAACCAAGTATTTGCTAAAAATAACAATAAGATGATGTTATCGGTGTCTCTGTCCTCTGGGGACAGATCTGTTTCTGGCCAGGCCTTAGTTGACTCTGGGTCTGCGGCAAACTTTGTCACATTCTCATTTGTTTCAGCTTTAGGCATTGAGTTTTTGCCACTTGATACTCCTCTGTCTGTTACTGGGGCGGATTTTGTCCCACTGGATAGGAGTAAGGTCCGATTCAAGACCCCTTTAATCACTTTGCATGTGGGCTCTGCACATTCGGAAGTCATGAGCTTTTTTGTTATGGAGCATCTGTCTTAGGATATTATTTTGGGACTCCCCTGGTTGAACCTCCATAACCCTATTTTTGATTGGGGTAAAAGGGAGTTGGTAAAATGGGGAGCTCAGTACTCATCCCACTGTATTGTTTTGCACACCTTAGATTGTGTCAGTGAGGAGACGGTCTCAGCTGTAAAGGTTGGAAACGCCAGGCGAATAAAAAAAACGTTTGCATGGTCCACCAGCGCCTGTTGTTGTTCAGGGAGATCTTGAATTCAAGGCAGAGAAAATATTGGGTCCTTTTAAAACTGGTTTGTCTGGTGAGGGTCCGGTGGCCTCTCATAAAAGGGGGGGTACTGTAACGTCTCTGCCTGTTCGGGTCTCTGCGCCACCCTCCGCTCACACGCTGCGGCGAAAGAGGCGTATTCAGTTTGATTCCTTGCATAAGATTCTTGCTGCTCAGTCTGAACACTGTCCTAGACTATGTAATTGATTTTCTGCCACACCCGTTTCCAGCACCTTATTTCTTTTGGCTTCTCAATAGTTTATCTCAGCCTTGCCTGTGTGATAGCCTGTCTACCAATCCAGCCTGGGGCAGGTCCTGATTTTCTATAAACAGGTTGTCATCCCTCGCATGGTAGCTAGCTATTGATTCTGTCTTGTGACTTGTCCCTGCTAGCTCCTTTTCTGCTAGTCCCTGTATTCCTATTTCTGACCTCTGGCTCTGTTTTTGACTATTCTCTTGGATTGTGATTTTGTAATGCATTGCTCGACTGGTACCGACCCCTTGGCTAGCCGACCTCCCTTTGTCTGTTGTTTGTCCTGTCTGCGTTCTGTGTTGTCACCTATATTAGGTAGGGCCTATTGACCAGTTGCTGCTGTCACCTAGAACAGATAGGCAAGTTAGCCAGGGACAGTGGGGGGGTTCAGCTTAGGGCTCACTGTCTGTTGTGCCCCTCCCCCCAGGGTTCTGCAGCAGTACTGGGGAATTGCTCAACTGGCAATTCCCTTACAGTTACAGATGCATAATCCTATAATTGATTGGAGACTGGGGGATGTGGTTAAATGAAATTCTGAATGTATAATAATAATAGTAATAACTTTATTTATATAGTGCCAACAAAGTTGCAGCTCGAGAAAAGTTTTGGAGACAGGAGTGGGATATTCGGATAACAAAAGATGCAAGTCTAACGTCATTGGCAGAACAAAGTGGACGGTAATGGCAGTAGACATTGACGAGGGATGAGATATAGGGAGGAGCGTCGCTATGGATGGACTAATGCGTGAGTGATAATTTTGTGTTGTATTCTGTGGTGGACAAGGAACCAGTGCAGTGACTGGAACGAGGTAGATGCATCTGTGTACTGCTTTGACAGAAAGATGAGTCTGGTGGTTGCATTCAGGACAGATTGTAAAGGGGAGAGTTTAGTAAAAGGGAGCCCAATTAGTAGAGAATTGCAATAGTCAACAAGAGAGAGAAGCAAAGCAACAATGATGGTTTTTGATGTTTCCACAGTGAGAAAAGGGCAAATTCTAGAGATGTTTTTGAGGTGCAGGTGACAAGAGCATGCAAGTGTTTGAACATGTGGGGTGAAGGTGAGATTCGAGTCAAATACAACCTCAAGACAGCGGGCATGCTGCTTTAGTGTTATAGTAAGACCACACCCAGAAATGAGGAAATCAGGATTAGGTTGTTTAGTAAATTGAGGGAACACAAGAAGTTCAGTTTTTGAAAGATAAAGTTTCAGATAAAGAGAAGACATGATGTTAGAGACAGCAGAGAGGCAGTCACTGGTGTTCTGTAGTAGTGCAGGGGTGAAGAGGGGAAGAGATATATAGCTGGGTGTCATCAGGATAGAGATGGTACTGAAAGCCAAATCTGCTGATGGTTTGTCCAATCGGGGCTGTGTAGAGAGAAGAAGAGGGGTGGAGCCTAGCACTGAGCCCTGGGGAACTCCAACAGCAAGGGGAAAAGCACCAGTGAATGATACACTAAATGAGTGATCAGAAAGAAAGGAAGAAAACCAAGAGATAGCGGTGCCCCTGAGGCCAAGAGAGTGGAGCATAGTGAGGAGGAGTTGGTGGTCTACAGCAGGGGTCGGCAACCCCTGGCACGCATGCCACTCTTGGCACGCGAGGCTTATTCCCCTGGCACGGCAGCAGAGTCCTCACCCAGCAGCTTCGATCGGACCAAACACGGCCGAAATG
This sequence comes from Leptodactylus fallax, assembly GCA_947044405.1. Classification (NCBI taxonomy): domain Eukaryota; kingdom Metazoa; phylum Chordata; class Amphibia; order Anura; family Leptodactylidae; genus Leptodactylus; species Leptodactylus fallax. The sequence goes on from CAMRHE010000007.1 coordinate 1,316,809, forward strand.
AAACTGCTATTATTATACTGTGGGGTCTCTTCAGACCCCCAGTATAATAAGTGGAGACTCAGGAGAAGTGATGAAACATAAAAAACAATGATACTCACCTTGCTCCCTGCGCTACGCGGCGGCTGTGTGATCTGCCAGCACTTCTGACAGCTGACAGGGCCTCAGAGGTCACGTCCGGCGTCATTACGCATAATGACACGACGTGACCCCAGAGACCCAATCAGCGGTCTCTGACTACAGGCAGAAGCGCCGAAGAGAACACAGCGGCTGCGGAGTGTGGAAAAAAGGTGAGTAGCATTGTTTTTTTAATATTTGTCACCTCTCTTGGTCCTGCACTTATTATATTCGGGGGTCTTAAGAGAGCTATGGGACCTAATACTGTGTGCAGGGACTGCTATGGAACATAATACCGTGTGCAGGGAACGCTATGGGACCTAATACCGTGTGCAGGGAACGCTATGGGACCTAATACCGTGTGCAGGGACCACTATGGGACCTAATACCGTTGCAGGGACCGCTATGGGACCTAATACCGTGTGCAGGGGCCGCTATGGAACATAATACTGTGTGCAGGGAACGCTATGGGACCTAATACCGTGTACAGGGACCGCTATGGGACCTAATACCGTGTGCAGGGACCCCTATGGGACCTAATACCGTGTACAGGGACCGCTATGGGACCTAATACTGTGTGCAGGGACCGCTATGGGACCTAATACCGTGTGCAGGGACCGCTATGGGACCTAATACCGTGTGCAGGGACCGCTATGGGACCTAATACCCTTTGCAGGGACCACTATGGGACATAATACTGTTTGCAGGGACCGCTATGTGACATAATACCATGTGCAGGGGCTGCTATGGGACCTAATACCATGTGCAGGGACCGCTATGGGACATAATACCGTGTGCAGGGGCCACCATGGGACATTATTCCGTATAACGGTGTGTTTTCTGCATTAAGGATGTGTTTTTGCACAGAAAACACAGGCATTTTTTTTGTGCAAAAATGCACCATGTGAATGAAGTTTTACATTGAAGTAAAAGTTCCAGTAGCCTAAGACTATATTTGCATCCAGATATATAGTGTGTTAGCACCCTGAGGGTGCTGCCATACGGTGCTCCTGGACACATACATTTACCACTAATTGGGGGCTGCACATGGACTTTTATTACTTCTAATCGGAAAGTACAGGAGCGTCCCAGGAAATAGCAGTAAACGCATGTGTCCTAAAGCATCTGGTGGCAGCACTTCTGTGTTATGGTTTGTGGTGTATAACTTTAGTTTAGGGGTCGTTAGAGTTACAATTATTGACCGGCACTCCGAGTACCTCATCTTTGATTTTTTAATTAAAATCGGCACGCCGAACATCAAAAGGTTGCCTACCCCTGGTCTACAGTGTCAAATACTGACGAGAGATCCAGAAGAATAAGTAGGGAATAGTTCCCTTTTAAAGTTCCCTTTGATTTAGCTGCCAGGAGATCGTTTAAGATTTTTGTAAGGCCCGTTTCTGTAGAGTGTAGTTCACAAATATCCGATTGTAAGGGGTCCAGAAAAGAGATAGCAGAGAGATAGCTCATTAGGCGGGAATAGACCAAGCATTCCAGGAGTTTAGAAGAGGAGGTTAGAGACGGGGTCGATAGTTCGTAACACAGGATGGGTCAAGGGAGGGTTTTTTCAGTAGTGAGGTTATGACAGCATATTTGAAGGAGGGTTATGGAGTAGGGTGTTAGCTGTCAGTTACAGCTAACACCTGGTTTCGATGCCGCTCGCTCAGATAGTGAGCGGGCGGCCGGCCTCGGGGGTAGTATTACGCCCTGGTGCGCTAAGTACCTAGCGCCCAGGACGTAATAGTACGTCCAAGGTCGTTAAGGGGTTAACAAAGGTTAGTTGGTGGTGACCAAAAACGGCTGCACAAACTGCTCAAAAAGCAAGATTGACTCTCAGCCCAGGAGGCCGACACAGCCCTTTGATAAACTCGGGCTTTAACCCGAGCAAAAGAAATTTAAATTAAGAGGATTTTCCAATCTTCTGACTGACTATATACGCAGAAGATAAATTTTAGAGACACCATACTATATCCAGAGTATGGAGTTTTCCCCCCTTCCTTGGAGGAAGGAGCTGGGAAAAAAAACTGGTAAGGAGACCACCTGGTTAATATTAGCCCGAGGGGACACCTTAGGGTTAAACCTAGGAAAAAATCTGAGCTGGACCCTAATGAAAAAAATATATGGCTCTTCAGAAAAAAAAACCTGCAACTATCGTATTCTTTTAGCTGAGGTGATAGCTAGCAAAAAGGTGGTTTGCAAGTCAGAAACTTAAGATCCACCTTCTCAAATGGTTCCAATGTCGGGCCGCAAAGGCCAGAAAGAACTGTGGATAGATCCCAGAGTGGAACGGGAGTTGCAACCACTTACCTAAGTATCATAGCACCCTTAAGAAATTCTGGGAATTAAGGGGTTCTGAGACAATCTTTTGCTTAAGCAGGTGGATAAGGCTGAAACCTATACCTTCAGTGTGGCAGGGGAAAGGCCCTTATCCAAGCAGTCCTGAAGAAAATTCTGAATCATTCTCATAGAAGGATTCAAACTATTCACTTCCTGTCTGGAGAACCACTCCTTGAAGACAATACCTATCCTTAGGTATCTTTTATTGGTGGATTCTGCTCTTGTGCAGAAAAAAGGTCTTCAGGACGACTTCTGACATTCCACTAGGGACTGAGCAACCTTCAGACTGTCAGGTTGAATCTCCTCAGATCCTGGCACTTCTGAGTTCCTTGGGAAACCAGGTTCTGTATTGGGGGAAGCCTCTAATAGATCCCTCGACTCATGAGCATGAGTTGGGAATACCAAGCTCTTTTTGGTTATCACAGAGGCTTGGTCCTGTCTGACTTTTATCAATACCCTTGATTGAGAGACCATTCTCCTGATACGGTAAGACCCTGATTCAACTGATCCACTACTATGTTCAAGGAGCCCTTGATGTGAACTGCGGAGAGATGGGTCAGATCTTTCTCTGCCCAGGTGAAAATCAGACCTGCCTCCCTGAGGAGGGAGAATTATCTGATGCCTTCCTGTTTATTACAGTCACCATGTTGACGGACTGGATCTTGACAGCTCTTCCTCTGAGAAGAGGAGAAGAATGGAGGAGTGTCAGGTAAACTTCTCTGAGTTCCCTCCAGATGGATGATGTCATCCTTTCTAGCCTGCTCCAGACTCCTTCTATGGTTTTCTCGTACAGATGGGCTCCTCATCCTGAAAAGGATGCATCGGTCAACAGGGTCCAAAGAGGTTGGACTGTGGACATCCGACTTTCAGGTGTATCACCAATTGAGAGAAAGACGGGATCTGGGAGAAAGTCTGATCCTCTTGTCAAGACTCAGAGGGCTATGATTTCAGACCCCTAGTACTTCCGACTGGAGAGGGCGCATATGCCATTAAGTCCAAGGGACTGAATTGGCTAAGGCTGACATTAGGCCAGGACTCTCATAATTGTTCTGATGAACATCCGACGCATCTTGAGAAGATATTATTATTTATTATGGTAACCTGTATAGCGCCATCATATTCCGCAGCGCCTTCACAGACATTGACAGATATAGGGCACTGTCCCATATAGGACTTACAATCTACATTCCCTATCAGTATGTCTTAGGAGTGTGGGAGGAATCCGGAGACCCCAGAGGAAACCCACGCAAACATGGGGAGAAAATACAGTCTCCTTGCAGATGCTGTCCTTGGCAGGATACGAATCCAAGGCTGCAGTGCTAATCACTGAGCCACCATATCGGAAGTGCTCTGATTATCTTTTCTCTCCTTATCGGAGTTAAAGAAATTTCTAGACGGACAGAGTTAGACTGAACCTTCTTCCGTGTGGAAGGAATCACTTCTGACTTCTCCCGGTTATTAGCCTGGATGCTGGAAAAAAGACACATTTGTCTGCAGGTGCTGGAGCAGGATGGTTTCTGACTAGGCTTTTATTAGCCAGTTGTCCAAATATGGCACTATGAACAGACCTTGAAGTCTGAGTGCGGTTGTTACTGGAGCCATCACCTAGGTAAAGGTGTGGGGAGCCGAGGAAATGCTGAAGGGCAGGGCCGCAAACTGGAAATGTCACCTGTGGGTGGCAATTGAAACAGCAATTCTCAGATACCTTCTGTGAGGAGGATAACTGGAACTTGTAAGTACGCATCCTTTAGGTCGCGAGTGACAAGAACATTGCTTTGGAGCAAGGATGTGATCAACTTCCCAGTGTCCCTTTGGAAATGCTATTCCTTATGAAGAGACTTAGATATGTTAGGACAATAACATATATTGGTATCAGGAAGTCTGGAGAGTAGACCCCAAACCTTCTTCTGAGGGGGGACCTTTCCCAAGACCCCCCTGCTCAGGTATTCCAGAATAGAATTTTCCAGTATAACCTACTCCAGTGCAGGAAGAGAACGGGTTGCGAGAAACTTTCTTGTGGCGGACGAAGAATTCGTCCTCATAACCCCGCTGTACTTATCTGCAAGACCAAAGTTCTTGGATCTTCTCCTGCCAGAAGGAGAGAAAAAAATGGGAGAGACATCCCCCAACAGGAGTACTTGCCGCCACAGGAGGCGAAAAGTTGACGTCAAAGCCAGGCTTCTTTCTGTCCCCTTCCTTGGGGAACTTACGTCCAGCCCCTCTGGGCTGATATCTAGCACACCTCTGATATTGAAACGTAGATTGAGGCGGCTGTGCTGATAACTTCTGCCCTGGCCAGGAGGTCCTGCTTTCCCTTTAAAGGACTGCGGAAGGCACTTATTCTTTTAATCACAAGACCTTCCATGATGTGATCCAGGCCTCTGTTAAAATGTTTACCCAGCTCAAGGGTAGGGAGCATACGTTAAACTTGGACGCATTGTCCGCTCCGGGAGGTTTCAACCATAATGGCCTTCTAGCAGCTGTAGAGAAGGCCCTAGACTTGGCAGGCATCTTGACCTGGTATATGGAAACTTCTGCTATACTCTCTTATTCGCTACCTCATTGGAGGCAATGTCCACAGAAGCCTGAGCAGAGGCCAAGGATTAAGCCTTCCTAAGGGTACACTCCAAGCGACTGTGTATAGAGATCTGGAGATTGCCTGTCAAAGCTTTATCAAGTGTCGCGTCCACTTGGAAGGCCTTTGGCCCCCTATAGGTGGAACTAGAGGCTTCCCCAAGTTCAACATCACGGTCACGGACCAGATGGACTTCATATTACAAGGCATTATGGGAAAGGAACTGGGGAGATCATGCGCCCTCTGTTGGATGTAACAGATCCTCAATTTGCTTTTGACTCACCGAGCCTTGAGACAGCAAAAGGGATTGTAGCCAAGCCAATTTCACTTATCTGCATACAGCGCTGTTTCCGGATTGTTGTCCTTCATCAGTACAGAGCAAAGTGAATTGGCTGGCTTAGTGGGAGGCAATGAGTGGGTTAGGGACAAGAATCTCTCACATTGAGGAGAGCACCAGTGAAGGTGTGTAGAGATTTAATTGCCTTTTGCCCTCTACTTAGCATCTACATATCACAAGGCATTATGGACTTCAGCAGCCTAGGCATCCTTACCAAGAGGCCTGCTGGGATTTAGCAGTGTCTTCATCACACGAGTGCATCACATTGAGTATGTGAAATTCCTCTTCTGATGGAACAGACTGAGGATGTCTCTCAGTATGAAGTTTCTGGAGAAATCAAGTTCCGGATTTCTATCCTGCTCCTTGACCCACACAATTATGTCACGAATGGACAAATCCTCAGATGGGGTCCCACGGCATTGGCGAAAGTGAGTGTAATAATACCATCAGGCAGAGGGATGTCGCACTCTGTATAAGCGAAATGTTTCAGCTTAGAGGAACTTTCCCTCATTAACTCGCCGCTGCCACCGAAAGCAGTCAGAACAGTATCAAACAAAAGCGTACAGCCTGTCAGAGAGACAAACTTAGGAAGAAGGTTTAAATAAGTAAGGAGAAGACCATGCTTACTTATAAAACTTATATACACAACTTTTTAAGAGACCCTTAACAATGGTGTCTTTAATACCGCTACAGCGGTTAAGAGAATGGCCTAAACTAGTCCAGCAGCGCAATCCAGCACTACTGGGAGAAGGCTACAGAAGTGTAACAGAAAAAAAGGGATCCAGGAAAACAGGACCTGCAAAAAAGGTTCCAGAACCTGAAGTGACAAAAGTGACTCACCAGCATCGCAGGTGAGTATGACTTTTGTTTTTGTTTTTTTAGCTTAGTTGTGGGTATATTAAAAGTATAAGGGGTGGTTAGGAGGGGGATATATAACTATAAGGGAGGATTCATTAGGGGGCATTATCATTATGACGATGGGGGTCATTTATATAAGGGTTATTAGGAGGTATTATTAATACAAGGGGGAGGTTATTTATATAAGGGGCCATTAAGGGGCATCATTTATATTAGGAGGCATTATGAACATAAGGGGGTGGTCATTGATACAGTGTCTTGCGAAAGTATTCAGCCTCTTTGAACTTAACAACCTTTTGCCACATTTCAGGCTTCAAACATAAGGATATAAAATTTTAATTTTTTGGTGAAGAATCAACAACAAGTGGGACACAATCGTGAAGTGGAATGAAATTTATTGGATATTTTAAACTTTTGTAAAAAATAAAAAACTGAAAAGTGGGGTGTGCCAAATTATTCGTCCCCCTTAAGTTAATACTTTGTAGCGCCACCTTTTGCTGTGATTACAGCTGCAAGTCGCTTGGGGTATGTCTCTATCAGTTTTGCACATCAAGAGACTGAAATTCTTGCCCATTCTTCCTTGGAAAACAGCTCGAGCTGAGTGAGGTTGGATGGAAAGCGTTTGTAAACAGCAGTTTTCAGCTCTTTCCACAGATTCTCAATTGGACTCAGGTCTGGACTTTGACTTGGCCATTCTAACACCTGGATACATTTATTTGTGAACCATTCCATTGTAGATTTTGCTTTATGTTTGGGATCATTGTCTTGTTGGAAGATAAATCTCCATCCCAGTGTCAGGTCTTTTGCAGACTCCAACAGGTTTTCTTCCAGAATGGTCCTGTATTTGGCTCCATCCATCTTCCCATCAATTTTAACCATCTTCCCTGTTCCTGCTGAAGAAAATCAGGCCCAAACCATGATGCTGCCACCACCATGTTTGAAAGTGGGGATGGTGTGTTCAGGGTGATGAGCTGTGTTGCTTTTACGCCAAACATATCGTTTTCCATTGTGGCCAAAAAGTTCGATTTTGGTTTCATCTGACCAGAGCACCTTCTTCCACATGTTTGGTGTGTCTCCCAGGTGGTTTGTGGCAAACTTTAAACGAGACTTTTTATGGATATCTTTGAGAAATGGCTTTCTTCTTGCCACTCTTCCATAAAGGACAGATTTGTGCAGTGTACGACTGATTGTTGTCCTATGGACAGACGCTCTCACCTCAGCTGTAGATCTCTGCAGTTCATCCAGAGTGATCATGGGCCTCTTGGCTACATCTCTGATCAGTCTTCTCCTTGTTTGAGATGAAAGTTTAGAGGGACGGCCGGGTCTTGGTAGATTTGCAGTGGTCTGATACTCCTTCCATTTCAATATGATCACTTGCACAGTGCTCCTTGGGATGTTTAAAATTTGGGAAATCTTTTTGTATCCAAATCCGGCTTTAAACTTCTTCACAACAGTATTACGGACCTGCCTGGTGTGTTCCTTGGTCTTCATGATGCTCTCTGCGCTTTAAACAGTACCCTGAGACTATCAAGGAGCAGGTGCATTTATACGGAGATTTGATTACACACAGGTGGATTATATTTATCATCATCAGTCATTTAGGACAACATTGGATCATTCAGAGATCCTCACTGAACTTCTGAAGTGAGTTTGCTGCACTGAAAGTAAAGGGGCCGAATAATATTGCACGCCCCACTTGTCAGTTTTTTTTTTTTTTTTACAAAAGTTTAAAATAACCAATAAATTTCGTTCCACTTCACAATTGTGTCCCACTTGTTGATTCTTCACCAAAAAATTACAATTTAATATCCTTATGTTTGAAGCCTGAAATGTGGCAAACGGTTAAAAAGTTCAAGGGGGTAGAATACTTTCGCAAGGCACTGTATAAGGAGCCATTAGAGGTGCAGTATTTATGTCAGGGTGAATCAGAGGCATAGTATGAGGGTCAATTAATTTAATTAAGGTGGCACTTGGGTTTTAATAAGACTAAGGCCCCACATAGTGGACTGCAGAAAAAAAGCGCAGCAGGAAAAATCGCATTGGTAACGTCGTGGTTTTTCTCGCAGCACTTTTCACAGAAGGTCCGCAGAGGTTTCCCCTGTGGACTTTATGATTTCAATACACCTACAGTATATGGAAACCGCCAGTGTTTCTGTAGGTATAATTGAAATGCTTCAATTTCCAAAACCGCAACGGTTTTCGAAATCGCAGTGCATCTGCTGCACGTATTTTTACGCAATGTGTGGATGGGATTTGCTAGATGTAAAATGCTGGGTTTTTTTCTGTGGGTTTTCGCCACATGTGGCCCCCATCCCTACTTTGCAGTAATATATGTGCAGCGGATACGCTGCGATTTCCAAAACAGACGCAGTTTTGGAAATCGCAGCATGTCAATTATACCTAGGGAAATACTGGCGGTTTTCCTGTAGATATAATTGAAGTAGAAAGTCTGCAGAGGAAACTTCTGCGAACTTTCTGTGCAAAGTGCTGCAGGAAAAACAGCGATGCGTTGCCGCTGCGGTTTTTCCCACAGCTCTTTTTTGCTGCAGGACACCATATGGGGCCTTAGCCTTAAAGAGGACCTTTCACGTCCTCATGTATATGCTGTTTTACATACCGCTAGAAAGCCGACAGCTAGATGAATTCAGCGCACTGCCATCTTTCCCGGTATGCACCCTGGTGCTGGAGATATCGGGGGTTTTAGTTTCACGGTTTACTGTCAGAAGGGCGTTCCTGACAGTCTAGCTGCGCTGTGAGGAACGCCCTCCCTGACAGTTCTCGTTCATAGACTTGTACTGGGGGGGGGGCGTTCCTTACAACTCAGCGTCATCGTGAAACTTACACCACCGATATCTCCAGCCCTGGGGCACATACTGGGAAAGCCGGTAGTGCGCTGAATTCAGCGTGCTGTCGGCTTTCTAGAGGTATGTAAAACAGCATATACATGAGGGCGTGAAAGGTCCTCTTTAAGGAATTTTCCAGCTCATTTCTACTGATGGTCTATCCTCAGAATAAAACATCAATAAGAGATAAGTGATTCCCCACTGATCAGCTGTATGAAGGGGCCATGGCGTCTGTTTATATCACACGCTGTTTGTTTATAGTGACCGTGTGATGTAATTACAGCCTTGTCACATAGTCATGTATAGGACTGTAGTTACATTACATGGCCGCTATGAAAAGAATGACACTATGTAAACAGAGAAGGGGTCACGGCGCTTACACAGGTACCACGGTTCATTCAAACAGCTGATCCTGGGGGTCCGGGGTATTGCAACCTCAATAATTTTTTTTTTTCCTTTTTAATTAGGAAACATCTGGGGCATTATTAATAAGGGGCACTATTTAAAGGGGTGCACAGGGAAGTTATTAACTTAAAGATACACTTGGGGGTATTATTCATTATAGGGGTTATATTATATATTTTATAATTGGGGTAGCAGCAGGATGGGTGTGCAGGTGAGGACAATGTGGGTCAGGTGCCTGGAAAAGTGAGGAGCCAAAGATGTCTGTGTTGCAAACTTTACAGAGACTGGAAGAAGTGGTCATGGCCGTCCAGATGAAAGAGATGGGAAATGTGAAGGATTGGTCAGAGACGTCACCGGTAAGTCACTAACTGCTACTGCCCTGTATTCACCTAAATCGTCTGCAGAGCCCTGTGTAGAGCCGCTATATACCACTATACGCTCACCGTATACTGATAGTATCGGTATACGAACATGTCCAAGTTGGGGGCCCACTTGGACATGTTCGCCCCCTGTGCTGAACCCCTAGCTACGACTCTGACCTTAAGCATAAGCTCTGCTGAAGAGTTCAGCCAGGCAGAAGATGCATAGAGGTTTATTTTAACCCTGCAATACAGCCTCCAAGTTCAGAAACAGACACATACTGAATGCTCAGCCTGCCCAGCTGCAAACATCTCACCTGAGATCAGACAAGGGCAGGCACACCCAGCCCAGAATGGCCACAGACAGAGAGTGCAGCAGGGAGAAACAAGGAAGCCTTAGGAGTAAAAAGCTCCCGAGGAAAAAGATGAACAGCTGAAAGAGGAGAAAAAACTTACAAAAATGTACTTAACCCCCAAATCCTTAGGAAAAAATGGGAGAGCAAAGAGCTTCCTTCCACCTGTTCAACACACAGGACAGGAAAAAAACACAGTGAGGGGAGGTCTCCTTGGCCTCTTATAGGGGAGTATCATTTAATTAATTATGTAAATTAAAAATTCCGCCTGTCCTACCAGCACACAGGGGCAGAGATACCCCATATTGTGCTGCTGTTGAACGTAAGGGGAATACTTGTTACCTTTTATCAGAGGGCATTACAATCACAGCAATACAAATAGGTAATCCAGCAATAGGATGTAGGATGTACAGTGGAGAAAAAAAGTATTTAGTCAGCCACCAATTGTGCAAATTCTCCCACTTAAAAAGATGAGAGAGGCCTGTAATTGACATCATAGGTAGACCTCAACTGTGAGAGACAAAATGAGAAAACATATTTTGAAAATCACATCTGATTTTTTAAGAATTTATTTGCAAATTATGGTGGAAAATAAGTATTTGGTCACCTACAAACAAACAAGATTTCTGGCTCTCACAGACCTGTAACTTCTTCTTTAAGAGGTTCCTCTGTCCTCCACTCATTACCTATAGTAATGGCACCTGTTTGAAATTGTTATCAGTATAAAAGACACCTGTCCACAACCTCAAACAGTCACACTCCAAACTCCACTATGGTGAAGACCAAAGAGCTGTGGAAGGACACCAGAAACAAAATTGTAGACCTGCACCAGGCTGGGAAGACTGAATCTGCAATAGGCAAGCAGCTTGGTGTGAAGAAATCAACTGTGGGAGCAATAATTAGAGAATGGAAGACATATAAGACCACTGATAATCTCCCTCGATTAGGGGCTCCACGCAAGATCTCACCCTGTGGGGTCAAAATGATCACGAGAACGGTGAGCAAAAATCCCAGAACCACATGGGGGACCTAGTGAATGACCTGCAGAAAGCTGGGACTAACGTAACAAAGGCTACCGTCAGCAACACACTACGCCGCCAGGGAGTCAGATCCTGTCGTGCCAGACGTGTCCCCCTGCTTAAGCCAGTACATATCCGGGCCAGTCTGAAGTTTGCTAGAGAGCATTTGGATGTTCCAGAAGAGTATTGGGAGAATGTCATATGGTCAAATGAAACCAATGTAGAACTGTTTAGTAGAAACACAACTCGTCGTGTTTGGAGGAGAGTGAATGCTGAGTTGCATCCAAAGAACACCATACCTACTGTGAAGCATGGGGGTGGCAACATCATACTTTGGGACTGTATCTCTGCAAAGGGACCAGGACAACTGATCCGTGTACATGAAAGAATGAATGGGGCCATGTATCGTGAGATTTTGAGTGCAAACCTCCTTCCATCAGCAATGGCATTTAAGATGAAACGTGGGTGGGTCTTTCAGCATGACAATGATCCCAAGCACACTGCCAGGACAACGAAGGAGTGGCTTCGTAAGAAGCATTTCAAGGTCCTGGAGTGGCCTAGCCAGTCTCCAGGTCTCAACCCCATAGAAAACCTTTGGAGGGAGTTGAAAGTTCGTGTTGCCTAGCGACAGCACCAAAACATCACTGCTCTAGAGAAGATCTGCATGGAGGAATGGGCCAACATACCAGCAACAGTGTGTGCCAACCTTGTGAAGACTTACAGAAAATGTTTGACCTGTGTCATTGCCAACAAATGATATATAACAAAGTATTGAGATGAACTTTGGTTATTGCCCAAATACTTATTTTCCACCATAATTTGCAAATAAATTCTTTAAAAATCAGACAATGTGAGTTTCTGGATTCGTTTTCTCATTTTGTCTCTCATAGTTGAGGTCTACCTATGATGTCTATTACAGGCCTCTCTCATCTTTTTAAGTGGGAGAACTTGCACAATTGGTGGCTGACTAAATACTTTTTTTCCCCACTGTACATCCCATACTTTCTCCTGGCAATCCCATGGTGTGATGAAGGTCCACAAAGGACTGACACGTTACTGATAGATTTGATCTGGATTTAATATGCTGGAGTGCTGATATTTTTTGCATATCATATCAGCAGTGATGTCACCATTACCCTACATGTCACTCCATAGACCCGTGATGGCGAACCTATGGCACGCGTGCCAGAGAGGGCATGCAGAGCCCTCTCAGTTGGCACGCGCCGTCGCCATGATCGCTCACTAACGGGGAATCCAGTACAGGATTCCCCGTTACTGAGCGATCGCTTCTTTCAGCTGTATGTGCAAATGCACATACAGCTGAAAACTGTCAGTGTAGGCCGCGATCCGCAGGACTGCTGCTTACACGGTAGATGCTACATCAATAAAGGCTAAATACTGTACTCTGGAAGGACCTTCTGACGTCATAAAGTCACATGACAGGGTAGGCATGTCTTTACTTGTAAGAAGGTCCTTCTACATGAAGAAAAGTTGTATACTGAGCATTGGAGGAACATAGAGATGTGGGGTGCAGGGTGCACTGTGGGGAGAGAGATGTGGGGGGCAGGGTGTAGTGTGGGGGGAGAGATGTGGGGTGTAGTGGGGGGTAGAGATGTGGGGTGTAGTGTGGGGGGAGAGATGTGGGGTGCAGGGTGTAGTGTGGGGGGAGAGATGTGGGGTGCAGGGTGTAGTGTGGGGGGGAGAGATGTGGGGGGGAGGGGGGTGGTGGGGGGAGAGATGTGCGGTGCAGGGTGTAGTGTGGGGGGGAGAGATGTGGGGGTGCAGGGTGTAGTGTGGGGGGGAGAGATGTGGGGTGCAGGGTGTAGTGTGGGGGGGAGAGATGTGGGGTGCAGGGTGTAGTGTGGGGGGAGAGATGTGGGATGCAGGGTGTAGTGTGGGGGGGAGAGATGTGGGATGCAGGGTGTAGTGTGGGGGGGAGAGATGTGGGGTGCAGGGTGTAGTGTGTGGGGGAGAGATGTGGGGTGTAGTGTGGGGGGGAGATGTGGGGTGAAGGGTGGGGGAGAGAGATGTGGGGTGCAGGATGGGAGGAGAGATGTGGGGTGCAGGGTGAGGGGGAAAGATGTGGGGTGCAGGGTGTAGTGTGGGGGGAGATGTGGAGTGCAGGGTGTAGTGTGGGGGGAGATGTGGGGTGCAGGGTGTAGTGTGGGGGGAGAGATGCGGGGTGCAGGCTACGTGCAAGAGGGGGGAATGGGGGATGCAGGGGAGGCAAGTTAATTTAAGGTGTTGCCGTGTTGGCACTTTGCGATAATTTAGTGGGCTTTGGGTTGCAGTTTGGGCACTCGGCCTCTAAAAGGTTCGCCATCACTGCCATATACCGTTGATTTCCCGCAGCGGTCACCTAAGCTTCTGCACTTCCAGCCCAACCATGGCAGCCATGGAATAGAAGAGGGGACCTGACAGAGGACTGGTGGTAGGTGAGTATTCCTTCTTTGTTTTTAAGGTTCAATTTTTCAAAAAAAAAAAGTCTTTAGGCTAAGGCCCCTCGTGAGCTGCAGCCAGAAAGTGAAAAAAACGAAAAATGGACGGCGGAAACATATTGCAGTTTTTCCCACAGCACTTTTCACAGAAAGTGCACAGAGTTTTCCTCTGTGGACTCTCTTCTTCCATTATACCTATATGGAAACTGCCGGCATTTCTGTTTGTATAATTGACATGCTGCGATTTGCAAAAACGCAAGCATTTTTAAAATCGCAGCATTTCCGCTGCAGATTATTTTCTACAATATGTGGATGGGATTAGCTAGAATCCCAACCACTTTGCGGTTAATGTAAAACACTGCAGTCTTTGATGCAGTGCTTCTGCCATGGCCAAATTGCGGCATTTACAGTATGTGGGGCTCCAGCCTTAAATACAGTAATTTAACTGCAGCAGCTTGTAGTTTTGTTTTAAGACAAATATGGGATAGATGTGTTTTTAATGTGCAAATACCCATGTTCTTAATTTTGTGATGCTGTGGTTAATAAAGCATTTGTTGGACTGTGTAGTAGAGCTCCTTAGTTGTGTGTATGACCCCTTTCTATTCTTATAGAGCCAATTAGAGTATCTCAACAGTATATTTACTATGAAATATACCTAAAGCAGCATAAACTCAGCACTGCCATACCACACTAAAACCTCTGAAGAACTATATTACATTTTCAATTTTCTATGGTAATAATACATCTTTCAAACCTACAGTATTTAATTTATCATGTTGCTATTTACATGGGGGCATTACGATAAAGAAATTACTGTGCGGATCACTATTATGACATATACATCACATAAAGGTCAAACTATAGATGGTGATTGCTCCAGTGTTCAGAAGAATCCCTGGTGTAGGTCATGCATTTATTCTTTGCACAAATTTTTTATCTATCATAATGACTGACATATCAAAGGGTTCCCTGTCTATAAGAAGTCAGATTAAAAATCTTACATGTTCTAAAATATGAACAACTCAGCTCATAATTCCCCCCTTTTATTGTGTCAGCATCCTTTAAATAGAGATTTCGCTTTTAATAAGCAAGTGCCTGCAGCCCTATGAAAAGCAAGCAGATACTGTTGCTATATATACGATATTTATAGGATTCCCATAGGACTTTAGCTTTGAAATGTTAAGATGTATAAGAGAACAGGAAAGGTTTTCAATTACAGTGTCAAATCTAAGAGTGCAAAGTGGGACATGTTTATGGAATCTTTCTTTCTGTGCTACATATTGGACATGGCAATAACTTAAAGAATATGTTGGAAGATGACTACACTGCAAATGAAAATGTATGTATTTTCTGTTAATTTTATATCATTAACATATTTGACAGCAGTGTACAGAAATGTGCACTTACCACAGACCCTGACCACAATGGGGCTCATAATCTAAATTCCCTAGGAGTAAGCAGCAGGGGTAGCTGAGCAGATTGATATATGTATTTGTAGGAAATGGAACAGAATTCATGATTTATTTAAAACTCTGTTCTTTCTGGGCACAGACATAAGCAGAGGTTCAAAAGAATACATAACTAATGCTATTCCAACAAATATGTATATCAATCTGCTATGTTCTTCCTGTTCCATAACATGCTTCCCACAGGTTGGACTGCATCGTAATGGGTTCCCTTTATATGTTTCTAAAGTGTGGAAAGAAACCAGAGAACCTAGAGAAATATAAACAAACAATGCAGAACATTGGGGTGAAATAATCAAACACAAGAATGATAAATTGATACCATGTAATCAAAATAGGACCAAACAACT
Organism: Leptodactylus fallax; assembly: GCA_947044405.1. Lineage (NCBI taxonomy): Eukaryota > Metazoa > Chordata > Amphibia > Anura > Leptodactylidae > Leptodactylus > Leptodactylus fallax. Next base: position 1,332,260 of record CAMRHE010000007.1, read on the forward strand.
CAAAACTAATTACACTAATAAAATACAGTTGTGCTAAAAAGTTTACATACCCTGGCAGATTTTTTTTTTTTTTTTTTTTTTTGCCTTTTTCAGAAAATATGAATGATAACACAAAAACTTTTTCTCCACTCATGGTTAGTGGTTGGTTGAAGCCATTTATTGTCAAACTTCTGTTTTTTCTCTTTTTAAATCATAATGACAACCAAAAACATCAAAATGACCCTGTTCAAATGTTCACATATCCCAGTTCTTAATATCGTGTATTGCCCCCTCTAACATCAATGACAGCTTGAAGTCTTTTGTGGTAGTTGTGGATGAGGCTCTTTATTTTCTCAGATGGTAAAACTGCCCATTCTTCTTGGCAAAAAGTCTCCAGTTCCTGTAAATTCCTGGGCTGTCTTGCATGTACTGCGCACTTGAGATTTCCCCAGAGTGGCTCAATGATATTGAGGTCAGGAGACTGAGATGGTCACTCCAGAACCTTTACTTTCTTCTGCTGTAGCCAATGACAGGTTGACTTGGCCTTGTGTTTTGGATCGTTGTCATGTTGGAACGTCCAAGTATGTCCCATGCACAGCTTCCTGGCTGTTGAGTGCAAATTTGCCTCCAGTATTTGCTGATTATGTGCTGCATTCATCTAATCTTCAACTTTGACCAAGTTTCCTGTGCCTTTGAAGCTCACACTTCCCCACATCATCAGTGATCCACCTTGCTTTACAGTAGCAATGGTGTTCCTTTCATCACAGACCTTATTGACACCTCTCCAAACGTAACGTTTATGGTTGTGGCCAAAAAGTTCGATTTTTGTCTCATCACTCCAAATTACCTTGTTCCAGAAGTTTTGAGGCTTGTCTCTGTGTTGTTTGGCGTATTGAAGGCGAGATTCTTTGTGGCATTTGCAAAGTAATGGCTTTCTTCTGGCAACTCGACCATGCAGCCCATTTTTCTTCAAGTGCCTCCTTATTGTGCATCTTCGAACAGCCACACCGATAGTTTTCAGAGAGTTCTGTATTTCAGCTGATGTTATGTTTGGGTTTTTCTTTGCATCCCGAACAATTTTCCGGGCAGTTGTGGCCGAAATTTTGGTTGGTCTACCTGACCGTGGTTTGGTTTTTACAGAGCTTCTGAGTTTCCATTTGGTAATCACAGTTTGAACACTGCTGACTAGCATTATAAATTCCTTGGATATCTTTTTGTATCCCTTTCCTGTTTTATACAGTTCAACTACCTTTTCCCGTAGATCCGTGGACAATTCTTTTGCTTTCCCCATGACTCACAATCCAGAATCGTCAGTGGCTGGAGGAAAGATGCAACAGTCTGTCTGAAACCCAGAAACTCACTCAGCTTTTATGCACACACACTGATTACAAGCAAACAGGTCACAGGTGAGGATGTTACCTTTAGTAACCATTCAAACCCCTTTGTGTCAACTTCTGGGTATGTTATCAGGCCAAAATCACCAGGGTATGTGAACTTTTGAACAGGGTCATTTTGATGTTTTTGGTTGTTATTATGATTTAAAAAGAGAAAACACAGAAGTTTGACAATAAATGGCTTCAACCAACCACTAGCCATGAGTGTAGAACAAGTTTTTGTATTATCATTCATATTCTCTGAAAAAAGGCCAAAAAAACAAAAAATCTGCCAGGGTATGTAAACTTTTTAGCACAACTGTATAACTTTAAATCAAAATTCTGTTAAAACCATGAAATATGGTCATATGACTAAAATATAAAACCACCGCTGTGGTATAAAAATGTTCCAGGAGATAGTGTGCTATACCTAATATTTCACTGTCAACATATCAATGTACCCAGTTACTATGATATGTCTGTATTCACACTATGTCCTAATACTACCCAGAGTAGGGCTAAACTAAAGGTATATAATATGTCCAGGAATATGGTATATCCAGACACTCTGCACAGGATAAACTAACAACCACTCTATAGTTTTAAAAGGGTTGTGGTGTAGAAGAGCTGGTACTAAAACAAAAATAAGTTTCTATATGTAAATAGATATAACACCTATTGTCCAAATATCCAGTGGTGATTCAGCAATCCTACAAAAATAAACTCAGTAGGGCTAAATACACAAAATTTCCCTTCACCGATATCAGTGCAGGAGACGCTGTGTTTATTAGTGTGGAAACCCATAAGGACCATATTTGCTATTTTGTTCTCAGTATAAAGTTGCTGGCCATTTATCAATACAGTATTGTCAAAAATCAATAATTTAATAATTCTTAGCGGTTATTATTTATTTAAAGGTGTTTATTAGTGGGGAAAGCCATAAGGACCATATTCGCCATTTTGTTCCCAGTATAAAGTTACTGGTCATTTATCAATACAGCCTGTATTGATAAATGACCTACATTATACAGTATTGTCAAAAATCAATAATTCAATCATTCTTAGCGGTTATCACTTACAGTGCTGGCCAAAAGTATTAGCAGCCCTGCAATTCTGTCAGATAATACTCAATTTCTTCCAGAAAATGTTTGCAATCACAAATGCTTTGGTAATAATATCTTCATTTATTTTGCTTGCAATGAAAAAACACAAAAGAGAATGAAAAAAAAAGTCAAATCATTGATCATTTTACACAAAACTCCAAAAATGGGCCGGACAAAAGTATTGGCACCCTCAGCCTAATACTTGGTAGCACAACCTTTAGACAAAATAACTGCGAACAACCGCTTCCGGTAACCATCAATGAGTTTCTTACAATGCTCTGCAGGAATTTTAGACCATTCTTCTTTGGCAAATTTCTCCAGGTCCCTGAGATTTGAAGGGTGCCTTCTCCAAACTGCCATTTTGAGATCTCTCCACAGGTGTTCTATGGGATTCAGGTCTGGACTCATTGCTGGCCACTTTAGAAGTCTCCAGTGCTTTCTCTCAAACCATTTTCTAGTGCTTTTTGAAGTGTGTTTTGGGTCATTGTCCTGCTGGAAGACCCATGACCTCTGAGGGAGACCCAGCTTTCTCACACTGGGCCCTACATTATGCTGCAAAATTTGTTGGTAGTCTTCAAACTTCATAATGCCATGCACACGGTCAAGCAGTCCAGTGCCAGAGGCAGCAAAGCAACCCCAAAACATCAGGGAACCTCCACCATGTTTGACTGTAGGGACCGTGTTCTTTTCTTTGAAGGCCTCTTTTTTTTTCCTGTAAACTCTATGTTGATGCCTTTTCCCAGAAAGCTCTACTTTTGTCTCATCTGACCAGAGAACATTCTTCCAAAAAGTTTTTGGCTTTCTCAGGTAAGTTTTGGCAAACTCCAGCCTGGCTTTTTTATGTCTCTGGGTCAGAAGTGGGGTCTTCCTGGGTATCCTACCATAGAGTCCCTTTTCATTCAGACGCCAACGGAGAGTACGGGTTGACACTGTTGTACCCTCGGACTGCAGGGAAGCTAGAACTTGTTTGGATGTTAGTCGAGGTTCTTTAGCCACCATCCGCACAATCTTTCGTTGAAATCTCTCATCAATTTTTCTTTTCCGTCCACATCTAGGGAGGTTAGCCACAGTGCCATGGGCTTTAAACTTTTTGATGACACTGCGCACGGTAGACACAGGAACATTCAGGTCTTTGGAGATGGACTTGTAGCCTTGAGATTGCTCATGCTTCCTCACAATTTTGCTTCTCAAGTCCTCAGACAGTTCTTTGGTCTTCTTTCTTTTCTCCATGCTCAATGTGGTACACACAAGGACACAGGACAGAGGTTGAGTCAACTTTCATCCATTTCAACTGGCTGCAAGTGTGATTTAGTTATTGCCACCACCTGTTATGTGCCACAGGTAAGTAACAGGTGCTGTTAATTACACAAATTAGAGAAGCATCACATGATTTTTCAAAGGGTGCCAATACTTTTGTCCACCCCCTTTTTTATGTTTGGTGTGGAATTATATCCAATTTGGCTTTTTGACAATTCTTTTTGTGGTTTTCCATTGAAGACAAATCAAATGAAGATATTATTACCAAAGCATTTGTGATTGCAATCATTTTCTGGAAGAAATTGAGTATTATCTGACAGAATTGCAGGGGTGCCAATACTTTTGGCCAGCACTGTATTTAAAGGTGTTTATTATTGTGGAAACCCATAAGAACCATATTCGCTATTTTGTTCCCAGTATAAAGTTGCTCGCCATTTATCAATACAGTATTGGCAAAAATCAATAATTCAATAATTCTTAGCGGTTATCACTAACTTAAAGGTGTTTATTAGTGTGGAAAGCCATAAGGAACATATTCGCCATTTTGTTCCCATTATTAAGTTACAGGCCATTTCTCAATACAGTATTGGCAAAAATCAATAATTCTTAGCCACAAATCTCTGTCTTTTTCACGCTTTTTTTATAGGTGTTCATTAGTGGGGAAAGAAATAAGGGGCATATATGCCATTCTCTTCAAAGTAGAAAATTGGAGGCCTTTTTGCCCTGTATTTATTTCCTTTGCAATTATGTTTTTCCATTGAACAGTATGTCAGACAGAGAAGCGAGAGGCCATGCACAGGGGAGGGACGCAGGCCTAAATGTTTCTGGCGCAGGCACAGGTCGCAGCAGAGTAAGGGGGCATGGCAGCAGGGGTCACTACAGAGGCCTGAGCTTCCAGTGTGAAGTAGCGGTCGTGTTTTGACCAGCAACCCAACGGTTGTAGACTGGTTGACTCGGTCATCCACTTCAACCCAAGTCACATCAGACACCCCCAGCCAAGAGTAGGTGGGTTGTCAGACACAACCCTTAGCTGGCATGGCTCAGCAGCAGGCCCTGTGCCCTCACCTGTCCTCAACCTGCTTCTGTCCTTTTCTGTTCCCTCAGCTAGAGAAGTACTCTATGCTGTGGGCTCAGACCCACTATATAGTGAGGAGGAGGTACTAGAGGACAGTCAGCAGCTACTGCTCAGCCAAGATCTGGAGGAGACATCCGCCGCTTCCTGCGGTAGGCAGGCAAGTAGTGATGAGGAGAGTGACGTGGGAGCTGGTGTTGAGGAGGACATCAGTGACCTGCAAACAGTAGTATATGACGATGTAGTCGATTGTAATTGGGAGCCGGGTGGCAAAGGGGCTTCATCATCATCATCAGTAGAAGAGGGTTGCAGCTTGCGCATGAGGCAGCGGCGGAGTCAGCAGGGTGGAAGCAGTGGGAGGTTGGGAGCCATACGTGCCCAGGGTAGACCACCCACTTCGCAGCAGCCTAACTGCCCGGAAAGCAGTGGTGCAGGGGTTCACGGAGGCAGTGGCAGTAGCAGTCAGTTAGTGCGGAGTGTTGGGGTAAAATCACCTACTCGGCGTTGTGCCAGTTTTTTGTTAAGCCACCGGGGGAGGTGAACATGGCCATATGTTCAACCTGTGGGCAGAAGGTGAAGCGTGGCCAGGGTGCCAATGTTGGCACCACAGCCCTACGCCACTTTATGGCCTCTTCACGCTGGTGCCACCTCCTCAATCTGCCACTGGGTCACAGTATGGCCTCTTAAGGCTGTTGCTACCTCCACATTATATCACCTTGCTACTCTGTGGCCAACTCATGATGCTTCCACCTCCGCATTCTGCCACTGGGTGACTGTATGACCTCCTAAGGCTGCTGACACCTACACCTCTGCTGCTGCCACCTCCTCACTCTGCCACTGGGTCACTGTATGGCCTCCTAAGGCTTCTGACACCTCCACACTCTGTTACCGGGTCACTGTATGGCCTTCTAAAGCTGCTGACACCTCCACAATGTCAATCGGTCACTGTATGTCCTCCTCATGTTGCTTCCACTGGATCACTCTGACACTGGGTCACTGTATGGCCTCCTAAGGCTGCTGACACCTTCACACTCTTTTGCCAGGTCACTGTATGGCCTCCTAAGGCTGCTGCTACCTCCACCTCTGCCACTGGGTCACTGTATGGCCTCCTCATGCTGCTGCCAACTCCACATTTTCGCCTTGTCACCAGCAACTTGGCCACACTGACACCACTTCCGCCTCCACCTTCTCACGCTGTTGGTCCTGCAACAATGTCCACCTCATCCTCCACTGTTTCCTCAGCCTCCAATGCAGGGGCAATTCCCAGTGCTCCTCCAGCATACCAGTGGTAGTGGTGTCACGCTGTTCTACACCTCGTTTGCCTGGGTGAACAAAGTCACACAGGTGAGGAACTGGATCACAGTATGTCCTCCTCGTGCTGTTTCCACTTGGTCACTCAGACACTGGGTCACTGTATGGCCTACTAAGGCTGCTGACACCTCCACAATCTCACTGGGTCACAGTATGGCCTCCTCATGCCATTTCCACTGGGTCACTCTGCGTCCTCCTCATGCTGCTGCCACCGGGTCACTGTATGGCCTCCTCATTGTTGGAGATATGCAACAGCCAGCTTCGTCTCTATATTTGCTGGATTGACTGCAGTTCACATTTATGACACTAGATGTAGCTGTTACTAAATGTTTATCTGTAGACACTCTGTACTTTTGTTGTTTTGATGCTGTGTATATACACTTCCTGTATTTTTAGTGTGTGTGCTGAACTAGATCTAGATTATTCACCATGTGAGGTGTATTTTCTCTTACTACACTCATGTTTTACTAAAGTCTGTTCCTGTTATATACAAATGTCTATCTGGTTTTGACTTTGCCACATCCAGCAATCGCACCCTGCAACACTCATGCCGCTGCCACTGGGTCACTGTACGCCCTCCTCTTGCCGCTGCCACTGGGTCACTGTATGGCCTCCTCATGCTGCTGCCACTGGGTCACATATATGTGGAATCAGCAGACGACGGTGTAAAAGGAGTGCCTTCTTTCACGCTACAGTAGGATCTTGGGCTTCTGCACGATTCTTTCTACCTGGCATTAACATGGACCTGTAAGGCTAGGTTCACACTTGATTTAGTTGGTCAGTTTTGGCCCCGTAACTGGCCAAATAATTGAAGTGTGCAGTGGTTCTAAGAGCGACGCCTGTCATGTGCGTGTCATACTGACTCACAGTATTGTTTCACTACTACAGTAGGCTCCCTATACGTGTTACTGCAAGGCACAGTGTTCTACACCACTATACAGGCTCTCTGAAGCCAGGAAATAGGTGTTTTTTAATGATATTTGCCGCAAAATTAATTCAGATCGAAGCAAATTTTTTGGGAAATTTGAATTGAACTGCAGAATCGAGCTTTTGAGAAATTCGCTCATCTCTAGTAATTAGTTTTGAGTTGTTTAGAACATTGGGGTGATTGCAGACAAACAGTGAATGGAGGGGGCTCTTTCTGCATCTGTAACTTAATGTCCATTGCTCTCATCCCATGAACAACAGACATCGAATGACAGTAGTGTGAACCCACCATGGGTTGACATCTGTGCGGGGCTGTCCACTGTTCTGGTCTGTTGGAGGACCAGAGCAACGAACAGACAGACTGCTACAATAGTGGATAGATACAAAGCCTGATGAACCCCATTGATTACAATCGGGTCCGTCGGGTGTCAGTTGTTTTTAAGCTGGCGGACAAAAAGATGTGCATTCATGACTTTTTCATCCACTGATTTCAGACGAACACTGTGACAGAGATATGAACTCCAATGCAGATGTGAACTTAGCCATAGATGATTAAAATTGGGAAAAATGTTTCACTTTTTTGTGCTAAAGATCATTCAAATCATTCTTTTCTGAATATGTTATATACAGCAATAAGGACTGAAGGCAGGGCTGTGGAGTCGGTACGCCAAAGCCCCGACTCCGACTCCTCAATTTCCCCTGACTCCGACTCCGACTCCGACTCTGACATACATGGCGCATGTTTAAGAGATAACTTAATTTAAGCTTTTTATCATCCTTATGATACAATAATCAAGCTATTTAGGTAGAACATAAAATATATTTATTGGATACAACTTTAGAACACAAAAAACTTTAATAAATTGCAAATATGCAAAACGCTGCAGTAAGTGGTAAAAAAACAGTTTTCAACAAAAACGTCCTGAATAACATTTGTGGAGTCTATGAATTTGTTCTGAGAAAAAGTATCGCCTCCATCAGATCCTCCTTCAAAGATGACCTCAAATCAGATCGAATTATTTTAAGGCTAGAGAACAGCCTCTCTACACTAACTTGGGTTGGTGGCAAAGAGGTGACCACATGGGCAAGATCTCTAACAATCTCGGGGTATAAAGGAATTGCCTCCTGCACAGTCAGTTTTGATGATCGGTTGAACTCTTCTACTTCTTTGAGAGCAAGTGAAAAATTTTGCTGAAATACAGTCAGTTTGTTTGCTATGGGAATGGAATCTTTTTCTCTGCGGCAACGCTTTGCCTGATCCATGTCATCCAAATACTTTTCAAAGTTAAACTCTTCATCTGATGAGGCTGAAGATATGGTGACAGTAGCACTGGCAATTCCTCTTGCTCTTGGCAGTCCTGTAGCCCACTCATCCTAATTGCTACCTCAGTCAGAGCTTCTTTTCCATTAGTAATCTGTTGATCATTCAGCAATATACGATGACTTGGGTCCACATAAACAGCTGCCAGAAGAATTTTGTTATCTAATAACAGTGTCTCTCTCCTTTTCATTGAAGCAGCAATGCCCTCTGCGATTAAGCCTTGTCTTTGGGACATACAAAACAGCAAGTTCTTCCACTCCTTTAAGAAAGTTCCAGAAGTTAAATCCTCAGCTTGTAATTTTTTTGTTACTGTGAATGGGTGATGAAGCAGTTCCATTAATTCAGCCACCTGTGTCCATTGACCTTCTGTTAATGTTACCTGAGGGTTGGCCATGTCCACAAGAAAGGGCTTCAGCTCAACTAATCGCTCAATCATTAAATAGGTGCTGCCCCACCGAGTGGCTTGATCTACGATTGCTCCTTTCCCAGCACGTCTCTTCAAGATGGAATCAATTTTAGGGGTTCGGGCAGCAATAGCCAATTTCCTCACCTTGCCAATCAGAGTTCCAGCATGTCCCTCTTGCAGACTGTCTCTTATTGCCAGCTGCAGTGTGTGCACAGCACAGCGCATGTGATAAATATGAGAGAATTTTGAAGCAGCTTCAGCAAGATCTAATTCTAAAGTATCATTTTGCTGTTGTTCTGTAGTAATATCTGTTTGTTCCTCAGTTACAGGAACAGGACTGTGGGCTTCCATCTCAGACATACTGAATCCAAAGTTTTCTTCTAACTGTTCTTCACCTTCCTTATTCTCATTCATCAGTTTAATTGTACTTATCATATTTGAAGCATTGTCCGTTACAATAGCAAGAACCTGTTCTTTTTTGAGTTCATAATCTTCCAGAACATTTTCCACTAAGGCCTGGAGAAACTGACTGGTGTGTTGAGCTTTAGTATCCTTTACTGCCAGTGTCTTGGTAACAAATTTTTTGTTGTCACAAACAAATCTTACATTTATAGCAAAATAGTTCACTCTGTGACGCATGCAGGCATCCATTTTAAGATATATTAAGCGTCTCTTGAGAATCTTTTTAAGATGTTCTTTTTGGTTAAGGGCTTCTTCAATCACTAATTTTCTAATACTTTGTCTTTCCAGAGAAACACCAAGTTTGCGGGCCATTTCTCCATTAAGAGCTTTAAAACTTGGTCGAGCAAATAATGATAATGGTACACCGTCCTTCACAACTATGAGCTATCTTTTAAACACATCTGCTGTCATTGTTACAGTAATTTTGTCACTTAGAAAATATCTTGTTACTGATGTTTGAGACAATCTTTCATCCTCCGTTGCCTGGCGGGAAGTGCTGGGCACTGGTTTCTTGGTGTCACTCTGATCCTTCTCAGTCACAGATTTGAAAACTTCTGGGTGGAAGCGGCTTAAATGTCTTTTTAGATTGGAAGCTCTCGTACGAGCATTTTTCTCGCTTCCGGAGTATGCACTGATTTTGACATCACAGCATTTGTTCTCATCTGGGTCACTTATCTTACACTGACACACAAAATATTTTTTATCTTCAGTTAGTGTGAAATGCTCAAATACACCTGACTTCATAGGAAGCTTCTTAGACATTTTATAATGATATAAATTTGTTTTCAAAATAATTTTGTCGTATAAAAAAAAAGGTATATTGTAATATCTGAAAGAATAGCGAGTATAACTTTGGATAGAAATAAAACAAACTATGCATAAATCAATAGTACAGCTATCGATATGTCATGATAAATAAAAAGTTTGTAATATATGTTTTATTAGGTCTCTTTACTCTGAACTTTCAGTATCACACTTTTCTCTGGATACAGCTCATCAGGGCCTGATGTGTGAAAACTGTCTTGGTCTAAGACTTTCTTTGTTACCCATAGCAACCAGTCAGAGTTCACAGCAACCAATCAGAGCTCTGCTTTCATTTCTCCAGAGCACTACATGAAAGGGGAGCTCTGATTGGTTGCTATGGGCAACAAAGAAACTTCTACACCTAGACAGTTTCATACATCAGGCCCTGGGTGTTTTACATCATACTGCTTCACAATCTACAAAGTGAAACTACTAGCAGTGCTAGATAACAAAGCCTTGGCAAGTGGCAACAGCTTCTACACCTATAGTACTTTCTCACATGTGTGTTTCTGTATTTCTAAGTTTGAGATGTTAGAAAACAGTTTCCCCCCTTATATTCTATGTATAGCATATATAAGCCATCTGAGCAGAGCAGCTAACCTCTCCAAACATGAGCTCAGAGGAGAAGCAAACTAACACAAAGCATACAGAGAGAACATACACTGGACAATTGATTTATGCAGTTTATTGAAAGTTTAGATATACTAAGAAGAAGTACTTGCCTTAAAGGAGTTCTCAGTCTCAGCACAATGATTCACTTGCTGACAAGCAGTCAATCTGTGTCCTCGGGCTCTGGGTGGGTCTCCAGCACAATTACAGATAAAGTCAAGCTTTTCAGTCCTCACAATCACAACACTTGTATCTTTTGCTTACTCCAGATAATGGTGCTAAACCTTATAGGTTCACTCAGAACTCAGTCCCATCATTATATGAGGAATAGAACAGACCTTTACAGGACATTTCATCATTTTCAACATTTCATCATTTTCCCAAATTCTTATGAAAAAATATTCAGCACATACTGCATTGTACTACTAACTGTACCAATTTATTATATATTTTGGGAGTCGGAGTCGGTCCATTTTATACCGACTACAACGCCACCAAAATATGCACCGACTCCACGACTCCGACTCCGACTCCACAGCCCTGACTGAAGGTCACAGCAGTTATGTTGTCTCCACCACATCTAATAAGCTATGGCACTGATAGTGGTTTGGCACAACATTTAGTGGACTGTGGCACTAAAGATGATGACTCAAAATAATAATAGTAATATAAACCGAAAAGCTAAACTTATAAAATATTATCAAAACATTATACTCATTGTAGTTACAAGCAAAACACCAGGAACACCTAGATTTGTTCATGGTTCCAACTGAATACTGTGATGCCAGATAGAGTAAACAAGTCAAATGCTGTACTATAATATTATTGCTGCTAAATGTACTGTAATAATATTGGAGAAGGGATATTTGAAAGGGATGAAATAACGGTAAATGATTATTTCTCGTATTTTTCATAAACTGTACAGCAACTATCAAAGAATATGCAATACTAAACATATATTACCTTTGACAGATCAATAATAATTTAATTGACTGTGCATTTCAGTGAATGAGTTGTCTGTTTTGACATTGGTTGCCAAAGGGTTTTGCAGTGTGATTGCAGAAATCCATGACCCCTGCCTCCTTACTCTGCAAACAGTCTCTGGTTCAAAGACATCTGTTCCCTTTCAGTGTGTCACAGCAGAGATGCTCAGTATTCCTTGCTTGTAAGTAGAATTCTGTATCTATGTATAGCTTCAGTATATCTCTGGCCTTATATTTCCTCTGTTCATCCATGAGGTTCAAACACAATTTTCACTACATTTCCCATGCTTCTATATCCCACTCTCAGCATTACTGTTCAACTGTTCTATCTCTTCATCCCCTCCTATCCACCTTCTCATTCGCTCTCTCCCCTTCACTTTGTTCTTCAGCTGTATAATTTGTGTCATTCTGAATAGTGTTAATTGCGACAGCAACATGTTTCTGTGCCCTAAGATAGAAGGGGGAAATGTGAGGGGGGAGTTACAGCTGAGTCAACAATCCCTCCCCCACCAGACACATACTGAAATTATGCATTTAATTTCCATAATCATTCTTTGCCTGGTCATTTCCTAGTTCTAAGCACAACACCCCTTAATGAAATTGTCTATGCATTTACATGTTCCATGACACGTTACTGCTAAATATCAAAGAAGTGACTTATTGTCATGCCAGCCTTTTAAAGCTGAGACAGTTGTCTGGTTTTATGTATACATATATAGACTCCAGTTAACAAAACTCCCTTTGCCTATTTGTGACATGGTAAAATGATCAAAATGCATTTTAAATATATGAAAATGTATTTTAAATGGAGTCTGTCATGAGAGTGAATCATATTAAACCAGCAATACAGTTAGATAGCCCAGGCACTCCTGAATGTAATGCTATTTTCCACATGATTTTGTTCCTCGCATTCAGGTGAGCCTGACCTATGTAATCGTGTTGCTGGTGTAATACGCCTCACAGTGGTAACTGACCACCTTTAACATTATTATTATTGTTTATTTATATAGCACCATTAATTCCATTCCATGGTGTAGTACATTTGAGGGTTTACATACGGTACACAAAATATACAAAACAGATAATACTAACAGTGACCAATTGGCACAGTGGGATAGAGGGCTCTGCCCCCAAGGGCTTACGATCTATGAGGGAAGAGGGATAGAGACAGAAGGTGAGGGGAGAGGCTGCACAGATGGTGGTGTGGTGACAGCAGCGTTATTGGAAGTTGTAGGCCTTCTTGAATAGGTGAGTCTTTAGGGCCTTCTAGTAAATTGAAATACCCAAAATTTAGTAGGGATCGTGCTAGGCTTTGAAGCCTGAGGAGGCTCTAAATTTCCCTTTACCCCATATGAGGAGACTAGTGCTATCAATGATAGGTGATGGTTGGAGCACTTTTGCAGATTTTGCATTGGGGTCTAGCAGCATTAAATGGTCACCCATTTTAACCCCTTACCACCGCAGGCATTTTTTTAATTTTTGTTTTTTACTTCCTGCCTTCCAAACCTCATAACTTTGTAACTTTTCCATTCACAGAGCTATGTGAGGGCTTAATGTTTGTGAAACAAATTGTACTTTATAATGTGCTCAAATATACTATCAAAGAGAAAAAATAACAAACTAGCACTAATACCTAAAATATAACCTTTAATAATCTGATTAAAAAGTGTACAATGCACTACAAAGAAAATGACGTCTGTATTGTTGCTGCATATGGCATTAAGCAGACAACAGCACATAAGTAGCTTTCACAATATCCATAAAGCCTCTGTTTGAAAAACAGCTAAACTAAGTGTTCAATAATCAGCAGCATGTGAGTGGCTTTATCACAAGGTCAATAGAGCCCCTGTTTGAATAGATCTATCTTAAGAGGCTTAACAAAATGTAAACACAGCCCTTGTTTGTATAAAGATATCCTCTAAGAGGTTTATAACAATGTCCACACAGCCCCTGTTTGTGTTTGTGAGCTATCCTCTAAGAGGCTTATCTCAAAATAAACACAGCCCCTGTTTGTTAAAGCTATCCTCTAAGAGGCTTTAGCAATGTAAACAGTGCCCCTATTTGTATAAAACTATCCTCAACGCGTTTCCCCCAGAGATAAGCAGGGTTCATCAGGAGAAGGTAAAGATAAAGATAATATCAAGCTTACTGAGATAATTTGCAGTAATAACTGCAGCTCCCAGTGTCCTGATGGTGGACACTGGTACTAAGAGAGTCGGATAGTTTTATACAAATAGGGGCTCTGTTTACATTGCTAAAGCCTCTTAGAGGATAGCTTTAACAAACAGGGGCTGTGTTTATTTTGAGATAAGCCTCTTAGAGGATAGCTATATACAAACAGGGGCTGTGTGGACATTGTTATAAACCTCTTAGAGGATATCTTTATACAAACAAGGGCTGTGTTTACATTTTGTTAAGCCTCTTAAGATAGATCTATTCAAACAGGGGCTCTATTGACCTTGTGATAAAGCCACTCACATGCTGCTGATTATTGAACACTTAGTTTAGCTGTTTTTCAAACAGAGGCTTTATGGATATTGTGAAAGCTACTTATGTGCTGTTGTCTGCTTAATGCCATATGCAGCAACAATACAGACGTCATTTTCTTTGTAGTGCATTGTACACTTTTTTAATCAGAGTATTAAAGGTTATATTTTAGGTATTAGTGCTAGTTTGTTATTTTTTCTCTTTGATAGTATATTTGAGCACGTTTAGTTACTCTACATTTATGTACTTCATAATGGTACCATTTAATATTCCATATGATGTATTGGGAATCTGGAAAAAAAAATTCAGAAGAACTGGAGAACAACAGTCTTCTTGCAGGCTTTGTTTTTACAGCCAAAATGATATATGAAATGTATTTTATGGGTCAGTACAAGTCTGGGGATACCAAATTGAGGCCGGAGCCCACATTGCAAAATTACTGTGTTTTACAATACCTGCAAAGTGGATGGGTCTCTGGCTAATCCCATCCACACATTGCAGAAAAAAATCTGCAGCAGAAATGCTGCGATTTAAAAAAGTCAATTATACCTACAGAAATTCTGGCGTTTTCCCTATAGGTATAATAGAAGTAAAAAGTCCACAGAGGAAAACTTTCTTGATTTTTTGGCTGTGGCTCACTACGTAGGACCTTAGCCTTATATAGGTTTTTTATGTATTAACACCTTATAAAAAAATCCAAAACTTTGTAAAAAAAAAAAATTTCTTAGAGTTGCCATATTTTGACCTGTAACTTTTTTATATTTACGTGTATGAGGTGTATTTTTTGTGGAACCAGGTGTACTTTTTAGTTATACCATTTTGGGGAATGTCTGATGTTTTGATCTCTTTTTATTCAAATTATTGAAGGCGAAATGGCAAAAAAATGATAGTTTAGCTCCTTTTGTTGTTTTTTTTCACCGCTATGGCGTTTACCGTATGGAAAAAACATTTTTATGTTTACAGACCGGGCATTTTTGGATGTAGGGATGTGTAATATTTTTATTTTTATTTCAAATCTAGGGATAGGGGGGTGATTTGAATTTATAGTTTTTTTTATTTTTTAATATATGTTTTTAAAAACTCCCCTCTTCCCTTTGCCGTTGAGGTTCCTCAGGGCTCAGTTCTAGGCCCTCTGCTCATCTCTCTCTACACAGCCCCTATTGGATAAACCATCACCAGATTTGGCTTCCAGTACCATCTTTATGCTGATGACACCGAATTATATATGACATCGTCCCTTGCACTAATACAAAACACCAGTGACTGTCTCTCTGCTGTCCCAAATATCATGTCTTCACTTTATCTGAAACTGGATCTCTCAAAGACGGAACTACTGCTGTTTCCACCATCTTATAGACCTGTCCCTGATATCCCCATTGCAGTCTCCAGCCTTACCATAACTCCTAGGCAGTATGCCCGCTACCTCGGGGTTATGTTTGACTCAGACCTTTTCTTCACCCCCATTTTTAATCACTCGCACGTTCATGTCATCTCCACCTCATAAACATCTCCAGAATCCACCCTTTCCTTACCAGAGATACATTAAAGACTTTTATTGTCGCCCTGATTCACTCTCGCCTTGACTACTCTATCTCCCTTGTAATCGGTCTTCCTCTTGTTAAACTCTCTCCTCTACAATCTATTCTGAATGCAGTGGCCAGGCTCATCTATCAGTCTAGTGATGCCTCTGGTCTGTGTCAGTCACTACATTGGCTGCCTATTCAATTGTCGGGGGTTAAGTTCCCCCGGGATGGATGTCACCGTAATCCTAATTAAATATAGAACAGGTACGAGCTCGGGAAAGCAAACTATAGACACGCCCAGGAGTCTAGTAAGAATGATTTCGTTTATTGTATAGTTCATACAAGTTTTAAAGGCAAGTTGGTTACACAACAGTCATGTGACCAATGTACATATATGGGTTTTCCAGTTCCGTTACTAGGCAGATTCACAGTTTCTCATAATATGTGTTACTTCCCATTACTTATCTGTATGTTTTCTTTTAACTTTCTTGAGACCAACCAGACCTTGAATGCTATCTCAGACTTAGTGTCTGCAAAAGCTCTAAACTATGCTGACTCTCTGCAAAACATTTCACTCTGGGTAAAGAGAATATAACATATAATACAAGTTATAATTTTAACCCTTACAATTCCCCCATTTTAGGACTTTATTTTTAATCAAATTCAATGAATACCTTCACACTCTGAGTGTGCCACCTATGATGGATTCTCCATTGAGAGGTTAAAAATAACATCCTATCTCACATACTGGCTAACTGTATTCCATTTCCTTCTCAGTGCTTCAACTTTCTTGCAATGTGAAGCGTGTATTCAGGTAGATTTTCCCTCCAACTTTACTGAGGTGGCAGTTGTCAGCAATATCTGGAAGGGGCCATCATATCTGGGTTCAAGAGATTTCCTGGAGTGTCTTTTCACGACTACCCAATCACCAGGCTGCAAGCTATGCGTTCCTGAAAAATCAGAAGGGTCTGGAATAGAAGAGAACACTTGTTTATGTGTTTCTTTCAGTTTTTTACACAAATCTTGTACATAGCTGGCAATACTGTCATAGTTAAGCTGTAATGTCTGAGGGAAGTACAATCCTGTTTTAGGTGCACTTCCAAACAATATTTCAAATGGTGACAACCCTGTCCTCCTGTTAGGAGTAGTTCTTACTGAATATAAGGCTAAAGACAGGCATTCAGGCCAAGGCTTTTCTGTCTCTGCTATGGCTTTCTGAATCTTTAGCTTGATTGTACCATTCAACCTTTCCACTTTGCCTGAACTCTGAGGATGGTAGGGTGTGTGGAAAGCTTGCTCAATCCCTAGTGCAGACATTATTTCTTTCATTATCTCACCTGTGAAATGTGTACCTCTGTCAGATTCAATCACCTCGGGCACTCCAAACCTACACACAAGCTCGGACATCGGTTTCTTGGCAGTTGCTTGTGCGGTTGCTTTGCTCACAGGGTAGGCCTCAGGCCATCCTGAAAACAAATCCACACAGACCAATACATACTCGTATCCTCCTGACTTAGGCAACTGTATGTAATCTATCTGTATCCTCTGAAATGGGTACAGGGACTTTTGGTGTACACTTGGTGGGTGTTTTAACTACCTGTCCTGGATTGTGTAGAGCACATATGTGACATGCTTTTACGTGATTGCTAGCAGCTCTTCCAAAACCTGGGGCAAACCATAATTTACCCACTACTGACTCCATGGCATTTCGAGAGGCATGCACCTTACCGTGGGCCAAGCCAGCCATCTGGGGGTAAACTGCTGCGGGCAGACATAATCGATCCCCCATTTTCCACATACCATCACCTTCTGTAGCACCTACTTTCTTCCATCTTTCAGTTTCCACACTGGTAACCTTTGAGTACAGCCCTTTTGGGTCTGCTAGGTCAATGTCCATTTTTCTCACCTGGTTGGGACCCCTTCTGGCCAGTAGTGCTGCAGCCTTGGCTGCTCTGTCAGCTCTCTCATTTGCACGGCTTTCAGGGTCCCTTCCTTTTGCGTGAGCTCTGACTTTCACAATTGCCAGCTGCTTTGGGAGCAGTATGGCCTCCATCAGTCGACTTACCACATCTCCATTCTTAATTGGCTTGCCCTGGGCCGTTAGGAAGTTCCTTGCCCTCCATATCGGACCATAATCATGCGCAATGCCAAAAGCATACCTGGAGTCAGTGTATATGTTGGCTGTTCTACCTTTGGCTACCTTACAAGCCTCCATAAGGGCTTTGAGCTCAGCTTCTTGGGGTGACATGTGTGGTGGAAGAGCTTCTTGGACTATGATGTCATGTTCAGTGACTACAGCATACCCTGTAACAAATTTGTCTTCATCTGTCAGATACCTTGAGCCGTCCACAAACATCTCATAATCAGGATTTTGTAATGGCACATCTGTGACATGGTCAAATCCCACTGTTTCCTGTGACATAAGAGCCACACAATCATGTTGATGCTGGCTGTCAAACAGTTCTTCTTCAGAGAGAGAGAGAGTTTAAAAATAACTCATCTTCCACTCCACTCCCCCTTTTGAATCATGAACTCCTACAGGAAGAAGAAGGATGCAGGATTCAAAGTTAAACAGCGTTGAAAAGAGATGTTTGAGGAGGACTGCAGAGCAAATTCCATTTTGCTCTGCTGTGCCAAAGAAAGATGACGTCTGTCTACCTGTGTGAGGATAGCATGGATGTCATGAGGTGTATACACAACCAATAAATGATCTAGGACAATGTCTGAGCTCTTATCAAGCAACGCTTGTACTGAGAGGACAACCCGCACACAGGAGTGTGTCCCCCTGGCTTACAGCATCTAACCGTGAGCTGTAATAGGCCACCGGGCGTTTCTTATCCCCGTGTTGTTGTGTGAGAACTGCAGTTGCATGACCCATCATCTCAGTCACGTAGAGCTGAAAAGGTTTCTGACAGTCAGGTAGGCCTAGGGCCAGAGCACTGACTATCTGCAACTTCAGCTGGTAAAACGCATCCAAGGCCTCAGATGTGAGGCTGAATGGTTTTGAGGAAAGGCAGTCATACAAAGGTTGCATGGTCAGAGATGCAGATCTGATCCATGGCCTACAGTAGGATACCAATCCCAAGAAGGTACGTAGCTGAGCATGACAGGTTGGCACCTGCAGGTCTCTCACCACCTTAGTCCTCTCATCCGACAGGTGCTTGGTACCTTGGCCGAGACAGTGTCCCAGAAACAACACTTTTTGTTTGCAAAATTGCAACTTATCCTTGCTGGCCTTGCAGCCGTTCTGGCAGAGGAAACACAACAGGCTGATGGTCGCTGCTTCACAGGTTGGTTTGTCTGGAGCACAAAGAAGAAGGTCATCAACAAAACAACATCATCATGTGGTGGATACCAAGTACTCATGATTAGTGTGAGACACCTTGTAAATTGGTTAGGACTGTTTTGTGCCCCTTGTGGTCGTACTGTCCAAGTGTACTGTTTACCCCTAAATGTAAATGCAAACAAATACTGGCAATTTACCTAAATCTGTTTTCCCAGTTGCCCATAATGCTGTTGGCACTTGGGACAACAGTACATTTTCTTCTTCAGTAAGGACAAAAATACAACTTGGTGTACTTAACTCAGCAGATAATAAACACAAAATCTCATGGTTAGTATGTGTGACTTTTACATATGCTTCTCCTGATGGATGCAACATGATGTTACAACCCAATACTCCCATCACATCTGTACCAAGAATGTTATCTGATGTATCAGAGACTAGATACCTAGTGAGTATCCTGCTACCCTGAAATGAAGTTTCTACAGGATCAGTTTGATCTAAAGTGACTGGTAGCCCTGATACCCCTTGAACCACCTGGCTGTCTCCTTAGAGTGGTAATTTGAATGTGTCGGCATCCTGTTTGCTCACACATGATTTTGTTGCCCCAGTGTTTATCAAAAATGGCACCTCCTTTCCATTAATCAATACAGGTTGAAAAATCTGAATTCCCCTATCCTGTGAGGACAAAAGGGTCACTGGGGCGGGAGGGCCTGTCTTTCCCTGATACTTTACACCACTGTACTCTCAAGGACAAAATCATACAAGCAGCCGCCCACGCACCGCTGCGCTGTTAAACCCTCCACTTCTCCCAATGTTTCAGAAAGCATGGTATTTCTCATGCCTTGGGGTGTGTCATCCCACCCAGCATCCACTGCTTTAGTGAGAAGCCTTCCATAATAAGCTTCCACTGATTCACCTTTCTCTCTTTTAGCAGATACCTTACTTCAGGTGATAACAGGCAAGACAATGAATTCACATAACATAGTACAAGACATAATTTCATATGTTTGAGTATTTTCTTGAATATTATACACATATATAATGTCATTGTACCTTACTTTTCCATTTAACCTTAGGCTAACACTTTTATCAAAATATTTTCCCTTTGGGCATAAATAGTCATTATACCCAGGCTGCGGACTCCGGAGGCCCAAAGCCAAGTTTCACTTTGTAATAATTGACATGTAACATTACTGGGTAACACAGTATCATGTTCAGCTTGTGATTTTCTGCGTGCCCATCACATCAGATACAACGTCCTTGGAGCTACTTGGCAGTCAATTAATGTTTTGGTTATTCCCTGCAGAACATCTGCAGAGCGCTACAACAGAATACAAGAATACAATTCAAGCAGATAGCAGTTAATACTGACACCAAAATTACATATTACTATTTTTGTACAATTTTCAAATATTTCCCAAACCCCACCTTTTGTCATTACCACAGGTGTTCAAAACCCCTGAGTTGTACTTCAGGTTACCATAAGGGCAAACTGACAGACTTTAGAATTTTCTTCACTGGATTCCAACCAAAAGTTGAACCCCTGTGGAACATCACAGGTTCCCGTCTATTTAAACCAAAGATGATGCTGAAGCACTTCCTCCTGCATACAAAACAAACATTGGCACCAAATCCTTTATGTGTTCTCAACTGACTTAAATCAACCCTTGTCCACTTGAGAGACCACGGACGGGTCGTCCATGTTACCACAGGATAAAGACCAGCTCTTGGAGGATGCAGGTGTGGTTGGGGAACTCCACAAGCTGCACAGAATTTTCTCCAATCAGGGTTTTGTTGACCGCAATCTCTGCAGGTCCTTCTAGACTGCTGTTTGCTGGTGTTTTCTCTGGGCACTTAGGAGATTTTACTACTTTTCGTTGCTCTTTCTGAATCACTTTTTCTGAATCACTTTCTTCAACTCCTTCTCCTTAGAATCACTTTCCTCTTTTTCCCTATTATTCTCACTATCAAAGCACTAATAATAGTACTTATTACCTCCTTCTGTCTCTCTACACCCTCCTTCCTGCACTTCCTCTGACACCTTCTGCCACATACATGCTCCATCTATTAACCCGTGGTCTCTTAACCTCTATGTTGTCTCACTATCTTATCTCACTTTCTTGGTACCTCTCCATTGCATCAGCATCTTCTTCTACTTTTCCAATCTCTGTAACTGGAACTTCTCTATTCTATTGCTTCCTACCTCTTTGCAACTTATTGTCCTGAATCAATCCCGCATGATCTAATCTCCACTGATCCCAAAATCTACTGTCTACTAACCCAGTCTGGTGTATTCCTGCTCTTTTAGGATTGTTTTTACCTGTGCAGCTGTTTCTCTCCCTTCCCCTATTTCTATTAGTTCACATGGGGTGTACCATATCTTAGAGGGTCCCATCCCCATCTTGGCTGGTAGCTAATCAGCCGATGAGCTTCTCACTCCTCTAGGGCAACCTTTGAGACAATAGAGGGTCACTTATGACTACTTAGTGAGAACTCCCAAACAGACTCTTCTGTTTTCTATGAACTACTTGTGCAAGTTCAGGAGTAGTGCTCAGGGCAATGCCTAATGGCTTCCACAGGCTCAACTTTCTGCCTGTGTCCCCTTACCAAAACACTCCCAAATCACTGCACGCACTTCTTCGCGCGGATTCTACTAAGTCCTTCGTGCTACTACTCAGGTCCCATTCGACCTTGACCGTCCAGGCACAGCTGGAGGCTAGTGTTCCAAAACAAGGACTTTTCAATCACTCAGTGCTTCTCAGTTTCAAACCTTGTCCGCAACTCTAGGGGTTAAGAATAGAGAACTTTTCCCCATTCTTGGCAGCCTTATATATCTTATAACACAGGTAACATGCAAACATCAGTAGACAGGTAAGACAGACAGACAGACAGCAAAGAAGGCAACTTCTACATCATTTACAGGTGACATGTCCCTTTTAGGCTCTTCCGTACTATTTAATTGGCATTGAGATGTCATATAAACATGCAGCAGCTTACCTCACTCATCGATACAGAGAATAGACACACAGGAACCTCAGATATACTAATTGGCAAGATAAGGTCTTACCTCACAGTACTGTTTTTATTTATCTGAGGTCCTCTGGTCCCGTCCTCAAGTCGATCGGTGAGTGGGTCGGCACTCTATCGGCTGCACATCAGACGATCTCGAGCCCCACGTCGTTGGTCGCCAATTTCTGTCGGGGGTTAAGTTCCCCCGGGATGGATGTCACCATAATCCTAATTAAATATAGAACAGGTACGAGCTCGGGAAAGCAAACTACAGACACGCCCAGGAGTCTAGTAAGAATGATTTTGTTTATTGTATAGTTCATACAAGTTTTAAAGGCAAGTTGGTTACACAACAGTCATGTGACCAATGTACATATATGGGTTTTCCAGTTCCGTTACTAGGCAGATTCACAGTTTCTCATAATATGTGTTACTTCCCATTACTTATCACAATTCCAAATGTAAACCCTTCGGCAGTTAGAATGCCTAAAACGAACACTCCTCTGTTCACGCTCCCACATTACCCTACAGAATATGAAGCCGTATCGGACTGTAACTATATATTTCCAGGCACCATCTGCACATTAAAGGACATGACTGGTGATGGCTCATACAGCTTTTTAAGTGTAATGAAAGTAACCTCTATCACAAAAACGGCTGGACCACTGTATAAGCAATGCTACATTCGATGCCGTCCCTACTACCTCTTGTGTCACACCCTCTGCCTCATAGATTGTAAGCCCTTGTGAGCAGGGCCCTCAGTCCCATTGTGTGAATTGACTATTACTCTGTAATGTATCTTTTTGTCTGTACTTGAACCCTACATTTGTAAAGTGCTGCGAAATACAGTATGTTGGTGCTATATAAATAAAATGTATTATTATTAAAAACTAGGGGGGGTTGAACTTGCAATCTTTTGATTGCAAGTTCCATAGACTGCAATACTTTCACTACATAATTAGTGTGGCTGGTCATAGACCAGCTTCAATAGTTATAATCCTATGACTGACTTGGGAGCCTTCATTAGGTTCAGGGTCGGACTGGCCCACCGGGAAACCGGTGAATCCACCGGTGGGCCCCGAGCCCCGACTATTAGTACTCATGTCATGGGGGCCCGATCGGGATCCTGACCATCCCGATCGGGCCCCTGACCAGAGGCGTTACGATCGCGGTCGCAGGGGGCGCCACCGCAACCGGACCCAGCAGATTACGGAGCCTGCGGCCAGCTGGAGATGGCCGGGGCCCTGGACCACTATGATAGCTGCCAGTGTCCATCCAGTCTCATGCCGGCGACTCCTTGCTGGGAGTCCTGCACCTCATGTGATCGCTAAGACCAATTAGGTACAGGATTTCCAGAAATGAGGCGCCGCCATGAGACCGAACAGACACAGGCAGGGGACAACGGGGTGCTGGGGACAGGTGAGTATGCTTTTTAATTTACTTATTTTTTACTTTATACCTCCCACCAGCTACATGGGTTGCTCCAATTCCTTCGACAACCTCTTTAAAGGATTTATCCATCTTCCTAATATTGATGGCTAATATTGAAGGTTTAGGTAGTGCAGTAGTGCACATGGTATAGTGGGTGAGCAGCATGGCTCCCGGTATGTTATTACCTTTAGCCGCCCTGTCTCGGTACCGCTGATCTGCAGGGGTTCTGATGGTGGGCCCCTAGAAACAATTCCACTGGTGGGACCTAGACATCCCAGTCCGACACTGATTAGGTTTCGTTAGTTACCTGTCAAGGAAACAGGACGAATCCCATGATCTCGCCATGTGGGAACTGTCCTGCAATGTTAAAGGTACAGGGCCGGGGTTTGAAGCCTGAAATGTGGCAAAAGGTTCAAAAGTTCAAGGGGGCCGAATACTTTCGCAAGGCACTGTATGTCTTATTTATTAATACTTATTAGGTATCTTAACAGACAAACAGATTTTAACAGACTGATACATTCTATACATTCCTGTATAAAATTGAAAAAATAAAATATATTTTCAAACACAGTGTATACTGCATGTAAATCAGTCGCTAGTTGGAAAAATATATCAATGAAGGAGAAGAGTGAAAAAGCGTCACTTGCTGATAATATTAAAACTTCCATTATTCCAACTTTGTTAAAAAGAGCACAGCGGTATGGGAGTGTTGGCACGTGTGAGTATGAGTGGTGGCAGTTTCATGTGTACTACATGCTTCCTCTGGCCTAGCTGCTGGGTGGCATTAACGTGGCTTATAGGCATCCGCCAACATAGCTCCAAGCCTTCTTCTGCAATCACACCTTTTAAAGGAAACTGCAACAGAACAGATACAGAAAAGATGCATTTACCTTTCATTAGTCAGCCCAATATAATTCTAAAATGTTGAGCACTGCCAAACATATAAAGAAGTACATTTATCTTCCATCATTCAATCTAGTACAGTCTTGAGGCATCCAATTCACCCCAAGAATCTGTAGGAATATCACAAAATCATTCATCCTTAGTGGGCCCATGGCATTCATACAAAAAATCCATTTTGCCTCTTGTTGTTAATATATCAGGCACACTTCTGTGCACCAGAATTGAAATCTACTGTAAGTTTGTCAGACCAAGGCGTCCCCTTGTAAACCTACAAATCTCATCTACTAGGTATCATAAACACAGACCAAACCTCCTAAATAAACATATGATACCTATCAGGAATGGTAGCACTATAAATAATCACATAACCACTAAATACTGCAAAAATATTCCAAATTTATTAGCATACAAGAACAAAATTATCTATTAAAAACATGTTAAAAAGCATATAAGAAAGGCAAGGTCACGGCACTCACATACAGGTCTATCACAATGAGCTACATATATCATATATAGTGCTATATAGCAAGTTTAGCAGGTACAAAAAAGGTTCCCTGCTTTTCAAAAATAGAAAGGGCAAAATGAACAAATTCACTTCAAAAAGTACATATAGGCTGCATGTATCGAATATTTTAAAAATATACAATTAATCTGGTGTCCCCTTGCTCTCCCATTTTTGCCCATTTTAACAAAAGTGGTGAGCTAGGCGCAAAACAAATGATGTTGGTGTAAATGTGGAGCCACAATTACACCCATCTTTGCCAGAAAACTGTAATGATAAATTTCACCCAATGTTTCACTTTTGCCAGGACTTTCACTTTCTTTCAGACATGGCAATCTTTATTTGTAACACCAATTATAGGACAACTGAAATTTTATCAGTGTTTTCCT
This sequence comes from Leptodactylus fallax, assembly GCA_947044405.1. Classification (NCBI taxonomy): domain Eukaryota; kingdom Metazoa; phylum Chordata; class Amphibia; order Anura; family Leptodactylidae; genus Leptodactylus; species Leptodactylus fallax. The sequence continues at coordinate 1,357,397 of CAMRHE010000007.1, forward strand.
AATGTAAAAAAATAGGAAAAATAAATGGCTATATCAGGATGTGTGCATAGGGAACATTATATTTTTTAAAGTGCCGGCATAAATTTGGAGTTATTGCTAGCACAGAATGCTCTACCGGGGAGGTAGATTTGAGTAAGCTTGGATGCTTAAAAGTAGGCATAGTTATGAAAATACTCATACTTGTAGCATATAAGTAATCAGTAAATGGAAGAGAAAATTGTATAACTATTACTTAAAACATTGGACAAAAAACAATAATGGTACACATCAATATCTTACTGAGGCTAAGGCCCCTCTGAGACGAGCAAAAAAAAAACAAAAAACGCTGCGGAACAAAAAAATCTCGGCGGAAAAGCATCGCATTTTTGACAGAAAGTCTGTGGACTTTCTGCTCCTATTATACCCATACAGAAAACGCCAACGTTTCCATAGATTTCTTTCTGTAATCTGTGGATGGGATTAGCTAGGTAATGTAAAACCCGGGGTTTTCGCAATGTGGGGCCCCGGCCTTAAAGAGGGCGTGTCAGCCTTGTTAAAATATTGCATCCTGGAGCATTGTTTCTTTTATCGCAACAACTTAATGCACAGTTATAAAAAAATGTAATATTTTATAGGAGATGCAATTATTTACTAAGACACAGATATTTCAGGTATGGGTGACAGGTCTTCCTTAAGTCGTAAGGATCTTTTACATGGGCTGATAATCAATAGAATGAGTGTTCATATTAACTTTCATTATGGTATATTTTATGTGGACATTAAAATCATCATTTGCCGATGATGATTTCAATAATAAAATAAAAATAATGAAACTATTTTAAATAAAGCTAGTTCATTCACATGTAGTCACAATAAGTGCCTCATCTAAATATAACTAACAAGCAGCAATCAGCCTCCTAATATCATGATAAAATGGCCAAAATATCAACCTGCTGGGGGAAGATCTGCTTCTACTGTGGGCAGCTTGGGAGAAGGTGACAGCCCAGGCTGAAAGGCTATCTAGCACAAAAGAAAATACATCAACTCCACAGTAAAATAAATAAACACAGGTTCATGCTTCTATGGTTGCAATACAAACAAAAAAAAAAGAAGACATATGAAAACATATCAAGTTCAGACTGCATTACTGCTATGAAGGTTCTAATTTTTTGACTGTTGCATTGTGCATGTGAGGTGTGCAATTGTCCACATTAGTCTTGCACTCCTCCCATCTGCCCAAGGCTTGCAAATGTCTTAGTGGCCTCTACATAGTGCTCTTGCATTTTTTGTGTTTGTTTATTTAACTATGGAGTTGCTGTGTAATTTTTTCTGTATAGTGTAAGTTCCTACCTAAATGAGGTTGTCTTGGGGCAGAAAAGATCTCACAACTCGATCAAACAGTGCTCTAAGAACTTCACATTTATATGCAGAGATCATGACTATAGCAGCAATGCAGAATAACTTCATATACTGCTGCGGCATTTTTTGTGTTTGAGTGTCAAGGGCAAGATAACTTGCTCTGAAAAAAAAACTTTGTTATGTATATTTTTTGTTCACCCAATATACAGTCTAGCCTACGCTAATCTGAAAAAAAAAATACTCTTGTTATTTAATGGGGTTTTTTATGCTCTGGTCACCAAATAAACCACAGTATTATTGAACTTCCTGAGAATAAAGATGAAGTTTTTGATTATTTAGCAGGCTCATCTCAGTTACAGAAGGATATTGCATCCAAGAGTGATGTGATCTTGAGTCAGGCTTTTGTGTGTTCCTCCTCCTCCTCTATAACACATAATTTACCACAAGGCCTTTCTGGACTGTCAACTGTGTCTCCTTCACATTATTCACTGACACAGATCCCTCCTCTTTTTGATGAGCTGAATGAGAATAGTAAGCATTGTGTGCAATCAGAAGAGGAAGACATGGCTGTTGGTGGTGAAGATAGTAGTGGCATATAGTGTGGTACTACTAGTTGTTCTGTATGGGGGAGCTAGGGGGTTATCTGGAGGTAGAAATATTGTTGCTGTGCTGTAGTTAGGATGATAACATATTATCCCTGTATGGCACCTAATATTTGTCCCTATATACCTAATTTGGTGGTTTGCCACTTTATTAACATGTATACTGGTTTAATACTGGTGCTCTTCAAGGCCATAAAAATCTGTGCATTTCATCCATTTTTACATTGCAAAAAACACCCTGCTTGATTTGCAGAAACAAAATGGTCTGGCTTTGCGCAGCCTTATCTGTGATGTTCCAACTTGGAGGAACCTCCACTTTAAACATACTGAAGCATCTGTGTGAGCAGCAGAAGGTGGTGAACAATTACTGAATGCAGCAGACCACAGGTACAATGTGTTATTTTGAGATAAGTCATTGGAGGCCCATGAGAGAAGTGTTCTCAAGCCCTCTGAAGAAGCCACCAAATTTGTCAGCAGGGACGACTGCAGCATCAGTGATGTGATCCCTGTATTGTATATCTTACAGGACACCCTTATGTCATCACCCTGTGTTGATTGACGAGGATGAGGTTTTGGGTCAGGGTCATTATTTTAGAGGAACTGGAACAACAAGACTTGAAGAGGAGAAAGAGGAGGAGGAGGAAGACTCTCCCTTGGATGCAAAGTGGGCCCTTGATGTGTCACAGGCACAGCCTGGGAAGGAGGCTGACCCTTATTTGTTTCAAGAAAAGAAATATAGAACCGCACTCCAATAGAAGTTATGTTTCAAAATTGTTCCTTTATTAGTGCAACGTTTCGGGTGCATTCGCCCTTCATCAGGCACTTAGAAGTATACAATGTAAACAAGATCATCTGTGGATGTCAGCATGGTGTGCTGGAGTCCAGATATGCAGATTGTCAAGGGATAGTGGAGGTCCCTGCAATAGATCCACATCAGCATCCTAGTCGACCCCGCGGGACTAGTTTGTTTGGCTCACCAGCCCTATCGCTTGGGAATCTGCATATCTGGACTCCAGCACACCATGCTGACATCCACAGATGATCTTGTTTACATTATATACTTCTAAGTGTCTGATGAAGGGTGAACGCACACTAAACGTTTGCAATAGATCCACATCAGCGTCCTAGCCGACCCGGCGGTACTAGTCTATTTGGCTCACCAGCCCTATCGCTTGGGAATCTGCATATCTGGACTCCAGCACACCATGCTGACATCCACAGATGATCTTGTTTACATTATACACTTCTAAGTGCCTGATGAAGGGTGAATGCACCCGAAACGTTGCACTAATAAAGGAACAATTTTGAAGCATAACTTCTGTTGGAGTGCGGTTCTATATTTCTTTTCTATACACAACTGTCCAGTAGGGAGGTGGCCAGCCCTACTCAGAACAGGCACCCAAAAAAAAGAAAAAAATGCCCTACCACCTGTGTGCTGCCTTTATACAACCGGCAAATTATTTATTTCAAGATGATGATGATGGCTACAACCATACTGGACAAGAACAAAACCATGGCAAACCCCTGGGTCCCTGCATACTCTGGCAAACAAGTGTATTATTAGCATCAAGCAGAGGGATGAGTACTGTTTGTCAGAAATGCAGACAAGCCCTAAAATTGTTCTACACTATGTGTTAAGACAATTTATGCTGTGGTTCGAACCAAACTTGTTCGACGAAAAAAAAACATTTTGGTCCCGAGCCACCCAATCTCGAGATGAAACAAATCTTGAGAGGTTCACCTATCTCTGCAACCCACTGTATAATACTGTATACTCGGGTGAATTCTTACTCACATGTTGATCCGTAAGGTAATATTATTGGAGGACTCAGCTTCTTATAAAAACATGAAAATCTATTGAAGTCTTCATGAAAAAATAGATACAGAAAAAACTTTCAGAATAACAGAAACATCAGTCTTACATCATGGAAGAAGTTCATAGTTAGCTTTCTTTAAGCTGGATCTCTTGCTGCTCCATCTTGGCTCCTGTTTGTTCATCTGTGTGTTGGTTATCTGTGGGATGGTCATCTTCACACATCATGTCTCAAAGTGACAGATAGACAGACAGACCCAGACATGTGTGTCAGTCAATCATTTATATTCATGAGTGGGGGTGTACCCCAGCATCCACAAACTATCTCCTACTTTATTTGGAAAATACCAAAATAAGTTATACCCTTAACATACCCATTAATTCTCAAATAGAAATATGCTGTCAGCAGAAAAGAATTAACCCTTACATGCCATGAATATTGCAATCTAATAATATTTAACAACCACCAAAGAAGGTATCATGCTATTTTCATCTCAGGCAGTGCAGTTCATCAGGGATGTTATATACTTAGGCTCTTCTGAAGTGACCACCAAACTAGTGAGTGGGGACAACAACAATGATCCCTGTGTGCAGAAGGAAGTGGAGGAGGATTACGGGCTAAGACACAAACTCAGCTAGGGGACAAGAATGACAACATTGTGGCAGACATGATGAAAATGATGATGACACTAGCCCTGACCAACCATCACAGTGTGCATTTCCACTTGCAGAATACACAGAAAATTATCACAACAATAGTTAATTTATTGCTATTTGCTTTTATTATAAATAAATAATTGGCAATGCATAGTTTTCATCATTGTAGGAATCTTACAATAAACTAATACTAATACATCACCAGTTATCATGGCAATAAAAACTATATCTAGTCCACATTTAAACTGTTATCACCAAGCCAGTCATAACTCGGAATCTCAGGACACTGGGAGTTGTTCCTGAACAAGGTTTACCCCCTCAGGATGAGGATTGAGAATTCCAAAATGGCTGCTGAGAGACTACAGTTTTTTTTACCATTTTCTAACAAAGGACTTTTGTAACTATTTTACATAAGCACCCATGATACTCAGGAAATATGGACATACAGTTGTCATGAAGCTAAAAAATCAAAAATCCTAGGACACTAGCCATAAGCCCAAGGGTATCTGAGTTCTAACCATCAGACATCTGCATCCTGTGATCCAAAAATTCTAGGCAATATTCCCAGAACTATTGAGCAACCTTAGTGTTTATATACTGCAGCAATGTGGCTTAAAAGATACAAAATGGTGGTCTGTAACATTACTATTACAGTATTCAAAATGGCTATTTGAACCATTACTGTTAAAATATAAGTGATATATATAAATATGGCTGACCTAAACGGTAATCATTCACCATCATTTTCCCCAAGAACTACATTTTTTCCTTTGCTTACTGTTTATGTAAGGCATATGCTATAGGAATTATTGCTGGATATTTAATTTCCATATTTTATATCTTAAGTAACAATTCCATATAGATAGTATTAAAAATATAATAAATATAGCAATTATAGGCTGAATTAGGAAATCTAAAACTTAAGTAGCGGCTGGTGAGTATTCCTGAATAAAAAGTATCCTGCTATTTACAGTATTTGCTGTTTTCTTTGGAATTTCTAACCATTTAGAGATCTTTTCCTTTAAAGACTACAAAGTTTCCTTAGCAGGGAAATGGAATAATGTCACTTCACCATTTGGACAGGTTGAGAATCGGTATATACAGTGCGGAAAAAAAGTATTTAGTCAGCCACCAATTGTTCAAGTTCTCCCACTTAAAAAGATGAGAGAGGCCTGTAATTGACATCATAGGTAGACCTCAACTATGAGAGACAAAATGAGAAAACATATTTAGAAAATCACATTGTCTGATTTTTTAAGAATTTATTTGCAAATTATGGTGAAAAATAAGTATTTGGTAAACTACAAACAAGCAAGATTTCTGGCTCTCACAGACCTGTAACTTCTTCTTTAAGAGGATCATCTGTCCTCCACTCATTACCTGTAGTAATGGCACCTGTTTGATATTGTTATCAGTATAAAAGACACCTGTCCACAACCTCAAACAGTCACACTCCAAACTCCACTATGGTGAAGACCAAAGAGCTGTGGAAGGACACCAGAAACAAGATTGTAGACCTGCACCAGGCTGGAAAGACTGAATCTGCAATAGGCAAGCAGCTTGGTGTGAAGAAATAAACTGTGGGAGCAATAATTAGAAAATGAAAGACATACAAGACCACTGATAATCTCCCTCGATCAGGGGCTCCATGCAAGATCTCACTCCGTACGGTCAAAATGATCACAAGAATGGTGAGCAAAAATCCCAGAACCACATGGGGGGGCCTAGTGAATGACCTGCAGAAAGTTGGGACTAACGTAACAAAGACTACCGTCAGTAACACACTACGCCGCCAGGGACTCAGATCCTGCAGTGCCAGACATGTCCACCTGCTTAAGCCAGTACATATCCGGGCTCATCTGAAGTTTGCTATAGAGCATTTGGATGTTCCAGAAGTTTATTGGCAGAAAGTCATATGATCAGATGAAACCAAAGTAGAACTGTTTGGTAGAAACACAACTTGTCGTGTTTGGAGGAGAATGAATGCAGAGTTGCTGTGAAGCATGAGGGTGGCAACATCATGCTTTGGGGCTGTTTCTCTGCAAAGGGACCAGGACGACTGATCCGTGTACATGAAAGAATGAATGGGGCCATGTATCGTGAGATTTTGAGTGCAAACCTCCTTCCATCAGCAAGGGCATTGAAGATGAAACGTGGCTGGGTCTTTCAGCATGACAATGATCCCAAGCACACTGCCAGAGCAACGAAGGAGTGGCTTTGTAAGAAGCATTTCAAGGTCCTGGAGTGGCCTAGCCAGTCTCCAGATCTCAACCCCATAGAAAACCTTTGGAGGGAGTTGAAAGTCTGTGTTGCCTAGCACAGTGGTGAACCTAACCTCTTTGCTGCCTGAGGCTGACTATTGAAAGACGCCCCCCCCCCAAAAAAAAAAATATAAAATTGCGTTTACATGCTGTTAGCGTCACACGCTGTTAATGTCGTACAATAAACATACACAAACTTATGAAACATTTTTAAGAATTCTTCTTCCTGTATTACTTCAGTATCAGAAATCAACAACACGGCATTAACAATGAAAGTAACTTCACACATCTTCTGCTTGGTGGATGGACGAGCCCACGTGGCCCTCATTCTCTATAATAGGAGCACCGCAGATAGCTGAGTACTGGACTTCAGGTATCTTCGGCACTCCCATCGAAGTGAATGAGAGCCACGCGGGTTCGTCCATCCACCAAGCGACACACCTATATATGGCTGCAGCCAGGCTGAATTCCCACCCAGTGGGGGAAAAAAATCCAATTCTCAGGCTCAGTGGGGGACTCAGCAGACAGACCTCCATCAATCAGGTATTTATCCTCTATCATTTAGGTGAATACAAGGCAGTAACATTTTGTGACTTACAGGTGATGTCTCTGACTAATCCTTCACATTTCCCTTCTCTTCCCTTTGGACCGCCATGACCACTTCTTCCAGCTGTGACTTGTCTCTGTAAAGTTTACAACACAGAAATCTTTGGCTCCTCACTTTTCCAGGCATCCGATCCATATTATCCTCACCTGCACACTCATCCTGCTGCTACCCCAATTATAAAATATATGATATAACCCCCCATAATGAATAATACTCCCAAGTGCATCTTTATATTAATAATGTCTATGTGTACCCTGTATAAATAGTGCCCTTTATTAATAATGCCACAGGTGTTAACTAATTAAAAGGTTTTCCAGGTCATTAATAAACTAATCAGTGGGGCTCAAAAACCCAGGACCCCCACTGATCAGCTGTTTGAATGAACTTTGGTACCTGTGTAAGCGCCGTGACCGCTTCTCTGTTTACATAATGTCATTCATCTCATAGCAGCCATGTCATGTAACTACAGGCTCATCCTATACATGTCTATGTGACAAGACTAATTACATCACACGGTCACTATAAACAGACAGTGTATGATATAAACAGGCGCCATAGCCCCTTCATACAGCTGATCAGAGGAGGGGTCCACTGATCTCTTATTGATAATCTGTCCTAAGGATAGAACATCAATAAAAATGAGCTGGAAAAACCCTTTAATAAAGCCCAAGTGCCACTTAAAGGGGTTGTCCAGGATAACCACTTTTTTAATATGAGGCTGGGGAAGGTACTCCGGTGTCTCCCAGCAAGTTCCAGTCCTGCAGCTCCGGTGTTTTCTTCCCCTCATCAGTCATGTGTGGTGGGGACTTCCGCCAGAAAGGAACACCAGAGCAGCAGAACCAGACTGCAGTGGGAGACATCGGAGCACAAGGGACAGGTGAGTAGGTGTTTTTTTTTTTAATACAGTATTACACGATATTATGGCCCACAGCGGCCCCTGCACACAGTATTATATGGTATTATGCCCCACAGCGACCCCTGCACACGGTATGATGCCCCGCAGTGGCCCCTGCACACGATATTATGCCCCGCAGCAGCCCCTGCACACGGTATTATGCCCCGCAGCAGCCCCTGCACATGGTATTATGCCCCGCAGCGACCCCTGCACACGGTATTATGCCCAGCAGTGTCCCCTACACACAGTATTATGCCCAGGAGCGGCCCCTGCACACGGTATTATGCTCCATAGTAGACCTCTAAAAGACCCCAGAGTATAATGATCGGAGATCTAGGTGGTGACAAACATAAAAACCAGTGTTACTTACCTGGGCTGAAAAGACCCCGGAGTATAATAATAGTAGTATTTGGCCTTACTTGGCGATCCCCGCTGTCGCTCACAGCCACTTCTGATTCCCCCTTCTGCGTCCAATAGCAGAAGGGGAAGCGGAGGCGGCCACACACGTGGGGATCTATAAGTAAATAGGCCGTTACCTGCTGGGGATACTCCAGCAGGTTACGGCCCATTTATATATATAGAAAAAAGTTATTGTCACCTACCTGCAATCCCATGATGGAGCCGCCGCCGCCGCTCCTCTTGTCTGCGACGTCTGCGTCTCAGCGTAGGCGCGATGACGTCATTGTATCGCCGCCTGCGCTGACACGCAGAGGTCTCGTAAACCAGCCCAGGACAGGCCCCGTGGCTCAGCTCTGTTTTTATTAAAGCGGCCTGTCCTGGGCTGGTTTGAATTAAATAAATAGTAAAACTGCCGCCCCCCGGACAGTGACGGACAGTGTCGCCTGAGGCGGCCGCCTCACTTCGCCTCATTAGCGGTGCGCTCCTGGCCTAGCGACAGCCCCAAAACATCACTGCTCTAGAGGAGATTTGCATGGAAGAATGGGCCAACATACCAGCAACAGTGTGTGCCAACCTTGTGAAGACTTACAGAAAACATTTGACCTCTGTCATTGCCATTAAAGGATATATAACAAAGTATGAACTTTGAGTATGAGATGAACTTTTGTTATTGACCAAATACTTATTTTCCACCATAAATTGCAAATAAATTCTTTAAAAATCAGACAATGTGATTTTCTGGATTTGTTTTCTCATTTTGTCTCTCATAGTTGAGGTCTACCTATGATGTCAATTACAGGCCTCTCTCATCTAAGTGGGAGAACTTGCACAATTGATGGCTGACAAAATACTTTTTTTCCCCACTGTATATATATATATACGAGCAGAAGGACCCCTACTTCGCACGAGTATATTTCATTTTATGTTTGTGTAGTGACCCCATAAGAATTGGCCAGTTTTGCATTTGACATACAGTATGGCAGTCCAGTATAGGTATAGTCTATTTATGGCTGTGTTGCTATGGAAACCTGGTAAATGAAATGTGAACTTATATTGGCTGATGCACGTCATATGACTGAATACTTAAGGACCTGCGAACTGCTATTGACTCATACAGGTCATAAATAGCTTGGTTGCTATGGAAACCTGGTGTAAAGCTGTGTGTATGTCAAGACTGAAGAACCTGTGATTTTCCATTGGTCCATAAGCGTCATGTGATCATGTGTATCTCAATTTGGATATCAGTGAAAGACCTGCGATCGGTTGTTATGGAGAACCTGAAGTAAAGCTGTGTGTACAGTATGTGACCTTGTGTATCAGTGTCATCCACAGCGCCCTGCTCTTTTAAAGCTGACCCACAGCAGAAGAAAAATGGCTGTGTTATTATGGAAACATGGAGTGCAGCTGTGTCCATGTGGCTGACAATGCCTTGTCAGATTGGAGACAGGCTTGGGTCTGCTGGGTTGTTTCAGCAGCTCGCTTTTGTCTGTGACATACCTTGTCAGCTTAGAGACAGGCTTGGGTCTGCTGAGAGTTTTCATTAGCTCGAGCAGCAGCCATGCATTTTGCTGCAGGGGGTATGAATATTTTAAAAACGTTTCAATTTATAAGAATGCTGAAATCCAGTATGGCAGTCCAGTCAGTGGCGTAAATACCGGGGTAGCAGTGGTAGTGGCTGTCACAGGACCCCTGATGTTTGTTTTTTTTTGTAACACCAGCAGGTAACAGGCCCTATTTACTTATCGATCCCCGCTCCTGCTCACCGCCATCTGCACTTCACCTGCTGCAGAGGCGGCTGTGAGCAGGAGCGGGGATCAGTAAGTAAGGCCTCCGGGCCGTGAACCTCACAAACACTGCTATCATTATACTCTGGAGTCTTTTCAGCAGGCTTCGGGCCCCCTTGGTGACGTCCCAGACGTCGGTGGGCCAGTCCGACGTCATTATGCGTCGCGATGCATGCCTGGCTCACGTGACATGAGGATCGGTCCTTTGGTGAGGATCGGTCCAGTCGTTTGGTCATGCATAAAGAACAGACAGACAGAGAGACAGACAGAAACTCATTTTTATATATATAAGAGATATATATACTGTATATATATATATATATATATATATATATATATATATATATACCGATTCTCACATATATACAGTATCGGTGATATATGACTCTTCCCATTTGTAAATCAATTCTTCCCACTGGTAGTGCAGCAGCCTTGTTGGTTTACTGCTGGAAATTTTGTCTGATGATGTCCATCCCTGGATATGTTGTAGTAGGGCAGACTTTCTTTACAGAGGCTATAAGTTATCACAGTTTGTCACTGTAGAATCAGGTATAATCCGTAGCAGGTGTCCCTCCTTGGAAGTGAATACTCCTGACTCTCGCACAAGCTGGTATGGCAGGTCATAACAGGGCCACCTACTCAATGCAACACACACAATTTTGTATACATTGTAGGCCATCTGTTAGTGAGGCACACTTTGCTAATGCTAGATGAAAGATTTGTTCTGTGGGACAGCTACAGTCTGCACTTTAAGATAACATTTGAAACAAACTTGAATCTATCAGGAATAATTTAATAACTCAGTCCAAAATAACTCAGTCCATAATAATGTAGAATAAGGCAGTTTCTGGCAACAAAATGTGTGGAGTGCATTATAAAACTTAGCAACACACCTTTGTAAAATTAATAAAAAATTAATAATATCACACTTTAACATTGTTAATCTGACACCTCAACCCCTTCCAGACATCTACCATATTATTACGGCGGATGTCGGGTATTTAAATATGGCCATAGCTGGGTATTTGCTGTATATTATAATTAAGGTCCTGGAGCCTTGGTCAAAGCTGAGGCGCATTTTTCCCGACAGCCCTGCCATTTTGGGGAGGATCTCCGGTCCCTGGATCGAGATCTGGGGCCAGTGATCCATTGCTATGACAGCTGGTAGCCTATTGAAGGCTATCAGTCTTCTCTCGGCATTTCTTCTATTATGGGCTGTAAAAAAAAATATTAAATAAAGAATTAAAAATTCGAATCGCTCCTCCTTTCCGCAGAATACAAATAAAGCTAAAAAAAAAAATTACTGTGAAACAGATACACATTAGGTATCCCTGTGTCCCAAAAAAGCCCGGTCTATAAACTTAGCGGTAAAAAAATTAAAAGTGCTGGACCGCCATTTTTTGCGGTTTCGCCTCTGATAAAAATTTGAATTAAAAATGAACAAAGCAATAGACATTCCCCAAAATGGTAAAACTAAAAGGTAAGTCTGGTCCCACAAAAAGATGCCCTTTACATCCCTGAATATGGAAATGTAAAAAGTTACAGGTGTCAGAATATGGCGACTCTAAGAAAATGTATTTTTTTGCAAAGTTTTGGACTTTTTTTAAGGGGTTAAAATGTAAATAAAACTATATAAATCTGGTACCCCCGTAATCATACCGACCCTTCGAATACAGGTAACAAGTCATTTTGGCTGCACAGTGTATGCCATGAAAACTATTTGTCCAACAAATATAAAGCCCTCATATGGTTTTGTGAACAGAAAATAAAATAAAAGTTTTAAAATCGAAAAATGCCTGCGTCAGGAATGGGTTAATAACTCTCCCCAGTACGGATCTTCTGCTAAAGGCAAGTGCATGTTTCTAAACTGTATTACTTGCCTTGTGCGCCAAATACAATTTTCCTTATCCTGTAATATAACCACATGTATTTTTTTCCATCTCTTTTGATCCTAAATTACAGCAATATTGTTGTTGTTTCTGTGGTGTTTAAACCCTTCCAAACATCCACCGAAATAGTACAACAGATGCTGGGTATTTAAATATGGTGGCCGCTCAGAGAGATCCAGCGTCAATATCTGCAATTAGTGCCCGCATTCATAGCAAGCATTATTACTCCCCGGCGCCTCAAAGCTGACTAAGACACCATCTTCCTGGCGCTGCCATTTTGGAGTGGATCACTGGGCTCTGGAATGAGATCCATTGCCATGACAGCTAGAAGCCTATTGAAGGCTCCCAGGCTTGCCTAGCATATATTTCTATTACATGCTGAATAGGGCCATGATTTTACAATGCATTTGCTTAACTTGGCGGATGTTGGGAAAAGGTTGAAGAAAATTGAGGAGAAATTTTAAATTTCTGAATTTAACTGAAACACAGTCCTCAGACATGAAGGAGCACCGTATGGATTTTAAGTCCTTGATTTTATTATGTTTTCCAGAAATTATTCATTACTGCTTGAAAGAATGCTAAACAATATTTATTGGAAACCATTAAAATCAGAGCTCAAAGTTGCCAAACTATATTTGTAATATTCCGGCTTTCTATGGGGCTCAAGATTGTTTACAGAGTTCAGCCACACAGATCATTACATTGCAGTTCTGTAATAATGCTCACTATCCTTACACACCATAGTCATATACAGCTTAACCCTCCCTAGATTAATAAAAGTTACACTAGCTATTGCCACCGATATTGATGGATTTTCACATCAGTATATCAGGTCACTGGTACTTCACCAGAGGTACATTCATTGGGGCACATTTATCAATGTGTTTGCACCTGAATTTGGTGTGTGCTGCGCCTTTTGTGCCGTTACGTCCGATTTATGAAGTGTTTGCACCTTTTTTCTACGTGAGAATTCCCTATCTGACACTTTGTGATTTTGGCGAGAAAAGTAGGCATGGCTGCTCGGGATTTAAAAACTAGAGATTTAGCATTTAAATCAATTTTATAAATCATATTCAATTACTTGTGTCAAATCCTAAAATGTATTGCTAACTCAAGTGCATAATTGCATGGCTGCAGGCTGCATCAAGAATGCAGAGCAAAGGCATAGCTATCGGGGAGCAGAGGGTGTGGCAGTCCTGGCCACACTGACTGCTTGTGACACCTTGGTGCCGCCGCAAAGTAAGAATTTCAATTGTCTTTGCATCTGGCTTCCTTCTCTTATTATTATTTTGCATGGTACTGTACCTTATAATAATGAGCAATGCAGCCATGTACACAGCCTTTGTGTATCATCTCCTATTCTGTTCTTGGGTCCTGTGGAACTGTAAAGAAGTAGACAGGAAACCAGTCTCAGATGGACGTTTGGAGTACCACAAGGAGAGGATTAAAATCCATGGGCAGTGTGCACTGGATATAAATGGATCAGCACTTATCAGACCGGTATTTGAAGCAGAAAACTCTTTATTGTTCTTTAGGTCAGCATACATGACGCATTTCAGAGTTTCAACTCCTTTTTCAAGTGTAAAGAAATTGCTGCATAACACACTGTCATGCAGAGCAGGTTTAAATAGCATGAAGACCACATGTAGGCACAACCACAGTGGTGGAGTGGTCAAGGGTTCACCACAATAACATGTAAAATAACTATTGTACATTAAAATGCAGACATTTATAAATACATATATTATATTAAACATTGATCCTATGTCATTCTTTATAAAAAGAATAATATTTTACCGCTAATTCATTGCTGCGCTGTGCTGGCGTCTAAATATTCTCACTGCGCATGTCAGATGAAGTAAAAGTGTTATTCGAGAGAGGACCACATTGTAGAAGGATTACGCATGCGTGGGCTCACTGTCCACGCATGCACATTCCGGTGAACAGTCATATAAATGGAGATATAGAGAGATTTCCAACGTGCATGCATGGGCTGTCTAATCCACACAAGCGCACTGTAATGATTTCAGTGAACGTTCATATGCTGAATTAACTATAGTGTAAGTATTGTTCGGCGCATGTCTTCATATATGAGGTTGGAAAGAAGCGCTGGTCTATATAATACAGATACTGGCTCAGAAAAAGGGGTATACTTATAAACCTTATTAATAAGCCGTTTATATGAGTATTCAGCTGTGAAAAAGCTATAAATACTATATAAAACATTCGGGTATAAGAACAACAAAATATAAAACTATTAGCGCTGCAGTGAAATCATACACATAAAATTTAGAATAATAACAGTGTTAATAATAATAATAAAAAATTGAACATACAAAAATATCATGATTATATAATTGCTGTCTGGGAAAGAGAATAAGCAGAACAAAAAGCGCACCCTGTGCAGAACCTATTAGGTTTTCGATGTTGGCCCAATAACCACCCTCTTTCCCTTGTGGTTGGGAGCTCACCTTGTTCAGTTGTAAAACGTCACAACCACTTATTGTGCATATTCAGAATGATCTGGTGAAGGCTGCTGCGGCTGTTTCCTTGGGGATCCTCAGGAGTCCAAGGGGTGAAATAGTTATGCAAATATCCACAACCAATAAAAAGATCGGTGTAGAAAGATGGCAGGAACAGACGATAGCGCTCCTCACCAAGTATAGAGTACTTGGTATAAATGACTTTGAGGGTTACTAAACCAGCTCCTGGAGCATAGTTGGTTTATTGTAATAATATAAAATACAAATGAAAATAAAAAATAAATAAGCTGTACATAGGTAACGCATTTCGAGGTGTAAGACCTCTTTCTCAAACCGAGAGTACATACAAATGAGGATACTAGTGTGGTTTAAGTAACCATCCCCCCCCCCAAAAAAAAAAAAAAAAAGGGAGGGAGAGGGAGGGGGAGACACAAACCACATGACAAAAATCAATCATATTTAACATCACAACAAATAATATGATAAAATCACAACGAATAATAAAAACAAATCAAATTATGATGGAACCACATTACAATAAAATAAAGAGACTCTGATAAAAACACAAAGGTTAATCGTGAGATCAAACGTTGGAACACTATATTTACAAAATAAGATTAAAAGTATGTGTCCTCATAATCAAAATTAACCCTAAGGGGAATTTGTTGTATTTTGTTAATGTGGAAAAAGAAGACCCAAACGTGAAATCCCTCCAAGCTCTTGAAATTCATTAGATACCTGATATCTTCTTTCTGTGGAGCGGGGAAGCGCTCCCAATGTTAGATGTAGCGTCGCTCAGTAGAAGCGCGGGATGCCCTGTGTAAGGACGCCGGGACATGCGCAAACACTCTTGAGTGGATCGTGTTTATTCTCTCTCTCTTAGTGACATCATAGTGCGGCCAATGTATTGAAGGCCACATGGACATACAAGTAGGTAAATAACATAGCTATATGAACAGTCTAATCTCACTTTAATGTCAAAAGTTCCTCCTGTGGAAAGGCTGGGGATTCTAGTTATATTATGTCCAATGCACTCACAACACTAACACCTGGAGTGACCACATTTATAACTACCCCTTTTTTGTAAAGGGTTAGTGGTTGATTCGGGGTTGGTATTCCGGGCCTTTCTTAATCTACTTGGTGCTAGTATACTTTTTAAAGCCCTGGCCCTCCTGAATGTAATACCCGGTGCTTTTGAAAGGGGGGTTTTTATATAATGATCTCTTAAGAGAATGGGCCAATGTTTTTTTAAGATAGCTGGAATCTTGTTGTGTGCCCCATTATAGGTGGTTAAGAAATTATTTTTAAAAAGATCATTTCCATTTCCAAGACAATCGGCCTGGGATAATGTACCCACTCTCTCCCTTGCTGTCTCTATTAGTTTGTTGGGATAGTTTTTCTCAATAAATCGATTCTTAAGTGTGGATCTCTGTTGTTCATAATCAGAGTCTCGTGAACAATTACGTCGTACCCTATTAAACTGGCCAAATGGTACATTTTGTTTCCGATTTTTGTAGTGTAAACTTTGGAAATCCAACAACAAGCTATTGCAGCCAACTTCTTTGAAGTAAGTTTACCTGCAAATCTGTCCTCCTTTCCCCATTAGAACAAGGTGTAAATATTCAATTTGACTCTTGCCAGTTTTACCTGAGAATGAGAGGCCCCAATCATTGTTATTAAGATATGAGGTGAAATCATCAAAAGAAGACGCTTATAGTAAATAATTCTATCCGACCAATTATGTTTGTATATATAGAATTTCTTAAATTCCTCCATATACAGATTGGCATATTCAGGGGTGAAATGTGTCCCCATGGCTGTCCCATGTACTTGTATATAGGTTTTCTCTTCAAATTGAAACAAAGTGAACTGTATACTCTGTACCAGTAAATTTGGTTTAATGCCATATGATGGTTCCTTTTGAGTGCTGATTTGATGGCCCATAGTCCCTTTGCATGTGCTATATTGCTATAAAGGGACGCAACATCGAGAGTTGCTCCAATGGTATTGTTAATAAATCAGTAAATAAATTGGTGGAATCACGCAGGTAGGATGGTAAAGTTATAGCTAATTTCTGTAGGTGTGTATGAATATAGCGGGAGAGATTTCTGGTGATAGAATTCAATCCCGAAATTATGGGTCTGCTAGGTGGATTTTTGATGTCCTTATGAATTTTTGAATTAGTTATAACTCTACCATCCTACCTGCGTGATTCCACCTCTCTATATCTCTGTTTATATGGCTGCTCACCGGACTGCGCATACGTGGACAGTGAGCCCACACATGCGCAGTCCTTTTACAACATGGTGCTCTCTCGGATCCCGCTTTTACTTCATCTGACATGCGCAGTAAGAATATTTAGATGCCAGCACAGCGCAGCAATGAATTAGAGGTAAAATATTACTCATTTTATAAAGAATGACATAGGATCAATGTTTAATATAATATATGTATTTATAAATGTCTGCATTTTAATGTACAATAGTTATTTTACATGTTATTGTGGTGAACCTTTGACCACTCCACCACTGTGGTTGTGCCTACATGTGGTCTTCATGCTATTTAAACCTGCTCTGCATGACAGTGTATTATGCAGCAATTTCTTTACACTTGAAAAAGGAGTTGAAACTCTGAAACAAAAGATTTTTCTGCTTCAAATACTGGTCTGGTAAGCGCGGATCCATTTATATCCTGTGCACATTGCCCATGGATTTTGGTTCTATTTAGAGATGAGCGAATCGATTCTGCAGAAGTGGAATTTCATCCGAAATTCAGGAAATCTTTGATTTGCCACAATTCCGGATTTCCTCACGCTTCGATGTATCGAATCGCATTTTTTTTATGGCCACCGCACATGTTAGGACAAGGGGGAAGGAACTTCGGGAGCGTGGGATCACCCACAATGCAAAGCGTGCAGCCTATCAGCAGCCAGCAGAACCTGTGATGTCACAGCCCTTTAAAAACCCTCGGACATTTTAGATACAGTCATTCCATATCGCTCTTACTGTAGGGACAGACATCGGCAGGAGCTAGGGAAAGACTTAGAAAACAGATAGAAGTTCAGGGAAAGAGGATTACAAGTGTAGGGGAAGGATAGGGAGGAATTGAGAGTAGAATTTGGGATGGTTGCAGGGTCATTTATGTTGGAGATATGCCAGTCTCGTCTCTATGTTTGCTGGTTTGACTGCAGTTCACATTTATGACACTAGATGTAGCTGTTACTAAATGTTTATCTGTAGACACACTTTACTTTGGTTTTTTTTTTCATGATGTTGATATACTTCCTGTATTTTAGTGTGTGCTGTACTAAATTTGTTATTCACCATGTGCGGTTGACTTTCACTTACTGCTCTCATGTTCCACTAAAGTCTGTTCCTGTTATACAAATGTCTATCTGGTTTTGACTCACATCCAGCAATCACACTCTGCAACAATTTACAGCAAGAATTTGCAGCATAATTTGCATTGCCATTATACTGCTGCTCTTTACTCATATCTGTGTCTTCAAGGTGGAACACAAGCCTTTTGTAGTGCAGTAAACCAAAAACTGTGAATTATCATACACTAATTTCTGCCCTCCTCTGTAAAAAAATGCATTTTTCAAGGCGTTTATTATAAGGGGATTATTCACTATTTTTCCAAAGCATAAAATTATTCAGTACTATTGTGCCAAAGAAAACTAAATTATCATCCAATAATATCTGCACGTATCTGTAAAAGTAGCCTTTTTAAAGGTATTTATTATAAGGGGCTTATTCACTGTACTTTCAAGGCATAACATTATTCAGTACTATTGTGCCAAAACCATATCTGCCCATATCTGTTAAAAAAAGCCTTTTTAAAAGCGTTTATTATAAGGTGCTTATTCACTTTTTTTTCCAAGGCATAACATTAGTTAGTACTATTGTGCAAAAGAAAACTAAATTATCATCAAATAATATCTGCACTTATCTGCAATAAATGCCTTTAACGTGGGGAAAAACCTAACGACCGTATTCGCCATTTTGTTACCAATATAAAGTTGCAGGCCATTTTTCAATACAGAATTGTCAATAATAATTCAATAATTCTTAGCAGTTATCATCACTTATTTAAAGGTGTTCATTAGAGTCTAAGCCCATAAGGAGGACCATATTAGCCATTTTGTTGCCAGTATAAAGTTGCTGGCCATTTATCAATAATATTGTCAGTAATTCAATAATTCAGAGCCACAAATCTCTGTCTTTATCACGCTTTTTTTATTGGTGTTCATTAGTGGGTGAAGAAATAAGGGGCATATTTGCCATTCTCTTCAAAGTAAAAAATAACAGGTCTTTTTTTCCTTTGCAATTACGTTTTTTACATTGAACAGTATGTCAGACAGAGAAGCGAAAGGCCATGCACAGGGGAGGGCCGCAGGCCTAAATGTTTCTGGCGCAGGAACAGGTCGCAGCAGAGTAAGGGGGCGTGGCAGCTGGGGTCAGTTACAGAGGCCTGAGCTCCCAGTGTCAAGTAGCAGTCGTGTATTGACCAGCAACCTAACGGTTGTAGACTGGTTGACTCTGTCATCCAAATCATCCCAAGTCACATCAGACACCCCCAGCCAAGAGTCGGTGGGTTCGTCAGACACAACCCTTAGTTGGCATGGCCCGACAGCAGGCCCTGTGCCCTCACCTGTCCTCAACCTGCCTCTGTCCTTTTCTATTCCCTCAGCTAGAGCAGTACTCTATGCTGTGGGCTCAGATCCACTGTACAGTGAGGAGGAGGTACTAGAGGACAGTCAGCAGCTACTGCTCAGCCACGATGTGGAGGAGACATCCGCCGCTTCCTGCGGTAGGCGGGCAAATAGTGGAGAGTGAGGAGAGTGGCATGGGAGCTGGTGTTGAGGAGGACATCAGTGACCTGCAGACAGTAGTGGATGACAATGTAGCCGATCATAATTGGGAGCCGGGTGACTAAGGGGCCTCATCGTCATCAGGAGAAGAGGGTTGCAGCTTGCGCATGAGGCAGCGGGGGAGTCAGCAAAATGGCAGCAGTGTGAGGTCAGAAGCTAAACGTGCCCAGGGTAGACCACCCGCTTCGCAGCAGCCTACCTGCCTGGAAAGCAGTGGTGCAGGGGTTTACGAAGGCAGTAGCGGTAGCAGTTAGTTATTGCGGAGTGTTGGGGGTAAAATCACCTACTCGGCGGTGTGGCAGTATTTTGTAAAGCCGCCGGGGAGGTGAACATGCCCATATGTTCAATCTGTGGGCAGAAGGTGAAGCGTGGACAGGGTGCCAATGTTGGCACCACAGCCCTGCGCCAACATATGCAGTGTCACCATAAAGTGGACTGGGAGAGCCGTGGCTCCAATGTGGTGGTCCAGCCTGACGCAGCAACTGCCAGTGACACGCACCCCATTTCAGGCAGTAAAGGCTCCACCACCTCAGCTGAAGGAAACTGTGTGTCCTTCCCAACATCTGCTGGTCGTGAAGCTCCTGCTCCTCCTAGTCAGTTATTGCATCAGAAATGATGGCTTGTGCCGAGCCGAGGTGGAGAGTCCCAAGCTGTCATTTCTTTGCCAAGAAGGCAATACCAACCCTGCACAAATATGTAGAAGAGAAGGTGAGACAGTCCTTGTGCCTGTCGGTGACTGCCAATGTGCACAGCAGCGCCAATGTGTGGAGCTGTAACTACGGTCAAGGACAATATATGTCATTTATGGCCCACTGGTTTAAGGTGGTGCCTGCCCAGTCGCATCAGCAACTTGGACAGGTGATGCAGCATCTTCCTCCATGTTCTCACGCCGTTGATCCTGCAATAATGTCTGCCTCATTCTCCACTGTCTCCTCAGCCTCCACTGCAGAGACAATTCTCAGTGCTCCTCCAGCATACCACATGTACAGGGCACAGCGGTGTCACGCTGTTCTACACCTCATTTGTCTGGGCGTACAAAGTCACACAGGGGAGGAACTGCTCTATGTCCTCAATTAAGAAATCGAATCCTGGCTTTCTCCAAGACAACTTAAAATCGGAACAATGGTGACCGACAACGGGAAGAACATGGTGTCGGTGCTGCGTCAAGGAGGGTTGAGCCATGTGCCCTGCATGGCGCACGTGTTCAATCTGGTTGTCAAGCGTTTCCTTAAGTATTCCACCCATCTGCAAGACATTCTAAAAATTGCAAGGAAACTTGAGCTGCAGCGGTAGAACGGCGTCCCACAACATAGGCTGATATGCAATGTTTCCACCCATTGGAATTCAACCCTCCATATGTTGGATCGACTATATGAACAGAGAAAAGTCATAAATGATTTCTTGATGATCCAAGCGAACAGAGGTACTCCCCTGTATAACTTTAACGTTAACCCATGGCAGCTCATGCGTGACACGAGGACATTGGAGCACAAACAATGTGTAGCCAAATGGGTGGAGAGGAGGAGCAGGAGCATCCAGAACAGCCAGTGAGAGATGAGGAGGATGAGGCAGATGACCCAGAAACACCGTGGCAGTATGCAGTGGAGATGGATGCAGGGAGTCCCTCGGAGTCACTTGTGCAAATGGCCCGATGCATGCTGACTTCCTTGTGCAGTGACAGCCGAATTGCCACCATTAGGCAGAGGGATGACTACTGGCTCTCCACCATGTTAGACCTTCGCTATTGGGGAAAAATGAGGGCCTTTTTTACACCCGCTGAGAGAGGACAAACTGAACTACTATAGAGATATGCTATGTAGCACGTTGGCCACTGCCAATCTGCGCCATCGTCCATCCTCTCGCA
The DNA here is from genome assembly GCA_947044405.1 of Leptodactylus fallax. NCBI lineage: Eukaryota > Metazoa > Chordata > Amphibia > Anura > Leptodactylidae > Leptodactylus > Leptodactylus fallax. The sequence continues at coordinate 1,378,862 of CAMRHE010000007.1, forward strand.
TGTCCAACCGGGGGGACCCTGAGCGCTCAACTTGCACTGGCATGGCAGCTGTGGGAGGGGGTGGGTGTGGTAGGAGCAGTATCTGCTCCATAAGCAGCAGCCTGAGCCTAGAGTTGCTGATGAGCAGCTTTCTTCAGCCGCATAATGAAGAAGCTTTTCATCAGCAGCTAGACACAGAGAAGTTGAACCAGCAGGTGGTGGCATACTTAGAGTGCACCCTGCCACCCGTCATCAAAGATCCGCTGGACTACTGGGCAGCTAAACTGGATTTGTGGCCGCAACTGGCCGTGTTTGCCCTAGAAAAGCTGTCCTGTCCGGCCAGTAATGTGGCATCAGAGCGGGTGTTTAGTGCGGTGGGGGCCATAGTTACCCCAAAGAGAACTTGTCTGTCCACCCAAAATATGGAGAGACTGACCTTTGTGAAGATGAATCAGGCGTGGATCAGCCAGGATCTCCACCCACCAATGCCTGATGTCATTGTATGCCCTCCTCATGCTGTAGCCACTGGGTCACTGAATGCCCTCCTCATGCCACAACCACTGGGTCACTGTATGCCTTCCTCATGCTGCAGCCACTGGGTGACTGTATGCCCTCCACATGCCGCAACCACTGGGTTACTGTATGACCTCCTCATGTTGCTGCCACTTGGTCACTGAATGCCCTCCTCATGCTGCAGGCACTGGGTCACTGAATGCTCTCCTCATGCTGAAGCCACTGGGTCACTGAATGCCCTCCTCATGCTGCAACTACTGGGTCACTGTATGCCCTCCTTATGCTGCAGCCACTGGGTCACTGTATGCCCTCCTCATGCCGCTGCCACTGGGTCACTGTATGGCCTCTTCATGTTGCTGCCACCTGGTCACTGTATGGCCTCCTGATACCGCTGCCACTGGGTCACTGTATGCCCGCCTCATGCTGCAGCCACTGGGTGACTGTATTGCCTCCACATGCCGCAACCACTGGGTTACTGTATGACCTCCTCATGTTGCTGCCACTTGGTCACTGAATGCCCTCCTCATGCCGCAGGCACTGGGTCACTGAATGCTCTCCTCATGCTGAAGCCACTGGGTCACTGAATGCCCTCCTCATGCTGCAACTACTGGGTCACTGTATGCCCTCCTTATGCTGCAGCCACTGGGTCACTGTATGCCCTCCTCACGCCGCTGCCACTGGGTCACTGTATGGCCTCTTCATGTTGCTGCCACCTGGTCACTGTATGGCCTCCTGATACCGCTGCCACTGGGTCACTGTATGCCCTCCTCATGCTGCAGCCACTGGGTCACTGTATGCCCTCCTCATGCCGCTGCCAACTTCACATTGTCATCTTGTCACCAGCAACTTGGCCAGGCGGCGTTGCTTCCGCTACCATGTTCTCACGCCGTTGGTCCTGCAGCAATGTCCACCTCATCCTCCACTGTTTCCTCAGCCTCCACTGCAGGGACAATTCACAGTACTCCTCCATCATACCACATGTGCAGGGCACAGCGGTGTCACACTGTTCTACACCTTGTTTGCCTGGACGAACAAAGTCACATAGGGGAACAACTGGGTCACTGTATGTCCTCCTCATGCTACAACCACTGGGTCACTGTATGGCTTCCTCATGTTGCTGCCACTTGGTCACTGTATGCCCTCCTCATGCCGCAGCCACTGGGCCACTGAATGCCCTCCTCATGCTGAAGCCACTGGGTCACTGTATGCCCTCCTCATGCCGCTGCCACTTGGTCATTGTATGGCCTCCTCATACCACTGCCAATGGGTCACTGTATGGCCTCCTCCTGCTGCTGCCTCCTCCACATTATGTCGCCTTGCCACCCTGTAGACATATATGTGGAATTGACAGACAACAGTGTAAAAGGAGTGCGCTCTTTCACTCTACAGTAGTAGCCTCTGCACGGTTCTTTCTACCTGGCACTAACATGGACCTGTAAGGCTGAGTTCACACTTGAGTTAGTTGGTCAGTTTTGGCCCCGTAACTGTCCAAATAATTGAAGTGTGCAGTAGTTCTAAGAGTGACACCTGTCATGTGCGTGTCATACTGACCCACAGTATTGTTTGACTACCACAGTAGGCTTCCTATGCGTTTTACTGCAAGGCACAGTGTTCTAGACCACTATACAGGCTCTCTGAAGCTAGGAAACAGGTGTTGTTTAGCGATATTTGCCGCCAATTAATTTGGCTCAAACCAAATTTTTTTGGTACTTCAAATCAAACTTTTGAGAAATTCGCTCATCTCTAGTCTTGTCCTTCTTGTACTCCAGAATTCTAGCCAATGTCAGCTTTGCAGTGGTATATAACCGTTAGAGGACATGAAAGGTCCTCTTTAAAGGGAGTGTATTGTCAGACTACAGCATATCAACCCAGGGACACAGATATCTCAGTGGAGCTGACTCAAAGGTTGTTCCATATTTTTTTGGTATCCTTTCCTGTGATGGAATTGTTTTGCTACGGAAAACGTAGATCTATTAGTAGCAATGTCAGTATTTTGTGTGACCTTTTTTTAGCATACCCATGTTGGCTTAAATAGGAGCTCTGCATTCTGTGAAAATCTGCAATGTGTTACTAAAACCTCAGGTTTAATGCTGATGCCCCCCATTACAAAAATCCATTTTTTGTTGATGCAGATTTTTTGTCATGCACATTACAGGTAAGTAACGGCTCTCACCTTCAAGGGGTCGGGAACTGTAGTTTTGACTGCAATTTGGCTAGGAAGGGCATTTTTTATTATCATATTGCTCGTCTACTAACCTCCTGATGAACCCCATGTCTTTTAAAGAGTGGGGGGAAACGTGTTGAGAGTTTTTTAGCCTACTTGCCTCTATCTTTGTTCAGGGCAAGATGCAGTCCTATGCTCTATATTAGCCATCAGCTGAATTATCAGACTGGCATAGGAATCTGGAGTTGAAAGGGCTACACTTATCTTTATTATAGGAGGCTTATATAGACCTCGGGGCTTGCATTTAATCATGGCTGTGCAGTTGCATGATATTATAATGTAATAGCAAGCTCAGATAGTACTTCAGACCATATAATCAGGGCTGCTTTAACCATAGAGCCCTATAGTAGCGGGGTCCTGTTGGGACAGCAGGACAGTCCTGCATATGCTGTCCCACTGTTCCAGGCTCCCCCAGTTGCATACAATGATGAAGCAGGGAGCCGTCTACTCCCTGCTTCACCATTCTCCCCAGGAGCTGCAGGTGCGATGTGTTGACGTTACATCGTGCCTGAAGCTCCCTGAAGACTTCAGACCGAGACAGCAAGGGAGAGAGGAGAGGTAAATATTAGTGGTAATTTTTTTTTCTTTTTGTGTGGTAGGAGAGGGACATTAAACTTTGGGACAACTGCAGGGCTATGAAAATGATATTGGATTCATTTCAAAGATGAGAATCTCATCTTTACAATGGTACCAAGATCATCATGATAGTCCTTACAGATCCAGAGCAATTTGCGTTCAGTATTGATATCCCAATGCAGTTCTCAATTTCCAACAGCAAATCACTTTGCTTCTCATCTTTAAAATTAATCCAAGATCATCTTCATAACCCTAACGGATCCTGAGATATAGGGCTCTCAAGTGTCCTCCCCTCTCCTGCCTCAGGCAGCATCTTAAAGCTGAAGGGGAAGGACCAGAGCTGCAGACTGCAGAGACAATGACAAATCATCATTGTCTGTGCATAACCTGTGTTTGCCCCCCAAGGGTGTAGCGGGGACTTCTGTCCATGTGATCCTCTCTTCTATCAATCAGAGAGCATACTGTATTTTGCTCTCTGATTGTCACATAGAGAGATAATATAATACCCCTCTAATCCTAGGGGTATCACAGGGGTATTTTATGTAATACACCTCTGAACATAACCAGGAAGTTTATTGGTGCTGTGACCCAGACATTTACCATTGCCGAGGTCGCAGTGCCAAAAGAGTTGCACCAAACATTTACACAACACATACACAAAGTCATCAATAAAGTTTACATGTTTCACTGTCCCTGTCTTGTCCATACTTGATCTTTATAAAGTACGCCAATAGAGGGGGGTATGGGGGGGCACTTATAAAACCTTTTCACTGGGCCCACTAATATGTTAAAATGGCCCTGCATATAATATATCATCTAATAGTGGTCTGAAGTCTATACGCTCCCTATACAGTGGGGGAAAAAAAAGTATTTAGTCAGCCACCAATTGTGCAAGTTCTCCCACTTAAAAAGTTGAGAGAGGCCTGTAATTGACATCACAGGTAGACCTCAACTATGAGAGACAAAATGAGAAAACATATCTAGAAAATCGCATTGTCTGATTTTTAAAGAATTTATTTGCAAATTATGGTGGAAAATAAGTATTTGGTCTATAACAAAAGTTTATCTCAATACTTTGTTATATATCCTTTGTTGGCAATGACAGAGTTCAAACGTTTTCTGTAAGTCTTTCTGTAAGTCCATGCAGATCTCCTCTAGAGCAGTGATGTTTTGGGGCTGTCGCTAGGCAACATGAACTTTCAACTCCCTCCAAAGGTTTTCTATGGGGTTGAGATCTGGAGACTGGCTAGGCCACTCCAGGACCTTGAAATGCTTCTTACGAAGCCACTCCTTCGTTGCCCTGGCGGTGTGCTTGGGATTATTGTCATGCTGAAAGACCCACCCACGTTTCATCTTCAATGCCATTGCTGATGGAAGGAGGTTTGCACTCAAATTCTCACGATACATGGCCCCATTCATTCTTTCATGTACATGGATCAGTTGTCCTGGTCCCTTTGCAGAGAAACAGTCCCAAAGTATGATGTTGCCACCCCCATGCTTCACAGTAGGTATAGTGTTCTTTGGATGCAACTCAGCATTCACTCTCCTCCAAAAATGACGAATGTATTTCTACCAAACAGTTCTACTTTGGTTTCATCTGACCATATGACATGCTCCGAATACTTTTCTGGAACATCCAAATGCTCTCTAGCAAACTTCAGACGGGCCTGGATATGTACTGGCTTAAGCAGGGGGACACGTCTGGCACTGCAGGATCTGAGTCCCTGGCGGTGTAGTGTGTTACTGATGGTAGCCTTTGTTACGTTAGTCCCAGTTTTCTGCAGGTCATTCACTAGGTCCCCCCGTGTGGTTCTGGGATTTTTGCTCACCGTTCTTGTGATCATTTTGACCCCACTGGGTGAGATCTTGTGTGGAGCCCCTGATAGAGGGAGATTATCAGTGGTCTTGTATGTCTTCCATTTTCTTATTGCTCCCACAGTTGATTTCTTCACGCCAAGCTGCTTGCCTATTGCAGATTCAGGCTTCCCAGCCTGGTGCAGGTCTACAATCTTGTTTCTAGTGTCCTTCCACAGTTCTTTGGTCTTCACCATAGTGGAGTTTGGAGTGTGTAAGAGACAGCCAATGTTGTCCTAAGCTTCATTTGTCTGTATAAACTGTTAATGTTGAATGTATTTCTGTGATTCTGTTCCTTTAAGACAGCAGCCATTGTAATTGTGACATGATGCTGGAGTGAGACCCCCCCCCCCTTTTATGTCAGCCTGCCTGTTCTGCAGACAGAGTGTGAGCAGAGCAGCAGGAAGTGACGAGACAGAGAGCAGCAGCCATCTTGGCAAGTGTTGTATTGAACTGGTGTGGAGATTTTTCTGTACAGCTAAGCTGTATCTTGGTCCAGAGACAACAGAGTGTAAAGAGACAACAGGACTAGTGAGTCCATGTGAAAGGAACTGTGCTCAGTGGCTGATCAGTGAGACTGACATTGTGACTGTGTATATGGATACCACAGATAGAGACTCGCAGTGCTGTTGATGTACTGGACAGCACCTGCTAAACCCCGGCTTACAACCCAGCTCAGTGTATGGATTCGGCAGGACTGTCAGTGTGCTGAGTGGAATCTGCTGTTGGATTACATTGCATTCATTGGGTTTCCCTGTTAAAGAGGACTTCATTTCTCCCAAGATCCTGATAACAGTGAGGAGAGGACGCTTCACTATAAAAGAAAGGAACGACTTTGGGCCCCACCGCGCGCTTCTACGGACTGTAAGCGGTCCACCTGGACCACTGGGGAAAAGGGGGTGCACCCAAATGTGATGTCAGGGTCAGTTAGGGATAGTACCACTTCGATGTGTAAACACTCAGGACCAGAGTGTGGACCTGACCCCAGGGAGGCAGCTGGCTAACATCTATGTGACTCCGGAGGAAGTAAGGAAAGTAACTCCAATGCAGCTGAAGCCGACTGAAAGGGATGAGTGGACCGTAACTGTGTCCATGGGAGAAGATGAGGAACCCACCTCTGAATGGAATGGCCGTGCAATTCGAGAACAGATGAAGATGGATGCAAGTTCATGTTCTCTGGAATGGGTGCAGAAGGTAGATGAACTGTTGTGGGAGAACCGAGCTGCCTTTTCACGGTATGCTGAAGATTTTGGATGTACCACAGGGATCTACCATGAGATTCCCACAGGAGACACCCCTCCAATTAGAGAGCGCTACCGACAAATTCCTCCACAGTTGTATCAGGAAGTAAAAGAACTGTTAGCTAAGATGCTACAGGGTGGGATCATCCAAGAAAGCCAGAGTCCCTGGGCAGCTCCTGTGGTGTTAGTAAGAAAAAAAGATGGGTCCATCCGATTTTGCGTAGACTATCGGAAGTTAAACGCCTGCACCGTACGAGATTCCTACCCCTTGCCATGGATTGAGGAGTCCCTCTCAGCGCTGGGGAGAGCCCGGTACTTCTCCTCACTAGATCTGGCTAGTGGGTATTGGCAGGTGCCGATGGCCACAAAAGACAAGGAGAAGACGGCATTCATCTTGCCCATGGGACTATACGAATTTAACCGGATGCCCTTCGGGTTGACAAATGCACCCGGAACGTTTCAGCGGTTGATGGAGAAATGTCTCGGTGACTTCAACTTTGAGTTCACTCTCATCTACTTGGATGACATTATAGTGTATTCTGCGACCTTTGAAGACCATCTCCACCAGTTGGGGCAAGTATTTCGAAGATTGCGGGAACATGGGCTCAAATTGAAACCCAGTAAATGTCGGTTGTTCCAATCTGAAATTGATTACTTGGGTCACCGCGTATCAGGAGAAGGGGTGAGACCATCAAGAGACAAGATAGCGGCTGTTCAAGATTGGCCAATACCGACTACCCTGCGAGAAGTGAGGGCGTTCCTTGGAGTAGCCGGTTACTATCGACGGTTTATTAAGGATTTCGCCAAGGTAGCAGCACCACTTAATGCTCTCCTACGAGGCACATCCGGTGGTCCAAAGAACCGGTCCGTGAAGTGGGGACTTGAACAGGAACAAGCCTTCCAGGCATTAAAGGATGCACTGACAACAGCCCCAATCTTGGCATATGCTGATTACCACTTGCCGTTCCAGCTGTATACGGATGCAAGCCTGTATGGTCTTGGAGCAGTGCTTTCCCAGCTTCAGGATGGCCAGGAGAGGGTCATAGCGTACAGCGCCTGCAAGAACATCCCCATCCTGATAAGACCCCAGTGTAAGAAGCACCATTGCAACCAGGCGACCTGGTGCTAGTTCGTGTCAAGAAACCCCAAGGGAAATTGGAAAGCCGATGGGAGGCTTTGCCGTATCGTGTTGTTGGCCGCAAGTATGCGAATGGGCCAGTGTACCAGGTCCAGAAAGAAGGAACTGATTGTGTTCGAGTACTTCACCGAAATATGTTGCGCCTGTGTCATTCTGAAGGGACAAATCATGATGGGCCTGCCAATGTGAATGAGCTCCCACAGTCAGAGAATGGAGGTGCGGAATGGGCCTCAGACGAGGAGGATGATTGTTGGCCGATCCCTGCTCCTGGGGATGTTCCACCTGTGACAACTGTATCTCCGGCCTGTGCCCCCTCAGGTGCGGAATCCGCTGGTCCTTCTCAGCCCATAGCTGCAGCACCCCATAATATACCACCGGTCCTCAGACGGACCACTAGGTCAAATGCTGGTATTCCCCCCTGTTCGGTATGCGCAGGATGAGTTTGTTTGTCCTGCCATACATCGGTATACTACCACCCTGTGCATAAAAGTACAACCCTCTGGATATACAGTCATAGGCAGGGACTGCCAATCTTAAAGTGGGGGGGAATATGTAAGAGACAGCCAATGTTGTCCTAAGCTTCATTTGTCTGTATAAACTGTTAATGTTGAATGTATTTCTGTGATTCTGTTCCTTTAAGACAGCAGCCATTGTAATTGTGACATGATGCTGGAGTGAGACCCCCCCCCCCTTTTATGTCAGCCTGCCTGTTCTGCAGACAGAGTGTGAGCAGAGCAGCAGGAAGTGACGAGACAGAGAGCAGCAGCCATCTTGGCAAGTGTTGTATTGAACTGGTGTGGAGATTTTTCTGTACAGCTAAGCTGTATCTTGGTCCAGAGACAACAGAGTGTAAAGAGACAACAGGACTAGTGAGTCCATGTGAAAGGAACTGTGCTCAGTGGCTGATCAGTGAGACTGACATTGTGACTGTGTATATGGATACCACAGATAGAGACTCGCAGTGCTGTTGATGTACTGGACAGCACCTGCTAAACCCCGGCTTACAACCCAGCTCAGTGTATGGATTCGGCAGGACTGTCAGTGTGCTGAGTGGAATCTGCTGTTGGATTACATTGCATTCATTGGGTTTCCCTGTTAAAGAGGACTTCATTTCTCCCAAGATCCTGATAACAGTGAGGAGAGGACGCTTCACTATAAAAGAAAGGAACGACTTTGGGCCCCACCGCGCGCTTCTACGGACTGTAAGCGGTCCACCTGGACCACTGGGGAAAAGGGGGTGCACCCAAATGTGATGTCAGGGTCAGTTAGGGATAGTTTTGAGTATATTGTTCATTCAGTGTCCATACTGCAGAAGTGGACAGAGTAAAAGTAGAAACCATTGCAGAATTTGCCTTGAAATTGTTCATGCTATATTGTATATTTTGCTTGTCTTTATCCCTGTCATTTTACCTTCAAATAGCCTTTATTAACTTATAGTAAATATATATTCTTTTCTTGAACTACCGCGTGTGCGTTCATTTCTGGTTGCGGAGTCCAAACCACCTGCCTTGCTCTCGGTTCACAAGTGTGACTGTTTGAGGTTGTGGGCAGGTGTCTTTTATACTGATAACAATTTCAAACAGGTGCCATTACTACAGGTAATGAGTGGAGGACAGAGGAGCCTCTTAAAGAAGAAGTTACAGGTCTGTGAGAGCCAGAAATCTTGCTTGTTTGTAGGTGACCAAATGCTTATTTTCCACCATAATTTGCAAATAAATTCTTAAAAAATCAGACAATGTGATTTTCTGGATTTGTTTTCTCATTTTGTCTCTCATAGTTGAGGTCTACCTATGATGACAATTACAGGCCTCTCTCATCTTTTTAAGTGGGAGAACTTGCACAATTGGTGGCTGAATAAATACTTTTTTTCCCCACTGTATATGGGGAGAGTTATATAGGATTGCATTTACAGTACCAAGGTATTACTTTTAATATTGCTGTGCCCCATTTTTCACTTATGTTTGCCTTGCTTTTTCTTATGTTTTTTTTCTTTTCTGTTTTTTAACTTGCTGAGGTAACTTACCTGTTTTTCTCTGGCCAGTGTTGGTTCCTCCTCATGTTGTCTGCATCTAATCATTAAGGTCTTGTGTTTTCATTGGTTATTTTGTCTGTGTGATTTAATATGTAGCCTTTTTCGTGTGCCTTTTCATATGCCTTACTATAAAGTCAATTGCCTTATTTAAAGCACACCCATGGAGAACAAAACTGACACACAATTAAAGGAGACTTGACAAAGGAAAAAGAACACAAATTAAAGGACAAAAACCCAAACCAAGAAGAAGTAAGTACAATGAAACTACTAAGAATTTAAAAAGTAAATGCTCAAACTAAAAAAGGGAATATTTATTAAAACATAACCAAAAAGACCAAATAGAAAGCAGGATCCAGAAACAAAGGGGTAGGGGATGGAAATGTTGTATTGAAGCTTAATTGAACACATCCAAAAAATAATGCAACCTCTGTGGACTTTCTGTAAAAAGCGCTGCTGCAAAAACCGCGATGTTTTGCCAATGTGGATTTTCATACAACGTTTTTTGGCTGCAGCACACTACATGGGGCCGTAGCCTTAAACGGAGTCTGATCAATGTAATAATATCAGACTAATGACACCACCTTCAAGGTTGGATGTTACAACCTTATAGCTATTGTAGTCGCCATTGTAGCTATGTTGTGAGTTTTAGTAACTGGATTAAATCCAAACATTTGGGAGTGATGGGTCATCTTGTTCTGGCAAATCACTCTGTGCTGTATCTAAATGGCCATTATTGCCGCCAAAGTCACAATGTTACAAGCTAACAATCATGCAATGCTGGGGCCAATATAGATATCATTTCAGGTGGCATAATATACTGAAGCCAGCAAAGCCACAGCAGTGAAACAGAAAAGCCTTATGACTGTCCTAAACTTCCGACTAAGCAAGGAGGGAATTAATGAGATTTATACCAAGATTAAACACCTCATTGCTAACAAAACCAAAAGATCACATTCAATCCCTGGAAAACCAAAATTACTGGCAGTTCTCCACTATCTTGCAACTTTCAGCACTGTACCTCTCAACAACAGATAGTGAAATCCAAGCTATGAAGACTGTCATTTTCAATATAGCTGGAATGCCATGTGCAATTGACTTAATAGACTGTACAGATGTGGCAATTAATTCCCCCATCAGATGAGGAGGTCATGTACCGCAATAGGAAAATGTTCACATCCATAAATGTGCAGATAACATGTGGAACTCATATGCAGATCACCGATGTTCTGGCAAATTTTCCTGGATCAACGCATGATTTTTTTCATCTTGGAAAATAGTACTCTCATCTCGCTATTTGAAGATGGGAAATTTGGAGACTCCTTGTTATTGGGTATGTATGACATTTGTATAAGTATACTAATAATAAATTTGTCCCTTAAATCAAGTAAAAAATCACCCTGGGACACAAAAAAGGCCACAAGCCCTGGTGCACATTGAACTAGCCAGCAACAGTGACCAATAGAGCACATAGTGAAATTCACAATAGTGATTTTTTTGTTTTTAAACAAGGAAGCATTTTGCACAAAATCCTGGGAAATACTTATATTTGTGGCCATAGAAATGTCATCTTGTCCTAAGGACAAACAATGTTTAGGAGTTGTTCACACTGTAAAGTCTGTTTGGCTGCTGGTTAAGGATGTGTGATCTAATGTTTTCTGACATCAATTATGTTTGGTAAGTCAAAAATTTTAGTTATTGGTATATGCAAAAACATTAATCCTAAATTCTATCCTAGATGATAATGTCTATCGGTTACACACGTGGATGAGGACTCCATATTTACTCCCATCAAGCGCTGCAGAAAAGAGATTTAACTATTCTCATCGTAAAACAAGATTGACGATTGAACGACTTTTTGGAATTCTGAAAAATCGATTGCCTTGTTTAGATTTCACAGGAGGGTCTCTGCTTTATAGCCCAAAAACGGTATGCCAAATCATTGTTACATGTTGCATAATACAAAACATTGCCAACAAATATCACCTACCAATGAATGTAGCAGAAGATCTCCATGTTCATGTGACATGTCAGGGTGATATGTCACAAGATTCTAGTGTTAATGGCCATGTTGTCAGGCGCCAATTTACTGAAATATTCTTTCAGTTAACATTGAAGATCACCAATTTATGTTTATTAAACAGAATTATTACTTTAACGGTTTATTTGAAGTTTTAAAATGTGTGAATTTGTTATGTCTCTGCCTGTTCGGGTCTCTGCGCCACCCTTTGCTCTCACGCTGCGGCAGTTTGATTCTTTGCTTAGGATTCTGGATGCTTAGTCTGAACGCGGTCCTAGTTCCCTTGCTGTGTTCTGAGTTGTTGTTGAGTTGTTGTTCTGTGTTGCTGTGTTCTAAGTTCCACCCGTGTTCTGAGCATTGTTTCTCTCTGGACCGCATAGAGTTAATCGTTACCTTGCCTGTATGATTGACAGCCTGTGTACCTATCAGGTCTGGGGCTGGGCCCAGACTTCCTATATACGGGATGTCACTTTCACATCAAGTTGCCGGTTATTGCACTGACTTTGCCTGCTTTCTTTGTACCTTTGATATTTACCTTGCTATTATCTCTGACGTTTGGCTTTCCTTGTGACTACTCTCTAGGATTTCGATTTGGTACCACTTTTGCTTCTCTGGTTGTGACCCCTGGCTTGTTTACCATTCTTCTATGTTGTTTGTCTTGTTCTGTGTGTCACTTTACTCAGTATAGGGCTCGTCTTCGAGCTGTCCTTTTACCGTTTAGGGTAAACTGAGGCAATAGGAAGAAACAGTGCCTGGGGTGAGATTAGGGCTCTCTTGTCTCTGTCCTTCCTCCCAGACATCTGCAGTAGTGTGAGGGTATTGCTACGTCTGGCAAGACCCTAACAGAGTTAAAACACTTTTTTGTTAAAGAAATTTTCGTCTTAATAAGCATTGCCATTGGCTTTTATTCACATATACCTAAAACTTACACTACATTTTAGACTAAAGCCCCACATAGCATGACACTGACAAAAAGTGCTGTAGTACAAAACGCGGCGTTTACGCCACAAGGGGCTCAAGCCTTAATCAGCTACATTGTCAATGGCCTTTTATTTTCTTGTTAAGAAAAAAATTCTCTGTTTGAAAGCATATAGTAATCTTAGGGGGCGTTCACACTACCGTTGGTGACCATCAGTAGTGTCCGTTGCTATTGTCCGTTATAAGATTTTAGCATCGGACACTAGGTGAACCGTCAGAAATCCTTTAAAATTTCCATTAATTTCAATGGGTTTTCATATTGTGTCCGTTAGTGTCCGTTTGTGTCCATTTACACCAAATCCGTAAGAAGTCCGTTTTTTTTCGCGGACAAAAAATCCTACATGCAGGACTTTTTGTCCGTTTGAAAAAAACGGATTCTTGACGGACAGCAAGTGTCCGTTATTTTTTTTAACATTGAAGTCTATAGCCATCAATTACTGTCCGTTATTTTATGTCCGTTTTTTTCCTGCACATGCTCAGAAAGGAGAAACAAACAAAAAATGGACACTAACTGAACCATTAATTGGATCAGTTGGAAAAACGGACACATTAACATCAGTCTGTTTTTTTTTTTTTTTAAAGGACACCTTCATAACGGACTCAGAGTGTGAACCCTGCCTTAGGTGTTGACATGATCTCCTGTGTTGATAAAATATTCTCTGTTATCACAAAGACAAGCAGTAGAGTTCAAACATAAGCAGTGCACTTGTTTTGAAAAACATAACCAGATTTAGGATGTGTAAAAGAAATGTGCAAGGATTGAAAATGCAAAAACATATGAAAGAGTAATCATATTAATGTAGCATGTTGGTAAGAATATTCTAAAAATCTTTTGTTTGAAAATGTGATGAAGATAAACATTTGGTTACAAGTCTATTAGCATTTGGTACAAAGGCACGGCTGATCTTATTTCTTTTTAGTTTTTTACATTTTCAAAACTAGTTTCACCAGCCTATATTTTATCTGACATTTCTTGCTTGACATTTAGCAGGAAAGTAGAAGAGGTGCTCGCTGATGGTTCACTCTCAGATTATGTGGAGCTAATTGAGAGGGTCTTTCAGAAAATAACTCAGGTGAGGGAAATATGTGATATACAGTAGACTTGGGCTGGTAACTAGGCTTTCAGAAGATTTGGCTTGCTGGAAAGCAACCTTGCTGACACTAAGGTCAATTGGGAGATTTTCTTCTTTTGGCTGAAAATCACCTGCAGAGTGCTTTCATTCATCATCATCATCATCATCATCATCTGAATGAACAAGAACTTGCCTGTGTTCTTACCTCTGTTGGATTTGGTCAGTGGCATACTTTTGAGTTGGCACTATATTCTGCAACCATGTCTGTAGAGTTTCATTCAAAGTTTTCAAATCATTGGATGTAGCTGACATCCCACCTTTGAAAACTTGAGTCATGTTGAGGAGGGTTTGGGAGTTTAGAGCTTAGTTGGAAGCAATTAGTGCCTGTTCAAAAGCTATATTTGCTTGCATATAGTTGTCAAGAAACTTCCGCTCAGCAGATGTAAAAGTCAGCTGTTTGGCCCTTCACTCAGTTCAGCTTCACTATGCCCTTGTACCTCAACTTCACTAAGTTCAATACATGGTTCCCCAGTTTGCAGGCCTCTGCCTGAAGGCATGATGTTAGCAGAAGTTCCTAGTGAACAAAAAGGGAATATCATTAAAATACATATAATGATGATTGAAATGTTTTAGGATAATATAGAAGTACAATATATATTGAAAGAAGAAAATTACATGGCTGAGTTTTAAGCTTCATCCATATTTGAGATGCCATATATTTGCTCCTTATTAAATGCATCGCTAATAAGCTGTTCAAGCTCATCAAGGTAGATGTCAGGATGAGGACCTTCATATATGGTTTTGGCTTGTCTATGCAATTTTGATATTTTAATTTTGCAATGCCTATGACAGTCATGCCACTTCTTCTTTATTTCATCCACACTTCTTTTCTCAACACCAAGAGAGTTAATTGAAGAAGTGATTTTCCCCCAGATTTCATTCTTAGCAGCATAAGGAAGACAATCAGAAGATTTCCCAAATAATTTGTCATACAGGGAAACCACCTATATAATTTTTTATTTATTTATTTTTTATTTATTACAAAAAAATATTGTGGCACTTATATACACACTTATTTAAAAATAAAAAAAAAACAAACAGTGAAAAATATGACTAGCCAGTAAGTATATATGTTTATAAAAAAAGATTGGCACACAATACCAAAAAAATAAAAACTTTCAAACAGCAATGGTGTAGGCCAGAAGCAAAAAACACAAAAACACTGCAGATATTGGCCAAAAAACATTCATATAAAGCATAAAGGACTGAAGAAAAATGTATCTAGTACATTTCAAGAGTAAAGCATAAATTTCAAAGTACTTTTGGCTAAATTACACAACATATACGCTAAATAATATTTACCTTTTCAATTAAAATTTCTTTTTCTTTTAAGAATTTCTTTTTGGATTTTGTGGGCAAAGTTTGCTCTGAGACAGAAAAATCAAGCTCTTTTCATTGGACAAGCTGAATGTATTTGAAGCCATCTTTGCAGATCCAGAGAGGTCACTTATTTATGCTTCTTTAAATATACAAAGATAAAGTAGGTGAGTCTGCAACCTACCAAGAGGGACGTCAAGTCAAACACACAAACAATTATATAAGGATCCTGTTATGATTGTCCCTGAACCGAATTAAAAATAAACAAACATGCAAAATAAACTGGTTTATTGAAGGAACACGAAACAAACAAAGGGCAGTCAAAATAACTGAATAAGTAAAACAGAGTAGGCAGGAGAAAATAACATTAGCAATCACCCTGCGATCCGCCCTGACTGATCCTGCCTGACGCCAGAGTTTTCCTCTTAAAAGAAGACACCTCACAGGAACCTTACTAGAATCCCTAGGAGCTGACCCTGAAAGAAAAAACATAATAAACCAGCAGTCCCCTGCACTGACCCCCAGACAACAAATCCAAGAATTAACATACACAGTGAGAAGCATACAAAACCTGAGTTCAGGGCCCAACAGCACAGCTATGGCTGGACACAAGAGTATAACCAGCAGAGTGAAAGTGTGAAGCCCCAGTTTATATAGCACCACAGATGGTGGGGCAGAGGCACAGGAACAAACCCCTCCCCAAGGCAGAAAGTGCAGGCAGACAAGAATTAACCCCTGCCCGTCTGGACCAACTACCTAACAGATCCAAAATATGACCACTACCATGTCAAGATACTTGGACACAAAAGCAGCCCAAGATATATGTAGTGTACTATCTCTTTAAATGGCTGTTCAGTGCCACATAACGAGTGTTGTCGAGTCCACCCAAAGATATCCGGACTCAACAGCAAGCAAATGTGTACTGTCTCTTTAAATTGCCATTCAGTACCGCATAGGAGTTATTGTTATTTATTTGCTAAGCCTAGAATCTTCAAGGCTCAGCAATAAAAACCCCTCTGGCGACGTGCAAATGTCACTTGTCAAAAATCACCAGCAGCAAGATGATTAAATCAATGCTTGCTTGTGTTTAAAGCACCTAAAATTCTGCTTTCGCCAGGATAATTGTTTGTACTGGTTCTTCAGCACATACTCGGAGCAAGACGTAACATAACTGTCTGCTTCTAATCATACACTTGACACGTTTCTAAACTCTTGTTCCATTAGTTTTTCATCAGAGATGCTTACTAAAGAGAACAGGATCTAAGGTTTGAGCTTGTCATTGTCTGTAAATCTGCTCCACAGACCCTCCCTCTTCCCCCTCGGCACTGATATATGGCCACCAATATCAGTGTCCTATTGGCAGATTCCCTTTTTATTTTAATTATTTAATAAAGTTTATATTTTAATACGTCCCTCTTGGTAGGTTGCAACTCACCTACTATCTCTTTGTATTGATATATTTTGGCACGTAAAACTCCCTTTTTTCATAAATATTTGTTTGCTTCTTTAAATACCATTTTGTTCAGTGTCTGTGCTGTATTTATTATGTAGTTACGCCTTTTTGATAAATTCGGCGCATTGTGAACACCTGTTAAAAAAAGGCACAAGACACATGGCGACAACATGTGCATTGAATTTATCAACAGCTTGCGCACGATTAGTAAATCACGCCAGAAATTGAAAGGGCGCACATAAAACGCAGCTGTGGAAAATTTTGCCAAAAAGAGTCGCATTTGATAAATAGCCCCCATTGTGCTTAACAGGAACACTGTGCTTAATAATGCCGGCGCTATGCCATGCCATACCATTGCCATGTTAGGCCTGCGGAGTGCCAAAACATAAGAAACACCCCATTTTGGAAAATATAACCATTAAGAAATGTATCTAATGTTTTTAAATAAAACATTGCTTTAGCCCCAAATTTTTTATATTCACAAGTAATAATAGGAGAAAACACCACACCATTTGTTATAAAGTACAATAGCAATACCTCACATGTGATCATAAACTGCTAAATGAATACATGGTCATGCTCAGAACGGAAAGTGTGCCAACTGGCTTTAGTAGTGCAGATTTTGCTGGAATTGTTGTTAGGTGCCATGACAATTTTGCAAAGCCCCTGAGGTACCAGTTTATACAATAGAAACCTTTGGGAATTGCCCAAATTTTGGAAACTATAATCCTATGTAGAGCTATTATAAGTATAATAAGAAGTAGTACATTTATACGGGGTTTTACCAGTGTTTTAGGTTATAATGTTGGGGCATATGTATTCTTGAATAAATCAAGAAATATATATATATTTTAAGGGGCAATGGGTTGTTTGATTTTGTTTATTTGACATTCACGTTTCAGAATAAGGCTTGGGCCACATGGTGACAACGTGATTTCGCACAATACTAATATGCTGCGATCAGAGGCATAGCTAGGGGTTCAGCACAGGGGCGCGAACATGTCCAAGTGGGCCCCCTACTTGGACATGTTCGTTTATCGATACTATCAGTATACAGTGAGTGTAAAGTGGTATATAGCGGCTCTACACAGGGCTCTGCAGACAATTTATGTAAATACAGGGCAGTAACATTTAGTGATTTTACAGATGATGTCTCTGACTAATCGTTCACATTCCGCATCTCTTTCATCTGGACGGCCATGATCACTTCTTCCAATCTCTGTAAAGTCTGCAACACAGACATATTTGGCTCTTCACTTTTCCAGGCACCTGACCCACATTGTCCTCACCTACACAAAGCCCACATCCTGCTGCTACCCCCAATTATAAAATATATAATATTAACCCCCCATAATCAATAATACAGGTCTGCAAAAAAAATTTTTTCAAGAGTTGTTTTGGTTATTCCACGTAATCTTTATGTCTTTTGGTGCACTGAATCCGAAAATGACCTCCATTTTGTTATAGGATATAACGTTTCCTGACAATTTAGGTAATTATGTTAAATAAGGCAAAACCTCAAAATAAGTGGAAATAGTCTTAGAAAATGAATGTTTTATTACAATTTTTCTCTGAATCATATTGGATTTTAAATTGACCCATCAGACCTTCGACATCAATGCATTAAACCAACTTGTCTTTCTGGGCGAAGTAAGGAACGAACTCCTTTTCATGATGTCTGAACCATGAAAATGACACTCCTGGCAACAATAAATTCCTGCTTTTCAGCCTTCATCTGAGTAATTCAACGGCATCTTTGGGAAGATTCAAGTCTCTTACCAAATCATTCATCTCCTCCTGAGAAAACAATTTTGGTCTTGTATCATCTTAAAAGTCAGAACTTTATTCGTCATCTGGTTCAGGTATGACTTCACTTTCATCGGAGCTAGGTATCTCTTCCAAGGTAGCAGGGGGCTTGGGTACTGGTATATCTGTGCCATGGGAGATGGGACGAATTGCTGAGTGAAGATTGGGGTATGAAATGGAATGCTTCCTTTTGTAATTAAACCCTTTCACATCACATGAACAAAAGTAACAGTCGTCACTATGGTTCTTTTGCTCTTGCCATACCATAGGAATCCCATAACAGAAAGATTTTTTTCTTAGCCTTGAACCAGTTTCGGAGGTCTTCAACGCACACTTTATGAGGCGCCCAAACTTTATCTTGATCTCCAAGTTTTAGTCCAAAGTATGCGAAGTAAACTTTTTTCACAAAGTCTGTTATATTCTGCTGTTGCTTCAACACCATATATTCACCACAGATGAAACAGAAACTGTCTGGCAAATTAATACACTTTCACGGAGCCGTAACACTGGGAAACACGGTTGAAGAATGACGAGCTAACACGAACTGCAATGAAAAAGTTTGAACAGGTTAGAGCCAAGAAAAAAAAAATTGAATCAAGCCCGGGAATGTCAGAGCCTGCGCGTTCAGCTTGCTACTTGTTGACGCTGGTTTCCATTTGCTTACTCTGGAAGTTCTTTTCTTTGAGAGTTAAGGTTTTTTGGCATTTTATATCTTAAATGCACTTATGTGAATTAATTAATAGTAATTTGAACTTTAAACTTGGTTAAAAACCCATAATATAAAAAAATACCAAAAATTTTAAAAAATTGATAAATTTGTTTTATCAAAGTTTGATAAGTTTTTTCAATATTTTATTTGTTTTCAGCACTCCAAAATACATGGAAATTAGATGAAAATAATCAAACAGCTTTTTAGTCGCAGACCTGTGTAATACCCCCAAGTGCACTTCCCTGTGCACCTCTTTAAATAATGTGTCCCTTATTAATAATGCCCCAGGTGTTTCCTAATTAAAAAGGAAAAAAATTATTGAACCGTGGTACCTGTGTAAGCGCCGTGACACCTCTGTTTACACAGTGCCATTCTTTTCATAGCGGCCATGTAATGTAACTACAGCCTTGTCCTACACACGTCTATGTGACAAGGCTGGAATTATATCACACAGTCACTATAAACACACAGCATGTGATATAAACAGGCACCATAGCCCCTTCATACAGCTGATCAGTGGGGATTCCCTTATCTCTTATTGATGTTTTCTAGATCATCGATAAAAATGAGCTGGAAAATGCCTTAAAGGTATTCTATCATTGGGGAAACGTGTTTTTAACTGAAGCAACGTTGGAATAGCCTTTATAAAGGCTATTTTTCTCCTACCTTTACTTTTCTTCTTCTCCTCACCACCATTTGTCCAAAAAAACATTTTATTCTCATATGTAAATTATGCTCAGGGACCACCGGGGGTGTCTCCCCTGTGCTCTGAGCAGTCATAATTGCCGCAACCTGCCTCCAGCGCTGCTTTTTCACGAACCCGAACTGAGGGGGCAGATGGAGGGTGACATTAAACTGGGGGCAACTGGAGGAGGACATTAAACCGTGGGGGGTAGCTGGAAGGGGACATGTCTGCCTCTAGTTGCCCCCAGTTTAATGTCCCCCTCCAACTACACCCACTTTTTAATGTCACTCTCCAGCTGCCCCATAGTTTAATGTCACCCTTCAGCTGCTCCATAGTTTAAAGTCCCCTTTCAACTACTCCCGCTGTTTAATATCAACCGCCAGCTGCCCCATAGTTTAATGTCCCCCTCCAGCTGCCCTAGTTTAATGTCCCCCTCTAGTTTCTGCCAGTTTAAACTGGGGCACGAGGAGAGGGACTTAGTACTGTGGGGGAAATTGGAGGGGACCATTATAATGTGGGGGCATATAATGTTAGGGTGACTGTAGGAGCATTATACTGTGTGGGGGCACATGGAAAAATAGATGAGAATGGGCGGAGTCAACATAGAAGTGGGTGGAGCTAAATTTGCCGCGGTGCGCATAGCACGCCGCATATTTTGTCCCTCTTTCTTTCCTTTGAAAGTTGGGAGCTATGGTTCTAGGAGGGTGTCCAGAGATGTTATAGGCTCCACAGGATGGTTTTCAACTACTCCTCCTCTCTGCCTCTCCCAGCCAGGTACACTGAGGTGGAGTTACAGGGAGTCCTGACAGGGATCTGGTTACCTGTATGCTGGGCCCGAATGAGCTTCTCCTGTCAGGGTCCTCTCCTGCTCCTCCTGGCACGGCAACAAATAAATCCAATAGTTCTGACAGCACTACTCCCTTGCTCCAGGCTGTCTGTAGATGAGCCTGGGGCTGGTGATATCCCTCCTGGGGCTGTAGAGGCGACCATTGGCCTACAGTTCTGAGGCTGGTGGCAGGTTAGCTCTGCACACCTTCTCTTGTCAACTGCATGCACTGAACTGAAGACCAACCATCGCTGGGGAGATGAGATCTCCCTACAACCCCGCCCAGTGGCCTGTGATAGACCAGAGCTGAACCAAGGCAAGGTTTTGAACACTGCAGGGGGAAAAATGCTGAGGGAAAAGCTGAATAACACATAACATAAAACACTTAACATAGAAGACGGAACATACCAACATAGCCCAGAGGCACAGTAACAAACGCATAAAAGCAGCAACCTCTGGGATGCTGCAGGCGACACTCTGGAAAGCGTACAAGGGTTCACCCGTTAAATTATCAATGATTTACCTATGGCCATTTTCAACTTCTTTTTCATAATTTGAAAGTTATCCAATGAAGTTTTGCGGATATCCATATCCACTTTTGATAATTTACTTGAAATTGTGCATGAGCAGCTGTCAAAAGTCAACACCAACATGTGAACTGCAATCTCTCCTAAAGAAAGTCCCTGTATAATGTTAGAGATTGCGGAAGATAAAGTGTACCACTTCTCTTGGTCAAACATTCGGCAGTCCCTTCTTATTCTTTACAAAGTGCTCATTCTGTAAGAAATCAGTTCACTACAGTATGTACTTTATGTCACCACTGGGAGAGTTGCCATGGCAATTGCATAGCATTTAATATATGTTTTGTTTGACACACTTTTCGTTGTCATTTTTGTACACCATATGTCTAATGTACTGTGTGCCATTTATTTATCAAGCAGTGTAAATCCCAAACTATCCCTGATGTCAGAGCAGTCTATTTCAACATCAATGTAAATTTCATTTAAACAAAACACATGTAAACCTTTACTTTGAAAAAGGCCAGGAAACAGTTTCTGCTGTAACTTTGTTTTCTTCACATTTATCAAATATGTTTTAGTGTTTGTTTTTACATTTTATTAAAACAAAGTAATTTCTTAAAATTTTTTTTGTTCAAATTTGTTGCTTTTATCAAGCACAACTTTTCCAAAATTGATAGTACATTTGATAATATGAAACGTTGTAATATATCTAATTTATGAAAAGTTTCATTTTCAATTTATCAAGCAGAGTTACTTTTCACATATTAGTCTAGGGAAAGGAGAGCAGAGTGGGAGATGGAGGCTGATGAAAAACACACCCAGATAACTACTGCTGCTACACTTTTCTACTCTGTGAGTCAGGTATCTCTTTGAAGATTCTATGGCCCAAGACAACAGACTATCAGTGCACAGAGACAAGAAATCATTTAGCAAACTCCTGTCCACACTCCTCACTCCATAGAGGTCTGAGCAGCGAATAATCCCATCCACACATTGCAGAAAAATATCTACAGCGGAAATGCTGCGATTTCAAAAACCGTTGCATTTTTGCAAATCGCAGCATGTTAATTATGCATACGGAAATGCTGCCATTTTCTGTATAGGTATAATAGGGACAGAAAGTCTGCAGCGGAAAACTTTGTGGATTTTCTGTGAAAAGAGCTGTGGAAAAGACCACTGCGAAAATACATCGTAATTTTTTCTGCTTTTTTGCTGCGGCTCGCTATGTGGGGCCTTATCCTTAGACAGTTTGTTTGCATGTCCCATAGACTGCAAAACTGGAGATTTGCTATATAGCTATTGAAGCTGGCTATAGACCAGCCTTAAAAAAAAAAAATGAAAAAAGTTAAAAAATATAAAAATACAAAACAATAAAAGTTCAAGTCCCTCCCCACTTTCACTAGAATACATATGAAACAAAAAAAAATACTGTTTAACACATACACATTAGGTATCCCTAGTGTCCGAAAACACCCGGTCTAGAAACGTATAAAATATTTGTCCTCAGTTTCGCCTCTGTTTCTCTGTTTTTTTCGCTGTTTCGCCTCTGATAAAAATTGAAATAAAAAATTATCAAATGTGTGACTGTTGTTCATGGAAAAAATTAAGACCTACCCCGAAAATAAGCCCTAGCCCTTTTTTCGTAGAAAAAAATAATATTTTCGGAGAAACACGGAGTGTATATACGGTATATATATATATATATATATACCGTATATATATATGCACACTGTATATAATTTTTTTTTTTCTAAACATTACATTTCATGGCTTGCGTTAAAAATTTATTACAGTATTCTACAGCTTGAATATGTTACTATACACTTCAAGCTGCTCTGTCCTGTTCCCAGCAATATTCAAAACAGAAGATCACAGACAGATGGGACTTTTCTCCTCCCCTTTTGAAAACAGGAAAGCATGCAGTGCTTTATGCAGAAACACAGACAGTTCTTCCTACTAGAGATACGAGTCTTGTGATGGGAAATTCACACATAAGAGTCTAACATAGACAGGACAAAAGTAGAAGATTCAGAAATGCCATTCAGAGTATGCAAAAAGTGAGCATCTCCCCCTCTCTCCGTTTATTTGCTTTAGCACTTTAACCCACTGTACACATAGACCTCTGTTCTTTCCACTGCCTACTTACTAATAAGTGCTCCCGGACACTGTCCTTATCATAACTATAGAGCTGTGTGCTGTCCTATAAAGTTATGTGCAAACTAGACAGTGAAAGAGAAGGGGTAAGTGTGCTAAAGCTGTACAGATGAAATGAAAACAGAAGAGATCATGTACCCAGTATTGGTAAACATCCCTGAGCCAAAAGTCTGAACATAGAAGAGGTTGTAAATCAGAAATAAGGAACACTGAATGCATGAGAAGGATTAGTAAGACACGATTTTACTGATTTTTCATGCACAAATGTATTCATGACCTTTAAATCACAAAAGCCAGAATACCTCTTTAGGCCGAGGGGCCCCACGTAGCGTAAATGCTGCAATTTTGCCGTGGCGTTCATCTATTTTTCTTCCCCTCTCTTCCTCCAAAGGAAGCGCCCTAGAACAATAGCTGAGGCAACTTCTGAAATTTCTGACCCAATGTGGACCCCACCCCTAGAAAATTATGAGCTTCCTGATTTTGTGGGTAGGTCAGGAATCCAATTTGAGACTGAAGGATTCACAGAAATGTACTTTTTCTCTGATGATTTCGTAAATTTAATCATGGCTCAAACAAATTTGTATGCCCAGCAATTTATTGAACAAAATGCCACCACTTCATATGCTAGGCCCCAGAGGTGGACCTCCATAATTGCAGCAGAGATGAAAATATTTCCCTCTATTCTGAGGAAAAAACCGCAATGTGTTTTGCTGAGGTTTTTCCCTCAGCACTTTTGGCTGCGCCTCGCTATGTGGGGCATTAGCCTTAGGGTTTTGATTGGGATAGGTTCAATCTGTGCTAGCATTGCTTTTCCTGAAATTGAATAAACACATTTTTATAGACCTTGTTTTGTATAGTTTTTCTTAACTGGAATTGTAGGGCATCCAAGTTAGGGGCATCACATGGCCATTTTACAAACAATGAGTGTGATTTGGTGTATTCACATTTCTGTTTTTTTGAAAGCCATGTAAGGCCGGGGCCCAAAATGGTTTAAACGCTGGGCTAAAACAGTCTAGCAAATCCCATCCACACATTGCAGAAAATTACATGCCACAGAAATGCTGCGATTTCCAAAACCGTTGCGGAACTGTTGTGTGCATAAAACCTTATACTATGAAAGATATTCTCAAACCTGGCACCTAGGGTCAGTGAGCTTGAGAGGACCTTGCCTGCAAGGACTTATGATATAAAATTTTCTCTCTCAGATGTTCAGATGATGGAGTATGATTCAACATGACTTCCAATGACAGTATGTTTAATCCCTTCCTAACTCAGGCATTTTTTGATTTTTTGACTTCCCACCTTCCAAACTCCAAAACATTTTTATTTCCCATTCATAAAGCCATATGAGGGCTTAATGTTTTCAGGACAAATTGTACTTTGTAATGGTGTCATTTAATATTCCATACTGCGAAGCTGGAAAAAAATACGACATTCACTGTGCAGCCAAATGACATGTCTCCTGTATACTATGGGTTGGTACAATTACAGGAATACAAAATGTATTTAGTTTGTTTTACATTTTAACCTCTTAAAAAATCCAAAACTTTAAAAAAAAAGAAAGAAAAAAAATTCTTGGAGGCACCATATTCTGACACCTGTAACTTTTTTATATTTCCATGTATGGGAATGCATAGGGTGTACTTTTTAGATAAAACATTATAAGGCATGTCTGTCGCTGTGATCGCTTTTTATTTCATTTTTCAAAAACGGCCATTTTGTTCTATTTTGCCACTACCTCGTTCGCTGTATCGGAAAAATATTTTTAGATGTTTGTAGACCAGGAATTATAATTTGTTTATGTTTATTTTTGTTTATTTATCTTCATCTGAGATCTAGGGAAAGGGGGGTGATTTGAATTTTTAGATTTTTTAATATTTTTAAAAACTTCTTTTTTTTTATTTTTAGATCGCTTGTCTCATAGACTGCAATAATACTGCAAGCTTCAATAGGCATATAGTAAAGACAGTCCTGGAAGCCTTCTTAATGCTCCAGGCTGCCATGACAATCAGATGGCTCCCGCAATCTCGCTGCATGGGAGCCATAATGGGAGAAGTGACCAAGTCGGCGGGGACAGCTATGGTAGGGCACTTTTTTATACTTTGGGGGCCACAATAAAAGGGTGTAATACAGCGGAAACCTGGCGACCTCTCAGCTGCTCATTGGCGACCATATTAAAACACAGGGTTAATACCACTTAATACAATTGTAGCACTTAGTATTTGCCTGTGCAGCCACCAGAAATTTATGACATTGTCGCAAATCACCCCAGTGTAATACAGTCTGTTGCTGCTGTATGCTTTTTAAGATTGTAGGATAGTTTGCTTGATTTTATGATCCATAAGCAATGGGAACTCTGAATCTCGACCTATACCAAAAGCTGGTATATGCAGTCAAAATAAAGATAAACCAGTGTTTAAGTCCTGGAAAAAGAGATGATAAGCTCAGTTGTGGCTGCTGAAGATCCTGAGATCATTTTCTATAATACCTGTCTTTTCATTGCAGAATACATCTACACAAGAGGATTTGAAGAATGGAGCTTGAGCTTTCTAGGTCTAGATTTTCTGAAAGACTGTGCCAGATGCAAATCCTGTGTTTCTCGAACACATGGTAGTTTGAAAACAATGTGAAACAAGTGTTTCCGTTAAAACAGAAATATATTCTTTTATCAAGTGGATTTTTAACGTTCACTCTGCTTTTTAGAAATAGAGACTGTGTTTACTGATTTAATTATATGTCTACTGTATAAGCCAAGATGTGTCTTCATGTGCTCAAAGTTTGCTTTTATGCTTATGCTTTTAACCATCGACCAATGACTATAAACAAATTACATATGTAGGATATATAGAATGCTTCCAGTTTCCTATGCAAGCTTAATATCCATGGAATTAAACATTAAAAAGCACTTAGGTGCATCAGATTCATCTTTTTGTATTGTGCATATCCTTTATAGATATATATTATAAATCTATACCAATTAAGGCTGAGGCCACACGTTGCAGAAAAGCTACTTTTTTGTTGCAGATTTTGCTGTGGTTTCTTGAGCCAATGTCAAAAGTGGCTTGAAAAAGAATAACTATAAATGAAGCAATTCTACTTCTCCCTTCTGCTAAATCCACACCTGGCTTTGGCTCCACAAGCCGTGGCAAGATCTGCAACAAAAAAGCAACTTAAGACTAAGGCCCCACGTGGCAACCCATGGCGATTCTTCTCGTATCGCTTTGCAAAGAAAGTTCGCAGATTCAATTATATCTATAGAGAAACCACCAGAGTTTCTGTAGATATAATTGACATGCTGCGATTTCCAAAACCACGATGGTTTTGGAAATTGCCGCGTGTCCGCACCACGTATTTTACGGCAAATTTTGCTGTGACTGTAAAATGCCACGGATTTTCCATGCCGTCTCCGCCACGTGGGGCCCCAGCCTGAGGATAAGGCCCCACGTAGCGAGCCACAGCAAAAAAGGGCTGCGAGAAAAACCACAGCAGCAATGCATCGTGGTTTTTCCTGAAGCACTTTTCACAGAAAATCTGCAGAGGTTTCCTCTGCAAACTTTCTGCTTTAGTTATACATATAGGGAAACTGCCGGCGTTTCCGTAGGTATAATTGACATACTGTGATTTCCAAAACCGGAACGGTATTTTCCCATACACTTTGCAGGGACTGTAAAGTTTACGCCACGTGGAGCCCCGGCCTTAAGATAAGGTCCCTCGTAGTCAAACACAGCTAACAAAAACACAGTGAAAAAAACGCAGTGAATTTTTCTCTGTGTTTCTTCTTCCATGTATTAAGTATGAAAAACAGTTGCAATTCCACAGCTAAGATGTAAAAAACTCAGCTTTTCCACAATGTGTGGATGAGATTAATGAAATCTCATTCACTTTGCTGATACTGTAAAACACAGCCCAAAATGCTGCTTTTCCGCAATATGGGCCCTTCGATGCATCGAAACGTGAGGAAATCCGGAATCATGGCGAATCGAAGTTGCAGAAGTGGAATTCGATCCGAATTTCAGGAAATCTTCGATTCGCCATGATTCCGGATTTCCTCACGTTTCGATGCACAAGGGGCAAGGGACTCTGGGAGCATGGGGTCACCCACAATGTTAAGCGTGCAGCTAATCAGCAGCCAGCCGGCCCTGTGATGTCACAGCCCTATAAAAACCCTTAGACTTAGAAAACAGAAGTTCAGGGAAAGAGGATTACAAATGTAGGGGAAGGATAGGGAGGAATTGAGAGAAGAATTTGGGGTGGTTGCAGGGTCATTTACAGCAAAAATTTGCAGCATAATTTACATTGCAGTACTCACTGTGTCTTCAAGGTGGAACACAACAAGCCTTTTGCAGTGCAGTACAGCAAAAAAAAGTGAATTATCATACACTAATATCTGCACGTATCTGTAAAAAACGCCTTTTTAAAGACGTTTATTATAAGGGGCTTATTCACTGTTCTTCCAAAGCATAACATTAGTCAGTACTATTGTGCCAAAGAAAACTGAATTATCATCCAATAATATCTGCACTTATCTGTAATAAACGCCTTTAACGTGGGGAAAGACACAACGACCATATTCGCCATTTTGTTACCAGTATAAAGTTGCAGGCCATTTATCAAAACGGTATTGTCAATAATAATTCAATAATTCTTAACGGTTATCGCTTATTTAAAGGTGTTTATTATTGTCTAAACCCATAAGGAGGACCATATTTGCTATTTTGTTACCAGTGTAAAGTTGCAGGCCATTTTTAAAAACAGTATTGTCAATAATGATTCACTAATTCTTAGCGGTTATCATCACTTATTTAAAGGTGTTTATTAGTGTCTAAACCCATAAAAAGAACCACAGTTGCCATTTTGTTACCAGTATAAAGTTGCAGGCCATTTTTAAAAACAGTATTGTCAATAATAATTCAATAATTCATAGAGGTTATCATCACTTATTTAAAGGTGTTTATTAGTGTCTAAACCCACAAGGAGGACCATATTCGCCATTTTGTTACCAGTATAAAGTTGCTGGCCATTTATCAATACAGTATTGTCAATAATAATTCAATAATTCTTAGCAGTTATCACTTATTTAAAGGTATTTATTAGAGGGTTAACCCATAAGGAGGATCATATTCGCCATTTTGTTACCAGTATAAAGTTGCTGGCCATTTATCAATACAGTTGTACAGTGCTGCGGAATATGTTGGCGCTATATAAATAAAATGTATTATTATTATTACAGTATTGTCAATAATTCAGGTCGCAGCAGAGTAAGGGGACGTAGCAGCAGGGGTCAGTTACAGAGGCCTGATCTCCCAGTGTCAAGTAGCGGTCGTGTCTTGACCAGCAACCCAACGGTTGTAGACTGGTTGATTCGGTCATCCAATTCATCCCAAGTCACATCAGACACCCCCAGCCAAGAGTCGGTGGGTTCGTCAGACACAACCCTTAGTTGGCATGGCCCGGCAGCAGGCCCTGTGCCCTCACTTTTTCTTCAACCTGCCTTTGTCCTTTTCTATTCCCTCAGCTAGAGCAGTACTCTATGCTGTGGGCTCAGATCCACTGTTCAGTGAGCAGGAGGTACTAGAGGACAGTCAGCAGCTACTGCTCATCCAAGATATGGAGGAGACATCCGCCGCTTCCTGCGGTAGGCGGGCACATAGCGATGAGGAGAGTTGCGTGGGAGATGGTGTTGAGAAGGACATCAGTGACCTGCAGACAGTAGTGGATGACGATGTAGCCAATCGTAATTGGGAGCTGGGTGATGAAGAGGCCTCATCGTCATCAGAAGAAGAGGGTTGCATCTTGCGCATGAGGCAGCAGGGGAGTCAGCAGGGTGGCGGCAGTGGGAGGTTGGGAGCTAAACGTGCCCGGGGTAGACAACCCAGTTCGCAGCAGCCTACCTCCCTGGAAAGCAGTGGTGCAGGTATTCATGGAGGTAGTGGCGGTAGCAGTCAGTTATTGCAGAATGTTGGGTAAAAATATGTAAGAGACAGCCAATGTTGTCCTAAGCTTCATTTGTCTGTATAAACTGTTAATGTTGAATGTATTTCTGTGATTCTGTTCCTTTAAGACAGCAGCCATTGTAATTGTGACATGATGCTGGAGTGAGACCCCCCCCCCTTTTTATGTCAGCCTGCCTGTTCTGCAGACAGAGTGTGAGCAGAGCAGCAGGAAGTGACGAGACAGAGAGCAGCAGCCATCTTAGCAAGTGTTGTATTGAACTGGTGTGGAGATTTTTCTGTACAGCTAAGCTGTATCTTGGTCCAGAGACAAACAGAGTGTAAAGAGACAACAGGACTAGTGAGTCCACGTGAAAGGAACTGTGCTCAGTGGCTGATCAGTGAGACTGACATTGTGACTGTGTATATGGATACCACAGATAGAGACTCGCAGTGCTGTTGATGTACTGGACAGCACCTGCTAAACCCCGGCTTACATCCCAGCTCAGTGTATGGATTCGGCAGGACTGTCAGTGTGCTGAGTGGAATCTGCTGTTGGATTACATTGCATTCATTGGGTTTCCCTGTTAAAGAGGACTTCATTTCTCCCAAGATCCTGATAACAGTGAGGAGAGGACGTTTCACTATAAAAGAAAGGAACGACTTTGGGCCCCACCGCGCGCTTCTACAGACTGTAAGCGGTCCACCTGGACCACTGGGGAAAAGGGGGTGCACCCAAATGTGATGTCAGGGTCAGTTAGGGATAGTTTTGAGTATATTGTTCATTCAGTGTCCATACTGCAGAAGTGGACAGAGTAAAAGTAGAAACCATTGCAGAATTTGCCTTGAAATTGTTCATGCTATATTGTATATTTTGCTTGTCTTTATCCCTGTCATTTTACCTTCAAATAGCCTTTATTAACTTATAGTAAATATATATTCTTTTCTTGAACTACCGCGTGTGCGTTCATTTCTGGTTGCGGAGACCAAACCACCTGCCTTGCTCTCGGTTCACACCTCAACTGTAATGTTCCGGTACTGCTTGTCCCGTTCCCTTTAATAGTCCTTGCAGGCTGAGATAGTATGGGCATTTACGTACGATGTAAAAAGGTATCTTCCCATTCCTTCCTTTATACATATTTCACAAGAGCCAGAACACACATGGAAAGCTATGTAGGCGTTGGCCTTTTCCAGTAAATTCACCACGGCCACCTTGTGGATGTTTTGTAAACTGCAACTGTCTATACTTTTCATTGTGATTTATGTCTGTGATTGCATCATCATATTGTGTTAATGTAGGGAGTGTCCTGTATAATCAGGTGACCTCCAGAATCAATCAGGCTCCCTTGATTGGCTTGAATGAGGGGTCGAGCTACAGCCCTCTCGGGAGAGGGTTGGAAACCTTGTTGGTCAGTGTGTGAGCAGGTCTGCACATGTGGGTGCAAATTGGAGGACATGCTAGCAAGTCAGGACTTGTATCAGTCTACTTCAACCAGAGATGTCTTTTCCTCTGTGCTCAGGTTTCTCCTCAGAGAGTGGTTTCCTCTGAAATCCCAAGTCTGCAAGTACTAAAGCCTACTGACCTGGGAACTCCACATGCATCTCTCTACAAGTAAGTCTTTGGGACGAAGATATATTAAAAGAGCCCATAGCTAGTCTGACAGAACTTGAGGGTCGCCCGCTGTCAACTCACCCGTTTTCTCTTATACATGGATGAACCCAGTTCGTTGAGGGATAACCCCCTGGATACAGGCCATCCTTCCAAGTATGCCAAAGTTCAGCTGCCCAAGTCAAATACCTACCAGTTAAACCAGTCGAAACACTGTTGTTCAAAGCTCTATCACCTGCTTAACTGGACACTATCTACAGTGATAACTGTATTTTATGTGGTGAGCTATTTCCTCATCTGTACATTTGTATTACTTCGTCTTGCTAGTAAAAGAGCATCGACTACCCCCGAGACCTGGTTGTCTGTCGTCATTGTCAGGTACCACGTGGGGGCGGGTAGTCGGGGACATCAAAAAGGCTTTTATGCACATTCGGGGTCAAGGTTCAGTCCACTGGGTAACTATATGCCCTCTTCATGCAGCTTCCACTGCCTTACTCTGCATCTTCCTCATGCTGCCACTGGGTCATTGTATGCCCTCCTCATTCCGCTGCCACTGGATCACTGTATGACCTCTTCATGTTGCTGCCACTTGGTCACTGTATGCCCTCCTAAGGCTGCTACTACCTCCACTTCTGCCACTGGGTCACTGTATGTCCTCCTCATGCCTCAGCCACTTCTGGGTCACTATATGTCCTCCTAATGCCGCTGCCACTGGGTCACTGTATGCCCTCCTCATGCCGTTTCCACTGGGTCACTGTGTGGCCTCTTCATGCCGCTGCCACTGGGTCACTGTATGACCTCCTCATGCTGCTGCCACCTCCACATTATGTCGCCTTGCCACTCTGTAGACACATATGTTGAATTGACAGACGACGGTGTAAAAGGAGTGCGCTCTTTCACTCTACAGTAGGATGTTGGGGCTCTGCACGGTTCTTTCTACCTGGCACTAACATGGACCTGTAAGGCTGGGTTCACACTTTAGTTAGTTGGTCAGTTTTGGCCCCGTAACTGTCCAAATAAGTGAAGTATGCAGCGGTTCTAAGAGTGACGCCTGTCATGTGCGTGTCATACTGACTCACAGTATTGTTTGACTACCACAGTAAGCTCCCTATGCGTGTTACTGCAAGGCACAGTGTTCTACACCACTATACAGGCTCTCTGAAGCTTGGAAATAAGTGTTTTTTTAGCGATATTCACCTGCAAATTAATTCTAAGCAAATTTTTTAGGAACTTCGAATCGAACTGCTGAATCGAACTTTTGAGAAATTCGCTCATCTCTATTCACTACGCTCCAAATTATTATGCAATTTAGATTTAATTGTCATAAAGATTAGATTTTTTGTTTTTCAATTAAACTCATGGATGCTATTGTGTCTCAGGGTTCTCTGGATCACTGAAATCAGTCTCAAACACCTGTGATAATTATTTGCCAGGTGAGCCCAATTGAAGGAAACCTACTTGAGACTAAGGCCCCACAGTGAACATGTATCACGTTTTTTTCTGCAGAATTTTTCATTGCGATTTCGCAGTTTTCCTCTGCGGACTTTCTGCCCCTATTATAGCTATACTACAGGTATAATTGACATGCTGCGATTTTCAAAAAACGCAAGCGTTTTTAAAAGCCTGGCTTTTCTGCTGCAGATTTTTTTCTGGAATGTGTGGATGGGATTAGCCAGTATCCCAACCATTTTTAAGGCACTGTAAAATGCTGCATTTTCGCATCTGGAGGCTTCAGCCTAAGAGGGATGTTACACATCCATATTAAGCAGGCCACAGGTTTTAAGCAACATGGGAACGAAAAAGTATCTCTCTGCTGCTGAAAAGCATCAAATAGTACAATGCCTTAGACAAGGTATGAAACCATTTGATATTTCACAAAAAATTAATTATGATCATCGTACTGTTGAAAAGATTTGTGGTTGATTCAGAGCAGGTAAAAGCATAATGAGAATGGTTTTTGACAAATTCAATGGATTAAAGTGGAACTTTTACCAGCTCAACCATTTCAGCGCAGTGGAATTTTTTTTCCATCCTTCACCATTCCCGAGCAAGAAGCACAATTAGTTTTGGTGCTTAATGTGCTATTTAAGCTCTGTAATATCAGAGGGGCAGTGTCACACAGGGAGGTGTGAATCTGACTAGAGATAAGCGAATCGAAGTTGCAGAAGTGGAATTCAATCCGAATTTCAGGAAATCTTCGATTCGCATGGAATTTGGATTACCTGATGCTTTGCGGTAACGAATATTTAAACACAAAAAAGGGCTAATAGCTAAGCATGAAAAACTCTGTAGATCATGTAAAACCATAGAACACCATAATAGCATGACCACAAAAAAATTATAATAAAATATAATTTTATTAACATAAATAATGAAACAAACATATATGGGGAGATAAATAATGAAGGAACACCATAATAACGATAGGGAGGGAAATGGGGGCCACAATAATAATAAATAGGGGGATATACACCGCTGGTACAAATAAATATGTGTAAGGATGGTTGAAAACAACCTATATAGCACTATATATGCATAAACATACCATAAACAGTATAATAGCCCAAAAAAAATCTACTGAAAACTAGAAAAATGGAAATAAATATGAACATAATAAGCCACCATTGTAACCTCACCTAGTCACACTCCACGAATATTTAGTAAGGACTTTTGTGACATCAGACGGTCACAAGATATTCTCTAGTAATTTGATTGGGTAGGCGTGTCTTTGCTTGTTAGCAGATCCTTCCACATGAATAAAAGTTGTCCGTGCTGGAGAGAGAGAAGAGAGAGACATGACCACGGCATCCAAGGGCTTCCGCCATTTTGCCGCCCACCCCGGCTCTCTGCAGACAGGAAATAGCTGTTTATTCACCGCAAATTAATTCAGATCGAATAGAATCATATCGGAAAATTCGGCGAAGTTGCCAAATCGAATTTTTGAAAACTTCGCTCATCTCTAAATCAGAGCTCCAATCAGGGCCAGCCAGTGTCAGAGCTCAGAATTATACCCCTTGCCTGCTCCTGCCTGACACCACCCTCCTGACATTACAGAGACTAAATAGCATATCAGGCACCAAAAATAAAGCTCGGGAACGGTGTGGGTTAGAGAGAAAATTCCAATTGTGCCAGAATCATTAGAGCAGCGACTATTATATTGATATAAAGAGCTGGACTTGTTGGAGACGGTGAAAAGTCCTCTTTAAGAGAGCAGCTGCTAAAATACCATTACCAAGTCTCCAAGAAATGAATGAAGAGAGCCACACATTCACAGCTACCTTTCCATTTACAACAGTCACAGGTCTGGAATTATGACTGAAAACTTTAAAAGAGCCCAAAAAGTTGCAATGGGGGATGATTTATCTAAAGTGATAGAAAACTAAAATGAAGCAGCTGCCTCTAGCAACCAATCCAGCTGTCATCTGTCCAAGGCCTTTTTTAAAATGCAAGTACTAATCTGATTGGTTGGTATAGACAACTGTTCCATTGTACCTTCCCATATACGATTATACAGTAAAGTGCCATCAGCCTTTCTGTGTGATGACCTGAAGCAACTATACATATATAGTGTCTATATACAGGGCAAGTGCAAGTACTGAGTATTACACAAAGCATACATTAAACATACATACATACACAACACTCACTCTTACAACACACATACATACTCATACACAACACATAACATCTAACCACTAAGTTTCTTATTCTTCAGTCTGGAGCCTTGAAGACCCTTGGCCTTGTAATGCACTCTAGTTTTTAATATATTAGTGTATGTGGGGATCAATTCCCCTCAATCATTTTGTCTCACCATATACAGGGCTGTGTAAATGTGCATGGCTCCTGAGAGAGCACAGTCTGAGGCTCCAATTATGGGTGAGCTACCTACCTCTGCTTATCCTTCGTCCTGTCCCTGAATGCTTAACATGTTTTTTAGTGTAGTTGTTGAATGGTTTATGTGGTTATTTTAATTAATGTTGTATTTCTGTCAGCTTCAACTAAATGGCAATTTTGGTCTGATGTTTTATTATTTTCACCCATATTGCTGGCATTCTTTGGATATCATATTCTAGAATTTTCTGAAATACCCAAACCTTTCTGTCTGGTGCTAACAATGATACATTGTTTTTACAAATGGCTGTACATCTTTGTGTATGGTAGTGGCAGAGCCCAGAAGAAAAAAATGTTTTAATCAATAATAAATAGTAACTTATTCTAATTACATAAAATTGCAATTTTACATAAAACACCTTCAATTATATGTAAAAAAAAAATGGTTGCTATACAGGCCCCTTAAATTAAATAAAAAAAATAGCTTTCCTGATTGTGAGGGCAAAATTATCCTACATATAATAATGGTAAATGCTGAACAATTCACTCTAATTAATGTATAAAGGCCCCTAGAAGGAAAAGATTAATTACATTACATCTTATTTTAGGTGAAATATACATGAGGAGAATGAAAATGAAGGCTTAGAACATGCCAATTAGAGAGAGTATTCATTCTACTGTATTTTATATTTCTATATTTTGTGCTGATAGGACATACAGTACAGACCAAAAGTTTGGACACACCTTCTCATTCCAAGAGTTTTCTGTATTTTCATGACTATAAAAATTGTAGATTCACACTGAAGGCATCAAAACTATGAATTAACACATGTGGAATTATATACTTAACAAAAAATTGAAAATATGTCTTATATTCTAGGTTCTTCAAAGTAGCCTCCTTTTGCTTTGATTACTGCTTTGCACACTCTTGGCATTCTCTTGATGAGCTTCAAGAGGTAGTCACCTGAAATGGTCTTCCAACAGTCTTGAAGGAGTTCCCAGAGATGCTTAGCACTTGTTGGCCCTTTTGCCTTCACTCTGCGGTCCAGCTCACCCCAAACCATCTCGATTGGGTTCAGGTCTGGTGACTGTGGAGGCCAGGTCATCTGGCGTAGCACCCCATCACTCTCTTTCTTGGTCAAATAGCCCTTACACAGTCTGGAGGTGTGTTTGGGATCATTGTCCTGTTGAAAAATAAATGATGTCCAACTAAACGCAAACCGGATGGAATAGCATGCCGCTGCAAGATGAAGTGGTAACCATGCTGGTTCAGTATTCCTTCAATTTTGAATAAATCCCCAACAGTGTCACCAGCAAAGCACCCCCACACCATCACACCTCCTCCATGCTTCACGGTGGGAACCAGGCATGTAGAGTCCATTCGTATACCTTTTCTGCGTCGCACAAAGACACGGTGGTTGGAACCAAAGATCTCAAATTTGGACTCATCAGACCAAAGCACAGATTTGCACAGGTCTAATGTCCATTCCTTGTGTTCTTTAGCCCAAACAAGTCTCTTCTGCTTGTTGCCTGTCCTTAGCAATGGTTTTCTAGCAGCTATTTTACCATGAAGGCCTGCTGCACACAGTCTCCTCTTAACAGTTGTTGTAGAGATGTGTCTGCTGCTAGAACTCTGTGTGACATTGACCTAGGGACAAGAATCTCTCACATTGAGGAGAGCACCAGTAAAGGTGTGTAGAGATTTTAATTGCCTTTTGCCCTCTACTTAGCATCTACATATCACAAGGCATTATGGGAAAGGAGCTGGGGAGCTCATGCGCCCTCTATTGGATGTAACAAATCCTCAATTTGCTTTTGACTCACCGAGCCTTGAGACAGCAAAAGGGATTTTAGCCAAGCCAATTTCACTTATCAAAACAAATTGAGGATTTGTTACATCCAATAGAGGGCGCATGAGCTCCCCAGCTCCTTTCCCATAATGCCTTGTGATATGTAGATGCTAAGTAGAGGGCAAAAGGCAATTAAAATCTCTACACACCTTTACTGGTGCTCTCCTCAATGTGAGAGATTCTTGTCCCTAACCCACTCATTGCCTCCCACTAAGCCAGCCAATTCACTTTGCTCTGTACTGATGAAGGACAACAATCCGGAAACAGCGCTGTATGCAGATAAGTGAAATTGGCTTGGCTAAAATCCCTTTTGCTGTCTCAAGGCTCGGTGAGTCAAAAGCAAATTGAGGATTTGTTACATCCAATAGAGGGCGCATGAGCTCCCCAGCTCCTTTCCCATAATGCCTTGTGATATGACATTGACCTGGTCTCTAATCTGAGCTGCTGTTAACCTGCGATTTCTGAGGCTGGTGACTCGGATGAACTTATCCTCCGCAGCACAGGTGACTCTTGGTCTTCCTTTCATGGGGCGGTCCTCATGTGAGCCAGTTTCTTTGTAGCGCTTGATGGTTTTGGCCACTGCACTTGGGGACACTTTCAAAGTTTTCCCAATTTTTTGGACTGACTGACCTTCATTTCTTAAAGTAATGATGGCCACTCGTTTTTCTTTACTTAGCTGCTTTTTTCTTGCCATAATACAAATTCTAACACTCCATTCAGTAGGACTATCAGCTGTGTATCCACCTGACTTCTGAACAACACAACTGATGGTCCCAACCCCATTTATAAGGCAAGAAATCCCACTTATTAAATCTGACAGGGCACACCTGTGAAGTGAAGACCATTTCAGGTGACTACCTCTTGAAGCTCATCAAGAGAATGCCAAGAGTGTGCAAAGCAGTAATCAAAGCAAAAGGTGGCTACTTTGAAGAACCTAGAATATAAGACATATTTTCAGTTGTTTCACACTTTTTAAGTATATAATTCCACATGTGTTAATTCATAGTTTTGATGCCTTCAGTGTGAATCTACAATTTTTATAGTCATGAAAATACAGAAAACTCTTGGAATGAGAAGGTGTGTCCAAACTTTTGGTCTGTACTGTATATTTCTATATTTTTTTACCAGTACATACCAGAAAGTCCTGGACACATCTTTTAAAATAGGGACTCTTTAAATCTTTAACCCCTTAACGCAAAATGACGTACCTGCACGTCATGGGAGTGAGTGCATAATGGCAAACAGACGTGCCGATATATCATTTTAATGTCACCTGCTCAGAATCGGAGCGGGTGACATCTAGAGAAGGTGTCACAGCTGATCGTGAGTGTTAACCCCTTAGATGCCGTGGCATCCAAGGGGTTCCGCTATAATAATGACCCCCCCCCAGCAAGATCGGTGGGTGCCGTTATGCATTTTCGACAGCCTGGGCTCTGGCCAGTGACCCCAGGCTGCTAGGACCCCCAAGTACCTGGCTGATCCTACAGGGACCTCTGGAAGTCAGCCTATGCGTCTCAAAATGCATCCCATCCTGCAAAAAAAACAGCCCTCATATGGCTACATCACCAAAAAAATACAGAAAATATAGCTTGTACAATGTGAAGACAAAAAACCCTAAAATTGCCAAATCATTAGAACATAACTGGCTGCGGCAGGAAGGAAATGTATAAGCTGCGCAAGCGTATATTAGGGTACACCCCAGATTTAGAGCTTACAAGGGAAAAGACACCAGAAGTGACCCCCAGAGTGACCCCCCAATCATAGGAGCTACTGGGGAAATAGTAGGGAATTTGGTGTTCCCAATGTACTCCACACAGCTTAAATATTCACTCTTCACCATCTGCTGTGCATTCACATCTGGGATATTCACTACACTGCTTGATAAATTCTTTGAGGGGTGCAGTTTTTCACAAGGGGATCACTCCTTAGGGGATTCCACTTTTCTGGCACCTTAGAGGCTCTGCAAACATGACATGGCGTCCAGATACCAAACATCTACACTCTGCACTCCAAAAGCCACATAGCGCTCCTTCCCTTCTGCCCCCTGCTGTGTGCCCAAACTGCAGTTTAAGCCCACATGTATGACACTGGTGTACCCAGGATAATGTACTTAATGTCATATCTGGGTATAAACTAATATTTGGGCACACAACCAGGCACAGAAGGGAGGAAGCGTTATTTGGTTTTGGGCGCACAGATTTAGACGGTTTGGTTTTTGGACGCCATGACACTTTTGCAGAACTCTTGAAATGCCAGTAAATTGGAATCCCCTGACATGTGACTCCATTTTGGAAACTACACCACTGAAGGGATTTATCCCAGGGTACAGTGAGCATTTTTAACCCCCAAGTGTTGCTATAATTTAATTTACAGAAATGAAAACGCAGCTGATTGTGAAAGGTGAAACTTGCAATTTTTCCAGGAATCCATAATTTCGGAGCGTAATATGTTGTGCCCGGCTTGTATCAGAGACAAATGCTCCAAAAGCTGTTGTGCCTGGGATACCCGCTTAACAGGTTTTGGAGTGTGTGTCTCTGCTGGGCAAAACATATCAGGTACTGAATTGGCGTATCTCTGGAAAAATTGCAATTTTCACTTTTCACTATCAGCTGCGCATTCATTTTTGGAAATTAAATTAATGCAACGCTCAAAGGTTAAAAATGCTCGCTTCACAATTTCATAAATCCCGTGAGGGGTGTAGTTTCCAAAGTGGGATCACAAGTCTGCGGATTCCACTTTACTGGCAATTCAGGGGCTTTGCAAAAGTGGCATGATGTCCAAAAACCAAAATAGCTCTCCTTCCCGGCTGTGCCCAAACAGAAGTTTATACCCACATATGACATTGTTATGTACGTTATCCTGGGTACACCAGTGTGATACATGTTGGATAAACTGCTGTTTGGGCACACAACAGGGCACACATGTAAATGAGCCCTGTGTGCTTTTAGACCACTAATTTAGATTGTTGGTTTTTGTCTCTGATGACACAAAGTGGGCGCAACATATTGGGCACTGAAATGGCATATTTCTATAAAAAAATTTAAATTTCACTTTGTACATTAATTTTTGGGAAGCAGTCTTGGGCTCAAAATTATAATACCCCTTGAGAAGTTCCTTGAGGGGTGTAGTTTCTAAAATGGGGCCACTTTTTGTGAGTTTCCATTGTATTGGTACTTTCAGGGCTCTGCAAATGCGACATGGCACCTGAAAACTATTCCAGCAAAATCTGCCCTCCAAAAGCCAAATAGCCCCGCCATGTACCCATACAGCAGATTACAACCACATATGGGATATTGCCGTGTTTAGGAGAAATTGTGTAACAAACTGTGGGTTGTTTTTTCTTCATTAACCCCTTGTAAGGATGAAAAATTTGAGACTAAATGGACGGTTTATAGGAAAAAATTTTTTTTTCATTTTTTAGGTTCCAATGCTAATAAAATCTGTGAAACAGCTGTGAGGTGAAAATGCTCACTATACCCCTTGATGAATTCTGTGTGGGATGTAGTTTCCAAAATGGGGTCACTTTTTAGGGGTTTCCATTGTATTGGCAATCTAGTTGCTCTGCAAATGCGACATGGCACCTAAAAAATATTCCAGCAAAATTTGCCCTCCAAAAGTCAAATAGCCCTCTTTCCATTCTGAGCCTCGCCATGTACCCATACAGCAGTTTGTAACCACATATGGGGTATTTACATGTTCAGGAGCAATTGTTTAACTAACTGTGGTGTGTTTTTTCTTCATTAACTTCTTGTATAAATTAAAAATTTGGGGCTAAATTGACAGTTTATTGGAAAAAAAGACATTTTTCATTTTCACATCCCAATGTTAATAAAATCTGTCAAACAGCTGTGGTGTCAAAATGCTCACTATACCCCTTGATAAATTCTGTCAGGGGTGTAGTCCCCAAAATGGGGTCACTTTTGGAGAGTTTCAATCGTTTTGGTACTCTGCAAATGAGACATGGCACTGAAAACTATTTCAGCAAAATCTTCTTTTCAAATGCCAAGTGTCGCTCCTTCCCTTCCATGTACTGCCGTGTGCCCAAACATCAGTTTACACTCACATGTTGATTATTTCTGTGCTCAGGAGAAATTGCATGAAAAACTGTGAGATGCATTTTCTCATTTAACCCTTTGTGAATGTGTTAATGAATGTATTATTTTTAAAAAATGAAATGTCTAAATTTCACCTCCATATTGTTTTAATTCTCGTGAAATGCTAAAAGGGTTAACAAACTTCTGAAATGCTGTTTTGAATTATTTGAGGACTGCATTTTTGAAAATGGGGTAATTTATGGAGGTTTCTAATATATAGGCCTTTATAATCCTTTTCAGAACTGAAGTGGTCCCTAAGAAATTAGTTTGGGAAATTTTCTTGTAAATCTGGAAAATCGCTGTTACACTTGTGAGCTTGTTAACATCCAAAATAAATGAAAGGACGATTAAAACATTAAAAAATGATGCCAAAATAAGGCAGAGATATGATAGATAACATTTAGTAATGTATTTGACTGGTATGACTGTCTGATAAGCAGAGGATTTCACATTTTGAAAATTGTGATTTTTTTTTTTCCAAATTTCTATCAAATTCCCTATTTTTTTTATAAATAAATACAAAAATATTGATCAATGTTTACCACTAACATGAAGTACAATGTGTCACGAAAAAACAGTCTCCAAATCACTTGCTTAAGTTAAAGCATCTCAAAGTTATTGCCATATAAAGTGACACATGTCAGTTTTGAAAAATGAGTCCTGGTCATTAACGCACTTTTAGGCCTGGTCCTTAAGGGGTTAATCTGTAATTTTATCACACTCTACTAATTTTACTATATACTAACACTACCAGAATATCTGCATATTATGCTTAGGCAGACCATCAATGTAAATTCATAGTATATAATCATATAACTTATTGAACACTCTCATTTTGAATGTTTTGTGCAAGTTTATTACTGTTACTTTGAAGTTTAGGTGCCATTTCACTTTTTTTATTATTGCGCATAGTGAACATTTGTAAAATACTTTATTAGTGGGGTGGGTTCTTAGCAGCTGAGCGTGATGGCTGCATAACTTTCCGGCTCCGGAGCTGAGCTCCTTCTGAGCGACTTAAAGAGCAGCTATTCTGTGGCAAACTTCCTTTTATAGGACATAGGAGTTGTGGATTCAATCAAAGTATGCCGGAACTTAACCTTCAATAAATTCACAAAGTAGCACATAATAGTGAAGTGGAAGGAAAATGATACATGGTTTTCAAAATTTTAATCAAATAAAAATCTGAAAAGTGTGACGTGCAAAAGTATTCAGCCCCCTATACTCTGATACCCCTAAATAAAATCCAGTGCAATCAATTTTCTTCAGAAGTCACTTATTAATTAGTTAATAGAGTCCAGCTGTGTGTAATTTAGTCTCAGTATAAATACTCCTCTTCTGTGAAGACCTCAATGGTTTGTTAGAGAACACTAGTGAACAAACAGCATCATGAAGACCAAGGAAATCATCAGACAGGTCAGAGATAAAGTTATGGAGAAGTTTAAAGCAGGGTTAGGTTATCAAAATATACAAAGCTTTGAGCATCCCAAGGAGCTCAATCCATCATCCAAAAATGGAAAAGTATTCTGCAACTGCAAACCTACCAAGACATGGCCGTCCACCTAAACTGACAGATTGAGCAAGGACAGCAGTGGTCAGAGAAGCAGCCAAGAGGCCCATGTTCACTCTGGAGGAGCTGCAGAAATCCACAGCTTAGGTGGAAGAACCTGTCCACAGAACAACTATGAGTCATGCACGCCACAAATATGGCCATTATGGAAGAGTGGCAAGACGAAAACCATTGTTGAAAGAAAGACATAAGACGTGCCATTTGCAGTTTGCCGCAAGCCATATAGGGGACACAGCAAAAATGTGAAAGAAAGTGCTCTGGTCAGATGAGACCAAAGTTGAACTTTTTGGCCTAAATGCAAAGCACTATGTAGGGCAAAAAAGTAACACTGCTCATCACCTTGAACATACCATCCCTACTGTGAAACATGGTGGAGGCAGCATCATGCTGTGGGGATGCTTTTCTTCAGCAGGGACAGGGAAGTTGGTCAGAGTTGATGAGAAGATGGATGGAGCTAAATACAGGGCAATCCTGAAAGAAAACCTGTTGGAGGCTGCAGAAGCCTTGAGACTGGGAAGGAGATTCACCTTCCAGCAAGTCAATGACCCTAAATATACAGCCAGAGCAACAGTGGAATGGTTTAGATCAAAGAATATTCATGTGTTAGAATGGCCCAGTCAAAGTCCAGACCTAAATCCCATTGAGCATCTGTGGCAAGACATGAAAATTGCTGTTCACAGACGCTCTCCATCCAATCTGGCTGAGCTTGAGCTATTTTGCAAATAAGAATGGGCAAAAACCTCATTCTCTAGATGCGCAAAGCTGGTAGAGACATACCCCAAAAGACTTGCAGCTGTAATTGCAGAGAAAGGTGGCTCTACAAATTATTGATATTGAGGGGCTGAATACTTTTGCACGCCACAACTTTCAGATTTTTATTTGATTAAAATTTTGAAAACCATGTATCATTTTCATTCCACTTCACAATTATCGGCTACTTTGTGTTGGTCTATCACTTAAAATCTCAATAACTTACATTTAAGTTTGTGGTCGTAAGGTGACAAAATGTGAAAAAGTTCAAGGGGTATGAATACCTTTGCAAGGCACTGTGTGTAGATAAGTAGATAAGACACAGAATCCACCAGTCACAAAATGTGATTTCACAGCTAATATAACCCCATATCTGCACAATGACTTCTGTACAAGTCACAGAGCAAACCTAGAAAACTTTTGTCAATAGGGTCTGTTCCAGATTATTGTGTTGTGTGGTTTACCTCCAGGAACCAGGAAGTCACAGACTATTTAAGGCTTAGTGGCAAGAGTTGGAATTGCAAGATTTTTGGGATTGTGTGTAACTAAAATGGGTTTATTGTAACTGATTTTCCTTTATAAAAAGTTTTAGTAATTTCCAAAATAAATATTATACTAATTATCTATTTATTAGACGTAGAATCCCCTACGTACAGATGTAGCAGTGTTAACCTGAACTTCTGCAATTGGCTAAACTTCTGCAG
This sequence comes from Leptodactylus fallax, assembly GCA_947044405.1. NCBI lineage: Eukaryota > Metazoa > Chordata > Amphibia > Anura > Leptodactylidae > Leptodactylus > Leptodactylus fallax. Next base: position 1,422,353 of record CAMRHE010000007.1, read on the forward strand.
CATGATATCTTATCACAAAAGACAACAAAAAACAATGAAAAGTTATTCATGGGAGTCAGTGTAACAAAAATGTACCCACACCATCAACCGCGGAAGTACAACTGTGATTGACAACCAGTCTCCTACGGCAACAGTTGAGATCAGAGATATCTCAGAATGCAGCATCATAACCCCCTTGATGCTGTCAGTAGTAACCATAGCGTCTAAGTAATCAAAACAAAACGCTGCTTTTGTTTTTCGTGATAGACCCATGCCAGCAAATGATGTAAAAAGTGAAAAAAATAAAACTAATTGCTTTTGTTTGCAATGATTAATCTATCCACAAAACAAATGTATATTTGCTACATGGACAAAAGTATTGGGACACCTACACATTACACCTACAGGAGCAGCACTGAAGTACAGTCATGGCCTCTGGTTTTTATGTGTGTTTGTCAGATGTTTTTATCACATACAGAAATATAATTGCATTCATATTATGAGTAACAGAAGCTTATATTGACAGTTAGAATGAGTTAATGCAGCAAGTCAATATTTGCAGTGTTGACCCTTCTTCTTCAGGACCTCTGCAATTCTCCCTGGCATGCTCTCAATCAACTTCTGGACCAAATCCTGACTGATAGCAGTCCATTCTTGCAGAATCAATGCTTTAATTTTGTCTGAATTTGTTGGTTTTTGTTTGTCCACCCGTCTCTTGATGATTGACCACAAGTTCTCAATGGGATTAAGATCTGGGAAATTTCCAGGCCATGGACCCAAAATCTCTATGTTTTGTTCCCTGAGCCATTTAGTTATCACCTTTGCTTTATGGCAATGTGCTCCATCATGCTGGAAAAGGCATTGTTGAGCGCCAAACTGCTCTTGGACGGTTGGGAGAAGTTTCTCTTGGAGGACATTCTGGTACCATTCTTTATTCATGGCTGTGTTTTTAGGCAAGACTGTGAGAGAGCCGATTCCCTTGGCTGAGAAGCAACCCCACACATGAATGGTTTCAGGATGCTTTACAGTTGGCATGAGACAAGACTGGTGGTAGCGCTCACCTCTTCTTCTCCGAATAAGCTGTTTTCCAGATGTTCCAAACAATCGAAAAGGGGATTCATCAGAGAAAATGACTTTACCCCAGTCCTCAGCAGTCCACTCCCTGTACCTTTTGCAGAATATCAGTCTGTCCCTGATGTTTTTTCTGGAGAGAAGTGGCTTCTTTGCTGCCCTCCTTGAGACCAGGCCTTGCTCCAAGAGTCTCCGCCTCACAGTGCGTGCAGATGCACTCACACCTGCCTGCTGCCATTCCTCAGCAAGCTCTGCACTGCTGGTAGCCCGATTCCGCAGCTGAAACACTTTTAAGAGACGGTTCTGCCGCTTGCTGGTCTTTCTTGGGCGCCCTGGAGCCTTTTTGGCACCAATGGAACCTCTCTCCTTGAAGTTCTTGATGATGCGATAGATTGTTGACTGAGGTGCAATCTTTCTAGCTGCAATACTCTTCCCAGTTAGGCCATTTTTGTGCAGTGCAATGATGACTGCACGTGTTTCTTTAGAGATAACCATGGTTAACAGAAGAGAAACAATGATGGCAAGCACCAGCCTCCTTTTAAAGTGTCCAGTGGTGTAATTCTTACTTAATCATGACAGATTGATCTCCAGCCCTGTCCTCATCAACACCCACACCTGTGTTATTGGAGCAATCACTGAAACGATGTTAGGTGGTCCTTTTAAGGCAGGGCTGCAATGATGTTGAAATGTGTTTTGGGGGATAAAGTTCATTTTCTAGGCAAATATTGACTTTGCAAGTAATTGCTGTTAAGCTGATCACTCTTTATAACATTCTGGAGTATATGCAAATTGCCATTAGAAAAACTGAAGCAGTAGACTTTGTAAAAATTTATATTTGTATCATTCTCAAAACTTTTGGCCATGACTGTACTAGGTTCAAATTCAACCAAGGATAACATCTGCAAATAGTTTGTGTGGGTTTCCGCCAACAATAACAACAATACTGATAAGGAATTCAGACTGTGATCCTAATATGGGACAGTAACTGACGATGTACGTAAAACACTGGGAGATATGTTAGTGCTGTACAAGTAAGTGAAAAAAATTATTAAAAAAACATAGGCATTAATATGGGATTGGTCACCTTCATTTTTGCAGCTAAAATGGCTTCAAGTCTTCTGGGAAGACCTTCTACATCAGGGGTGTCAAACTCATTTTCTCCGGGGGCCACTTCAGCCTCACGGGGTACCTTGAAGGGCCAAGATTATTTTACACGTGTATAAAAGTAACTTCTCCTTAACAGATAAGCGAGCTATTAAGGAGTAGTTACATTTGTACATTACTACTGTTACAATCAGCCCTTTGAGGTCAACCAGGAAGAACATAATGTATTGTTAAAACCTAAGACATTGGCATGTTACATACTATCCTCATCCTTTTCTGAATATATCAAAAATTAAGCACTATACAAATACTGTTTACCCCTGCAAACGGTATTATGCTCTATAGTTGCCTCTGCACACGGTATTACGCCCCACAGCGGCCCCTGCACACGGTATTATGCTCCATAGTTGCCCCTGCACACGGTATTATGCTCAATAGTTGCCCCTGCACACGGTATTATGCTCCATAGTGGCCCCTGCAATCCGTATTATGCTCCTTAGTGGCCCCTGCATTGGTATTATGCCCCATAGTGGCCCCTGCACACAGTATTATGTCCCATAGTGACCCCCCACCCATGAACTATTATTATACTCTGGGGTCTTTTCAGACCCCAGAGTATAATGATCGGAGACCCAGGTGGTGACAAACATAAAACCAGTGTTACTTACCTGGGCTCCGTTGCGCTCCCTGCGTTCGACCTTCTTCAATGTCGCACAGACCGGCGTCGCGACATAATGACGTCGGCCTGGCTCACGTGACGCCTGGGACGTCACCAAAGAAGGCCGAAGCCGGCTGGGAGTAACATCGGATCGCCGGAGAGGTGAGTAACTCTGGTTTTTATGTTTATCACCTCCCCTGGGTCTCCGATTATTATACTCCAGGGTCTGAAAAGCCCCCGGAGTATAATAATAGTAGTATTTGATGGGGTTCGCCGGCCGCGGCCTCACTTACCATCCCCGCTCCTGCACACAGCTGCTTCTGCGTTCCATAGCAGAAGGGGAAGCGGGGGGCGGCCACGACCAGCAGCGGGGATCGGTAAGTAAATAGGCCGTTACGTGCCGGGGATACTCCAGCAGGCAACGGCCTATTTATATATATAAAAAAACTTATTTCACCTACCTGCGATGTCTTCATGCAGCCGCGGCCTCCTCCTCTTCTTGTCCCCGAAGTCTGCGTGTCAGCGTAGGAGGCGCGATGATGTCATTGTATCCCCGCCTGCGCTGACATGCAGAGGCCTTGTAAACCAGCCCAGGACAGGTATCGCGCAGCTTTGTTTTTTTTTTTTTTTTTTAAGCGGCCTGTCCTGGGCTGGTTTACATTACATAATGTACATAGACAATAAAAAATGCCGCGGCCCTGCAGGCCAGATAAGTGCCGGGCCGGATAACAGAAGGCAGCGGGCCGGATTCGGCCCGCGGGCCTTGTGTTTGACACCTGTGTTCTACATGAATTTGTGGTTTGTCTGTAGGAATCTTTGCCCTTTTTTCACAATAGCATTTGTGGGATCAGACATGATTTTGGATGGGAGGGCTTGGTTGGCAGTCTACATTCTCATTCATCTCAAAGGTGTACCTTTGGGCAGTTAAATTCATCAGCACAAAATTCACTGAACCATGTCCTTATGTACCTTACTTTGTGCACTTGGGAACAGTCATGCTGGAACCAAAACAATTCAAACAAAGTTGGAAACATATAACTGTTGAATACTTAGTGTTATTTTAAGTCGCAAAAAAAATCGAGCAATATTAGACTTGAAGGTGGGGATCGCAATGTATCTCCATTCACTAACATGAGTGAAAGAATCACAAGGCGACCTAGTGGTCGCCGTGCAGCCCTAGCTTTGTACACTATTAGCCTTAGCACTCACCAACTTGCTCTGTAATTTTATGCAACCTGTGCTGTGGTTCTAAAATGGTTCTAAGAAGACCACTCACAGATGATTGTGGAATATTTTAGAGCAAAGAAATTCCACAAACTGACTTGTCCACATGGTGACATCCTATTACAGTGTAACCCTGGAATTTAGTGAGAGTGAGCTCTTTAGAAGGACACAGCCAAATTTTTAAAAACAGACGTTTCATTTTATGTGGCAATAACTTGATGCTTTGACTTTTCCAAGTGATATTGAGATTGTATTTTTGTGACATATTATAATTCATGTTAGTGGTATACAATGATTGGTATTTTTAACATTTATTTATGAAAAAATAGGATATTGAGTGAAATTTGGAAAAATTTACAATTTTCAAAATGTGAAATGCTCTGCTTTTCAGATCACCCAAATACATTAATAAATATTATCTACCATATCTATTGTCCTTTAATTTATTTTGGATGTTCGAAGGCTTACAAGTCTAACAACGATTTTCCAAATTTACAAGAATATTTCCCAAACCCATTTGTTAGGGACCACTTCAGTTCTACGAATCTAAAAGCCTATATATTAGAAACCCCTATAAATCACCCTATTTTCAAAACTGCACTCCATAAATAACTCACAACCACATTTGGGAGGTTTGTTAAAGTGTTTCAAAGGAATTAAAGCAATATGGAGGTCAAATTTAATCATTTCATTTTATTTTTTTCAAAAATATGTTCATTTAGCCCTGAAATTTACACATTCATCAGGGGCTAATGGAGGAAATGCATCACACAATGTATTATGTAATTTATCCCGGGCACAGAAATATCCCACATGTGGATGTTAGCTGCTATTTAGGCGCATGGCAGTGTGTCAAGGGGAAGGCACACCACTGGGCATTTGAAAAGCAGATTTTGCTGGTTTTAAGGTGTCATGGACTACCAGGGGTGAGGGACAACCTAAATAAAATAAAACCTTTATTAAGAATGATTAAAAGCAAAATGTGCTTGATAATAATATAAATATCAATATAAAAATACCCCAGTTCTGGATAATATTGTATCAAAGAACTAAAGTCAATATCTACACTTCACTGACCCCACTTACTCTCTATTATAGTCTTCTCCCCAGTTGATAATAGGTGGGGAAAACAAAATCATATACAGTTAGGTCCATATATATTTGGACACTGCCACAAATTTTGATTTTTTTTACCTGTTTGCTGAAACATATTCAAGTTATAGTTATATAATGGACATTGACATAAAGTCCAGACTTTCAGCTTTCATTTGAGGGTGTCCACATTAAAATTGGAGGAAGAGTTTAGGAGTTTCAGCTCCTTAACATATGCCACCCTGTTTTTAAAGGGACCAAAAGTAATTGGACAACTGACTCAAAGGCTGTTTCCTGGGCAGTTGTGGGCAATTCCTTCCTTATGTCATTCTCAATTAAGCAGATAAAAGGCCTGGAGTTGATTTGACGTGTGGTGCTTGCATTTGGAAGATTTTGCTGTAAAGAAAACATGAGGTCAAAGGAACTCTCCATGCAGGTGAAACAAGCCATCCTTAAGCTGCGAAAACAAAAAAAAACACATCCGAGAAATTCCTACAATATTAGGAGTGGCAAAATCTACAGTTTGGTACATCCTGAGAAAGAAAGAAAGCACTGGTGAACTCATCAATGTAAAAAGACCTGGACGTCCACGGAAGACAACAGTGGTGGACGCAGAAAAATTTCCATAGTGAAGAGAAACCCATTCACAACAGCAAACCAAGTGAACAACACTCTCCAGGATGTAGGCGTGTCAATATCCAAATCTACCATAAAGAGAAGACTGCATGAAAGTAAATTCAGAGGGGTCATTGCACGGTGCAAGCCACTCATAAGCCTCAAGAATAAGAAGGCTAGATTAAACTTTGCTAAAAAACATCTAAAATAGCCAGCACAGTTCTGGAAGAACATTCTTTGGACAGAAGAAACCAAGATCAACCTCTACCAGAATGATGGAAAGAAAAAAGTATGGCAAAGGCATGTTACAGTTCCTGATTAGAGATGAGCGAATTTATCAAAAATTCGATTCGACTGATTCTCCGAAGTTTCCAAAAAGATTTGCTCGATCCGAATTAATTTGCGGCGAATCGTGTTAAAAAACAGTTATTTCCTGGCTGTAGAGAGCCTCTATAGTGGTGTAGAACACTGTGCCCTGCTGTAACATGCATAGGGAGCCTGCTGTGGTAGTGTATGACACGCACATAACAGGCATTGCTCTTAAAACCACTGCACATTTGGCCAATTACGGGGCCAAAACTGACGAACTAAGTCAAGTGTGAACTCAGCCTTACAGGTCCATGTTAGTGTCAGGTATAAAGAACTGTGCAAAGGCCCAACATCCTACTGTAGTGTGAAAGAGAACACTCCTTTTACACCGTTGTCTGCTGATTCCACATAGATGTCTACAGAGTGGCAAGGCACCATAATGTGGAGTTGGCAGCAGAATGAGGAGGCCACAGAGTGGCAGGGCGATATAATGTAGAGTTGGCAGCAGCATGAGGAGGCCACAGAGTGGCAAGGCGACATAATGTGGAGATGGCAGCAGCATGAGGAGGCCACAGAGTGGCAAGACGACATAAGGTGGAGGTGACAGCACAATGAGGAGGTCACAGAGTGACAAGGCGACATAATGTGGAGGTGGCAGCAGCATGAGGAGGCCATACAGTGACCCAGTGGCAGCAGCATGAGGAGGCCATACAGTGACCCAGTGGCAGCGGATTGAGGAGGTCATAGAGTGGCCCAGTGGCAGCAGAATGAGTAGGCCACAGAGTGGCAAAGTGACATAATGTTGAGTTGGCAGCGGCAAGAGGCGGGCATACAGTGACCCAGTGGCAGCGGCATGAGGAGGGCATAAAGTGACCCAGTGGAAGTGGCATGAGGAGGGCATATAGTGACCCAGTTCCAGCGGCATGAGGAAGGCATACAGTGACCAGGTGGCAGCAGCATGAGGAGGCCATACAGTGAACCAAGGGCAGCAGCATGAGGAGGGCATACAGTGACCCAGTGGCAGCGGCATGAGGAGGACACAGAGTAGCAAGGCGACATAATGTGGAGTTGGCAGCAGAATGAGGAGGCCACAAAGTGGCAGGGCGACATAATGTGGATAAGGCAGCAGCATGAGGAGGCCACAGAGTGGCAAGGCGACATAATGTGGAGATGGCAGCAGCATGAGGAGGCCACAGAGTGGCAAGACGACATAAGGTGGAGGTGGCAGCACAATGAGGAGGCCACAGAGTGGCAAGGCGACATAATGTGGAGGTGGCAGCAGCATGAGGAGGCCATACAGTGACCCAGTGGCAGCAGCATGAGGAGGCCATACAGTGACCCAGTGGCAGCGGATTGAGGAGGTCATAGAGTGGCCCAGTGGCAGCAGAATGAGTAGGCCACAGAGTGGCAAAGCGACATAATGTGGAGTTGGCAGCGGCAAGAGGAGGGCATACAGTGACCCAGTGGCAGCTGCATGAGGAGGGCATAAAGTGACCCAGTGGAAGCGGCATGAGGAGGGCATACAGTGACCCAGTTCCAGCGGCATGAGGAAGGCATACAGTGACCTGGTGGCAGCGGCATGAGGAGGCCATACAGTGAACCAAGGGCAGCAGCATGAGGAGGGCATACAGTGACCCAGTGGCAGCGGCATGAGGAGGACACAGAGTAGCAAGGTGACATAATGTGGAGTTGGCAGCAGCATGAGGAGGTCATATACTGACCCAGCAGTGGCATCGGCATGAGGAGGGCATACAGTGACTCAGTGGCAGCAGCATGCGGAGGACATACAGTGAATCAAGGGAAGTGGCAAGAGGGGGGCATTCAGTGACCAAGTGGCAACGGCATGAGGAGGACGTAAAGTGACCCAGTGGCAGCGGCATGAGGAGGCCATACAGTGACCCAGTGGCAGCAACATGAGGAGGCCATACAGTGAGCCAAGGGCAGCGGCATAAGGAGGGCATACAGTGACCCAGTGGAAAGAGGAAGACAGAGAGTAGCAAGGCGACATACCCTGTTTCCCCCGAAAATAAGACAGCGTCTTATATTAATTTTTGCTCCCAAAGATGTGCTGTGTCTTATTTTCAGGGGATGTCTTATCGTTTTTTCAATGAAGAAGAATTCACATTTATTACTGAACAAAAAAATGAACATTTATTATATACGGTACTGTACAGTAGTTGTCATCACAAACCAGCATAACCAGACAAACTGTGAATCCTATCAAGAATTTCTTACTACCGTACCATTATTTCCATGAACAACAATTAACAGTATGGTACATTTACCAATATTTACAGTATTATGCCCCATAGTGGCCCCTGCACACAGTATCATATCCCATAGTGGCCCCTGCACACACTATAATTCCCCATAGTGGCCCCTGCACACAGTATCATATCCCATAGTGGCCCCTGCACACAGTATTATACCGGTATGTCCCATTGTGGACCACCCATGAACAATTATTATACTCTGGGGTCTTTTCAGACCCCAGAGTATAATGATCGGAGACCCAGGGGAGGATACAAACATAAAAAAACAACGTTGCTTACCTGTTTCTCGATCCGGTCCACTCTCTGCTGCTTCAGCCTTCTTCAATGCTAGACCAGGCCGGCGTCATGTGATGCGGGCCGGCGTCGCGACGCAAAGTGACGTCCCCAGCAGAATCGCACAGCAAGGACAGGCTCTGCTTCCCGACACCAGGAGAACGCTCACCACTGCACACTCATGCGGTACAACGCAGCGGGACAAAGGGGGACAAGGAAAGCAACAGGCTCAGGATGCTGAATGGTGAAGGTAGGGGACGACAGCAGTGTTACGATATACCGTATACCGTACCGGTATGTTCTGTTCGGTAATGCTGCGAAACGAAACGTCTCCTACGGTACGTCTTACTTTCGGGGGATGCCTTATATTGGGCAATTCTACAAAACCTCTCCTATGTCTTACTTTCGGGGGTGTCTTATTTTCGGGGAAACACGGTAATGTGGAGTTGGAAGCAGCATGAGTTTGTCATACAGTGACCCAGTAGTGGCAGCAGAATGAGGAGGGCATACAGTGACCCAGTGGCAGTGGCATGAGCAGGACATACAGTGAAACAAGGAAAGCGGCATGAGCAGGGCATACAGTGACCCAGTTGTAGCAGCATGAGGAGGGCATACAGTGACCCAATGGCAGCGGCATGAGGAGGGCATACAGTGACCCAGTGGCAACGGCATGAGGAGGACATACAGTGACCCAGTGGCAGCGGCATGAGGAGACCATACAGTGACCCAGTAGCAGAAGCATGAGGAGGTCAAAGAGTGGCCCAGTGGCAGCAGAATGAGTAGGCCACAGAGTGGCAAAGCGAAATAATGTGGAGTTGACAGCGGCATGAGGAGGGTGTACAGTCACCCAGTGGCAGCAGCATGAGGAGGCATACAGTGACCCAGTGCCAGCGGCATGAGGAAGGCATACAGTGACCTGGTGGCAGTGGCATGAGGAGGCCATAGAGTGAACCAAGGGCAGCAGCATGAGGAGGGCATACAGTGACCCGGTGGCAGCGGCATGAGGAGGACACGGAGTAGAAAGGCAATATAATGTGGAATTGGCAGCAGCAAGAGGAAGTCATACAGTGACCCAGCAGTGGCATCAGCATGAGGAGGGCATACAGTGACTAAGTAACAGCGGCATGCGGGGGACATGCAGTGAAGCAAGGGAAGCGGCATGAGGGGGACATACAGTGACCCAGTGGCAACTGCATGAGGAGGACATACAGTGACCCAGTGTCAGCGGTATGAGAAGGCCATACAGTGACCGAGTGCTAGCAGGATGAGGAGGGCATACAGTGACCCAGTGGCAGCGGATGAGCAGGATATACAGTGAATGAAGGGAAGCGGCATGAGCAGGGCATACAGTGACCCATTTGTAGCAGCATGAGGAGGGCATACAGTGACCCAGTGGCAGCGGCATGAGGAGGGCATACAGTGACCCAGTAGCAGCGGCATGAGGAGGGCATATAGTTACCCAGTGGAAGAAGCATAAGGATGGCATACAGTGACACGGTGGCAGAGGCTTGAGGAGGGCATACAGTGACCTGGTGGCAGCGGCATGAGGAGGCCACTCAGTGAACCAAGGGCAGAGGCAAAAAGAGGGGATACAGTGACCCGTTGGTAGTGGCTTGAAGAGGACAGAGACATAATGTGGAGTTGGCAGAAGCATGAGGAGGTCATACAGTGACCCAGCAGTGGCATCAGCATGAGGAGGGCATACAGTGACCCAGTGGCAGCGACATGAGGAGGACATAGAGTGAACCAAGGGAAGCGGCATGAGGAGGGCATACAGTGACCCAGTTGTAGCAGCATATGGAGGGCATACAGTGACCCAATGGCAGAGGCATGTGGAGGGCATGCAGGGACACGGTGGCAGAAGCATGAGGAGGGCAACCAGTGACCTGGTGGCAGTGGCATGAGGAGGGCATACAGTCACCCAATGGCAGCAGCATGAGGAGGGCATACAGTGACCTGGTGGCAGTGGCATGAGGAGGCCATACAGTGAACCAAGGGCAGCAGCATGAGGAGGACACAGTAGCAAGGCGACATAATGTGGAATTGGCAGCAGCAAGAGGAGGTCATACCGTGACCCAGTAGTGACATAGGCATAAGGAGGGCATACAGTGGCCCAGTGGCAGCGGCATGCGGAGGACATACAGTGAAGCAAGGGAAGTGGCATGAGGGGGGCATACAGTGACCCAGTGGCAACGGCATGAGAAGGACATACGGTGACCCAGTGGCAGCGGCATGAGAAGGCCATACAGTTACTGAGTGGCAGCAGGATGAGGAGGGATACAGTGACCCAGTGGCAGCGGCATAAGGAGGGCATACAGTGAACCAAGGGAAGCGGCATGAGGGGGGGCATACAGTGACCCAGTGGAAGCGGCATGAGGAAGATATACAGTGACCGAGCATTAGCAGCAGCATGAGGAGGCCATAGTGTGACCTGGTGGCAGCGGCATGAGGAGGGCATACAGTGACCCAGTGGAAGCGGCATGAGAAAGATATATATAGTGACCCAGCAGTGGCAGCAGCATGAGGAGGCCATAGAGTGACCTGGTGGTAGCGACATGATGAGGACATACAGTTACCCAATGGCATCGGCATGAGGAGGGCATGCAGTCACCCAGTTGTAGCAGCATGAGGAGGCCACAAAGTGGCAAGGCGACATAATGTGAAGTTGACAGCAGCATGAGGAGGCCATAGAGTGACTCAGTGGTAGCAGCATGAGGAGGCCATAGAGTGACCCGGTGGCAGCAGGATGAGGAGGCCATAGAGTGACATAGTGGCAGAAGAATGAGTAGGCCACAGAGTGGCAAGGAGACATGTAAGGTTGGCAGCAGCATGAGGAGGCCATAGAGTGACAAGGCGATATACAGTTGTGCTAAAAAGTTTACATACCCCGGCAGATTATTTTGTTTTTTTCGCCTTAATCCAGAGAATATGAATGATAGCACAGAAAGTTTTTCTCCACTCATGGTTAGTGGTCGATTGAAGCCATTTTTTGTCAAACTTCTGTGTTTTCTCTTTTTAAATCATAAAGACAGCCAAAAACATAAAAAATGAGCATGTTTACATACACTGGTCATTTTGGCCTGATAACATGCCCAGAAACCAAACCACGGTCTAGTAGACCAACCAAAATTTCAGCCACAACTGCCCGGAAAATTGTTTGGGATGCAAATAAAAACTCACACATAACATCAGCTGAAATACGGGACTCTCTGAAAATTATCGGTGTGGCTGTTTCTAGATGCACAATAAGGAGGCACTTGAAGAAAAATGGGCTGCATGGTCGAGTTGCCAGAAGAAAGCCTTTACTGCACAAATGCCACAAAAAATCTTGCCTTCAATACGCCAAACAGCACAGAGACAAGCCTCAAAACTTCTTGAACAAGGTAATTTGGAGTGATGAGTCATGGATTGGAGTGATGAGACAAAAATAGAACTTTTTGGCCACAACCATAAATGTTACATTTGGAGAGGTGTCAACAAGGCCTATGATGAAAGGAACACCATTCCTACGGTAAAGCACTGAGGTGGATCACTGATGATGGGGGATGTGTGAGCTTCAAAGGCACAGGAAACTTGGTCAAAGTTGAAGGAAAGATGAATGCAGTACGTTATCAGCAAATACTAGAGGCAAATATGCACTCATCAGCCAGGAAGCTGTGCGTGGGACATTCTCGGACGTTCCAACATGACAAAGATCCAAAACACAAGGCCAAGTTGACCTGTCATTGGCTACAGCAGAAGAAAGTGAACATTCTGAAGTGGCCATCTCAGTCTCCTGACCTCAATATCATTGAGCTACTCTGGGGAGATCTCAAGCGCGCAGTACATGCAAGACAGCCCAGGAATTTACAGGAACTGGAGACTTTTAGCCAAGAAGAATGGTCAGTTTTTCCATCTGAGAAAATAAAGAGACTCATCCACAACTACCACAAAAGACTTCAAGCTGTCATTGATGTTAGAGGGGGCAATACACGGTATTAAGAACTAGAGAATGTGAACTTTTGAACATGCTCATTTTGATGTTTTTGGCGTCATTATGATTTAAAAAGAAAACACACAGAAATTTGACAATAAATGGCTTCAACCAACCACTAACCATGAGTGGAAACAAAGTTTAGGTGTTATCATTCATATTCTCTGAAAAAAGGCCAAAAAGCAAAAACATCTCCCGGGGTATGTAGACTTTTTAGCACAACTGTAATGTGGAGGTGGCAGCAGCATCAGGCATTGGTGGTTGGAAATCATGGCTGATCCACGCCTGATTCATCTTGACAAAGGTCAGTCTCTCCACATTTTGGGTGGACAGGCGAGTTCTCCTTGGGGTAACTATGGCCCCCGCCGCACTAAACACCCACTCTGATGCCACACTACTGGCCATGCAGGACAGCTTTTCCAGGGCAAACTCAGCCATTTGCGGCCACAAATCCAGATTGGCTGCCCAGTAGTCCAGCGGATCTTCGATGACGGGTGGCAGGGGCACTCTAAGTATGCCACCACTTGCTGGTTCCGGTTCTGCTCTGTGTCTAGCTACTGATGAGCAGTTTCTTCACTATGCGGGTGAAGAAAGATGCTCATCAGCGACTCTAGGCTCAGGCTGCTGATGAAGCTGATACTGCTCCTGCCCCCCCCCACAGCTGCCATGGCAGTGCAAGGTGGCCGGACTTGCGAGAGGATGGACGATGGCGCGGATAGGCAGCGGCCAACTTGCTACATAGGATGTCTCTATAGTAGTTCAGTTTGTTCTCCCTCTCAACGGGTGTAAAAAAAGGCCCACATTTTTGACCTGTAGCAAGGGTCTAACAGGGTGGAGAGCCAGTAGTCATCCCTCTGCGGAATGGTGACAATTCGGCTGTCACTACGCAAGCAAGCATGCATTGGGCCATTTGTGCAAGTGACTCGGAGGGACTCCCTGCATCCATCTCCATTGCATACTGCCACAGTGTGTCAACTGCCTTGTCTTCCTCATCTCCCTTTTGCTCTTCTAGCTGCTCTTGCTCCTCCTCTCCTGTCCCCCCATGTAGGGTCAGACTGGCCCACGGGGGGATTGGTGAATCCCCCGGTGGGCCCCGTGTCTTTAGGGGGGCACTACCGGACCTCCACTGCAATTTTTTTTTTTATAGGCAGGGGAGGTGCTGTAAGACCCCAAATTCTCTTACCTCTCCCCGCTCCAGGCCAGGGCTCCCTATGCATCGCATATCATGTCATGATGACGTAATGTGCAATGCACAGGGCCCAGGTTGCTGCGGGAAGAGGACAGGCCTCGAGCAGGAGCGGGGTGAGGTAAGTGATGCTGCCAGGTTCTCCCCGGTTTTGTGATCCGGCTCGCAAAATCGGGGAGAAGTGGCGCCGCCAACCCGGTTTTGATACTAGTAAAGCAGAAAGCTACAGGCTTCCTGCTCTACTGCTCACAGACTTGTAGGCCACAGATCCTATTGAGCCTGTGGCTTATAGGCTAAGCTCTGATACTTACCTATGCAGCATCACAGAGGCTACTGCTTTTAATTGTTTGTATTTTGTGCCTCTGGGATTGTGTTGGTATGTTCCGTTCTATGTTAAATGTGATTGTTATGCAGCTATCCTCTGTGTTTTCCCCCCTGCATTGTTCAAACCTTGCCTTGGTTCAGCCCTGGCCTATCACAGGACACTGGGCGGGGTTGTAAGGAGACCTAGTCTCCCCGGCGACGGTTGGTCTTTAGTCTGGTGTGTGCAGTTAGCTGGAGAAGGTCAGCCTATGGCCTAAAGGAGGAATAACATCAGCCCCAGGCTCATCCAGAGACAGCCCTGAGCAAGGGAGAGTAGCTGTCTAAACTGATGGCCATTTTTGGTACCAAGCCGTGAGGAGCAGGAGAGGACCCTGACAGGAGTTCCACGTTTGGGCCTAGACTTCAGGTAACCAGATCCCTGTCAGGACTCCCTGTGACTCCATCCCCAGTATACTTGGCTGAGAGAGGCATGAGAGGAGGAGTAGTGGTGGACTATATTACATAGCCTGTAACATCCCTGGGCATCTTCCTAGAACCAAGGCTGGGGGGAATTGAACATTCTACTACCAACCCCATTCAGAAGCTTCCGTTACCTGTTTCCAGTTGTTTCAATAAAAATGGTTTTCCTGGTTCAACTGCACTATGACTCCTGAGTCGTGCCTGCTATAACATCAGTGCCCTTCCGACCAACACCACACCGGCTCAGAGAGGAGTGGTCCCCTCCCCAACTGGAAGCGCCCCAGGGGAAAGAACTACTACCACTGCAGGACCCCCCTTGACTTTGTCCAACCCAGGAGTGGGACTGGAGTGGTTGGTGAGTGTGCTCAGCCTAGTAAGTGGCACATCCTCAACCACTACAACTCCCATCCTTCGGTCCCTTCCATCTGGGTTGCAGCACCTAACTGTTCTCTGGTGCCTCCTGCTTCTTCCTTCTCCAAGCGCACATGACGTCACATTACTGCGCCATGAGCAAGAAGGATCGGGAGGCGACAGGAGAAGACAGGTAAGTAATCACCCAAAACTGCTATAGGGGGGACCAGTGAAGGGGCTACTGTATGGGCCATACAGTGGCCCCTTCACTATCCCCCCCATATAGTTTCCCCTGCACTAGTCCTCCCCTATAGTGGCCCTTGCACTATTCTCCCCCCATAGTGGCCCATGCACTATTCTCCCCCCCATAGTGGCCCCTGCACTAATCTCACCCCCTATAGTGGCCCCTGCAATATTCCTCCCATACAGTGGCCCCCTCACTCCCCCCATACAGTGGCCCCTTCACTGGTCCCCTATACTGTATGGGGACCATTGATGGGGCCATTATATTGGGGGGGAGTGATGGGGGCTAATATCCTGGGGGACATTAAAGGGGTTATCCAGGCAGGGCTGGCATTAGGGGGTGGCAAATTGGGCAATTGCCCAGGGCCCCGTCCCCGAAGGGGCCCCTGGAATGCGGAGTCTGATGACCCGGCCATATCAGTAACAGAAAGGGACCCAGCGTCATGTGCCACAGGGCCCCTTTCCAAGGTGAGTAAAAATAACAAACATTTTTACTCTCCTGTCCTTGCTGTCCGATGTCATCTTCTGGTGTTCTGGACATCACCGCTGAGGCCTGGCGGTCAAATGGGGTGTGCTCACGTTACCGCTGAGGCCCAATCACAGGCCTCAGCGGTGACGTTCAAAACGCGTGACGTCAGCCGCAAAGAAGAGGAAGTCGGCGCCGGAGGGGATAGCGGAGCAGTGCGAGGAGGCCCAGGAGAGGTAAGGTAAGGTAAGGTGAGTATAACTGTTTGTTAATTTCCCTTACCTCCCCTGGGCCTTTGATTATACTCTGGGGTCTGAAGAGACCCCAGAGTATAATATAATAATAGCACTAAGGGAGTCTGTGGGGCCACTGTGGAGCATTATACTGGTGGGCCCCTCTGGATAGCCTATTATAGTGTGTGGGGCCATTGTGGAGCATTATACTGGGGACCCCTCTGGATAGCATATTATACTGTGTGGGGCCACTGTGGAGCATTATACTGGGGAAGGGGCCCTCTGGATAGTATATTATAGTGTGTGGGGCCACTGTGGAGCATTATACTGGGGGCCCCTCTGGATAGCATATTATACTGTGTGGGGCCACTGTGGAGCATTATACTGGGGGGCCCCTCTGGATAGCATATTATAATGTATGGGGCCTCTGTGGAGCATTATAATGTGGGGGGAGCTCTGGAGAGCATGTTATATTCTGTGGGGCCATTTTGGAGCATTATACTGGGGGGCCCCTCTGGAGAGCATATTATACTGTGTGGGGCCACTGTGGAGCATTATACTGAGGGAACCTCTCTGGGCAGTATATTATACTGTGTGGAGGCCATTCTGGAGCATGTTATACTGTGTGGGGTCACTGTGGAGCATTATTCTGGGGAGGGCATCTGCAGAGCATATTATATTGCGTGGTGCCACTGTGGGGCATTATTCGGGGTGGAAACTAAGGAGCATTATACTAGGGGGCCCTCTGGGGACTATATTATACTGTGTGGAGCATTATACTGGGGGAAACTCTGAGGAGCATAATATATTGCGTGGGGCCACTGAGGCGCAAAATACTGGGGGTAAGCACTGTGGAGCATTATACTAGCAGGGACCCTCTGGGGAGCATATTATACTATGGGCCACTGTGGAGCTTTATACTGAGGGGGGAAGGGGCAGTGTGGGGAGCATGTTATACTGTGTGGGGCCACTGTGCAGTGTATTATATTGTGTGGGGCTTCTCGGGAGCATATTATACTCTGTGGGGCCATTGTAGAGCATTATACTGGGGGGACTGTGGGGGACCACTGTGGAGCAGTATACTGGGGGAACCCCTCTAGGGGGTATATTATACTGTGTGGAGGCCATTGTGGAGCATGTTATACTGTGTTAGGCCTCTGTGGAGCATTATACTGGGGGGCACTGTGGGATGCATATTATACTGTATGGAGCATATTATATTGTGTGGGGCTTCTGGGGAGCATATTGTACTGTCTGGGGCCGCTAAGAGGTAGTATACTGTGTGGAGCCTTATATACCATGTGGGGCCACTATGGGGGGGCTCAGGGGAGTATTTTATACTGTGTGGGTCCACTGTGGAGCATTATATACCATGTGGGGAAACTGTGGAGGGCTCAGGGGAGCATTTGATATCGTGGAGCATTATATACCATGTGGAGCATTATACTGTGGGGGGGGGCTCAAAATCCCTGCTGGCAGCCCTGTGTGCTATGTCTGCATCGCAGCTCTCTCACTATAATCTTGCACATACTTGTAGTGCTCCATGGCCATGTCATTCTCCATACAGTACTGTGCATGAATTGGCCATGGAGTTATTGGGGCCTGTACAGTATTATAGGGGCTGACTATACTGGGAACATACTCAGTAACACCAGATTGTCAGCACATATGTAAGGTTTCAGTGAAGGAGTCGGGGTGTAGGCTATTAGCAGGAAGCTGCTAGGTGGGGCCTCAGAACAAGTTCCTCTGGTGGGCCTAAGGCCCTTCAGTCCGACACTGTATAATGGAGAACTATTATATATAAGGGGGCTCTTATTTATAAGGGAGGAAGTATTATATATAAGGGTGGGTTACTATATATAATTGGGAAACTTAAATATGAGGGGGCTATTATAAGGGGAAACTATTATTTATAAGATGGGCTATTATTTATAAGGGGGGAACTATTTTATATAAGACTTCCATTATAAGAGGGCTATTAGTGATAATGGGGACAATTATTTATAAGGGTAACTATTATTTATGAGAGGGCTATTATTAATAAGGGAGCAGTATTATTTTTACGGGGTGATTGTTACTGATAAGGGGGAATATTACTGCTACAGGGCACTATTTATCATTTATAAGGGCGCTATTACTGATAAAGGTGTAATATTATTTATAAGCAGGGGCTATTAATTATAAGGAGGCGCTATAACTGATGACTGGGTGCAAAAATCTATTAGACGGCAGAAAGGTGCTCATTTGAATTGTGTGTGGTAAAATGGGGCTTGTTATTACTTTTTTCTTGGCAGAAAGGAGGCGTTATTATAGGGGTTGCCACTGGAAGATGATGGTTGTTTGCATATCAGCATTTGGGGCCCCACTTTTAATTTTGCCCAGGGCCCCACTTTGTCTAAAACCGGCCCTGTATCCAGGATAACTTTTTTTTTTTTAAATTAGGCCGGGACAGGTGAAAAAAACCCCCAAAACTTACTCTTCTGTGCCCATTGTCTCCCAGCGTGGTTCCGTCCTGCAGCTCTGTTGTTTTCTTCCCACTGAACATGACTACCTGTGCCTGTGACGACTTCTGGCCAAAGAAAACAGCCAGAAAATTATGCTGGACAATCTCTTTAAATTGTGAGGCATTAGGGGGGAATATTAAAGGGGTTGTCCAGGCAGAATTTTTTATGATTTATCCTCAGGATAGGCCATAAATACCTGATCTATAGGGAGCCCACCCCGGACCGATCAGCTGTACGGAGCTACTTCCGGCGCCCGTCCTGTACACAGTACAGGGCCAGAAGCAGAAAGCTCTGTCCACTGAATATTAGCCAGGCACCTTCACTACATCTCAGCACATATTAAAGTCAATAGGAGCTGAGCTGTAGTGAAGGCACCGGGCTTCTATACAGCGGATGGAGCTTTCTGCTTCCGGCCCCATATTGTGTACAGAACGGGCACCAGAAGTGGCTCCATAGAGCTGATGGGGCCGTGTGTCAGCCCCCTAGCTATCAGGTATCTATGGCCTATCCTAAGCATAGGCCATAAAAAAATTTAACCCTGGACAACCCCTTTATTATACCCCATACAGTTTAACGTACCCCCCACTGGATGTCAGCCTCCATCACTGCCCCCACACAATATCATGGCCCCATTACTGTTCCTCATACAGTATGGGGGACCAGTGCAGAGACCACTGTATTGGGGGCCATTAAAAAAAATTGGCCCAGATAACCCCTTTAAAGAGGTTGTCCATAAATTGGAGCAACCACTGTGGCAGCCGCTAGGGAGGTGTAAAAAATTTTTTTAAAAAAAGCATACTCACCTGTTCCCAGCACCCCGTTGTCCCTTGCCTGTGTCTGTTCGGTCTCATGGCGGCGCCTCCTTTCTGGAAATCCTGTACCTAATTGGTCTTAGCGATCACATGAGGTGCAGGACTCCCAGCAAGAAGGCACCGGCACGAGACTGAATGGATACTGGCAGCGGACAACGGAGTATGCTTTTTTTTATTTATCTGTTTTTTGGGGTTTTTTTTTACACCTCCTGTTCGCCACATGGTTTGCTCCAATTCCTGGACAACCTCTTTAAAGGATTTATCCATCTTTCTAATATTGATTGTCCTTACGTTAGGCCATCTATATTACATCTGCGGGGGTACAATAGCCAGGACCTCTGCAGATCAGCTATTCAAGGACAATGCGGCTACAGGTAATGGTAACAATTCTAGGAGCCATGCTGTTCACTTGCCATACAGAGTGTAGCTTAGTTTAGTTTAGTTGTAGTTTAGGTAGTGCAGTGGTGCACATCGTATGGCAGGTGAACAGCATGGCTCCCGACATGTTATTTCCTTTATCCGCCCTGTCTCGGTACAGCTGATCTGCAGGGGTCCTGGTGGTGGGCCTTTACAAACAATTCCACTGGTGGGCCCTAGACAGCCCAGTCCGACATTGCACCCATGTGGAAAAACCACCCATTTTTCTACACATTGCTAGTGCTCCAATGTTCGCCTCCTCCTTCTCCTCCAGTTCATCCCCTACAAGGCTCATGTGGCCGTGAGATGTAGGCGCCACGTCTCCAGTCCCTGACCAGCAAGATTTACAAGCATCTTTTCCAGTATATGAATCAGTGGAATGACGTTGTTCATCTCGTGGCGACTGACTAATAAAGTGGCCTCCTCAAAGGGAACAAGCAAACGGCAGGTGTCATGCATGAGCTGCTACTGGCTAACGTTGAAGTTACCTAGGGGAGTACCTCTGTCCGCTTGGATCATCAAGAAATTGTTTATGGCCTTTCTCTGTTCGTACAATCGGTCAAACATATGGAGAGTTGAATTCCAACGGGTGGAAACATTGCATATCAGCCTATGTTGTGGGAGGCCGTTCTGCCACTGCAGCTCAAGAAGGGTGTGCTTGGCAGTGTACAAGTGGCTGAAGTGCATGCAAAGTTTCCTTGCTATGCAACTCTCCTTGACGCAGCGCCAACACCATGTTCTTACCATTGTCGGTCACCATGGTTCCAATTTTAAGTTGTCTTGGAGAAAGCCAGGATTCGATTTCTTGATTGAGGACACAGAGCAGTTCTGTTATGATTCAGAAACAAGGTAAGGAATGTATTGGTCTACAGGAGAGCAGCAGCAAAAATGGGCTGACAACTGCGAGCAGTAGAAAGTGCTACTTAAACGCAAAACACTACTGCGAGCCAAGACCGGCCTCAGACGCCTTCACCAGAGGACCTCGCAAGAAGAGATGGATTTTCGCTGAATCTGAAGACCGGAATTGTCACCAGAACAGAAAGTGTATCACAAATAAATGCACTGCAGCAAAAGCCTACACCAAATCCACACACTACTCACAGGGACAGAGAAAACAGAATGGTCGACAATCACGATTCAGCAGCTGAGGAGGGCAACACAGATCCAAATCACGAGACGAAGAAAAATCCGGGAAACAAAGCCAATAGTCAGAACCGATCAGGAATGCCAGAACAAAATCGCAAGACAAAAGCCAGGTATAGGAGCAGTGAAATCAAAGTCAGGCGCTTAGCAGGAGTTTAAGAAACTGATAGCCAGCAAAGCTGAGTGAGGAGGGAGTGGTTTAAAAAGGCCTGCTCAGGAAGCTTCCCTATGTTGTCATGGCAACCTTAAAGCAGCAACCACCAATCCTTCTTTATGTTGACCTGACAACTTTAAAACAGCAACAACAGATGTAACATCCCTGACAAGTTCCTCCCCGGTGTGACTTCGTTCCCTCAGGCAAATGAGGTGTAGTACAGCGTGACACCGCTGTGCCCTGCACATGTGGTATGCTGGAGGAGCACTGTGAATTTTCCCTGCAGTGGAGGCTGAGGACACAGTGGAGGATGAGGCGGACACTGTTGCAGGACCAACAGTGTGAGAACATGGAGGTGGAAGCTGACTCACCTGTCCAAGTTGCTGATGTGTCTGGGCAGGAACCACATTAACCCAGTGGGCCGTAAAGGACATATATTGTCCTTGACCGTAGTTACAGCTCCACACATCGGCGCTGCCGTGCACTTTGGCAGACACCGACAGGCTCAAGGACTGGCCCACCTTCTGGTCTACATATTTGTGCAGGGCTGGTACTGCCTTTATGGCAAAGAAATGACGGCTTGGGACTCTCCACCTCGGCTCGACACATGCCATCAGTTCTCTGAAAGGTGCAGAGTCCACCTCTTGGAAAGGGAGTGACTGCAGCACCAGCAACTTAGACAGGAGTATGTTCAGCTTCTGCACTGTTGGATGAGTTCACACATTCTGTTGTCTCTTCGAAATCGCTTCGGTGATGGATTGCTGACGCAATGACTGACTAGTAGGAGGAGCAGGAGCATCACGACCAGCAGATGATGGGAAGGACACACAGCTTCCTTCGGCTGAAGTGGTGGAGCCTTGATTGGCTGAAATGGGGTGCATGCCACTGGGTGATGCAGCGGCTACTGCAGCAGGCTGGACCACCACATTGGACCCACGGTTCTCCCAGGCCACTGTATGGTGACGCGCTGCATAAGTTGACGCAGGGCTCTGGTTCCAATATTGGCACCCTGGCCATGCTTCATCTTCTGCCTACAGATTACACATATGGCCATGTTCACCTCCCCTGGCAGCTTAAACAAAAAACTGCCACATCGCCAAGTAGATGATTTTACCCCCCAAAACTCCGCACTAACTGACTGCTGCTGCCACTGCCTCCTTGAACCCCTGCACCACTGCTTCCCGGGCGGGTAGGCTCCTGCGAAGCGGGTGGTCTACCCCAGGCACGTTTGGCACCCGATCTCCCACTGCTGCTACTCTGCTGACTCTGCCACTGCCTCTTGCACAAGCTGCCACCATCTTCTCCGGATGATGATGAAGCCCCGTCACCCAGCTCCCAATTGCGATCAGCTACATCGTCATCCACTACTGTCATCCACTGCAGTTCACTGATGTACTCATCAACGGTCTCTGAGCCAGGAGACTGACCGCTCGCAACTCCAGCTCCCACGCCACTCTCCTCATCACTACTTGCCCGCCGACTGCAGGAAACGGTGGATGTCTCCCCCACATCTTGGCTGGGCACTAGCTGCTGACTGTCCTGTAGTAGCTCCTCCTCACTGTATAGTGGATCTGAGCCCACAACAAGAGTATTTCTCTGACTGAGGAAACAGAAAAAGGACATTGGCCTGTTGAGGACACCTGAGAGGCTATGCCAAATAAGGGTTGTGTCTGACAAACCCACCGACTCTTGGCTAGGGATGCCTGATGTAACTTGGAATGAAGTGGATGACCATTCTACAATGGTTGGGTTGCTGGTCGAGACACGATCGCTAGCTGACACTGGTAGCTCAGGTCTCTGTAAGTTACCCCTGCTGCCACGCCCCTTTACTCTGCTGCGACCTGTGCCTGCGCCAGACACATTTAGGCCTGTGCCCCTCCCCTGTGCAGGACCTGTCACTTCTCTGTCTGATATACTGTTATATCAAATAAGTAAATGAAAAAGAAAATAATACAGGGCAAAAAGGCCTGTAATTTTTTACCTACAACACACAACGGCGAATAAGCCCCTTATTATTTTCCCCAATAATAAACGCCTTTGAAAAGACGTTATAACAGATCAATGCACAGATTACTGTATGTGAATTATGTTTTTTTGCCAGTCGTTCACGACAAAAGGCCTGTGATTTTCTACCTTCAAGACAATGGGGAATAAGCCACTTTATTTTTTTTCCCAATAATAAATGCCTTTGAAAAGACGTTATAACAGATCAATGCACAGATTACTGTATAAAAATTCAGTTTTTTTGCCACTACTGTACTGCAAAATGCTTGTAATATTCTACCTTGAACACACAGCTATGATCTATTGCAAACCTGCAATGAATAGCGGTATACAATGGCAGTGAGTACTGCAATGTGTAGTACGATTGTTGCTATTACTGATGCTGCAGCCACCCCAAATGAACACTGTTCTGCTTCAATTTTCTTCTGTAAATTCCTCCCTATCCTTTCCCTACAGTTCTAAGGCTCTTTCCCTGAACCTCTATCTGTTTTCTAAGTCTTTCCCTAGTGCCTGCTGACGTCTCTCCTTGCACTAACTACGATGTGAAATGACTGAACCTAAAATGGCTGCGGGTATAAAGGAATTGCCAGTTGAGAAATTCCCCAGTGCTGCTGCAGAACCCTGGGGGGAGGGGCACAATAAGACAGTGAGCTCTAAAGCTGAACCCCCCCCACTGTCCCTGACTAACTTGCCTGATCTGTCCTAGGCAACAGCCAGCAACTGCTTGACAGTCCCTTCATTAATATAGGTGACAACACAGAACGCAGAAAGGACAAACAACAACAAAGGGAGGTCAGCTAGCCAAGGGGTCAGTAAAGTCGAGCAATGCAGTACAAAATCACAATCCAAGAGAATAGTCAAAGACAAAACCAGAGGTCAGGAATAGAAATACAGGAAATAGCAGAAAAGGAGCTAGCAGGGACAAGTCACAAGACAGAATCAAAAGCCAGGGCGACGACCTGTTTATAGAAAGTCAGGACCTGCCCCTGACTAGATTGGTAGACTGGCTGTCAATCACACAGGCAAGACTGAGATTAACTATTAGAGCAGCAGAGAGAAACAAAGGTGCAGGAGACAGGTGTAGCTAAAAGTCAATTACATAGTCTAGGACAGTGTTCAGACTGAGCAACAAGAATCTTAACCAAGGAATCAAACTGAAAACACGCCTCCTGCGCCTCAGCGTGCGAGCGGAGGGTGGCGCGGAGACCCGAACAGGAAAAGACATTACAGAGGATTTTTATAGAGCTTTGACATCACAGGGCCGGCTGGCTGCTGATTAGCTGCATGCATGGCATTGTGGGTGATCCCGCGTTCCCAGAGTCCCTTGCCCCTTGTCCTAAAATGTTAAAAAAAAATGTGATTCGATACATTGAAGCATGAGGAAATCCAGAATCGAGGCGAATCGAAGATTTCCTGAAATTCGTATTGAATTCCACTTCGTCAGCTTTGATTCGCTCATCTCTACTCATGATTAGAGAAACAAATAAGGGTCATATTCGCCATTTTGTTCCCAGTATAAAATTACAGGCCATTTCTCAATACAGTAGTGGCAAAAATCAATAATTATTAGCCACTAATCTCTGCAGTCAGCTGTTATTCTAACACTTATTTAAAGGTGTTTATTAGTGGGAAACAAATAAGGGCCATATTCGCCATTTTGTTAAGAGTATAAAACTACAAGCCAATTCTCAATACAGTAGTGGCAAAAATCAATAATTCTTAGCCACTAATCTCTGCAGTTAGCTGTTATTCTAACACTTAGTTAAAGGTGTTTATTAGTGGGGAAACAAATAAGGGCCATATTCGCCATTTTGCTCAGAGTATAAAATTACAGGCCATTTCTCAATACAGTAGTGACAAAAATCAATAATTATTAGCCACTAACCTCTGCAGTTAGCTGTCATTCTAACACTTATTTAAAAGTGTTTATTAGTAGGGAAACAAATAAGGGCCATATTCGCCATTTTGCTCAGAATATAAAATTACAGGCCATTTCTCAATACATTTCTCAAAAATCAATAATTTTTAGTCACTAATCTCTGCAGTTAGCTGTTATTCTAACACTTAGTTAAAGGTGTTTATTAGTGGGGAAACAAATAAGGCCCATATTCGCCATTTTGTTCAGAGTATAAAATTACAGGCCATTTCTCAATACAGTAGTGGCAAAAATCAACAATTCTTAGCCACTAATCTCTGCAGTTAGCTGTTATTCTAACACTTATTTAAAGGTGTATGGCAGTATGCGGTGGAATTGGACGCAGGGAGTCCCTCGGAGTTAGTTGCGGAAATGGCCCAATGCATGCTCACTTCCTTGTGCAGTGACAGCCGAATTGTTACCATTCGGCAGAGGGATGACTACTGGCTCTCCACCATGTTAGACCCTCGCTACTGGGGAAAAATTGGGGCCTTTTATACACTCACTGAGAGGGAGGACAAACTGAACTACTATAGAGACATCCTATGTAGCAAGTTGGCCGCTGCCTATCCACTCCCTCGTCCATCCTCTTGCAAGTCCGACTGGTGGGGCCCTGAGCGCTCACCTTGCACTGCCATGGAACCTGTGGGGGGGAGGGGCAGGAGCAGTATTAGCTTCATCAGCAGCCTGAGCCTAGAGTCGCTGACACAGCTAGATACAGAGCAGAACCTGAACAAGCAGGTGGAGGCATACTTAGAATTCACTCTGCCACCCGTCATCAAAGATCCACTGGACTACTGGGCAGCCAAACTGGATTTGTGGCCGCAAATGGCTGAGTTTGCTCTGGAAAAGCTGTCCTGCCCGGCCAGTAGTGTGGCATCAGAGCGGGTGTTTAGTGCAGTGGGGGCGATAGTTACCCCAAGGAGAATTTGCCTGTCCACCCAAAATTTGGAGAGACTGACCTTTGAGAAGATGAATCAGGCATGGATCAGCGAGGATTTCCAGCCACCAATGCCTGATGCAGCAGATTAAATGATCCATGCTGCCACCTCCTCACTCTGCCACTGGGTCACTGTATGGCCTCCTAAGGATGTTCCTACCTACACATTATATCACCTTGCCACTCTGTGGCCTACTTATGCTGTTGCCACCTCTGCACTCTGCCACTGGGTCACTGTATGTCCTCCTCATGCTGCTGCCATGGGGTCACTGTATGCCCTCCTCATGCCGCTGCCACTGGATCACTGTATGACCTCATGCTGCTGCCACTGGGTCACTGTATGGCCTCCTCATGCCGCTTCCACTGGGTCACTCTGTGTCCTCATGCTGCTGTCACTGGGTCACTGTATGGCCTCCTCATGCTGCTGCCACTGGATCACTGCATGTCCTCCTCATGCTGCTACAACTTGGTCACTGTATGGTCTCCTCATGCTGCTGCAACTGGGTGACTGTATGTCCTCTCATGCCGCTGCCAACTCTACATTATGTCACCTTGCCACATTGTGGCCTACTCATTCTGCTGCCACTGGGTCACTGTATGCCCTCCTCATGCCACTGACACTGGGTCACTATATGCCATCCTCATGCTGCTGCCACTGCTGGTTCACTGTCCTCATGCTGCTACAACTGCTGGATCACTGTTTGTCCTCCTCATGCTGCTACAACTGGGTCACTTTATGGCCTCCTCATGCTGCTACCACTGGGTCACTTTATGGCCTCCTCATGCTGCTGCCACTAGGTCACTGTATGGCCTCCTCATGCTGCTGCCACTGGGTCACTGTATAGCCTCCTCATGCTGCTGCCACTGGGTCACTGTAGGACCTCCTCATGCCGTTGCCACTGGGTCACTGCATGCCCTCTTCATGCCGCTGCCCTTGGTTCGCTGTATGTTCTCCTCATGCCACTGCCACTTCTGAGTCACTGTATGGCCTCCTCATGCTGCTGCCACTGGGTCACTGTATGGCCTCCTCATGCCGCTGCCTTCTCCACATTATGTCTCCTTGCCACTCTGTGGCCTCCTCATGCTGCTGTCAAGTCCACATTATGTCGCCTTGCCACTCTGTAGACATCTATGTGAAATCATCAGACGATGGTGAAAATAGGTGTTTTTTAACATGATTCACCGCGAATTAATCCAGATAGAAGCAAATTTTTTGGGAAATTCGAATTGAACTGCAGTATCAAACTTTTGAGAAATTCGCTCATCTCTACTGATGATCCAAAGCATACCACATCATCTGTAGTTACCCCAAGGAGAACTCGCCTGTCCACCCAAAATTTGGAGAGATTGACATTTGTGAAGATGAATCAGGCATGGATCAGCCAGGATTTCCACCCACCAATGCCTGATGCAGTAGATTAAATGATTCATGCTGCCACCTCCTCACTCTGCCACTGGGTCACTGTATGGCTTCCTAAGTCTGTTGCTACCTCCACATTATATCACCTTGCCACTCTGTGGCCTACTCACGCTGCTTCCACCTCCACACTCTGCCGCTGGGTCACTGTATGGCCTCCTCATGCTGCTGCCACTGGGTCACTGTATGTCCTCCTCATGCCACTTCCACTGGGTCACTCTGTGTCCTCCTTATGCTGCTGCCGCAGGGTCACTGTATGCCCTCCTCATGCTACTGCCACTGGGTCACTGTATGGCCTCCTCATGCCGCTTCCACTGGGTCACTCTGTGTCCTCATGCTGCAGCCATTGGGTCACTGTATGGCCTTCTCATGCTGCTGCTACTGGGTCACTGTATGATCTCCTCATGCTGCTGCCACTGGGTCATTGTATGTCCTCCTCATGCCGCTTCCACTGGGTCAATCTGTGTCCTCCTCATGAGAAAACAAATCCAGAAAATCACATTGTCTGATTTTTAAGGAATTTATTTGCAAATTATGGTGGAAAGTAAGTATTTGGTCAATAACAAAAGTTCATCTCAATACTTTGTTATATATCCTTTGTTGGCAATGACAGAGGTCAAACGTTTTCTGTAAGTCTTCACAAGGTTGGCACACACTGTTGCTGGTATGTTGGCCCATTCCTCCATGCAGATCTCCTCTAGAGCAGTGATGTTTTGGGGCTGTCACTAGGCAACACGGACTTTCAACTTCCTCCAAAGGTTTTCTATGGGGATGAGATCTGGAGACTGGCTAGGCCACTCCAGGATCTTGAAATGCTTCTTACGAAGACACTCCTTCGTTGCCCTGGCAGTGTGCTTGGGATCATTGTCATGCTGAAAGACCAAGCCACGTTTCATCTTCAATGCCCTTGATGATGGGCACTCAAAATCTCACGATACATGGCCCCATTCATTCTTTCATGTACACGGATCAGTCGTCCTGGTCCCTTTGCAAAGAAACAGCCGCAAAACATGATGTTGCTGTAAGATGGGGAAACAGCTCTCATGTTATGAATGTACCTGTTTCTGTAAATAAGTTTATTTTTTTTTTTAAACTGACATTTGTTTGTTTGACCACCACAAGATGCCACTGTTATCTCAGAAATGGGAAAGACTGTAATTCTGTAATTCCCTGGAGTAGTGACGTGGAGACCCTGTTCTGCAGAGGAGGATCAAGAAGGAGCAGAGTGCATGTGGCAGCCATCTTAGGAGTGTGCTTTTGAGCTTTTAGAAGAAGCACTGAAGTGAGAGGAAAAAAAATTTCTAAGGGATCAGCTATATAACAAGGGGGTGCTGAAGCAGAGACTGTTTCAGGGTTTGTTCAGACAGCATCCTAAGTTGAAGATTGCTATCAAGGACCCGGCTGAAAAGTGGCCCTGTCAGTGAGATCGCATGTTTTCTGGATGAGCCCCGCTTCCAGCTGTTCAACATCAAGGCTAAAAAGGTACCCAACAAAGCTGGATCAGTAAGAGAAGTAATCGTGCACGGACCGCATTACAATGTTTTGTTTGGGACTGAGTAAGGGCCTGTAGTTAGACTAGTTAGGCATAATCATCTTCACAGGCCACACTACTGGTGAATTATCTACCTATTCGGTAGTAAGGACTAAGACTCAGAGAATTCTATAGACTTGTAACTCCCAGAGAGGAGCTTCTGAGGAAGTCTAGAAGCGACATTTTATACATTGTCACATTTCTTTTGCTTGCAAGCTGACCTACTATTATATTTACTTGGTTTTACTTTGTTTGTGGGGAATAGGGATATTTTGATAAGTTTGTAAGCTCTTGTCTTGTATCACACTCACTGAATTGTTCCTGTGACTAGGGTGATAAAAAGGTAACAAGCGACTGGTTAGTTGCAGCCAGCGGTGCACCGCTAATGAGGCGAGGTGAGGCGGCATTTTACTATTTAATGTAAACCAGCCCAGGACAGGCCTCTTAAAAAAAAAAAAAAAAACCTGTCCTGGGCTGGTTTACAAGACGTCGCATCTCAGCGCAGGCGGCGATACAATGACGTCATCACGCCGCCTACGCTGAGACACAGACGTTGCGGACAAGAGGAGAAGGAGGCGGCGGCTGCATCAAGGCATCGCAGGTGAGTATAGCTTTTTTTTATATATATAAATAGGCCGTAACCTGTTGGAGTATCCCCGGCAGGTCAGGGCCTATTTATTTACCTACCCGCATCTGCTCGTGGCCGCCCCCGCTTCCCCTTCTGTTATGGGACGCAGAAAGGGAAGCGGATGCCGCTGTGAGCGGCCGCGGGCATCGGTAAGTTAGGCCACGGGCCGCAAATACTACTATTATTATACTCCGGGGTCTATTCAGACCCCGGAGTATAATAATCGGAGGCCTAGGGTTGGTGAGGGAACATAAAAAACAGTGTTACTCACCTCCTGCGATCTGATGTAACTCCGAGCAGGCTTGAGGCCTGTGGTGACGTCATCAGGTCGCGTCGCCGGCCTGATCACGTGACGTGTGTGCGCAATTAAACAGGGCCGAAAGCTGCAAGGAGTGCACCGGTGTCCAGGATAGGTAAGTAACTCTGATTTTTATGTTTGTATTCTCCCCTGGGTCTCCAATCATTATACTCTGGGGTCTGAAAAGACCCCAGAGTATAATAATAGTTCATGGGTGGTCCACTATGGGGCATAATACCCTGTGCAGGGACCACTGTAGAGCATAATACCCTGTGCAGGGGCCACTCTGGAGCATAATACAAGTGCAGGGGCCACTATAGAGCATAATACAAGTGCAGGGGCCACTATAGAGCATAATACCGAGTGCAGGGGCCACTATAGAGCATAATACCGAGTGCAGGGGCCACTATAGAGCATAATACAAGTGCAGGGGCCACTATGGAGCATAATACCAGTGCAAGGGCCACTATGGAGGATAATACCAGTGCAGGGGCTCACTATGGAGCATAATACCCTGTGCAGGGGCCACTCTGGAGCATAATACCAGTGCAGGGGCCACTATGGAGCATAATACCGTGTGCTGGGGCCACTATAGAGCATAACACAAGTGCAGGGGCCACTATGGAGCATAATACCAGTGCAGGGGCCAATATGGGGCATAAAACTGTGTGCAGGAGTTGCTGCGGAACATAATACCATGTGCAGTGGCCAATGCGGGGCATAATACCGTGAGCAGGGGCCACTATGGAGCATAATACCGTGTGCAGGGGCCGCTGAGAGGCATAATACAGTGTGCAGGGGCCGCTGCGGGCCATAACACTGTGTAATACTGTGTGCAGGGGCTGCTGTGAAACATTATAGTGTGTGTAAATGGGGCGCTATAAACGTGGGCTATGGCACCTGTTTATATTATACGCTGTCTGTTTATAGTGACCGTGTGATGTAATTGTAGCCTTGTCACATACTGTAGACATGTACAGGACGAGGCTGCAGTTACATTACATGGCCGCTATGAGATGAATTACACTATGTAAACAGAGAAGCGGTCACGGCGCTTACACAGGTACCATTCAAACAGCTGATCAGTGGGGGTCCTGGGTTTTTGAACCCCACTGATTAGTTTATTAATGACCTTGAAAACCTTTTAATTAGTTAACACCTGGGGTATTATTAATAAGTGGCACTATTTATACAGGGTACACACGGACATTATTAATATAAAGATACACTTGGGGGTATTATTCATTATGGGGGGTTATATCATATATTTTATAATTGGGGGTAGCAGCAGGATGGGGGCTTTTTGTAGGCGAGGACAATGTGGATTGCATGCCTGGAAAAGTGAGGAGCCAAAGATGTCTGTGTTGCAACCTTTACAGAGACAAGTCACAGATGGAAGAAGTGGTCATGGCGGTCCAGAGGGAAGAGAAGGGAAATGTGAAGGATTAGTCAGAGACGTCACCTGTAAGTCACAGAATGTTACTGCTCTATATTCACCTAAATGATAGAGGATAAATACCTGATTGATGGGGGTCTGTCTGCTGAGACCCCCACTGAGCCTGAGAATTGGGTTTTTTTCCCCCACTAGGTGGGAATCCAGCCTGACCGCAGCCATATATATAGGTGTGTCACTTGGTGGATGGACGAACCCGCGTGGCTCTCATTCACTTCAATGGGAGTGCCATAGATACCCGAAGTCCAGTCCTCAGCTATCTGCGGCGCTCCTATTATAGAGAATGGGGGCCACGTGGGCTCGTCCATTCACCAAGCAGAAGATATGTGAAGTTACTTTCATTGTTAATGCCATGTTGTTGATCTGATACTGAAGTAATACAGGAAGAAGAATTCTTAAAAACTGTTTTATAACTTTGTGTATTGTGTATATTGTGCGACGATAACAGTGTGTTAAATTAGTAGCATGGAAACTCAGTTTTTTTTTTTTTTTTTTTGGGGAGGGGGCGTCTTTCTATAGTCCGCCTCAGGCAGCAAAGATGCTAGGTTCACCACTGGTTGCAGCCTGCAGATAGGTAAAAGCTTGGAGTGTTTTGGAGCTGCACATGAGAGGGCACCGCACTGTACAACACCATGGCCTCAGCTTACTGGCTGAGTGTATATAAATAGTGAGTGGGTTTTTTTTGGTAAAGAGGTGTTTCTACACAAAGTAAAATCTTATTTTTTACTAAATTGATTTGGAGTCGCTTCCTTTGTTCGTGACTTCGCTGTATCCTGGGGAGCCCACCCCGGTACACGGCTTACATTTCCACCCCCATGCTTACAGTAGGTATGGTGTTCTTTGGATACAACTCAGCATTCACTCTCCTCCAAATACGACGAGTTGTGTTTCTACCAAACAGTTCTACTTTGGTTTCATCTGAAGAAGTTACAGGTCTGTGAGAGCCAGAAATCTTGCTTGTTTGTAGGTGACCAAATACTTTTTTTCCACCTTAATTTGCAAACAAATTCTTAAAAAATCAGACAATGTGATTTTCTAGATATGTTTTCTCATTTTCTACCTATGATGTCAATTGGTGGCTGACTAAATACTTTTTTTCCCCACTGTATAATCCACCAGCTTCTTTCCCCCCATGTAGCAGTCCACCTATATAAAGAAAAGGAAAAACACAGAGATGATGAAGGTTAATGCCCTCCACCCCTCTACACCACACAAACAATGCAAAATTTAAAACTCCCAAACAGTGCAGTGAAACAAATATTAAGAACAAAGTATCTTCCTATTACAATGAGCAGGTCTCTTCTTCCACCCACCTCTATCAATCTGCAGGTTCCTTTCTCACAGCCATTTCCGGCTGCCACACCTGATTCTCATGTCTGTCCAGCTATCTTACTGCATTACGAGTGTCAAAGAAATTAGTAGTTCCCAAACCAAAGTGACCACTCTCAACTTCGCTGGGTAGATTGTAGTGTAGGGCACTGCTATTGCTCTCAGCCTTCACTTTACATCCATAAACTGGGATCTCTTCCATTGAAAAATTTTGGGAAGAACACCACTCTCTCATAAGAATGTCTGCCTTTTCCCTTGTCAATCTCAAAATCCTGTCTCTGTCCTTATAATGTAGTAGTTTAGTGAGCAACAGTTGGGGTGAGCACCCTGGAGGGCCTGGTCTGGTGGGCACCCTATGTGCTATTTCCACTGCAAACAACAGAGTGAGTGCCTCCTTGCCAAAAATGTCCAGTAACCTTTGCTCAAAGTAATCATTAGGGTTATTGCCTTCAGCTTCCTCAGGGACTCCCACCAGGCTAACATTATTATGGTTTAGTCGGTTCTCTAAATCATCAGCTTGTGTTTGAAAATACGTCACCGCCCTGGAGTGTGTTTTTAAATCTTAATGCATTGGAGGCAAATTATCTTCTACTTCAAATACCCTATTTTATAGTAAGATCAGCAACCTTTAAGGCCCCACTTGAGTACTGAGTTTCTTTAACACAGCTAAATTCAACTTTATTGTCGTCAAAATATTAGCCAAAGTGGGTTCATCAGCAATATCTTCCCTCCTAGCTCTCTACTCCCACTCTCATACCTGGAGCTCCAAAAAGGGGAAATCCTGCGACCAGCCTCATTTCCTCCAGAAGTTTATGCCGCCCTGAAAGTCTCGCCATATCTTTTAAGGCGGTCCCCTGCCTCTGCTCTTAACAGCTTTCACCTGTTCTGGCCATCGGTACCATCTTGGGATGCATGGACTTAAAGAGGCCCTTCATCCTTGTCATGCCAGGTAACTTATTTGTTCCTCCCGTTTTGGGGCTGCTACCACCCCTTTGGGCCACTTGGAGCCCAGGTAGGTGAGTTTAATAATGCTATTTTCAGGATACTTGCAGCGGGAGCTCAGGCACATCTTACTCCATCAGTCGCTAGGCCAAGTATTTAGTCAGCCACCAATTGTGCAAGTTCTCCCACTTAAAAAGATGAGAGAGGCCTGTAATTGACATCATAGGTAGAACTCAACTATGAGAGGCAAAATGAGAAAACATATCTAGAAAATAACATTGTCTGATTTTTTTAAAGAATTTATTTGCAAATTATGGTGGAAAATAAGTATTTGGTCACCTACAAACAAGCAAGATTTCTGGCTCTCACAGACCTGTAACTTCTTCTTTAAGAGGCTCCTCTGTCCTCCACTCATTACCTGTAGTAATGTCACCTGTTTGAAATTGTTATCAGTATAAAAGACACCTGTCCACAACCTCAAACAGTCACACTCCAAACTCCACTATGGTGAAGACCAAAGAGCTGTGGAAGGACACCAGAAACAAAATTGTAGACCTGCACCAGGCTGGGAAGACTGAATCTGCAATAGGCAAGCAGCTTGGCATGAAGAAATCAACTGTGGGAGCAATAATTAGAAAATGGAAGACATACAAGACCACTGATAATCTCCATCGATCAGGGGCTCGACACAAGATCTCACCCTGTGGGGTCAAAATGATCACAAGAACGGTGAGCAAAAATCCCAGAACCACACGGGGGGACCTAGTGAATGACCTGCAGAAAGCTGGGACTAACGTAACAAAGGCTACCCTCAGTAACACACTATGCCACCAAGGACTCAGATCCTGCAGTGCCAGATGTGTCCCCCTGCTTAAGCCAGTACATATCCGGGCCCGTCTGAAGTTTGCTAGAGAGCATTTGGATGTTCTAGAAGTGTATTGGGAGAATGTCATATGGTCAGATGAAACCAAAGTAGAACTGTTTGGTAGAAACACAACTCGTCGTGTTTGGAGGAGAGTGAAAGCTGAGTTGCATCCAAAGAACACCATACCTACTGTGAAGCATGGGGGTGGCAACATCATGCTTTGGGGCTGTTTCTCTGTAAAGGGACCGGGACGACTGATCTGTGTACATGAAAGAATGAATGGGGCCATGTATTGTGAGATTTTGAGTGCAAACCTCCTTCCATCATCAAGGGCATTGAATGTGAAACATGGCTGGGTCTTTCAGCATGACAATGATCCCAAGCACACCGCCAGGGCAACGAAGGAGTGGCTTTGTAAAAAGCATTTCAAGAAGCTTTACCCCCTGCTGCCCTTATTGTCGGAGGGGACTTTAACATGTCTTTTTAAGACTCTATGGATTACCATTCCCTGTCAGGTACTTCCCGTCGCCTCTCCCGGCGTAGACTTTCAGCTCACTTCCGTCGCATAATCCATCGGTATTCTCTCTATGACCTCTGGAGGATTAACTATCCGACTGACCGGTCTTACACGTTCTATTCGGCTCCTCATCAGACCCATTCCAGAATAGATTATTTTTTTGGGAATGCTCCGGCTCTGCGCCTTCTTCGGGATGCCTCGATCGGCTCCATCACCTGGTCTGACCATGCGCCAATCTCTTTAGTATTGCGTGCTGGTTCGGTCCGCACCAGAATATGCCATTGGCGACTTAATGAGAGTCTCCTTCAGAGGGCGCAGACTAGTAAGGAGCTCCGTACTCACCTAAAAACGTTTTTCGAACTTAATCTGGGATCTGTATCTTTCGTGGCGACGTTGTGGGAGGCCCATAAAGCTGTGATGAGGGGACATTGTATTGCCTTCGGCACCCGGCTAAAACAGGACGCTAATGCAAGGCTTGATGAGCTTCGGCTCCGTCTACAATATGCAGAGACTCGCATGGCGTCTAGCCCGTCGCGGGCCCTCCTTAAAACCTTGATAGATCTTCGGGCCCAGATTAGGGAGACCCTTCTTCAAAAGACCACCAAGTTACTGCTTTACACCAGACAGCGGTACTATGATAGGGCCAACAAACCCCATAAGCTTTTGGCTAGTCAACTATGAGACCGAACGGAAAGGGGGTCGGCTTATGCGCTGCGGCGATCTGACGGGGCTGTTGTGTACAACCCTAGTGAGATTGCGCGTCTGTTTCATGCCTTTTACTCAGACCTGTACTCCCTCCCATCGGACTTACCCCCTTATCCTGCAACGCGCTCAGCATTATTACAGGACTTCCTGTCTTCCAGTAATTTGCCTGTCCTTTCCCCCGGAAGACTTTGCTCTTCTTAACAAACCTATTATGACAGACGAGGTCTCCCAAATGCTCCAGGAACTCCCTAATGGGAAATCACCTGGCCCTGATGGCCTCACCTACCTATACTACAAGGTATTTGGGGCGGAATTGATCCCGCATCTTGTTTCCCTATTTACGGCCTTTTCGTCGGGCGAACCAATCCCTGATTCTATTTCACACTCTTTTCTAACCCTCATCC
The DNA here is from genome assembly GCA_947044405.1 of Leptodactylus fallax. Lineage (NCBI taxonomy): Eukaryota > Metazoa > Chordata > Amphibia > Anura > Leptodactylidae > Leptodactylus > Leptodactylus fallax. The sequence continues at coordinate 1,458,164 of CAMRHE010000007.1, forward strand.
CGAAACCTGATAAGGACCACCTTGATTGCAGGAATTACAGGCCCATATCACTTCTGAATACGGATCTCAAGCTGTTTACCAAGATTCTGGCGTCCAGACTTAAAATGTGCCTCCCCTCCCTGATCCATAAAGATCAGGTGGGCTTTGTACCTTGCCGCCAGAGAGGTGATAATACCAGGAGAACTATCGATCTTATAGACGTGGCATCTCGCTCTGGTTCCGAACTCTTGGTACTCAGCTTGGACGCGGAAAAGGCGTTTGATTGTCTGGGATTTTATTTCGTATTTATTTTATTATTGTCTTTTATTTGAGGCCCTGGCCACGTTTGGCCTTGCGGGTCCCTTCTTGACAAGGGTCTTTACTCCTCCCCGTCGGCAACTGTCAAGCTTCCTCACGCCTCGTCTCCCCCGTTTTGTCTGCACAATGGCACTAGACAGGGTTGCCCTCTATCTCCTCTTCTTTTTGTACTCTGTATTGAACCACTGGCGGCGGCCATCCGTTTGAGCCCCGATATTGCGGGGGTTTGTGTACGCAATCGAGAATTCAAGCTTTCCCTGTTCACTGATGATATCCTCCTGACCCTTACTAACCCCCATGTATCCCTTCCCAACCTCCATGGCCTCCTTTCCCGCTTTGGCCATCTGTCTGGTTATAAGGTTAATACTTCAAAGACAGAGGCCCTACCTATTCGAATTCCCCCGTCTAGCTCGGCTGGCCTTCAGGTCGCCTTTCGGTATAGATGGCAGTCCTCCTCGCTAAAATACTTGGGCATATATTTAACTGGATCCTTTTCCCAATTATACCAGCCAAAATTTCCCCTCCCTTTTTAGACATATTCGGGCCCTTCTTACTAAGTGGTTGGTACTGCCTCTGTCTCTCTTTGGCCGGATCAACGCAGTGAAGATGTCTATCCTGCCAAAGCTGCTTTATTATTTTGAGACCCTCCCAGTCCCGGTGCCCCTTAGGGACCTCCGGGCGCTGCAGGGCTCAATCCTCCGATTTGTTTGGGCTGGAGGGAGACACAGGCTTTCTAGGCAGCTTATGATGACCCCTAGGGAGAGAGGTGGCCTTTCTCTCCCCAATTTAGTTTTATACTACTGGGCGGCCCACCTACGCAGGGTCCCGGCTTGGTCCACCCTCCAGGCTTACTCTAAGTGGATGGAGATCGAGAAGCTGTGGCTTGCTCCGCAACATCCTAATTCCCTGCTTTGGACTAGTCCTCATTCCCCCCGGAATTGCCTTGTTAGGCCCTATGGCACTCACGAGAGATATTTGGTGCACATGTGTATCCCATTTCCCCCTCTCCTCCTCATGTTCCTCCATGACCGCTTTCCTTCTTCACCCTAATTACCCACCTGGACTCACTGGGCCAGTAGCGTGTCCTTGGCTGAGAGCAGGCCTTTTTCGGTACACTGACATCGGACCCGGGCTTTTTTACCATTTGCTGATCTCCAGTCCGGATTTGGCCTGCCCCGGTCCAGTGAGTTCACGTATATACAGGTCTCCCATCTGGCCTCCTCTATTTTTCAAGGCCCCACAGCACCCATCCCTACGCTTTTTGAGAAACTCTGTAAAACGGGTGTTGGGACAACAGGGCTTATTTCTGATATATACCGCCTTCTTTCGATTCCCACCCCAGATGTTTTGCCCCAACATACTTATATGTCACGGTGGGAGACCTATTTGGGGACACCCATCTCGAGTAACGATTGGTCCCTCATATGGAGTTGAGCACCCAGGACTTCTAGATGTGTTACACAAAAAGAAAATATTTTTAAGATGTTAATGCATTGGTATCACACCCCAGCTGCACTTCACTCTTTTGACAAGAATGTCCCGGACTGCTGCTGGCAGTGTGGCACCTGCCCCGCACATATTTTCCATCTCTTTTGGAACTGCCCCCTGCTCCTGGGTGTTAGCCTTCCCCTGTCCCCTAGGACTTACCTTCTCAACCTCCCCCCCCCCCCGATACTTTGTGCAGGCCCGCTCTCCAGCTCCTGTTACTCCTCCTTACCTCCGCTAGATGTCTGATTGCTAAACACTGGCGGCATCCAGCCCCCTCTGCCCTGGAGGAGTTATACGCTAGGATAAAAGATGCGTGCTCCCTGGAGTACCTGACGGCCCTTCTTAATAATGAGGAGGAGAGGTTCTGCCTGATTTGGAAACCGTGGGATGAGTTTTGGGCGGTCCGGCCTCTCTGATCCGGCTGCTGTGTGGCCCCTTACTTCCTGGATGTCCTTCTGTCACCCTTCTGTCCTCCTGTCTTGTCTGCCCCTGTTTGTTGTCGGATTCCTTGGCCTTTATGGGGCCATTTCTGGCCAGTTTGTTTAAAGCCTTGTAATTTATTGAGAATGCTGAGTAATCCCCGTCAGTCCTATGTTTGTTACCTTCAGTTATCTTATTTTTCTTGTATATTGTTATTTTCTCTGTATGACAAAAACTTTTTAAAATAAACAGTTGAAAAAAAAAAGCATTTCAAGGTCCTGGAGTGGTCTAGCCAGTCTCCAGATCTCAACCCCATAGAAAATCTTTGGAGGGAGTTGAAAGTCCGTGTTGCCCAGCGAAAGCCCCAAAACATCACTGCTCTAGAGGAGATCCGCATGGAGGAATGGGCCAACATACCAGCAACAGTGTGTGCCAACCTTGTGAAGACTTACAGAAAAAGTTTGACCTCTGTCATTGCCAACAAAGGATATATAACAAAGTATTGAGATGAACTTTTGTTATTGACCAAATACTTATTTTCCACCATAATTAGCAAATAACTTCTTAAAAAATCAGACAATGTGATTTTCTGGATTTGTTTTCTCATTTTGTCTCTCATAGTTGAGGTCTACCTATGATGTCAATTACAGGCCTCTCTCATCTTTTTAAGTGGGAGAACTTGCACAATTGGTGGCTGACTAAATACTTTTTTTTCCCCACTGTACATTCCCTTCCTGCCGCAGTCAGTTTCGTCCTAAAGACTGGCTGACTTTTATATTTTTCGTTGTCGTATTGTACAATCTATAATTTTTTATTTTTCTTCTGATGTAGCCATATAAGGGCTTTTTTTGCACGATGATACAAATTTTCTAATGTCACCATTTTTCTATAACATTGACAAAATTTGATTACCTCTTTCTGGGGAGATAAATAAATAATTACCTAATTTATTTAGTATTTTATGCATTATTTATTTTTGCAGAAAATACTGTAAATCCATTTGGGGAAAGAAATCAATTTTTTTTGCATCACCATCTTCTGAGAGGCGTAACATTTATAATTTTCTATTGAGAGAGCTGATTTCGGGCTTATTTTTTTGTGTGGCAAGGTGTGCTTTTTATTGGAACCATTTTGGGCTATATATGACTTTCTGATCACTTTTTATTACATATTTTGGGAAGCAAGATGGTGTTAGGGACAACAAAGGGGGTCCCTCTGGAGTATGTTGTAGGGTTCCGAATTGATGTTAACCCCTTAAGGACCCAGCCCAAAAGTGCGTTAAGGACCAGGCCTCGTTTTTCAAAACTGACATGTGTCACTTTATATGGCAATAACTTTGAGACGTCTTAACTTACACAAGTGATTTTGAGATGGTTTTTTCGTGACACATTGTACTTCATGTTAGTGGTAAACACTAATGAATATTTTTGTATTTATTTATAAAAAAATAGGAAATTTGATGGAAATTTGGAAAAAAATCGCAATTTTCAAAATGTGAAATGCTCTGCTTTTCAGATAGATAGTCATACCACCCAAATACATTAATACATATTATCTACCATATCTCTGCTTTATATCGGCATCATCTTTTAATCGTCCTGTAATTTATTTTGGATGTTAGAAGGCTTACAAGTGTAACAGCGATTTTGCAGATTTACAAGAAAATTTCCCAAACTAATTTTTTAGGGACCACTTCAGTTCTGAAGAGGATTATAAAGGCCTATATATTAGAAACCCCCATAAATCACCCCATTTTCAAAACTGCACCCCTCAAATAATTCAAAATAACATTTGGGAAGTTTGTTAACCCTTTAAGAATTTCACTGGAATTAAAACAATATGGAGGTGAAATTTAGACATTTAATTTTTTCCCACTAATTCCTTAATTTAGCCCTAAAATTAACACATTCACAAAGGGTTAAAGGAAAAAATGCATCTCACAGTTTGTTATGCAATTTCTCCCGAGCACGGAAATACCCCACAAGTGGGTGTAAACTGATGTTTGGGAGAATGGCAGCGCACGGAAGGAAAGGAGTGACACTGGGCGTCTGAAAAGCAGATTTTGCTGGAATAGTTTTCAGGTGCCATGTCTCATTTGCAAAGCCCCTAGAGTACCAATACAAAGGAAAACCCCAAAAAGTGACCCCATTTTGCAAACTACACCCCTCACAGAATTCATATAGGGGTATAGTGAGCATTTTGACCTTACAGTCGTTTCACAGATTTTGCTAACACTGGGATGTATAAATGAAACATTACTAAAATGTCTCTTTATCCCCAAAGTTTTCATTTTCACAATGGGTTAAAGGAGAAAAAGCACCCCACAGTTTGCAAAATAATTGCTCCTAAACACAGCAATACCCCATATGTGGTCGTAATCTGCTGTATGGGTACATGGCAGGGCTCAGAATGGAAAGAGCGCTATTTAGCTTTTGGAGGGCAGATTTTGCTGGAATAGTTTTCAGGTACCATGTCGCATTTGCAGAGCCCCCAAAGTACCAATACAGTGGAAACCCCCTAAAAGTGACCCCATTTTGGAAACTACACCCCTCACAGAACATATCAAGGGGTATAGTGAGCATTTTGACCCTACAGCTGTTTCACAGATTTTATTAAGATTGGGACATTAAAATGAAAAATTACTTTTTTTTCCAATAAACCGTCAATTTAGCCCCAAATTTTTCATTTTCACAAGAGGACAAAGGAGAAAAAGCACCCCAAAGTTCGTTACACAATTTCTCCTGAACACAGAAATGCCCCATATGTGGTTGTAATCTGCTGCATGGGTAAATGGCAGGGCCCAAAATGGAAAGAGCGCTATTTAGCTTTTGGAGGGCAGATTTTGCTAGAATAGTTTTTGGATGCCATGTCGCATTTGCAGAGCCCCTAAAGTACCAATATAATACAAACCCCCAAAAAGTGACCCCATTTTGGAAACTACACCCCTTATAGAATTTATCTAGGGGTATGGTGAACATTTTGACCTCACAGCTGTTTCACAGATTTTATTAACATTGGGACATTAAAATGAAAAATTACTTTTTTTCCAATAAACCGTCAATTTAGCCCCAAATTTTTCATTTTCACAAGAGGACAAAGGAGAAAAAGCACCCCAAAGTTCGTTACACAATTTCTCCTGAACACAGAAATGCCCCATATGTGGTTGTAATCTGCTGCATGGGTACATGGCAGGGCTCAAAATGGAAAGAGCGCTATTTAGCTTTTGGAGGGCAGATTTTGCTGGAATAGTTTTCGGATGCCATGTCGCATTTGCAGAGCCCCTAAAGTACCAATATAATACAAACCCCCCAAAAAATTACCCCATTTTGGAAACTACACCCCTTATAGAATTTATCTAGGGGTATGGTGAACATTTTGACCTCACAGCTGTTTCACAGATTTTATTAACATTGGGACATTAAAATGAAAAATTCCTTTTTTTTCCAATAAACCGTCAATTTAGCCCCAAATTTTTCATTTTCACAAGAGGACAAAGGAGAAAAAGCACCCCAAAGTTCGTTACACAATTTCTCCTGAACACAGAAATGCCCCATATGTGGTTGTAATCTGCTGCATGGGTAAATGGCAGGGCTAAAAATGGAAAGAGCGCTATTTAGTTTTTGGAGGGCAGATTTTGCTGGAATAGTTTTTGGATGCCATGTCGCATTTGCAGAACCCCTAAAGTACCAATATAATGGAAACCTCTCAAAAGTGACCCCATTTTAGAAACTACACCCCTCAAGGAATGTATCAAGGGGTATTATCATTTAGAGCCTAAAAATGCTTCCCAAAAATTAATGTACAAAGTGAAAATTAAAGTTTTTAAAGAAATATCCAATTTCAGTGCCTAATACGTTGCAGCCACTTTGTGGCATCAGAGACATGAACTCCTAAAACTATTAAGTGGGCTATCCTGGGGACAAAAAAATTATATATGTGGGTATAAACTGCTGCTTGGGCACGCAGCAGGGCTCAGAAGGGAAGGAGCACTGTGGTTTTTTTTAGCTTTTGGAGTACAGATTTAGAGGGACTTTCTGGTCGCCATGATATTTTTGCAGAGCCCTGGAGGTGCCAGTAAATTGGAATTCCCCAAGAAGTGACCCCCATTTTGTAGGGGCAATTTTAGGGTCTCTGCAAATGTGACATGGCGTCCAAAAAAAACAACAATCTAAATATGCGCTCCAAAAGCACATAGCGCTCCTTCACATTTGCACCCTGCTGTGTGCCCAAATGACAGTTTATGCCCACACATATGACACTGGTGTACCCAGGATAACGTACTTAACAATGCCATATGTGGGTATAAACTGCTGTTTGGGCACAGCCAGGCACAGAAGGGAAAGAGCGCTATTTTGGTTTTTAGAGCACAGTTTGCTTTTTGGACACCATGCCACTTTTGCAGAGACCATGAATTGTCAGTAAAGTGGAATCCACAGACATGTCACCACATTTTGGAAACTATACCCTTCAAGGGATTTATCAAGTGGGGTAGCGAGCATTATTAACCCCTAAGTGTTGCATTCTTTTAATTTCCAAAAATGAATGCGCAGCTGATAATGAAAAGTTAAAAATGAAATTTTTCTATAGATACGCCATTTCAGTGCCCGATATGTTGTGCCCAGCTTATGTCTGCACAGACACACACTCCAAAAACTGGTGAGCGGGGATCCCGGGCACAACAGCTTTTGGAGCGTTCATCTCTGATACAAGCCGGGCACAACATATTACGCATAGAAATGTCGTATTCCTGGAATAATTGTCATTTTCACCTTTCATCATCAGCTGCGTATTCATTTACGGATAATAAATTATAGCAAAACTTGGGGGTTAAAAATGCTCACTGTACCCCTGGATAAATTCCTTCAGGGGTGCAGTTTCCAAAATGGGGTGACATGTCAGGGGATTCCACTGTACTGGCATTTCAGCTCTGCAAAAGTGCAATGGCATCCAAAAACCAAACCGTCCAAGTCTGTGCTCCAAAAACCAAATAGCGCTCCTTCCCTTCTGTGCCCGGCTGTGCCCAAACAGGAGTTTATACCCATATATGACATTAAGTACCTTATCCTGGGTACACCTGTGTCATACATGTGGGTATAAACTGCGGTTTGGGCACACAGTAGGGCACAGAAGGGAAGGAGCACTATGTGGCTTTTGGAGCGCAGATTCAGATGTTTGGGATCTGGATGCCATGTCATGTTTGCAGAGCCTCTAAAGTTCCAGTAAAGTGGAATCCCCTAGGGAATGACCCCATTTTGAAAACTGCACCCCTCAAAGAATTTATCAAGGGGTGTAGTGAGCATTAGTATTCCAGACATGACTGCACAGCGGATGGGGAAAAGTGAATGAATATGTAAGCTGTGCGTAGTACATTGGGAACACTAAATTCCCTACTATTTCCCCAGTAGTTCCTATTATTGGGGGGTCACTCTGGGGGTCACGTCTGGTTTATTATCCCTCGTAAGCTCTAAATCTGGGGTGTACCCTAATATACGCTCGCACAGCTTATACATTCCCTTCCTGCCGCAGCCAGTTATGCTCAAATGATTTGGCGATTTTTGGGGTTTTTGTCTTCACATTGTACGAGTTATATTTTCTTTATTTCTCTGGTGATGTAGCCATATGAGGGCTTGTTGTTTGCAGGGTGATATGTATTTTTTAATGACATCATTTTTAGGTGCTTACAACTTATTAAATACATTTTATTAACTCTTTCTTGGTGGATTAAAAAACAACTCCATCAATTCTGGCACTGCGTTTTATCTTTTAAATTTTTCACCATGCAGCATAGAGCGTAAGTAACATGTTATCTTTATTTTGCGGGTCGGTACGATTACGGCGATACCTCATTTATACTGTTTTTTTATGCAATACCAATTTTGCAGAACAAAAACTCATTTGGGGACATAAATCAATTTTTTTTGCATCGCCATCTTCTAAGATGCGTAGCATTTTTATTTTTCAGTTTAGAGAGTTGGTTTAGGGCTTATTTTTTGCGGGACAACCTGTGATTTTTATTGGTACTGTTTTGGGGTACATATGACTTTTTGATCACATTTTATGGCATATTTTGTAAGGTGAGATGGCGAAAAATCGTTACTTTTGGCGGTTTTTTTCCGTTTTTTTTCACCGACTTTCACCGTGTACATTAAATATGGTTTCAGTTTTATTGTACAGGTTGTTACGGACGCAACGATACCAAATATGTATTGTTTTTATTAATTTTTAGGTTTATTTTTTATATAATTCTTTTTATATAGGAAAAGGGAATTTTTGGGGCTTTATTCTTTTATTAATTTTTTTTCACATACTTTATTATTTTTTTTTCACTTTTTTTTACTTTTTCTTGTGTCCCATTAGGACACCTGAGCCAGAGATGCTTTGATCTCTGCCTCAGTACTATAGACTGCAAGACACGAGCATACACGTGTCTTGCAGCCTATACAGGAAGTCAGCGCTATGGAAACACAGCGCTGACTTCCTGAGGTCTCGCCAGGATCAACCAAGTACTGGAGGCTCCAGGCAGCCTGGGGTCACTTGGCAGACCCCGGGCTGCAGATTAGAGATATCGGCACCCCCCGATCTCGCCGCGGGGGGGGTGCCGGGGGGGCGGCAAGACGGCGGAACCCCTTGGATGCCGCGGTCATGTTTGACCGCGGCATCCAAGGGGTTAAAACCACCGATCGGAAGTTATGGCCGACCGGGGGTTATGGAGCAGGGTGTTAGCTGTCAGATACAGCTAACACCCGGTTCCGATACCGCCCGCTCAGATAGTGAGCGGGCGGCCGGCCTCGGGCTTAGTATTACGTCCTGGTGCGCGAAGTACCTAGCACCCAGGACGTAATAGTACGTCCAAGGTCGTTAAGGGGTTAATATCGCAGGCCTTCGGAGAAGACACTTCACACAAACACACACAGTTTGCTGTGGGGTCCCTTCAGACCCCAGAGTATAATAATCGAAGGCCCGAGGGAGGTAAGGGAAAACAACAAACAGTTATACTTACCTTGCCTTTCCTCTAATGGACCTCCTCGCGCAGCTCCGCTATACCCGCCAGTGCTGGCTTCCTCTTGTTTGCGGCTGACGTCACGCGTTGTGGATGTCACCGCTGAAGCCCAATCACAGGACTCAGCGGTGACGTGAGGCACGCTGTTAGCATGCCCCACGTGACGGCCGGAACGCCAGAAGATGACGTCGGACACCTAGGACAGGTAAGTAAAAATGTTTGTTATTTTTACTCATCTCGGAAAGGGGCCCTGTGGTCCCTTTCTGTTATTGATATGGCCGGGCCTGACTCCGGGAGCTGGAGTCAACAGGCTCTGTATCCCGGGGGCCCCTTTGGGGACGGGGCCCTGGGCAATTGCCCAGTTTGCCCCCCCCCTAACGCTGGCCCTGCTGCTACCCCTAATTATAAAATGTATAATATAACCCCCCCTAATGAATAATACTCCCAAGTGCATCTTTAAATTAATAACTTCCCTGTGCACCCCCTTAATGACCGGGCCATTTTTTGTTTTTGCATTTTCGTTTTTCCCTCCCCACATTCCAAGAGCCATAACTTTTTCATTTTTCAATTCCCAGAGTCACATGATCGCTTATTGTTTGCGAAACAAATTGTACTTTGTAATGTCACTATCCAATATGCTGTGCAATGTACTGGGAAGCTGGAAAAAAAAATTCAGAATGAGGTGCAATTGGAGAAAAACTGCATTTGCGCCAAATTCATATGGGTTTAATTTTTACAGCATTCACTGTGTGGTAAAAATGACATGTTACCTGTATTCTGCGGGTCAGTACGAACACGGCGATACCAAATTTATATAGTATTTGTAATGTTTTGATATCTTTTTAAAAATTACATTACTTTGCTAAATAGAAAAAAAATTTTGCGTCGCCATATTGTGTCACCTGTAACTTTTTCATATTTACATGTATGGAGCTGAGTAAGGCGTCTTTTTATGCGGGACAACATGACGTTTTTATTGATACCATTTGGGGAAAGATCTGATGGTTTGATCACTTTTTATTCAATTTTTTATAGGAGGCAAAGTGTAGAAAAAAACGCTATTTGGCCATTTTGATTTTTTTTCCCCGCTACGCCGTTCACCGTATGGGATAAATATTTAAATATTTTAATAGTTCGGGCATTTTGGAGCGCAGGGATACCTAATGTGTTTATGTTTACTTTTGTTTATTTACTTTTATATCTGATCTAGGGAAAGGGGGGTGATTTGAACTTTTGAGTTTTTTTTTATACTTTTAAAAACTTTTTTTTTCTACTTTTACTTGTATGATCAGACCCCCTAGGGACCTTGAAACCTAGGGGGTCTGATCGCTCATACTATCCACTGCAATACTACTGTATTGCAGTGAATAGCAAAATGCCTTTACTTCTATTAGACGATGCCTCTGGCATCGCGTAATAGCTGTAATGTAATGACAGGCCTGGGAGACTTCAATAGGCTCCCAGTTGTCATGGCAAATGATCGCCGCCCTCCGATGATGTTCTGGAGGGCGGCGATCGGGGAAAATGGCGGCGCCCATGGCGCCTGCGCAATTTAGACGCTGCGGTCCCGTTTGACTGCGACATCTAAAGGGTTAACAGCCGCGATCGGTGCAGGCACCGATCCCTGCTGTTGGCGGCGGGTCCTGGCTATATACAGTCGGCACCCGCCGTGTATGGAGAGATCTCAGCTCCTGAGCTCTCTCCATACATCGTCATGCAACTCAGGACGTACTATCACGCACTGGGTCGCTAAGGGGTTAATACTGTCTGTTTGTTTATGCAAGTCCTGTCATGATTATGCATCTGCTCTAACAAAGTGGACCACAACATTTCTGCTGATCTCTATGTTGTAGGGGTTACTGTAAAATACTATATCCTTGAATGAAATTCTTACTCACGTGTTGACCCATAAGGTAACATTATTGGAGGATTCAGCTTCTTATAAAAGCATGGAAATTTTTTGAATCCTTCATGGAAAAACAGATACAGGGAAAACTTCCAGAATAACAGAAATATCAGTCAATGTCTTACGTCATGGGAGAAATTCAGAGTTAGGTTTCTTTAAGCTGGTTCTCTAGCAGACATCTTGGTTCATGCTTATTCATCCATGTGTGTTGGTCTTCTCCAGGTGTCAGAGGAAGTAGACAGACAGCAAGAAAGGCCGAAAGACCCAGACATGTGTGTCTGTCAATCATTTATATTGATGAGAGGGGGTGTTCCCCAGCATCCTTATACATTTTACATCTGTATTTGGAAAACACTATAATAGTGTACTGTAACCACATCAATGCACCATAAGATACAAGAGTGTTGTCAGCAGAATAGACTTAACCCTTACAGGTCATGAATATTGCAATTTAATAATATTTAACAGTTACTGGATCAAAAGTGCTGAGTTTGCTAACTTTTTAAGGGTGGAAAAGTCACCTGTTCTGCCATCTCAGTCACTGCTGTCCTTCTTATCTTCTAGTTTTGGAAATCGCAGTGTGTCTGCTGCGCGTTTTATTCTGCAATGTGTGGATGGGATTCTCCACTTTGCAGGGACTGACGTAGCCAATCCTTTGCATTTACACCACGTGGGGCCCAGGCCTAAGGCTTGAGAGAGTTGCAGGGGGAGATATACTCACCCAGCCAAGTTTGCTTTGTTGCAGAGGGGATTTTCCTGTTGTAGGATTGTTTTGATGAGGTTGTGGCAGGTGAGCTGAGCCATCTTGTGTCAGACTGACCCATAGAGTGTATTCAGACAAATGTCCAGTTGCCACAGCGTTGTGAAAACACAGCTTAGGTCAGTGGCGCTGGCACCCTGCTGAAAGAGGCGCAGATGATGTAAACAGGTTTACTGCACCTGCAGCTGGAAAAAACTGAATGGAATAATTGGTTTATTGCCATTTGTGTATGCCATGCTATTCTCTCAAAACTAACTTGTTACACATCTAACTGTGGACTTGTATACATTTAAGATATGGGCCAGGTTTTGTTGGGTCATGAAGGGGACAGGGACATACTAAGATATTTGTATAGTGCCTATATAAAATGCATATATACATGTTTTATTCAACACTTCCCTTTATATCATACAACATAAATAATATGTTACCTTTATTCTAAGGGTCCCTACGATTATGGCAATACAGAATTTATATAGTATTTTATGCATTACTAATTTTGCAGAATAAAAATCCATTTAGGGAAAGAAATCATTTGTTTTTGCCATCTTCTGAGAGGAGTAACATTTTTAATATTCTATTGACTGAAGCATCACCAATACTCCCCCCCGATCCCCATCATACTTACCTATCTTCAGTCTTCAGGCACGAATCGTCACTTCCTCGCTTCTGCCGGTGCCTGCGCAATAGAGCTTTATTGTACACTTGCCGGCAGAAGTGAAGATGCGCAAGAAGTCCACAGAAGAAGATGCCGGCGAGACCGAAGAAACTGATCTCCAGGACACAGAAGAGAGGTAAGTATGATTGGGGCTGAGTTAGTTAGGTAGGTAGATAGATAGGGCTAGTAGTCCATGGGCAAGCTAGGGAAACAGGGAAGGGGTATGAGAGAGGGAGTGATGGGGGATCATGGGAGTTGTAGGCTAAGACAGCAGGAAGCTAGGGAAGCTTGTAAACAAATGCAAAGGATGCCAGGAGCTCCCAGAGAAAGCCAGAAATCATTCAAAACACTACTAAAGGTATTTTGGTGCAATTATTGACCCATTAATAACACTAAAATACCTTCTTCTTTTTTTTGCTGGAAAAACCCCTTTAATTAAAAGCTTTTATTCAACTATCCTGGCTTTTGTTTGCTGGATATCCTATAGGATTATACTGGACTATTTGGTTTGCCTTTGACCAGGAGGTTCATTTATCCTTGCAACGGATCTGGCCAGGAATAGATCCATGATTATTCCAATATAGAACACGTGAGTGGGCTGCTAACATAATCCTTTTTTTTTAACTCTATGACAAAAGCAAATATACAGGGCCAAGGAACATTCAGCCTCGTTTCTTACTACTCAGAAACCTAGAAGCAGCATGGTTATAGAAGAGAATTCACATGGGAAATTATGGTTTTATATCACAGTGCTCCATTATATAATATTAATATCAATGAAGCAGAATGAAAACATCATTAGGTGGAATTTTAAGCTGGTAAAGCTTTGTCAGCAATATCATGTAGAGTTTCCATGTTACTGTCTGCAATCAAAGACTTCATACTGTCCTTATGTGAAAAATTTATGAATGAATGCATAATGACATCGCAGCTGGATATTTTCATTCTTCATACTTGATCTTAAATGTACAATATTACTGAGAAATAATGAAAAACAAATAAAATTGGATTCATTATAGAATGCAAAAAAGTAGCTATCTTCATAAACTGGATTCTGAATATTACTGCATCTGAGAGAGCCTTTAATCAGGGCCTGCTATGAATATGAAATGGACACAGAAGTGGCTTGATCCCTTATTTAATTTGATACTTTCAGTGCTTGAACTGAAGTCAGTGAAAACAGTCAAGGTCGGGGAACTTAACCTTGCAGAAGAACAACCTGGATCTATATACAGTATGCTGTGAGCACAAAACTTCTGCTCCTAATTATAGCCTGGGAGTAAAAGATTCAGGTATTTCCACACACTACAAGGAGACAAAAATCTATAGTATTGCTGGACAAAAGTCCATTTCACTGTCAAGCAGAGGCGTAGCTAGGGGTTCAGTACAGGGGGGCGAACATGTCCAAGTGGGCCCCCAACTTGGACATGTTTGTATACCGATACTATCAGTATACGTTTAGCATATAGTGGTATATAGCGGCTCTACACAGGGCTCTGCAGACGATTTAGGTGAATACAGGGCAGTAACATTTAGTGACTTACAGGTGACGTCTCTGACCAATCCTTCACATTTCCCATCTCTTTCATCTGGACAGCCATGACCACTTCTTCCAGTCTCTGTAAAGTTTGCAACACAGACATCTTTGGCTCCTCACTTTTCCAGGCACCTGACCCACATTGTCCTCACCTGCACACCCACCCTGCTGCTACCCCCATTATAAAATATATAATATAACCCCCTATAATGAATAATACCCCCAAGTGTATCTTTAAGTTAATAACTTCCCTGTGCACTCCTTTAAATAGTGCCCCTTATTAATAATGCCCCAGATGTTTCCTAACTAAAAAGGAAAAAAAAAGGGAAAAAAAATTATTGGGGTTCCAATACCCCGGACCCCCAGGATCAGCTGTTTGAATGTACCATGGTACCTGTGTAAGCGCCGTGACCTCTTCTCTGTTTACATAGTGTCATTCTTTTCATAGCGGCCATCTAATGTAACTACAACCTCATCCTATACACGTCTATGTGACAAGGCTGGAATTGCATCACACGGTCACTATAAACAGACAGCGTGTGATATAAACAGGCGCCGGGGCCCCTTCATACAGCTGATCAGTGGGGAATCACTTATCTCTTATTGATGTTTTATTCTGAGGATAGACCATCAATAAAAATGAGCTGGAAAACTCCTTAAAGAGGACCTGTCACATCCTCATGTATATGCTGTTTTACATACCGCTAGAAAGCCGACAGCACGCTGAATTCAGTGCACTGACGGTTTTCCCGGTATGTGCCCCGGGGCTGGTGATATTGGCGTTCTTAGTTTCACGGTTTACTGTCAGAAAGGCGTTCCTGACAGTCTAGCTGCGCTGTGAGGAACGCCCTCTCTGACAGTTCTCGTTCATAGACTTGTACTGAGGGGGCGTTCCTCACAGCTCAGCGTCATCGCCGGGCAGTAAGGAACTGCCCCCTCTGGCAGTACAGCGCTATGGGCGAGTGCAGACACCGATCTAGTTCGAAATAAAGGATGTATTAATGGCGGCCCCAGGGTGGGCCCCCAAAAATTCAGTGGGCCCGGGGCAGCTGCCCCCTCCCCCCCCCCCCCCCCCCCACTAGCTACACCTCTGCTGTCAAGGATTCACCTCTCACTATCCCACCAGGAGCTCTTATCACTCAAAGTGGTTCTTCACTTAATGAAACTTGCTCCTTATAGCATAACTGCTCTTCTTCAGCCCTTTCCCTATCACACCACTAAGGCTAATTGCACAGCCGCAGCTTGCAACGTCCATGCTTTGACATTCAATGAATGGGGGCCGCGGAAGCACAACCACAAAACTGAACAGGAATAGGAGCATTATTCTGTGCAAGGGCCACTGAGGAACATTATACTGTGCAGGGGCCACAGTGGAGCATTATACTGTGCCGGAGCAACTGTGCTCCACAGTTGACCCCCCGCAGTATAATGCTCCACAGTGGCCCTTGTACAGTATAATGATCCACAGTAGTCCCTACACAGTATAATATTCACCACAGTGGCCCCTGTACAGTATAATGCTCCACAGTGCCCCCCCCACACAATATAATATGCTCCACAGTGGCTCTTGACAATATAATATGCTCCAGAGTGACCCCCGAACAGTATAATATGCTTCACAGTGGCTCCTACACAGTATAATACTGTATGCTCCACAGTGACCCCACACAATATAATGCTCCACAGTGGCCCCGCACAGTATAATATGCTTCACAGTGGCCCCCACACAGTATAATACTGTATGCTCCACAGTTGCCTCCGCACAGTATAATGCTCCACAGTGGCCTCCCGCACAGTATAATATGCTGCACAGTTGCCCGACACAGTATAAGGCTCCATTGTGGCCCCTGCCAAGTATAATATTCCACCGTGGCCCCTGCACAATATAATGCTCTACAGTGGCCCCTGCACAGTATAATGCTCCACAGTGGCCCCCGCACAGTGTAAAATGCCAACTGGCAAAATACAAGATAAGCAGGGGAATGTAACTCAGCATACTATGAACTGATCATGTGCAAACCATATTATACTGTGCAGGGCCACTATGGAGCATTCTATTGTGCAGGGGCCACTGTGGAGCATATATACTGTGTAGGGAATACTGTGGAGCATTATACTGTGCAAGGACCACTGTGGAGCATTATACTGTGCAGGGGCCAGTGTGGAGCATTATACTGTGCAGGGGCCACAGTGGAACATTATACTGTGCAGGGGCTACTGTGGAGCATATTATACTGTGCAGGGGCCACAGTGTAGCATTATACTGTGATGGGGCAACTGTGCAGTATATTATACTAAGTGGAGGCAACTGTAGAGCATATTAAACTGTCCAGGGCCACTGTGGAGAATTATACTGTGTGGGGGCCACTGTGGAGCACATTATACTGTGCAGGGGTCACTGTGGAGCATATTATACTGTCAAGAGCCACTGTGGAGCATATTATATTGTGCAGGGTGCCACTGTGGAGCATTATACTGTGCAGGGGCCCCTGTGGAGCATATTATAATGTGCAGGGACTACTATGGAGCATTATACTGTGCGAGGGCCACTGTGAAGCATTATACTGCTCAGGGTCCACTGTGGAACATTATATTGTGTGGGGGCCACTGTGGAACATTATACTGTATGGGAGCCACAATGGAGCATATTATACTGTTCAGGGCCACTATAGATATGTATGCTTTCTCTGTGTGACTGTAATGATGATGTATGGAAGTGATTACAATATTACAGCTGAAGGAGAAGGTTATTGAGTGAGTGAGAACTACAATTCTAAAGATGGATGCTGAGGGTGTAGTAGTGGATGGGCTAGCTAGGGAAACAGGCAGGTGGAGTGTGTGAGAAATGGAGGGGGAGTGAGTCAGCTCTGAGTATGGCCCAATGAATCATGGGAGTTGTAGGAAAGGCACACAACAGGAAGAAACAGATGTAAACAAATGCAGAGGATGCCAGGAGCTCCCATAGAACCCAGAAATCACTCAAAACACTGCTAAAGGTATTTGGGTGCATTTATTAACCTATTAATAGCACTAACAGACCTTTTTTGAAAATTCATTTTTTGCCCAGAAAACCCTTTTGGCTAAGGCCCCACGTTATGGAATCACAGCTTTTTTTGTTGAAGATATTGCAGTGTTTTTTTTTAGCCAAGTTCAGGTGTGGATTGAGCAGAAGGAAGAGGTATAAGTACTTCCTATACATTTCCCATTCCTTTTGTGTTCTTGGCTTTGGCTAAATAAAAAAATAAAGTTGCATTTCCGCAATGTGGGGCCTTAGCCTTAAGGTTTTTTTGGGTGGACAATATTGTTTTTTTCAGTAACCAATACATACAAAGTGCAGTTATCATGGCAAAAAAATAAAAAGCTGACTGACACAGCGTGTTGTACTCTATAGTGAAAAATCTCCTTTCGTTAAAGCAGGGTTCACACTACTGTTGGATTCTGTTATGAAGGTGTCCGTAAAAAAAAAAAAAATGGACACCTATCATAACAGACATTAACAGACACTAACTGATGTTAATGTGTCAGTTTTTTTTTAACTGATCCACACAAGCATAATCTTTTCACAAACACCTCTCTCCTCTTATCCCCATGCTGATTCAGATGAGTTAACTAATTTGCATGTCTTTTCATTGCTCTGTCTGTTATCAGAGGGACAGATCTCACATTGATAAACATAGCTCACTCTGTCCAGTGAAGAGATGCCAGTGAGTAGATACTGAGAGAAGTGTAAGGAGAGAACTGCCTTTATAGTGATTGTGAAAAAACTGCCGTACCTATTTCTTATATTCCTGTCTCAGCAGCGTCTGCTGATAAAGGCATAATTTGGAAGAAAGAATCCATCCTAATGGCAAGACTTTCAAAACTATTTTTAGTGTGAAAGATTTTGATCAGGGTGGGATATTTTATGAATTGAGCATAAGTTGTGTGAAAAGTTAGTGACCATTTAAGGGTGTTTTTGGGCAATAGTTTTTTTTTTTTTTGGTTAACCAAAGTGCTGTTGTCACAGCAAAAAAAACTAGCTAACACAGTGTGTTGTAGTCTATAGTACAAAATCTCCTTTTGTTAAGAGTTTTTTTGGGCAATGCTGTTATCATGGCAAAAAATAAAAAGCTGACTCATGCAGTCTGTTCTATTCTAATACTCACTGACCAGGTCACCCTTTCTTCCTGAGAAAGAAGATGATGTTTCTCATTACTTAGCTCGCATCTCAGTCACAGGATATTGCATCCGAGAGTGATGTGATCTTGCTTCTGTGTGTTCCTCCTCCTCAATGAAAATGAAGGAGATTCTGGACTGTCAACCATATCTCCTTCATCTTCACTGAAACAGATCTCTAGTAGTGATGTGGCACCTTCTGAGAAAGATATTTCTTCTAGTCAAAGTCTTCCTCCTTTTGTTGATGAGTTGGATTAGAACAGTCAGCATTTTTTGCAAGCACAAGAGGCAGAGGTAGAAGAGAGAGGCATGACTGTTGGTGTTGGAGGAAGTAGTTGCAGCAGGTGTGGCACTGGGGGAAATGGATGTGGGGGTGTGCAGGAATCCCATGGCCATGATGAGTCAGAAAAAAAGTGGGAAAGATAATGACATTGCTGACAATGATTCTTTTGCAGAAAGGACCTGGCAATGACATGACCAGAGGATGGTTGAAGTTGTGATTCCAGCCAATGCGCATCCCCAACATCCAAAATGCCTGCCCAGGGTAGACCTAGAAGAGGCTCGCAGGGTGGGGCTGGTGACAATGGTGGTTTCCACTGCTGCTGGTGTTGCAACTACATGAGGTCACCTCCTGTGTGGGAATTTTTTCAAACATTGCCAAATGACAAATCCATATCAATGTGCAAGATCTGCAAGCAGAAACGTAGCCATGGCTATGCAGGAACAAATGTAGGAACTACATCTCACATGAAAAGGCATCACCAATTTATTTGGCAAAATAGATTTGGCAGTAGCACTGGCAGGAGAAGGGAGCAAGTCTGTCCTACTCCTGTTCCCTGTGATCTTACTTGTAGGTAGGACACATCCACACTCTCCTACTCCTCTTCTTCTTCCATGCCAACTTCAATCATCCATAATGTGTGTCCAGGAAAGAGCAATATGCGCCAAAGTTATCTGGTGGTTCTGCGACTTAACTCACACCTGGCCAAATTGCTGGCAGAGCAGTTGTTGTTGTACCACTTAGTGATTTCTACTGCGTTTTGCAAACGGATGGCAGGCGCTAATTGATATTGGTATTGATCCACCATTATTTCTCTAGGAAAGCTGTCCTTGCTTTATATCGTCATGTGTGGGCCTTTCTTTGGATATTGCAGTGTAGGGAAGGGTGCATGCCATCATCAACACATGAAGCAGCAATTATGGACAAGAACAATACATGGCTTTCACAGCCACTGGGTCAGTGTTTTGAGTGGCAGCAGCCACAGTCCAACATCCTGCAGGGCCCATCCACATTCTCTGGATCCTTCTCTCTGGACCATTCCTGCCCCCATCTGTACCAGGGCAATGCGTTGCTTCCACTTTTCCTTGTTCAAGCATTATACTGTATGGAAGCCACTGTGGAGCATATTATACTGTGCAGGGCCAGTATAGATATGTAGTGGTCAAAATTGTCATGTTTATGTATATGTTATATATATATATATATATATATATATATATATATATATATAAATATATACAGGGGCGTAAATACTGGGGTAGCAGAGGTAGCGGCTGCCACAGGGCCCGGGACATTAGGGGGCCCGGAGCCCTGTGGCAGCCGCTACCGCAAACCCCACAAACCAGAGGCGTAACGACCGCGGTCACAGGGGGTGCGACCGCGACTGGACCTGGCAGGGTACGGGGCCCGTGGCCAGCTGGAGATGGCCGGGCCCTGGACCACTATGATAGCAGTCTGGGAAAGCCTGCTTCCCCAACCGCTATACATACTGTTATTGGAAAGAGGCTCTGGCATGGCACCCAGGGGAGGTGACTGAAAACAATAAATACATATTCTCACCTGTCCTGGGCACAGCGTTCTCTCCAGCGCTCTTCCATCATGTGACTCAGGCCTGTGATTAAGCCCCAGCGGTCACATGGGGCGCAGCCATGTAATGACATCAGTGTGCACTCTCATGACCGCTGAGGCCCAATCGCAGGCCTCAGCAGCAGCAGCGACGTCAGAAGAAAGCCTGAAGACGCTGAAGACGGCAGGATGGAGCGAGGATGCCAAGGAAAGGTAAGGCAAGGTAAGTATGAATGTTTGTTATTTTTAATCACCTTCTCTGGGCCTCCGATTATTATACTCTGGGGTCTGAGGGGACCCCAGAGTATAATAATAGCATGGAAGCAGAGGGGGGCTGTTGGGAGCTTATAATACTGTGTGGGGGAAACTGTGAAGCATATAATACTGGGTGGGGGCCACTGTAGAGCATATACTACTGGGTGGGGCCACTGTAAAGCATATAATACTGGGTGGGGCCATTGTAGAGCATATAGTACTGGGTGGGGGCCACTGT
Organism: Leptodactylus fallax; assembly: GCA_947044405.1. NCBI lineage: Eukaryota > Metazoa > Chordata > Amphibia > Anura > Leptodactylidae > Leptodactylus > Leptodactylus fallax. Next base: position 1,478,724 of record CAMRHE010000007.1, read on the forward strand.
AGAGCATATAATACTGGGTGGGTGCAACTGTGGAGGGCATATAATACTGGGTTGGGGCCACTATGGGGAGCATATAATACTGTGTGGGGGCCACTGTGGGGAGCATATAATACTGCATGGGGGCCACTGTAGAGCATATAATACTGAGTGGGGGCCACTGTAGAGCATATAATACTGGGTGGGGGCCACTGTGGAGTATATAATACTGGGTGGGGCCCACTGTGGAGCATATACTACTGGGTGGGGCCCACTGTGGCGCATACACTACTGCATATTTTACTGTTTGGGGACCCGTAACCGGTTCAGGGGGGCCCATGTCAAATGTTTGCCTTGGGGCCCAGCCATTCCTAGTTACGTCACTGTATATATAAATATATACATATATATATATATATATATATATATACGTAAATATTTATCAAATGCCAAAAAAAAGCATCAAGAAGGAGTTGTTGTCCTGAAGCTTTCTCTGTGTGACTGTAATTATGATATATGGAAGTGATTACAATATTACAGCTGAAGGAGAAGGATATTGAGTGAGTGAGAACTATAAGTCTAAAGGTGGATGCTGAGGGTGTAGTGGACGGGCTAGCTAGGGAAACGGAGGAGGAATGAGTGAGAAATGGAGGGGGAGTGAGTCAGCTCTGAGTATGGCGCAAGGAATCATGGGAGTTGTAGGAAAGGCACACAACAGGAAGATACAGATGTAAACAAATGCAGAGGATGCCCGGAGCTCCATGAAGAGCTAACCAGACCCACAGCAGATAACCGACACCCATCTGCACAACTAGGTACAACTAGAGTGATTCTGTATTCCAGCAGTTAACATTGACCCCGTGGAATTCTGAGACAATAGTTTATAACTGAAAAGAGCTGGCCCAGTTTGCCATGGGAGTTTTATCTTGCTCACCCTCAAGCATAATGGCTGAGAGGGTGTTTAGTACTGCTGGTGGCATTGTAACACCTAGGCGGACCAAACTGTCAACCACAGTGTAAAAAATTGCTTTTGTAGAAATGGATCCAGGCATGGATCCTTTAGAATTTTGACACACCTCTTGCTGATGCCACCTCTTGCCCACACCCGCGCATTGCTTTAAAAACCCATTCAAATGAATGGGTTTTTTTTAACCAATGCGTCGCTAACCTGTCGGTATCCGATGCCTATCCTGTTTCCCGAGATTTTCACTCGGATTGGCAGCGGACGGACTCAAGCGCAGGTGTGAACCCACCCTTTGATAACCCTTTAAGCTTTTCACAAGAATTAAAACAATATGGAGGTGAAATTTAGACATTTAATTTTTTCCACTAGTCCCTTAATTTAGCCCTAAAATTAACACATTCACAAAGGGTTAAAGGAGAAAATGCATCTCACAGTTTGTTATGCAACAGAAATACCCCACATGTGGGTGTAAACCGATGTTTGGGCACACGGCAGCGCACGGAAGGGAAGGAGCGACACTGGACGTTTGAAAAGCAGATTTTGCTGGAATAGTTTTCAGGTGCCATGTCTCATTTGCAAAGCCCCTAGAGTACCAATACAAAGGAAACCCCCAAAAAGTGACCCCATTTTGAAAACTAAACCCCTCACAGAATTCATCAAGGGGTATAGTGAGCATTTTGACCCCACTGCCGTTTCACAGTGGGATGTATAAATGAAAAATTACTAAATCGTCAATTTATCCCCAAAGTTTTCATTTTCACAAGGGGTTAAAGGAGAAAAAGCCCATCACAGTTTGTTAAACAATTGCTCCTGAACACGGCAATACCCCATATGTGGTCATAATCTGCTGTGGGGGTACATGGGGGGACTCAGAATGGAAAGAGCGCTATTTTGCTTTTGGAGGGCAGATTTTGCTGGAATAGTTTTCATGTGCCATGTCGCATTTGCAGAGCCCCCAAAGTACCAATACAGTCGAAACTCTCTAAAATTGACCCCATTTTGGAAACTACACCCCTCACAGAACTTATCAAGGAGTATAGTAAGCATTTTGACCCTACAGCTGTTTCACAGATTTTATTAACATTGGGACATTAAAATGAAAAATTACTTTTTTTTCCAATAAACTGTCCATTTAGCGACAGATTTTTAATTTTTGCAGGTGGTTAAAGAAGAAAAAAATACCCCCACAGTTTGTCACACAATTTCTTCTGAACACAGAAATGCCCCATATGTGGTTGTAATGTTCTGTATGGGATCATGGTGGTGCTCAGAATAGAAAGTGCGCTATTTGGATTTGGAGGGCAGATGTGGCTGGAATAGTTTTCAGGTGCCATGTCGCATTTGCAGAGCCCCTAAAGTACCAATACAATGGAAACCTCTCAAAAGGGATCCCATTTTAGAAACTACACCCCTAAAAGAATGTATCAAGAGGTATTATCATTTTGAGCCTAAAAATGCTTCCTAACAATTAATGTACAAAGTGAAAATTAAAGTTTTTAAAGAAATATTCAATTTCAGTGCCTAATATGTTGTGGCCACTTTGTGGCATCAGAGACATGCACTCCTAAAACTATTAAGTGGGCTATCCCGGGGACAAAAAAATTAAATATGTGGGTGTAAACTGCTGCTTGGGCACACAGCAGGGCTCAACAGAGAAGGAGCACTGTGTTTTTATAGTTTTTGGAGTATAGATTTAGAGGGACATTCTGGATGCCATGTTGTTTTTGCAGAGCCCTAGAGGTGCCAGTAAACGGGAATTCCCCAAGAAGAGACCCAATTTTGTAGGGCCAATTTTATAGTCTCTGCAAATGTGACATGGCGTCCAAAAACCAACAATCTAAATAAGCGCTCCAAAAGCACATAACGCTCCTTCACATCTGCGCCCTGCACTGTGCTCAAACAGCAGTTTATGCCCACGTGTATGACACTGGTGTACCCAGGATAACGTACTTAATGTCATATGTGGGTATAAACAGCTGTTTGGGCACAGCCGGGCACAAAAGGTTCTTGTACACCATGCCACTTTTGCAGAGCCCCTGAATTGCCAGTAAAATGGAATCCGCAGACATGTCACCCCATTTTGGAAACTACACCCTTCAAGGGATTTATCAAGTGGTCTAGCGAGCATTATTAACTCTTAAGTGTTGCATTCTTTTAATTTTACAGAAATGAATGCGCAGCTGATAATGAAAAGTTAAAAATAAAATTTTTCCATAGATACGCCATTTCAGTGCCCATTATGTTGTGCCCAGCTTATGTCTGCACAGACACACACTCCAAAACTGTTAAGCGGGGATCCCGGGTAGAGATGAGCGAATTTCTCAAAAGTTCGATTCGGCAGTTTGATTTGAAGTTCCAAAAAAATTTGCTTCAATCCGAATTACTTTGCGGCAAATAAACAGCTATTTCCAGGCTACAGAGAGCCGGAGTGGGCGGGTGGGCGGCAAAATGACAGAAGTCCTTGGATACTGTGGTCATGTCTCTCTCTCTCTCTCTCTCTCCAGCACGTATAACTTTTATTCATGTAAAAGGATCTGCTAACAAGCAAAGACACACCTACCCAATCACATCACTAGAGAACATCTTGTGACTGTCTGAAGTCACAAAGGTCCTTACTAAATATTTGTTACCGTGAAGCATCAGGAAATCCGGAAGTGTGGTGAATCAAAGATTTTCTGAAATTCGGGTGGAATTCCACTTCTGCAGAATCGATTCCCTCATCTCTAATCCTGGGCACAACAGCTTTTGGAGCATTAGTGTCTGATACAAGCCGGGCACAATATATTACTCGCTGAAATGACTACTTCCCTTCTGTGCCCGGCTGTGCCCAAACAGCAGTTTATACCACATATGACATTAAGTACGTTATCCTGGATACACCAGTGTCATACATGTGGGCATAAACTGCAGTTAGGGCACACAGCAGGGCAGAGAAGGGAAGGAGCGCTATGTGGCTTTTGGAGCGCAGATTCAGATGTTTGGGATCTGGACGCCATGTCATGTTTGCAGAGCCTCTAAGGTACCAGTAAAGTGGAATCCCCTAGGGAATGACCCCATTTTGAAAAGTGCACCCCTCAAAGAATTTATCAAGGGGTGTAGTGAGCATTAGTATCCCAGATGTGAATGCACAGCGGATGGGGAAAAGTGAATATGTAAGCTGTGCGGAGTGTATAGGGTACACTAAATTCCCTACTATATCCCCAGTAGTTCCTATTATTGGGGGGTCACTTCTGGTTTATTATCCCTCATAAGGTCTAAATCTGGTTTGTACTCTGATATGCTCTCGCACCACTTATACATTGCCTTCCTGACACAGCCAGTTATGTTCTAATGATTTGGTGATGTTTAGGGTTTTTGCCTTCACATTGTACAAGCTATATTTTCTTTATTTTTCTGGTGATGAAGACATATGAGGGCTTGTTGTTTGTGTTATGAGATGTATTTTGTAATGACATCATTTTTGGGTTACTACAACTTATTAAATAAATTCTATTAACTCTTTCTTGGTGGATTAAAAAAAAAAACTTCATCAATTCTGGCATTGCGTTTTACCGTTTAAATTTTCCGCCATGCAGCATACAGCGTAAGTAACATGTTACCTTTATTCTGGGGGTCAGTACGATTACGGCGATACCTTATTTATATTGTTTTTTTATGCAATACTAATTTTGCAGAATAAAAACCCATTTGGGGACATAAATCAATTCTTTTTGTATCACCATCTTCTGAGATGCGCAACATTTTTTTTTTTTGCGGTTTACAGAGTTGGTTGAGGGCTTATTTTATGCGGGACAATCTGTGCTTTTTATTGGTACTGTTTTGGGGTAGATATGACTTTTTGATCACTTTTTATGGCATATTTTGTAAGGTGAGATGGCAAAAAATCATTACTTCCGGTGTTTTTTTTTTTTCTCCAACATTCACCGTGCACATTAAATATTGTTTCAGTTTTATTGTACACGTTGTTACGCATGCTGCAATACCAAATATGTAATGTTTTTATTAAATTTTTGTTTTTTTTATATAATTCATTTTATATAGGAAAAGGGAATTTTTGGGGCTTTATTCTTTTATTAATTTTTTTCACACACTTTATTTTTTTTTCACTTTTTTTAACTTTTTCATGTGTCCCTTTAGGACACCTGAACCAGCGATGCTTTGATCACTGGCTCAGTACTATAGACTGGAAGACACAAGCATACACGTGTCTTTCAGTCTATACAGGAAGTCAGCCTTTGCAGACGCAGACTTCCAGGTACTGGGGGCTCCAGTCAGACCCTGGGCTGCAGATTATAGATATCGGCACCCCCGCCATCTTGCCACGGGGGGTTCCGGGGAGGGGGGGCAGCAACATGGCGGAATCCTTTGAATGCCGCGGTCATGTGAGTTAAAGCTAACACCCGGTTATGATGCTGCCTGTCCAGACAGTTAGCGGGCGGCCAGCCTCAGACGTAGTATTATGCCCTGGTGCGCAAAGTACCTAGCACCCAGGACGTAATAGTACAACCAAGGTCGTTAAGGGGTTAAGTGATAGACCAACACAAAGTAGCACATAATTGAGAAGTGGAACGAAAATGATACATGGTTTTCAAAATTTTAATCCACTAAAAATCTGAAAAGTGTGACACGCAAAACTATTTAGCCCCCTGTACTCTGATACCCCTCAATAAAATCCAGTGCAATCAATTGCCTTCAGAAGTCACTTAATTAGTTAATAGAGTCCAGCTGTGTCTAATGTAGTCTCAGTATAAATAGACCTGTTCTGTGAAGGCCTCAGTGGTTTGTTAGAGAACACTAGTGAACAAACAGCATCATGAAGACCAAGGAACTCACCAGACAGCTCAGAGATAAAGTTGTGGAGAAGTTTAAAGCAAGGTTAGGTTATAAAAACATATCCCAAGCTTTGAGCATCCCAAGGAGCACTGTTCAATCCATCACCCAAAAATGGAAAACATATTCTACAACTGCAAACTTACCAAGACATGGCCGTCCACCTAAACTGACAGATCTAGCAAGGAGAGCAATGGACAGAGAAACAGCCAAGAGGCCCATGGTCACTCTGGAGGAGCTACAGAAATCCACAACTCAAGTGGGAGAATCTGTCCACAGGACAACTATAAGTCATGCAACTCAACAAATCTGGCCTTTACGGAAGAATGGCAAGAAGAAAACCATTGTTGAAAGACATAAGGAGTGCAGTTTGCAGTTTGCCAATAGTCATACAGTGCTGGCCAAAAGTATTGGCACCCCTGCAATTCTGTCAGATAATACTCAATTTCTTCCAGAAAATGATTGCAATCACAAATGCTTTGGTAATAATATCTTCATTTAATTTGTCGTCAATGAAAAACCACAAAAAGAATTGTCAAAAAGCCAAATTGGATATAATTCCACACCAAACATAAAAAAGGGGGTGGACAAAAGTATTGGCACCCTTTGAAAAATCATGTGATGCTTCTCTAATTTGTGTAATTAACAGCACCTGTTACTTACCTGTGGCACAACAGGTGGTGGCAATAACTAAATCACACTTGCAGCCAGTTGAAATGGATTAAAGTTGACTCAACCTCTGTCCTGTGTCCTTGTGTGTACCATATTGAGCATGGAGAAAAGAAAGAAGACCAAAGAACTGTCTGAGGACTTGAGACGCAAAATTGTGAGGAAGCATGAGCAATCTCAAGGCTACAAGTCCATCTCCAAAGACCTGAATGTTCCTGTGTCTACCGTGTGCAGTGTCAACAAGAAGTTTAAAGCCCATTGGCACTGTGGCTAACCTCCCTAGATGTGGACGGAAAAGAAAAATTGACGAGAGATTTAAACGAAAGATTGTGCGGATGGTGGCTAAAGAACCTCGACTAACATCCAAACAAGTTCTAGCTGCCCTGCAGTCTGAGGGTACAACAGTGTCAACCCGTACTATCTGTCGGCGTCTGAATGAAAAGGGACTCTATGGTAGGATACCCAGGAAGACCCCACTTCTGACCCAGAGACATAAAAAAGCCAGGCTGAAGTTTGCCAAAACTTACCTGAGAAAGCTAAAAACTTTTTGGAAGAATGTTCTCTGGTCAGATGAGACAAAAGTAGAGCTTTTTGGGAAAAGGCATCAACATAGAGTTTACAGGAAAAAAAAAGAGGCCTTCAAAGAAAAGAACCCGGTCCCTACAGTCACACATTGCGGAGGTTCCCTGATGTTTTGGGGTTGCTTTGCTGCCTCTGGCACTGGACTGCTTGACCGTGTGCATGGCATTATGAAGTCTGAAGACTACCAACAAATTTTGCAGCATAATGCAGGGCCCAGTGTGAGAAAGCTGGGTCTCCCTCAGAGGTCATGGGTCTTCCAGCAGGACAATGACCCAAAACACACTTCAAAAAGCACTAGAAAATGGTTTGAGAGAAAGCACTGGAGACTTCTAAAGTGGCCAGCAATGAGTCCAGACCTGAATCCCATAGAACACCTGTGTAGAAATCTCAAAATGGCAGTTTGGAGAAGACACCCTTCAAATCTCAGGGACCTGGAGAAATTTGCCAAAGAACAATGGTCTAAAATTCCAGCAGAGCATTGTAAGAAACTCATTGATGGTTACCGGAAGCGGTTGTTCGCAGTTATTTTGTCTAAAGGTTGTGCTACCAATTATTAGGCTGAGGGTGCCAATACTTTTGTCCGGCCCATTTTTGGAGTTTTGTGTAAAATGATCAATTCCAGCACTGTATAGGGGACACAACAAACATGTGGAAGAAGGTGCTCTGGTCAGATGAGACCAAAGTTGAACGTTTTGGCCTAAATGCAAAGTACTACATGTGGCGGGAAAGTAACACAGCTCATCACCCTGAACACACCATCCCCACTGTGAAACATGGTGGTGGCAGCATCATGCTGTGGGGATGTTTTTCTTCAGCTGGGACAGGGAAGCTGGTCAGAATTGATGGGAAGATGGATGTAGCTAAATACAGGGCAATACTGGAAGAAAACCTGTTGGAGGCTGCAAAAAGCCTTGAGACTGGGAAGGAGATTCACCTTCCAGCAAGACAATGACCCTAAACATACAACCAGAGCTACAGTGGAATGGTTTAGATCAAAGAATATTCATGTATTAGAATGGCCCAGTCAGAGTCCAGACCTAAATCCCACTGAGCATCTGTGGCAAGACATGAAAATTGCTGTTCACAGACACTCTCCATCCAATCTGGCTGAGCTTTAACTATTTTGCAAAGAAGAATAGACAAAAATCTCAGTCTCTAGATGTGCAAAGCTGGTAGAGATATACCCTGAAAGACTTGCAGCTATAATTGCAGTGAGAGGTGGCTCTATAAAGTATTGTTATAGGTGGGCTGAATACTTTTGCACGTCACACTTTTCAGATTTTTATTTGATTTAAAATTTTGAAAACCATGTATCACTTTTGTTCCACTTCACAATTATCTGCTACTTTGTGTTGGTCTATCACTTAAAATCTCAATAAAATACATTTAAGTTTGTGGTTGTAAGGCTACAAAATGTGAAAAAGTTCAAGGGGTATGAATACTTTTGAAAGGCACTGTAGTCCCCTATGATCTCTTCAGTTTCCCCACAACAGACAGTCTCACTATTCTGTAATTACCTGGGGAAGACCTAAAGTCCTTTATGCAAATAAGATCCACATTTGCCTTGAACCATTCACTTGGCATCGTACCAGTCACTAGAGAATTTCTAAAAATTAGAAATAGGGGTACAGCAATGACTGGACTTTAAGTGCTCTTGGGTGTAATCCATCTGCACTTGAAGCCTTGTTCTTGTTCAATCCCTTCCCATTGCAGCTATTTTTTATTTTAATTTTTTAACTCCTGCCTTCCAAAACTTTTTTATTCTTCCATTCACAGGGCTGTATGAAGGCTTAGTTTTTGGACAAATTTTACTTCATAAAGACACCATTTAATATTCCATACAATGTACAGAGAAATAAGATAAATTCAAAATGAGGACCAATTAGAGAAAAACTACAGTTGTGTGACTTTCTTATGGGCTTCATTTTTATGGTGTTCACTATGCAGCCAAAATAACATGCTACCTGTATTCTGCAGATTGTAGCTATTATGGTGATAACAAATTATATAATTTTCATTACACTTTAAAACCTTAAAAAAAATCCCCCAAAAATAATTTCTTATAGTTGCCATATTCTGACACCTATAACTTTTTTATATTTCTGTATACATTTCTGCAAAGGAATCTTTTTTGCAAGTTCAGATGTATTTTTTATTTATACCATTTTTGGGAATGTCCATCTTTTAGCTCTTTAGATTTCTTTTTCCACCAAAATATTTTTATATGTTTGCAGCTTGGGCATTTTTGGACACAGGGATGCATCATTTGTTTATTTTTGTTTTTGTTTCTGTTTGAACTTTTAGGTTTTCTTAATTTTATTAATATTTTTCAAAACTTTTTTTTACTGTTTAATTAGCTTCCATAGGAGGCTTGAATCTGTAATATATAGATTACTTGTCCCACAGACTGCATTGCAACTGTATTGTAGTCTATGGGAGATTCACTACCTAGCTATTGAGTACTGGCTATAATTTTATGACAGGCCTGAGAACCTTCATAAGACTCCCTGCTGTCTTAGTAAAAGGGCTATCTCTCTGAGCTGTATTGCACTGGAACCGGTATGGGTAGCAGTGGGGACTCGAGATGAGGGGCTTCGGGGATGTTCTCAGAGGGCACAAAGGATTGTAATGCCCGCAATCAGAGTAATCTCTGATTGCAGACATTAGTGCCGGGTCTCTACTGTGTAAAACATATATTCAAAGAGGTTTTATATACCGTTAGAAAGCCGACAGTGCACTGAATTCAACGCACTGTCGGCTTTCCCTATATCTCCCCACTGTCAGAAAGGCGTTCCTTGTAGCGGGCATTTTTCATTTTTAAAATTTTCGTTTTTGACTTCCCGCCTTCCAAACCCCATAACTGTTTTATTTTTCTGTTCACAGAAACATACTAGGGCTTAATGTTTGTGGGACAAATTGTACTTCATAATGGTGTCATTTAATAGTCTGTACAATGTACTGGGGAGATGGGCTGCATTTTTACGGCATTCACTGTGCAGCCAAAATGACATGTCAGCTGTATTCTATAAGTCAGTACGATTCCAATGATACCAAATTCATATAGTTTTTTTTTACATTTTAACCCCTTAAAAAAAATCTAAATCTTTGCAAAAACAATATCTTGGAGTCTCCATATTCTTTATAGGGTGTCTTTTTTGTAGTGCCAGATGTACTTTTTTAAGCCAAGGCCCCACATGGCATAAATGCCACGGTGGAAAGAAACACTGCATTTTAGAGTCCCTGCCAATTGGATGCGATCCATCGCAGTTTTGGAAATCACAGCTTTTCAATTATACCTATGGAAACGCTAGTGGTTTCCCTACAGGTATAATTGAAGCAGAGGTTTCCACTGCGGACCTTCTGTAAAAGCGCTGCTGGAAAAACCGCAATGGATTGTCGCCGTGGTTTTTCCTGCAGTGCTTTCTTGCTGTGACGTGCTACATGGGGCCTTAGCCTTAGAGAATGTCTGTTGTTTTGATAACTTTTTATTGAATTTTTTATGGTGAAATGACAAGAAAATGTCGATTTGGCCATTTTGATTTTTTTTTCCCACTACAGCATTCACTATATGGGAAAATTAATTTTGATATGTTCGTATACCGGGCATTTTCAGATGAGGGGATGCATTTGTTTAGGTTTATTTATCTTTATTTGAGATCTAGGGAAAGGGGGGTGATTTGAATTTTTAAATTTTTTTTTTTTTTTTTTTAAGTCCCCCTAGGGGGCTTGAACCTGTGATCTTTAGTTTCAATAGTTTTTATTCAAGTTTTCAAAGAATACAGGTAAAATACAGTATTGACATATGTCACGATGTACATTGGTATGCATTATAGTATAGTATACAAAATAACATATTACTTTCTTTTCCAAAATACATCTGTAAATCATACATCAATAAGACAGATATGCAACGTACTAACATAGTAAACCTTAACTATAACAATAACTTTCAGGCACAGTCAGCGGGCTATCTTGAATCATTCCTAGAACATGTTCCTCAGTATCAACCTTCCCTTGGTTGTAAGGCCTCTATTAGTGTGTAGACATCAAAACTCCGTTTTGTCATTTCTGAGTTCCCCCCTTCTTCTGCCTCCTCTACCCCGAGGTTGGCCGGTTTGACAGATTTGACTGGTTTGACCCCCCCCCTTGCCCATTTATTGCCGTCATTGCATCAGTACGTCCCCCCTCCCGGACTTCCTGCGACCCCCCGGTTCTCTTTCAGGATGAATCGAGAGTAAATCCACGCTTCCCAGATTTTCTCAAAGCTGTGGAAAGAGTTATTTCCCAGGGCGATTATTCTTTCATAAGTGTATGTGCTATTTATGGCTGTTAACAGATCTGACATGAGCGGAGGAGCTGCTGTCCTCCATCTTTGCACCAACATCAATTTGGCTATAGTCAGAATTTTGCAGATAAGTTTTTTGTATGCCTTTAGTGCACTGGGAATTCCGATTATCAGGATAGCCATGCTAGCGGTGTATGGGAGTCGGAAATCGAATAGCTCCGATAGCATCCCGAAGACCCTGTCCCAGTATCCTTGAATTATGGGGCAATTCCCCAAAATATGGATAAGGGATCCTCTAACCTCACATCCCCTCCAACAGTTTCCTGATTCAGAGGGATAGGCTAACTGTAGCATAGTCGGGGTCCTATACCATCGTAATACTATTTTCATGGCCGTCTCAATGTGCGTGCTACACTTTAAGGATAGATGGATCAGCCTAATTGCTTGCTGCCATTCCTCAAGGGTGATGACTATCCCCAAATCTCTCTCCCAATAACGGAATGGGGTAGATCTAGTGAAGGTCGATATTTCGTCCATTTTGTCATACAGAAAATGCAATCCTCTCAGCTTGGTAGAAAGCCAAGTGAAAAGGGCGCCACTGTGGGGCACAAGCGTCACGGGATGCTTAGACACGAAGTGCCATATTTGAAAATATTTAAGGAAGTCACCTATAGGGAGCCCGTACTTCTGTCTAAGGTCTGCAAACAATATAGGTTGTTTAGTGTCAGAATATAATTGAGAAATCTGTGTGATCCCCCTCGACTCCCAATCCGAAATTCTCAAGTCGTCGATTACCCATGACATTAGTGACAAAGGCATCTCAGAAATATGAAAATGTTTCATAGGGTTAGCTTTCCCGTGCATTATCTTCCATGCCGCCAATGAGGCAACCATGACCGGGGAGAAGGATCTAGGAGCTGAAATGTTCCAAAAGGGTAACCACAGCGCATCTTCCAGTTTTAGAGGAGCGATAAACGCCTGTTCTATGTGCAACCATGGAACCAAGGTGTCCATTGACTTCCACCTAGCGCACTGAGTGACCAGTGAGGCTATGTAGTAGTTTCTTATCAACGGAACTCCCAGCCCTCCTGCCTCCTTTTGTTTGAATAGGCAGCTTTTGTTGATTCTGGGTCTCTTCCCATTCCATATAAATTTTGATATCACCCTTTGTGTTGTTTCAAAAAAGGAAACGGGAATGGGTATCGGGAGCGTGCGAAACAAATATAAAAGCGTAGGTAGTAGTAACATTTTAAAGGCCGCTACTCGGCCTATCCAGGAGGTATCTGTTTTTGACATTCGCGCCGTCTCTTCTTGTAGTAGTTTTAACATTGGTATGTAGTTACTTCTATAAAGGGTCCCTGGGGACGTTGTCATCTGTGTCCCCAGGTATTGGACATTGTCCTCCCTCCAGTCAAAGTCATAATTCGACTTCATTTGATGAAGTAAAGAAGGAGGGACATTCAAAGGTAGCGCCTGTGATTTGGCCATATTTAATTTGTAAAACGATAGTTGCTCAAACTTAGTAATAATATCCATTAGGCGGGGGACAGAAGTTGGTGGCTTAGACAGCGTGAGAATAATATCGTCAGCGTAGAGCGATATAAGATGAGTTTTATTCCCTATATCAATGCCCCCTATGTTGGTATCTAATCTGAGCGTTTGGGCCAATGGTTCCATGGAAAGAACAAATATCAGGGGCGACAGGGGGCATCCCTGTCTGGTCCCATTTGTTATCAGAAAAGGGTCCGATACTACTCCATTAGTGAACACTCTCGCAGAGGGTGCGGAGTATAACGCCTCTATCGCCTTCAAAATAGCTCCAGAGAACCCCATACTTCTGAGCACCGAAAAGGCATACGACCAGCAAATGCGATCAAACGCCTTCTCAGCGTCCAACGCAAGGATCACCGCCTCTACTTTCCTATCGTCAATGTAATGCATGAGATTCAAAATGCGTCTGGTATTGTCATAAGATTGCCTCCCCTTGACAAATCCCACCTGATCATTATTTATCAAGCTCGGGAGACAGGCTGCTAATCTGCTTGCTAGTAATTTGGCATAGATTTTCAGGTCGGAATTTAGCAAAGAGATAGGTCGGAAGTTTTGGGGCTCAGTGGTCGGTTTTCCTGGCTTTGGTAGCGTAACCACCAAAGCCTCTTGGTTCTTTTTTGGGATGGTACCGGAATCCATCGTGGCCGCCAAAAAGGACAGCAGCGGGTCTTTCAGGATTGGGAAAAATTGTTTGTAGTATTCATTGGTAAGGCCATCGGGCCCGGAGACTTGTGAGATGGCAGCAATTTGATAATTGACAACAACTCCTCTGAAGTAATGGGTGTGTTCAAAGAGTCCAGTTGTGACTCGGTGAGCTTGGGTAATTGGGCAGCTACAAGAAAGCGTTCAATGTCATCGCTCGTTGGGGGAGCAACCGCTGTGTCTTCCACGATATTGTAGAGGCCTTCGTAAAATGACCTAAAGGCATCAGCTATGCCTCTAGGGTCATATATTTTATAAGTGCCATCTTTACTGTGAAGGAATTGAATTCTAGATTTCACATGTTTTTGTTTGAGCTTAGAGGCTAGGAGTTTGCTTGCTTTATTGGATGTATAATATGTAGCTTTGGTCCTTTTAAGATTTTTCTCATATTTATGCAATAAACAAGCTGTCAGTTGGTGGCGTAATGTTATCAATTGTGCTGCATTGGATGGAGAGGGAGACTTTTTATTGCTATTGTCGATGGATTTAATTTGGTGGAGCAATCTATCTATCTCTGCCAGTCTATTTTTCTTTTCTATATGCCCCAAGCGAATGAACATTCCTCTAATAAAGGCCTTATGAGAGTTCCACAGGACATCAGGGCCAGGGGTAGAGGGGGCATTAATCATAAAGAATTCCTTTAGATCATTCTCGAAAGTTGCTTTTATTTTCGGTTGTGACATTAAGAATTCGTTGCACCGCCATACAAACGCTCTTGGGCTTTCATATTTTTCCGCTAGGGTTAAGGTTATTGCTGCATGATCTGACCAGGTGATTACTGAGATATCAAATTGCAAAACCATAGGGAGGCTGGATTGCTCAAGTAAAAATAGATCTATCCGTGAATAACTATTATGTGCAGAAGAAAAGTAAGTATAATCTCTCTCAGTATTATGAAGGATACGCCAGGCGTCAAATAATTCATGGAGCCATAGCGCTTGCGAGAGAGAAGGGCGGCGTGTCGACACACCAGAAGTTGTGTCTACCATCGGGTCCGGAGCCACATTAAAGTCTCCCATCAATACTACACATCCCTGCTTCCTCTTTGCTACCACTTTTGCCAGTCTACCTAAGAATGCCACTTGTTTCCTGTTGGGGGCGTAGGCTGATACCAGCGTATAGGTAATATTATTGAGAATGCAAACTAGTATTATAAATCGCCCCCCCGGGTCTGCGTATTGTGACAGTAGTTGGAACGCTACCGAGTCCCTAATTCCAATCAATACCCCTCTATGTTTTGAGGAATAGTGAGCATGGAATACATTTGGATACGCTGGGTGTTGAAGGCGAAAGGCATCTGCCTTCAAAAGGTGGGTCTCCTGCACTGCAAGAATGTCACAGCCTTGATCCCGTACCTCGCGCCATAAATTGGCCCTTTTTTGAGGAGAGTTCAACCCTCTGACATTCATAGACATAATTTTAAGCACCATAGTACACAGTCAGAAATGCATTAAGAGTCTTACCACACTTGCCCATACCAAAGGATGTCCCTGGTTTCAGGAGGCGAGAATGTCTCCACCATTTGTATTTATTTTGCCCAGTGTGCCCCAGAACCAGAACCAGAAAGGAAACAAACCATATAAACTACAGAACCGATGGGCAACCCATCTTAGCTGCAACAAAAGAAAAAAAAAGGAGAAGAAAGACAAACAAAGTACAGCGGACCAGCAGCTGTCGTGATCTTGGGGGGATAAGTTCAACAACCGTGAACATCTGGAATCCAAGATAGGTGAGTCTCTAGCTTTGTAGTCCTCTTTGTGGACGTCTTTGGGTTTTCACTTGGCGCCACCCATCCGATATTGGACCGGGTGGGTTGTGGAGTGGAGGATCAATTCCATGCGCTTAACAATTTTTTTCCCTTCCTCCAGTGTCTTGATAACATGTACCACATTATGGCGGGAGATGATCACCCGGACCGGGAATCCCCATTTGTATAAAATGTGATGCTGGCGTAATGCTGCGGTAAGAGGGATGAATTGTCGCCGGATTTGTAATGTCGTGGCTGAGAGATCTGAATAAATAGAAATCTTGTGATATGGATCAGGTAGTCGGTCCATCTTCCGTGAGGTCATCAAAACCAGCTCTTTAGTACGGTAAAAATGGATTTTTGCCAGAACATCTCTGGGTACTGTTTCATCTAAATACGAGGGTCTCGGAACTCTGTGAGCCCTATCAATAGTTAAGTCCATTTTCGTGAGATTCGGTAGTAGCGATCTTATCATATCTTGGAGGAAAACAGTTAAGTCTTTTGGAGGTACTGATTCTGGGATCCCTCTAAATTTTAAGTTATTTCTTCTGGAACGGTCTTCTAAGTCGGCTATCTTAGCTTTAAGAAAGGTCACATCCCTTTCCACGTCATAGTGCGCATCTATAAGCACATTATGTGATGCAGCAAATTCCGCCATTTTAGCTTCGACATGTAGCGTACGACTTTTTAACTCTTGAAGATCTTTATCTAGAGGTTTCACCATTAGGGACATGTCTGTCTTTAATGACTTACAAAAGGCCATAAGCATATTTTTCATAGAAGCCTCAGTTAACAAATTTTCCGTCGCCGGGATATCTGCAAAGAAATCAGTAGCTGGGGGTGTATGTGGTATAGTGTCGCTCACCTCCTCTCCTTGCAGACCAGCGCTCTGAAACTCGGGCTTTTGCCTTACCGGACTCGCGGTGGGCGATTGCTGCGTTCCCAGGCTTGCTGCAGTTGTAGGCCCTGCGGCGCCATTTTGTGTAGGCCCGGGTTCTGCTCCCGTCCCGGCCCGCCGGGAGGGAGATCCATGTGGTCCGGAGTCCGCCCGCTTCATCAGCTGATGCAGAGATGGGGCCGACAGCGCTCTCCTATGCGTGGAGAGCGAAAGTGAAAGCGCATCCTCCGGAGGATCTCCAGAGGGAGTCGAGGCTCCGGAGGTCGCTTCAGTGCGCGGGCCGTCGCCATCTTGCTCCTCTCCTCCTCCGTGAGAGAAGAAGTAGTCCAGGAGCTTCTGCGGCTTCACCACCGATTTGCGCTTCCTAGGCATCTTCCCAGGTAAGTTCCCGTTCCTGGGGTAGCTTTAGAGTTTCACTCCACGGGCTGGTCGCTGTTTAAATGTCGCTTGCTGAGACTCAGGCTGGGAGCTCAGAAACTATGCGACCATGTCGTATCCCGGCTAGGCTCTGCCCCCCGAACCTGTGATCTTTAGATTGCTTGTCTCATAGACTGCAGTACTACTGTATTGCAGTCTATGAGCAAATCGCTAAACGCCTATTGAGGCCTACCACAGACAGGCTAAATTAAGACAGGTCTGGGAGCCTTCATATGGCTCCAGCTGTCATGACGACCAGGCGGCTCTCACAATCTCGTCACACAAGAGCTGTACTGGAGCAGAAAGTAAGGGGGCATCAGATGTAGGCAGGTTCTGATTGTGAATATTACTGCCAGGTCTCCACTGTATGATACAAGAGACGTCCAGCGGCTATGGCGGTCAGTTCCTGAGTGGCCGCCATATTTAAACACCCAACCTCAGCCATAATAGTAATGTCAGCAAGGTTAAAGACCCAACTTCTGCCATACTTTTACAGCGGATGTTGGCAAGGGGTTAATTTGCTTAGCTTAGCTTGGGCCATTTCTATGTTTATCCTGTTTAGTATATTAGTTGATGTATTATCAGCATTGCTGGTACCAGTGTCAGTAACTTCCTGTTCTTCTGTATATACAGAGATAAAGATCCCATTTAGTAGCTCTACGTTTTCTTGGTCCCCAGTGACCAACTCCCCATTACCATTTTTTAGGGGGGCCTGCCTATTTTGGTCTTGGGTTTTTTGCATCTATATATTTCAAGACTTTCGGGGGGTTTGTTTTGCTTTCCTTAGTCACCTGCCTTTAATTTGCATTTTAGCTGATTTTAGTTTTTTTCTTTTACAGATGTTATTATCTTATCCGTTATATTTGCAGGTTAGACTATTCATTTGATTTTTATGAATTAATGTTCAATGCAAGGTGACAAAATAAACTCATATGGTTTTATAGAAGGAAAAGAAGACACATCAGGTGCTATATTAGAATAATTGAAAATATTCCTCAAAGAAAATATGGTAAATAGTCTGATGTTAAATTGTGGCATCAACTTTCCAGAATTTGTTGACCACAAATGTAATTGTTATAAAATAAAATGACATTTTTGTAAACATAATTCCTTGTGGAATGTATTTTACATTAGCCTTCCATATTATCACACTTTTTGCAGACTACAATCTTTCACAGCTACATTGTACACTGAACGACTCCATGCTCATATAAAATTTAGTATGGGGGGGGAGAACAGACCATTGTTAATTGATCCATCTATATGTCCCAAGGCTTATTTGATTTATTGATTTTTTTATATTATATAGTTACTATAAAAAAAATCCATTAAACCCGATTTGATATTAATTAAATGTTGTATTGTGTTATATTGATCCAAAGGCAAAGAAAATAGAAATCCCAGTAAGCCAGCTGTCAAACAGGAGTGGATGGGGGAGGGGGAATGTACAGATGTAGCAGAGTTAAACCACATTTCTGCAACAAAAAAAAAAAAACAATGAAAAATCATCAGAAGAAGTTTAACCAATTGCAGAAGTTTGGATTAACCCTGCTATAGTGTATTCAGCTATTTTTTTGTGATTGTGACTGACATTGCCTGAATGGTGACTGACTGAAGGTGATTATATGGCAATGTTGACACTAAAAAAGTTTATGATTACATAAATATGTTTAACTTGGATCTTAATATTGATCAATGATGCAGGGGCTTTTCATTTAAACTGTGCTTTTAATTTCTAAACCATTTGAAGTTCACTGATATCTTACTTATACATTGAACTTAAAAACTCTTTAAGGCTAAAGACCCACGTTGCAGGAATGCAGCGTTTTTGGATGCTGTAGAAACGCAGTGGAAAAAAAAAACAGTGTACAAATTCTAGTTAATCTAATCCACACATTGCAAAAAAGAGCTGTGTAAAAGCTGTCTTTTCAAAACTGCATGCATTTTAGAAAAACGCAGCGTGTTAATTTTAGCTGTGGAATCACAAGCATTATCCCTATATAATCAATAGGAGAACATAAAATGCTATAGAACGCAATTATGAATGCCATAGCGGGAAAAAAAAAAATCAAAAGTGCCGAACTGCGGTTTTTTCGCTGTTGCACCTCTGATAAATATTTTAATAAAAAGTGATCAAAGCAATAGATATTCCCCTTACGTCCGACAGCAGCACAATATGGGGTATCTCTGCCCCTGTGTGTTGTTTAGGACAGGTGGAACCTTTAATTAGCACCAAAAAGGTGCCTCCTACTAGCCCTATAAGAGGGCACAAGAGACCTCCCTCCACTGTGTTTTTTTCTGTCCTGTGTGGAACAGGTGGACGGAGGTCTCTTGTGACCTCCCGTTGCTAGGGGTTTTAGTTACTCCTGGCTTACCTTCTTGGGGTACCTCGGTCCCAAAGAAAAAACCTCCGGGCCTTCGGGCCTTCGCACCGCAGCACAGCGTTATCCGGCATCCATCTGCAGGCAGCGCGATCCCGGAAGTAAGCGGGGAACCTCCTCGGCCGGAACTTTTCTCCGGTTCCGTGTTCCCAGGGGAAGGAAGCCTTTGCGCACCACCGCGCCCTACTTCCGGTTTTCTCGGAAAAAGTGCGGTAAGTTTGGAAATTTAAAATTTAAAGGCAAAATATAGAACTGATTTTTGTTGCTTGTATTTTGAGCCTCTGGCTTAGGCTTATGCTCCTCTATGTTCCAGTATGGCGTTTGACTTGTTTTGGTGCTGTATAAATGTTTCTATGTTGGCTTCCTCCCCTCGCTGCTGGATTACATTTAAAAGGTCTGAATGCAGTCCTTTATTTGTTGAGTGAGTGGTTTCTAGCTCCCCTGCTGCAGGTTGCGGTGTCTGGTTTTTTTCTGACGTTTTTTTTCTCTCTTCAAGTGACCGATTCAAAAAAAAAAAAAAAAAAGAGGTACCCCTTGGGTTTTTATGCGATGTTTGGCGATCTTCCCTGTTTCAGTGTCACGTGGCTGTTTGATGTTTCAGATGTCATCTTCTGCAGCACGTAATGGCGATGCGCTTAGGAGGAAAAATTCCTCTAAACTTGAAACACCTAATGTGTTTGGATTGCAATACCCCTTTACCTGACGGCTATGATTTTAACCGCTGTCACCAGTGTCGCGGACCCTGCCGGAACTACCTTCTATAAGAGGTTGTTACTTGGGTAAAGGACTTTATGAGGAGTCTCTTAAAGGAGATTCGTTCTTCCATCGCCCAGATTGCTAAGAGACCGCAGATTGAGACACAATCTTCCTTACGGATCTCTGATGAAGATTATCAGATAGTGGACGAGACACTCTCATCTGACGATTCCACTGAAGATCCCAGCAGGCCGTGCTTCCACTCGAAAAATTAAGCCGGCTGCTGAAGTCCATCCGGTCTAAGGATCGTGATGTTGACGGGGGAAGCCTCCGCGTCCACCTATAGAGGGCCTAGGGTCTTCCAAGTGGACCAGACATTACAAAAATTAATGTCCTCAGAGTGGAGAAGTCCTGAAAAACCTCTTGTGGTTCCTAGGAGGTTCAGCGCTTTATTCCCAGTTGCTCAATGGGATCAATGGGGTCCTCCTCCCAAGGTGGATATGGCGGTGGCTAAACTGTCCTGCCGCACTAAGGTACCATCAGATGATGGAGCAAATCTGCACGACGCCATGGCAGGCGCTTCGACAATACCTTCAAGAAGGCTTATTCAGCTGCCTCGCCCAAGACCGCTGTGCGGTTGCGTCCTGTGAAGTGTCAGCCAAATTATGTACTGACCTGGTCCAAAAGTGACCGACTCTGGAGTCTCCAGAGACGAGCTGCTAGGGTTTCTAGGCTCAGTTTCCCTGGCAGCTGAATATTTAACGGAAGCCTCCCACCATCAATTAAGGCTGGCGGCCAAATCCCTGGCACTTACCAAGAACACTGCAGCAGGAAGACCTCTATGGTTAAAACCTTGGAGAGCTGTGTTCCCCTCAAAGTATAATTTGTGTGCATTACCCTTTGAGCCGGGTAGAGTCTTTGGCTGTGCCCTAGACGAGATCCTAGAGGGCTTGGCCGACAAGAAGGGTAAACCTTTACCCCAGGCCTTCAGAGGTAGGTCTGGCTCTGGTCGTGGTAGAGGCTATCCGCCTCATAGTGGAAGGCAGTCCAGAGAGGCTCTAGTTATTCCTCTAGAGGCACCGGCCGGAGATTCCGAAGTCTGATGATAAAAAAGTCAAGCCTAGCTTTTGACATCAGAAGCAGTTTTCCTGTGGCCGAGATTCCTGTCGGAGGTCGTGTCTCCCACTTTCTCAACTGCGGGCAGGAAAAATTCGAGACCCATGGGTCCGGTAGGTAATCCAAAGAGGTTATGCAATGAAGTTCCTCCGTCCTCCTTAGGATCGGTTTGTGTTAACTCGCAGCCTCCCTGGAATGCTTCATCCAAGAGTACATTCACAAGGGAGCCCTGGTGGAAGTCCCTTCTCTAGAAGAAGGATCCAGTGTCTATTCTCCTGTCTTCCTGATGCCAAAACCGGCAGACAAGTGGAGAATGATCATAGACTTAAGGTACCTCAACCGCTTCATCAAAAAGAAGCGCTTCCATAGGAAAACCATAAAGTCTGTCACCACCTTTCTCCTCTAAGGCGATGTTTTTTGTGACTTTGGATATAAAAGACGCCTATTTGCATATTTCTATTTACCTCCACACAGAAGGTTTTTTTCTAAGGATTGCCGTAGTAGTTTCCGGCCACAGGAAGCACTTTCAATTCACAGCACTACCCTTCGGGATCTCCTCTGCTTTCCACACCTTTACAAAGGTAGTGGCCCCCATAACGGCCGCCCTCAGGCTTCAGGGGATATTCTTGGTGCCTTATCTAGACGACTGGTTGATAAAGGCCCAGTCAGAGTCTGTTCTGCTCCAGTACCTACAGACAGCCTTCAGAGTCTGTGATGGCTTATAAATTGGGAGAAGTCAAAAACGATCCCTTCAACTCGAAGGAAGTTCCTCTGAGAAAACTACTTCCTAGATTGAGTCCGCCTGCAAATCTCCTTGACACCAGCAAGGAAGGAGAAGCTGGTTGCGGCAGTCCGGGACCTCTTCAAAAAGCCGATAGCCTCCATCAGAACATTGATGAAGATCCTGGGCTTGATGTCTTCTGCAGTGGAGGCAGTCCCATGGGCCTTGTGGCACTTACGTCCCCTCCAGAAGGAGTTACTAGAGGCTTGGGATCGCTCCCTTCTTACATTCAGAAAGAAGATTCGACTCTCCCCCAGGACCCGTCTTTTTCCCTCAAGTGGTGGTTGCACCTGAAAGACGGAAGGTCCACGGTCCAACCTTCTTGGACCCTGTTGACTACAGATGCATCCCTCTCGGGATGGGGAGACCATTGGACGAAAACTCCATAAAGGGAGTCTGGAGCGCTCCTGAAAAAAGGACCTCGTCCAACTGGAAGGAGCTCAGAGCCGTATATCGTGCCTTACTCTATTGCTTGCCTCTTCCCAGGGAAGAGCAGTCAAAATCCGGTCAGACAACATGACCACAGTGCTGTACGTGAACAGACAGGGAGGCACCAGATCACCAACCCTCCTTAGGGAGGCAGATCTGATATTTACATGGGCAGAGAAAAATCTAACCCATTTATCCGCAGTTCACATCAAGGGCTCCCTGAACATAGTAGCGGATCGGTTGAGTTGGGGTTATGCCGTATCAGGAGAATGGTCACTCAATCCAGAAGTCTTTCATCAGATTACCCTGAACAGGGGTCTTCCAGAAATAGACCTCATGGCAACCCGACTCAACGCCAAGGTGGAGAAGTTCTGTTCCCTTTACCAGGAGGACAATCCCTTGGCAGTGGATGCCCTGTCCATCCCTTGGAGGTCCAGGCTGGCATACATCTTCCCTCCAATTCCAATAATACCAAAGGTATTAATGAAAATCAGACAGGACCAAGTCTCTGTGATAGCCATCATTCCATTCTGGCCAAAAAGAGCTTGGTTTTTCCCAACTCATGGAGATGAGTCGAGGGATATATTGGAGGCTTCCCCCCCATCCAGAACCTGGTTTCCCAAGGATCTCTGAAGTGCCAGGATCTCTGGAGATTCAACCTGACAGCCTGGAGGTTGAGCTGTCCCTACAGCAGGATAGAGGACTGTCAGAGGCCGTCCTGAAGACCGTTTATTCTGCAAGAGCAGAATCTACCAATAAGAACTACCAGAGGACAGCCAAGATTTTCATGGAGTGGTGCTCCAAGAAGGGTATTAATAATCTAGAACCTTCAACGGCTGATATTTTCTTCAGGACGGTTTGGATAAGGGCCTTGCCCCTGCCACTTTGAAAGTGCAGATTGCGGCCCTCTCCGCTCATTTGAACAGACGTCTGTCTCAGGATCCTCTGGTTGCAAGGTTCCTTAAAGGGGCAATGAGGCTAAAGCCCTCAGTATCATCCCCAGTGGGACCTTGCGGTAGTCATTACAGGCCTGTGCGGTCCTCCATTTGGACCCTTGGAGACTACGGGGATAAAATATTTAGCCTACAAACCACTTTTTTGTTGGCTATTATATCTGCCAAAGAGTAGGGGTACTCCAGGCCCTCTCTTCTAGAGAACCGTACATTTTGTTTTTGCAGATAGGGTGCACCTTAGGTTTGCCTGGGTTTATCCCTAAGGTCCCCTCATACTATAATAGCAATCAGCTAATTTCGTTACCTGTGTTTTTCCCCTCTCCAACCTCTGAGGAGGAAGAAAAGCTCAACACCTTAGATGTGGTAAGGTGTCTGTGGATTTACCTATTCCACACTCAACCGCTTAAGAAGGCCGAAAGCCTACTAATTGATATGCAGTGTAAAAACAGAGGCCTCAAGGCTTCCAAGCCTACTCTATCCACATGGATCAAGGAGACAATTAAGTCTTCCTTTCTTATTCAGGAGTTATTCCCTCCAGTCTTTCTACGGCCACTCGACCTGGGTTGTCGACTTCTTTGGCTGAGTATTGGTCCTTACCATTGGACCAGATTTGTGCGGCTGCATCATAGTCATCTCAGTTGACCTTTTGTTAAACATTATCATTGGACATCCGCAGTTTCCAGACAACTGCCTTTGGTCAGTCAGTCCTTGATGTTGTAAGGCGAGGAAACCCTCCCTAGGGGAATTACTTGCTATCTCCCCATATTGTGCTGCTGTCGGACGTAAGGGGAATCGTTGATTGTAATGTCAATCTGTATTCCCTTAGTCCAGACAGCAGCACAAGGCTTCCCTCCCTAGAAGCTTGTTTCCTGTTACTTTATAATTTACACAGTGGAGGGAGGTCTCTTGTGCCCTCTTATAGGGCTAGTAGGAGGCACCTTTTTGGTGCTAATTAAAGGTTCCACCTGTCCTAAACAACACACAGGGGCAAAGATACCCCATATTGTGCTGCTGTCTGGAGTAAGGGAATACAGATTGACATTACAATCAACGATTCCCCAAAAAGATATAACTAAAAAATACACCTGGCCCCTCAAAAAAAGACACCCTATGCAGCCCCGTACAGGGAAATATAAAAAAAAGTTTTAGATTTTTGTTAAGGGGTTAAAATGTAAATTAACTATATATAAATTTGGTAGCCCCACAATCGTACCTGGGTGGGGACACCTCGGCTCATCAGATTTATTATAACTCATGCCAGTAAAGTTATGATAAGCATAGCTTTAATTTCTAATGTACAGGACCTCCTGCACCTGAATTATCATAATGCCAGAGCCTTTTAGTTCTTGCACATCTCGTGCCAATGCAAAAAAATGGTTAATAGCACACGAAGCACCTGTCTTAATTAAATCAGTCCCATTGACCCCTGAAATAATAAGACACCAGCAGTTTGTGCATCTATTTTTTTTTTACTTTTATTAGAAACACTCAGGTAGAAAAGAAAGAAAAGACATTTTCAAGACTCTCTGTGATTTTCATGCACACACAATTTTGCATAAACGCAGGCACCGCGCAAGGATTGCATGGGGTGAAGGGTGGAGGATCATTTTCAGACTCTCAGTAAATACATTGCAAACCGACCATGGGAGGGGCAAATTTTGGGAACAGACAATAAGTAAAACCAATAAGACATTTGTTTTTGTCAGTCAGCTTTGCAGCATAATATTTCAGGAACAGATGTGGAAATACATCATACCACAAAGGTATGCAGTTAAAACATTATTACCATGCAGAGCTCCTTGAGGAGCCCAAGTGCTTGTGCTATATTAACATTTCTACAACACAGAGATTGTTATAGGCTGGATTGACTCACTAACCTTTTCTCTGGCATTTACTTGCTGCATTCCGTTACTGTAGTCGCCAGATATTCTATGTCTACAATTGTAAAATTCATATTCCCGAAATCTTAAAGTGTATTGGGTTCTTCAAAGCTGCTTGTTGATGGGACAAGGAAAATTGCAAAGTCACTTGCAGTTCATAAAAGGAAAATGGTGATGTATCAGTTTGCCAGAGGTAGACTGTCCTTACTGATCAAGACAAAGCTGCACGAGTTAGTATGTCACAAGCATTCAGGCTCCATATGTGAGCATTTTATTTAAAAAGGCCTTAATTGGTCCTTAGCAGTCAAAGAATTTTCTGTAGCAGAATTTCCCTAGTTGTCCATTAGGCTGAGGCCCCACGTTGCGGAAAGGCAGCTTTTTTTGTTGCAGATTTTGCTGCGGTTTTTGAGCCAAAGCCAAGAATGGCTACAAAAGGAATGGGAAACATATAGGAAGTTCTTATACTTCTACCTGCTGCTAAATCCACTCCTGGCTTTGGCTCAAAAAACCGCAGCAAAATCTGCAACAAAAAAAGCTGCATTTCCGCAATGTGGGGCCATAGCCTTAAAAAGGTATTACAAAATATAGTTTTATTGAATTCAAATTACAATCTTGCCTATTTCACATCACCTTGGTTTATATACTGTATCCCATGTCAAATTAAGAAAGCACATCTGGTTTGGTTTAAAAAATACCATCCTGTAAAATTATTTCTTTAAATTTTTCAAGAAAAAAAAAATCTACAGATTTTCAAAAATACAAAAAAATAATTTCTCAGGTATTTTATGTGGTTGGGGCAAACAAAGAATACAAATAGCATATTTTTCGGACTATAAGACGCACCAGGCCATAAGACACACCTAGGTTTTAGAGGAGGAATATAGGGAAAAAAAAATTTTGAAGCAAAAATTGGTAAAATATTTAATATATGGGAGTTGTAGTTTTGTAACAGCTGCAAGGTCACATTGACAGGTGGCCCTGCAGCTGTTCGGGGATGCATAGGGAATCTTTTTTTTGTGGGGTAAGATGTTCTTTTTAGTTATACCATTTTGGGGAATATCTATTGCTTAGATCACTTTTTATTCAAATCAAAGGTGAAACAGTGAGAAAAACGGCAGTTCGGCAGTTTTGATTTTTTTTTTCCCACTATGACGTTCACCGTACAGGAAAAATATTTTTATAAGTTTGTAGACCGGGTGTTTTCGGACACAGCGATACCTAATGTGTATGTGTTTCACAGTCATTTTCTACTTTTATATGTATTCTAGGGAAAGAGGGTGATTTAGAACTTTTTTTTTTTTTAAACTTTTTTTTTTTTTTTACTATTTTATTTTATTAGTTTTATTAGTTAGGGGGCTTGAACCTTCAATCAATTGATTGCAAGTCCCATAGACTGCAAGTGTATTGCAGTCTGTGGGAGATTCTGTACAATGCTTTTGCGGCTGGTCATAGACCAGCCCAGCCGCAATAGTAATATTACTATGACAAGCCTGGGAGACTTCTTAACGCTTTCGGCTGTCATAGGAACAGGACGGCTCCTGCGATCTCGCCGCGCGGGAGCCGGCCTGCAACTTCAAAGGTGCGGGGCCGGTGGGGACCGGCCCCTGGGGCAGTTTTTAAACTTTGGGGGGGAAGCTTTGAAGTAGTAATGCCCGCGTTCAGAGTGGACTCTGACCATGGGCATTAGCTCTGGGTCTGCGCTGTACATTACAGCGGGAGACCCGGTTGCTATGGCGACCGCTCTGCAGCAAAGTGGCCGTCATCATCTTTACAGACCCGGTATCCGGCGTAATAGCACGGCGGATGCCGGTATGGGTTCACTAAGACACCTGCTCCTCAGATTCCAGGGCCCGCACATCGCCCCACTCCTGCCGCTGGATGAAGCCCTGCTACAGGAAGCCCCCGGCGGCAGCAGGAGTAGGACGATGCTGTGACCCTGCACCCCCCCCCCCAACACCCACATTTGGACCATAAGATGCACCGCCATTTTCCTCCCAAATTTGGGGGGAAAAAAGTGCGTCTTATAGTCCGAAAAATATGGTAAATTTTTTATGCAAAACAGGTCACTCTAATTAAATGATATATGGGAAATATATGGCATGTGATATTAATTTGCATCCATGATGGACAATTTTAATAAACAGGAGGCAAATGTAAACATAGGATAATTCAGACTTCTTTAAGTCAAGTCATTTTACATGGAGGCAAATGATCTCTCTTAACTGAAAGACCAAGTTATTTTTTTCTTAAATAAGGCAATTAAAGATATATATTGATACTATTTGGCTTCTCAATCTAACAGTTATGATTTCTGCTAAATTACAATCATCTTTCTATATGTGTTATAAGTAATCAATGACATTACTGGCTTTTGGATGAGTCTCTTTTAGTTCTTAAAGATTTCAAAGCAGCAATCAAAAATATCTTTCTTAATAAATTATGAAACTAGAAAATATCAAAGCATTTTTAATTTGAAATGGGTCATTTGCTTAGTTTTGGGAAAATTCATGGCAAAATGAGTAAAATAAACCAATATCATTAACAAGGGTTCAGGCAAGATGAAATGTACAGGATAACAATGCAAAAGTGCAAGAATATTTCTTTCTTGACATTGGTGAGGGCACACTATAGGAAGTACTTATACTTCTTCATTCTGCTCAATCAAAGTACTTCCCATTCCTTTTGTAGCCACTCTTGGCTCTGGCTTAAAAAAAAAAAATGCAGCAAAATCTGCAACAAAAAAAGCCACTTTTCCACAATGTGGGGCCTTTGTCTTAAACACCACATATAAGGAGCAAAATAACTTGTTTTCTTTGTATCAAGTAATAAGTAAAAATACTAAAATACAATAAAATTGGCCAAAATAAATGTGTTTCTGTGAAATATAAACACAAGATCATTATCAGTTAAGTAATGTATAAACCTGAACAAAAAAATTAAATAAAAATAAAAAACAATGCCTTAAATCAATAAAATTTAATTTTATCTGGACCAAAGTAACAAGTAAAGATGTGCTCCTGATCCATTGGGAAATTAATGTGCCTAAGTGGCTTGTATGCCATCTGTTTTTCTCCCATCTGCGCCAGACGCGCTTCTCTGCCCCATGACGGGTTGAGTAGTCATCTTGACTGATCCCGCATTTTTTCAGTAGTGAGAGGCATCTGATTTGACCACTGGTTTGGCCCCTCCCATTGTTCAAGGGCAATCTCAATCAGTGCTGTCTATATAGCGTGGTTGCTGTAGCTGACATATGTGGGTTTGCTGGCCAGAGCTGTAACAGAAACATAAAAAATTGTTTAACAACATTTGATTTCCAAATCCAATGATTATTATAAAAAAAGGCTATGTAATGGCACAGAAATTATCTCACATTTTGAAAAGACATGCAGTATACATGTTTATTGTCGGTGCGTAACAATATATGTACACAATTTTCATAATTTTTACTAAATAATATATAATTTTCCATTTAATTATTGCAAATGTTCAACATAAAATATGACTATAATAATTGAGAGACATTTTTTTCCCTTTTATTGCTTCATAGCCCTATGGATAACACAGGTAAACCTTGCACACTCAATGTCCTATTAAATATGACAGTGTCTTTATTATTACTCATTTTTGGAGCTTTTTTTTCCTTACTAATTTTCATAATTTAGTCATTATATTTAACTACATCAAAAGATGATTTAATTCAAGGGGTTTAACCCCTTAATACCACAGCCAATTTTCGTTTTTGCATTTCCATTTTTCCCTCCCCCCATTCCAAGAGCCATAACTTTTTCATTTTTCAGTTCACAGAGTCATATAATGGCTTATTGTTTGCGGAACAAATTGTACTTCGTAATGGCACCCTTCAATATCCTGTACAATGTACTGGGAAGCTGGAAAAAAATTCAGAGTGAGATGGAATTGAAAAAAAACGCATTTATGACAATTTCTTATGGGTTTAATTTTTACGGCATTCACTATATGGTAAAAATGACCTGTTACTTGTATTATTGTGACACCTGTAACTTTTTTATATTTATGTGTATGGAGCTGGGTATGGCAACTTTTTATGCGGGAAATGATGACATTTTTAGTCATACCATTTTGGGGAAGGTCTGATGGTTTGATCACTTTTTATTCCATTTTTTATAGGAGGCAAAAAGTTGAAAAAACAGCCATTTGACCATTTAGATTTTTCCCCACTACGCCGTTCACCGTATGGGAGAAATATTTTAATATTTTAATAGTTCGGAGATTTTGGAGCACGGGGATACCTAATGTGTTTATGTTTACTTTTGTTTATTTGTTTTTATATGTGGCCTAGGGAAAAGGGAGTGATATGAACTTTTATATTTTTTGTGTTTTTTTATACTTTAAAAAACTTTTTTTTGTTTTTCTTTTAGTTTTGTGATCAGACCACTTAGGGACCTTGAACCCTAGGGGGTCTGATCGCTCACACTATACACTGCAATACTAATATATTGCAGTGTATAGCGAAATTCATTCCCATCTATTACACGATGCCTCTGGAATTGTGTAATAGATCTAATGTAATGACAAGCCTGGGAGCCTTCAATAGCCTCCCCGGCTGTCATAACAACCGATCACCGCCCTCCGATGACGTTCAGGAGGGCGGCGATCGGTGATAGGTGGAGGCTGCGCACTTTAGATGCCGCGGTCATGTTTGACCGCGGCATCTAAAGTGTTAACAGCTGCGATCGGTGTCAGCACCGATCACAGCTGTTAGCGGCAGGTGCCGGCTGTGTTATTCAGCCAGCACAGCTCCTGAATTCTCTCCATACAACCCTCCACACCCAATCACATACAGTACATGTACGTGATTTTGTGTGAAGGGGTTAACAAAAATGCTGCATTAACCATATGCAAAATACAACTGTTCAAACTTAATTCCTCCATTTCCTCAGGAGAAAAAATAGCTGGTAAACTAGCATAATTACCAGCATTCATTTCAATGATAGAATGCAGATACTTTGCAGTCAATGGGGCAGATTAAAGGGATATTCCCACAAACATAACCATTAGAGTTGAGCGAATCGAAGCTGCAGAAGTGGAATTCAATCCGAATTCCAGGAAATCTTCGATTCACCTCGATTCCGGATTTCCTCACGCGTCAATGCATTGAATGGCATTTTTTAATAAAATGGCTGCTGCACATGTTAGGACAAGGGGCAAGGGACTCTGGGAACACAGGATCACCCACAATGCCATGCGTTCAGCTAATCAGCAGCCGGCCCTGTGATGTCACAGCCCTATAAAAACCCTGGGCCATTTTAGGTTCAGTCATTTCACATCTCTCTTACTGCAGGGACAGACGTCAGCAGGAGCTAGGGAAAGATTTAGAAAACAGATAGAAGTTAAGGGAAAGAGGATTTGGGGTGGTTGCAGCGTCATTAACTGCAAGAATTTTAATACACATTGCAGCACTCACTGCCGTTATACTGCTGCTCATTACTCATACCTGTGTCTTCAAGGTGGAACACAACAAGCCTTTTGCAGTGCAGTACAGCAAAAAACAGTGAATTATCATCCACTAATATCTGCAGTTATCTGTTCTAAAGCCTTTTTCAAGGCGTTTATTATAAGGGGCTTATTCGCAGTTCTTTCAAAGCATAACATTACAGGCCATTTGTCAGTACTACTGTGCCAAAGAAAACTGAATTCTTATCCAGTTATCTCTGCAGTCATCTGTTCTAATGCCTTTTTCAAGGCGTTTATTAGTGGGGAAATAAATAAAGGGCATATTCGCCGTTCTGTTCCAAGTATAAAATTATAAGCCATTTTACAGTACAGTACTGCCAAAAATTCATAATTCTTATCCAATAATCTCTGCCCTTATCACACTATTTTTAACCACTTCCATACCAGATGCTTTACCCCCCTTCCAGACCAGACACATTTTTGGGGTTTTTGTATGAGCGGTTTTGAGGGCTGTAACATTTTTATCATATGCGTTATTCAACTAATTTCTGCGTCTTTTTTCCATGACACATAGGGCTTTATTTTTATGTTGTTTTTATTTTTTCATGTGTTTTAATTTTTTTTTTATATCCGGGAAAATCTAAACAAAAGAGGAGGGAAAACGTGTCTGTTTTTCACTTTTAATTTGTGCTACTAAAAAACTTTTTAAAATAGTTTTTACTCTCCATTATGGTAATTTTTATTTTCTATGGTTTCGTCGGGGGGTGGGGCTATAAACTTTAATATGAACATGTTATTGGCGTATTATTTTATTTTTTTAATTATTTTATTTTTATACTTTTTTTTTTTACTTTTCTTTTCATTTTTTTTTATTTATTTTTTTTACATTGTGTACCCATAAGGTCATAATAGACCTTTGGGGACATCTGATCACTTTTTTTTTTTTTTGTTGGAGAGGCTGATTTCCCCTATAACTGGGGCTGGTACATTTAGCCCTATTTGCAGGAGGAATACAGCCTTCTGCACGTTACTTGAACATTACAATAGAGCTGAACTGGGTCCTGTAGGACTCAGCAGCTCTTACAGATGCTGCACCTGGCGGATCACGTGACCGCTGGGTCAGAGGGCAGCTGCAAGATGGCGGCGCCCACAGCGGTGTATACAGCGCTCATTCAGCGATGTATACACAGCGATCGGGATGGCAGGGAAGGTAATTAACCGTCCCTGCCTTCTCTCTGGGAGCTCTGGCTGAAGTTAGAGCCGGCTCCCAGTTTCAGCAGTTCTGCTTGGACTTACTGGTATGTCCTTGCAGACCAAGACAACCACCCCTTGTGCATATATAGTCTATGGGCGGTACGGAAGTGGTTAAAGGTGTTCATTAGTGGGGAAACAAATAAGGGCCATATTTGCCATTTTGTTCGCAGTATAAAATTACAGGCCATTTCTCAATACAGTAGTGGCAAAAATCAATAATTATTAGCCACTAATCTCTGCAGTTAGCTGTTATTCTAACACTTATATAAAGGTGATTATTAGTAGGGAAACAAATAAAGGGCATATTTGCCATTTTGTTCGCAGTATAAAATTAAAGGCCATTTCTCAATACAGTAGTGGCAAAAATCAATAATTCTTAGCCACTGATCTCTGCAGTTAGCTGTTATTCTAACACTTATTTAAAGGTGTTTATAAGTGGGGAAAGAAATAAGGGGCATATTCGCGGTTCTCTTCAAAGTAGAAAATTACAGGCCATTTTGCTCTGTTTTTATTTCCTTTGCAATTACATTTTTTCATCTAACAGTATGTCAGACAGAGATGCGACAGGTCATGCACAGGGGAGGGCCACAGGCCTAAATGTTTCTGGTGCAGGCATAGGTCGCAGCAGAATAAAGGGGCATGGCACAGGGGTCACTTACAGAGGCCTGAGCTCCCAGTGTCAGCTAGCAGTTGTGTCTGAACCAGCAACCCAATGGTAGTAGAATGGTTGACTTGGTCATCCACTTCATCCCAAGTCACATCAGACACCCCAAGCCAAGAGTCGGTGGGTTCGTCAGATACAACCATTAGTTGGCATGGCCTGGTACCATCAGGTGTCCTGAACCTGCCAGATCCACTATACAGTGAGGAGGAGCTACTACAGGAGAGTCAGCAGCTACTGCTCAGCCAAGATCTGGAGGAGACATCCGGTGGAGTCAGCAGGGTGGCAGCAGTGGGAGGTCGGGAGGCAAACATGCCCGGGGAAGAGTACCCGCTTCGCAGCAGCCTACCTGCCTGGAAAGCAGTGGTGCAGGGGTTCACAGAGGCAGTGGCGGTAGCAGTCAGTTAGTGCGGAGTGTTGGGGGTAAAATCACCTACTCGGCGGTGTGGCAGTATTTTGTTAAGCCGCCGGGGGAGGTGAACATGGCCATATGTTCAATCTGTGGGCAGAAGGTGAAGCGTGGCCAGGGTGCCAATGTTGGCACCACAGCCCTGCCTAAATATATGCATCACCATAAAGTGGCCTAGGAGAGCCATGGCTCCAATGTGATGGTCCAGCCTGCCGCAGAAACCATTGCATCACCCAGTTGCACGCACCCCATTCCAGGCAGTCAAGGCACCACCACCTCAGTCGAAGGAAGCTGTGTGTCCTTCCCATCATCTGGTGGTTGTGATGCTCCTGCTTCTCCTCCTCCTCCTAGTCAGTCATTGCGTCAGCAATCGATCGGAGAATCTACATCTAAGAGACAACAGTATGCGTGCACTCATCCAACAGTGCAGAAACTGAACGTACTCGTGTCCAAGTTGAAGGTGCTGCAGTCACTCCCTTTGCAATTGGTGGACTCTGCACCTTTCAACCCTCCATATGTTGGATCGACTATATGAACAGAGAAAAGCCATAAACGATTTCTTGATGATCCAAGCGGACAGAGGTACTCCCCTCTGTAACTTTAACGTTAGCCAGTGGCAGCTCATGCGTGACACCTGCCGTTTGTTAGTTCCCTTTGAGGAGGCCACTTTGTTAGACAGTTACCAGGAATACGGGATGAAGAACGTCATTCCACTAATTCACATCCTGGAAAAGATGCTTTTCAATCTGGCTGGTCAGGGGACTGGAGATGTGTCTACATCTCATGGCCACATGAGCCCTGTGGGGGCTGAACTGGAGGAGGAGGCGGACATTGGTGCACAAGCAATGTGTAGCCAAATGGGTGGAGAGGAGGAGCAGGAGCAACCAAAACAGCCAGAGGGAGATAAGGAGGATGAGGCAGATAACCCAGACACACCATGGTAGTATGCAGTGGAGATGGATGCAGGTCCCTTGGAGTCACTTGCGCAAATGGCCAGATGCATGCTCACTTCCTTGCACAGTGACAGACGAATTGTCACCATTCGGCAGAGGGATGACTACTGGCTCTCCACCATGTTAGACCCTCGCTACTGGGTAAAAATGTGGGCCTTTTTTTCATCCACTGAGAGGGAGGACAAACTGAACTACTATAGAGACATGCTATGTAGCAAATTGGCCGCTGCCTATCTGCGCCATCGTCCATCCTCTCGCATGCCTGACCAGGGGGTGGCCTTAGCGCTCAACTTGCATTAGCATGACAGCTGTGGGAAGGGGTGGGTGTGGCAGGAGCAGTATTGGCTCCATCAGAAGCAGCCTGAGCCTAGAGTCACTGATGAGCAGCTTTCTTCAGCAGCTAGACACAGAGCAGAACTTGATCCAGCAGGTAGTGACATACTTAGAGTGCACCCTGCCACCCGTCATCGAAGATCCGCTGGACTAATGGTCAGCCAAACTGGATTTGTGGCCGCAACTGGCCGAGTTTGCCCTGGAAAAGCTGTTCTGCCCGGACAGTAGTGTGGCATCAGAGCGGGTGTTTAGTGCAGCTTGGCCCATAGTTACCCCAAGAAGAACTTGCCTGTCCACCCAAAATTTTTAGAGACTGACCTTTGTGAAGATGAATCAGGCATGGATCAGCCAGGATTTCCACCCACCGATGCCTGATGAATCAGATTAAATGATCCATGCTGCCACCTCCGCACTCTGCCACTGGGTGACTGTATGGCCTCCTCACGTTGCTGCCACCTCCACACTCTGCCACTGGGTCATTGTATGGCCTCCTAAGGCTGTTGCTACTTCCACATTATATCACCTTGCCACTCTGTGGCCTACTCACGCTGCTTCCACCTCCACACTCTGTCAACAGGTCACTGCATGGCCTCCTAAGGCTGCTGCTACCTCCACATTCTGCCACTGAGTCACTGTATGTCCTCCTCATGCTGCTACAACTCCTGGATCACTGTCTGTCCTCCTCATGCTGCTACAACTGGGTCACTGTATGCCCTCCTAATGCCGATGCCAATGGGTCACTGTATGCCCTCCTCATGCTGCTGCCAACTCCATATTATGTTGCCTTGGTGCTCTGTGGCCTACTCATTCTGCTGCCACTGAGTCACTCTGTGTCCTTCTCATGCTGCTGCCACTGGTTCACTGTATGGCCTCCTAATGCTGATGCCACTGGGTCACTGTATGGCCTCCTCATGCCGCTTCCACTGGGTCACTCTGTGTCTTCCTCATGCTGCTGCTACTGCTAGGTCACTGTATGGCCTCCTCATGCCGCTTCCACTGGGTCACTCTGTGTCTTCCTCATGCTGCTGCCACTGGGTCACTCTATGGCCTCCTCATGCTGCTGTCACTAGGTCACTGTATGCCCTCCTCATGCTGCTACAACTGCTCAATCACTGTCTGTCCTCCTCATGCTGCTACAACTGCTGGATCACTGTCTGTTCTCCTCATGCTGCTACAACAGGGTCACTGTATGCTCTCCTTATGCTGCTGCCAACTCCACATGATGTCGCCTTGGCGCTCTGTGACCTACTCATTCTGCTGCCAATGGGTCACTCTATGGCCTCCTCATGCTGCTTCCACCGGGTCATTGTATGGCCTCCTCAGGCCACTGCCACTGGGTCACTGTATGACCTCCTCATGCCTCTGCCAATTCCACATTATGTCGCCTTGCCACTCTGTGGCCTACTCATTCTGCTGCCACTGGGTCACACTATGCCCTCCTCATGCTGCTGCCACCGGGTCATTGTATGGCCTCCTTATGCCACTGCCACCGGGTCACTGTATGGCCTCCTCATTCAGCTTCCACTGGGTCACGCTGTGTCCTCCTCATGCTCCTGCCACCGAGTCACTGTATGGCCCTCTCATGCTGCTGCCACTGATGGGTCACTGTATGGCCTCCTCATGCCGCTTCCACTGGGTCATTCTGTGTCCTCCTCATGCTGCTGTCACTGGGTCACTGTATGCCCTCCTCATGTTGCTGCCATTGGGTCACTGTATGCCCTCCTCATGCTGCTGCCACTGGGTCACTGTATGGCCTCCTCATGCCGCTTCCACTGGGTCACTCTGTGTCTTCCTCATGCTGCTGCTACTGCTAGGTCACTGTATGGCCTCCTCATGTCGCTTCCACTGGGTCACTCTGTGTCCTCCTGATGCTGCTGCCACCAGGTCACTGTATGGCCTCCTCATGCTGATGCCACTGGGTCACTGTATGGTCTCCTCATGCCGCTTCCACTGGGTCACTGTATGGCCTCCTCATGCCGCTTCCACTGGGTCACTCTGCATCCTCCTCATGCTGCTGCCACCGGGTCACTGTATAGCCTCCTCATGCTGATGCGACTGGGTCACTGTATGGCCTCCTCATGCCGCTTCCACTGGGTCACTCTGTGTCTTCCTCAGGCTTCTGCCACTTCTGGGTCACTGTATGACCTCCTAATGCCGCTGCCGCGGGGTCACTGTATACTCTCCTCATGCCGCTTCCACTGGTCACTGTATGGCCTCCT
Organism: Leptodactylus fallax; assembly: GCA_947044405.1. NCBI lineage: Eukaryota > Metazoa > Chordata > Amphibia > Anura > Leptodactylidae > Leptodactylus > Leptodactylus fallax. The sequence continues at coordinate 1,514,843 of CAMRHE010000007.1, forward strand.
CATGCCGCTTCCACTGGGTCACTCTGCGTCCTCCTCATGCTGCTGCTACCAGGTCACTGTATAGCCTCCTCATGCTGATGCGACTGGGTCACTGTATGGCCTCCTCATGCCGCTTCCACTGGGTCACTCTGTGTCTTCCTCATGCTGCTGCCACTGGGTCACTCTATGCCCTTCTCATGCTGCTACAACTGCTGGATCACTGTATGCCCTCCTCATGCTGCTGCCAACTCCACATTATGTCGCCTTGACACTCTGTGACCTACTCATTCTGCTGCCACTGGGTCACTGAATGGCCTCCTCATGCTGCTGCCACTGGTCACTGTATGCCCTCCTCATGCTGCTGCCACTGGGTCACTGTATGGCCTCCTCATGCTGTTGCCACTTGGTCACTGTATGGCCTCCTCATGCCGCTGCCACTGGGTCACTGTATGGCCTCCTCATGCTGCTGCCACTGTGTCACTGCATGGCCTCCTCATGCTGCAGCCACCTCCACATTATGTCGCCTTGCCACTCTGTAGACATCTGTGTGGAATCAGCAGACGATGGTGTAAAAGGAGTGTGCTCTTTCAAGCTACAGTAGGATGTTGGGCTTCTGCACGGTTCTTTCTACCTGGCACTAACATGGACCTGTAAGGCTGAGTTCACACTTGAGTTAGTTGGTCAGTTTTTGCCCCGTAACTGACCAAATAAGTGAAGCATGCAGTGTTTCTAAGAGCGACACCTGTCATGTGCGTGTTATACTGACTCACAGTATTGTTTCACTATCACAGTAGGCTCCCTATACATGTTACTGCAAGGCGCAGTGTTCTACACCACTATACAGGCTCTCTGATGCCAGGAAATAGGTGTTTTTTAACGCGATTATTCGCAAATTAATCTGGATCTAAGTGAAGTTTTTTGGAAATTTGAATCGAACTGCAGAATTGAACTTTTGAAAAATTCGCTCATCTCTTATAACCATATTTAGATTTGTAGACAATTAAAAGTTTAAGATTTTCACAAATATAGATAAGCGATAGCAAGTAGCGATATTTTGCAATGCATTAGCATTGTAATGCATTGCATAAGTGATCAGACCCCATGGGGTTCAAGCCCCCTAGGTGGTCTAATAAATGCAAAAAAATCTAAATAATAAAAATATAAAAAAATAAAAAATATTAAAAATTCAAATCACCCCCCTTTCCCTACAACACATAAAAGTACTTAAATACTGTGAAACACATATACATTAGGTATCCATGTGTCCGAAAATGCCCGGTCTACACATCTTTAAAAATACTTTTCCTGTACGGTAAACACCATAATGGGAAAAAAAAATCAAAAGTGCCAAACCGCTGTTTTTTTCACTGTTTCACCTCTGATAAAAATTTGAATAAAAAGTGATCAAAGTGATAGCAATTCCCCAAAATGGTATAACTAAAAAGTACATCTTGCCCCGCAAAAAAAGACGCCCTATGTATCACCGTACACAGAAGTATAAAGAAAAGTTACGAGTGTCAGAATATGGAAACTTTTAGAAAAAAAAATTTTTTTTGCAGTTTTTGTTAAAATGTATATAAAACCATATAAATTTGGTAGCCCTGGAATCATACCGAAACATAGAATACAAGTGACATGTCATTTTGGCTTCAGAGTGAATGTCGTAAAAACGAAGCCCGTAAGAAAGTTGCACAAATGCACATTTTCTTCAAATCTACCCCATTTTGAATTTTTTTTCCAGCTTCCCAGTACATTGTACAGAATAATAAATGGTAGTATCATGAAGCAAAATTTGTCCCGCAAACATTAAGATCTCATATGGATCTGTGAATGGAAAATAAAAAAGGTAAAGAAGCATTCCAAGCAAAGCACTTTTTTCCATCCCTACACCCCTAACCTGACTGTCTGTTACTCTCCAGGCTACTTTCATGTATACTGCCCTTATATCCCTACAATCCAGCTTCTCCTCACTCCTGACCAGACTCCATCTTGACTTTTATATTTCTCTTTCTCTGTGCTGTGCCATCAATCCCATGGTGCCTCAGGACAGCATCACATGGGCAGTTAGAGGATTGTACAATCACTGCTCAAGGAGGAACAGTGTATCCTTTTTTCACATATTCTCCCAAATAATCGAAGAAACCAAAAATATACAGTCAGGAAGGCTGCCGTGTGATCTCCTCCATTATAAGTGTGTGACATGAGCAGTCTTATGTCAGCAGTATCTGGCAGATATTGTACCCCTGTGTGGTACAATCTATGCTGTTATCATGCAGAAAGTACTGTTGCCTTAGATGGTGACCCTATTGAGAAAATAGAATGCCATGTTATTATCAGGGTTACAGGAAATTGTGTGTTTTTTTTTTTTTTTAAATCTTAGTAACAAAATGATTCCTGCATCCTGTGACTTTGGTAGTGGGGGGGGGGGGGGGGGGGGGGGGGGCCAGGTCATCATCAGCCACATGACTGCAAGGGGCTAGCAACTACAGTTTAACCAGACCCTTGCAGCCATGTAATCTATGACGATGTCTCCCACAGGAAGTGGAGTGCAGGACAGGGGTTAGCTGTATGTGTCAGCCCCACTCTACTCAGGAGATAGAGACTAGCATATTCTGGCACATGCTGTCAGCCCCTTCATGTATATTTATAGGGTGTGTTGGTGATCATCAAGGGGGTTGGCTGTATTTCACCAATTGAATGTTGTGCCAAAGCAGGTACTCTGGCGCTAAATTCAAATGGACGAATCACAGGCATGTCACTGCCGCTATTGAATTCAGAAGTGGCAGCCGTCTTCTCTGATAGTGGGACCACCACTAGTAATAGCAGTGGTGGTCCCACTGCTATAATCTATCTCTGTGCTGTGCTGGTGTAAACTGAAATGACTATGGCATCTATTCATAGCAGGGCTGCCGCCTGTAGTAGTGGCAGCAGCTCCATGATGGTTCTTTGTTTTTTTGGGGTTTTTTTTAATCCCTAGGCGGCAAGCACCATACAATTACGGCACTGCTAGCCATTTCTAGAAGACAGCCACCGTACTATTTCGGCGGTAGCCTCCCGCCAGCTCAGAGTCTGAATCGGCGGCATCAGGAGCGGGTGTTAGCTGTAACTTACAGCTTACACCCTGATCCATAACCCCTGGTCGGAGCTCAGCATGACTGTGAGGTAAGATCGGGGGGTGCTGATATCTATTTTCTGCAGCCCAGGGTCTGGCCAGTGACCCCGGGCTGCCAAGAGCCTTCATGTGAAGTGTATTAAAAAAAAATTCTAATTGAATAAAGCCCCAAAATGCTCTTTTCCTATATAAAATAAATGATATATATATAAAAAAAAAAAAGTAATAAAAATACATATTTGGTATCACCTCGTCCTTAACAACCTGTACAATAAAACTGAAACATTATTTCACTTGCACGGTGAAGGTCGGAAAAAAAACTGAAAAAAAAAATGAAATAATGATTTTTCACCAACTCGCCTTACAAAAAATGCTACAAAAAGTGATCAAAAAGTCGTATGTACCTCAAAACAGTACCAAGAAAAAGTACAGGTCGTTCTGCAAAAAATAAGTCCTCAACCGAAAAATGAAAATCTTACGCATCTCAGAGGATGTTGATGTAAAAATAATTGATTTATGTCTCCAAATAGGTTTTTGTTCTGCATAAACAAACAATTGGGTATCGCCTTAATCGTACTGACCCACAGAATAAAGGTAACTTGTTACTTATCCGATACGCTGCATGGAAAAATTAAAAGGTAAAAAAACTATGCCAGAATTGATGGCTTTTTTTTTTTAATCCACCAAGAAAGAGTTAAGAAAATTTAATCAATAAGTTATAGGCACACAAAAATGGTGTCATCCGTACAAAATACATCTCATACCGCAAAATCAAGCCAACATATGGCTACATCACCAGAAAAAAAAAAAAAACATAGCTTGTGCAATGTGAAGACAAACCCCCCCAAAATCGCCAAATCATTAGAACTTAACTGGCTGTGACAGGAAGGGAATGTATAAACTGTGCGAGCATATATCAGGGCACACCCCAGATTTAGAGCTTACAAGGGAAAAGAAACCAGAAGTGCCCTCCCCCCCCCCTCCCAACCATAGGAGCTACTGGGGAAACAGTAGTGAATTTGGTATACCCAATGTACTCCGCACAGCCTACATATTCATTTTTCACCATCCGCTGTGCATTCTTGTCTGGAATACTAATGCTCATTGCACCCCTTGATAAATTCTTTGCGTGATGCAGTTTTCAAAATGGAATTACTCTTTAGGGAGGATTCCACTTTACTGGTACCTTAGAGGCTCTGCACACATGACATAGCATCCATATACCAAATATCTGACCGACTGCTCCACCCTAGGTGTGAGAAGGAGCGCTATCGGAAGTCTTTCCTCCCCACCGCGGTTAGGCTGTACAACCAACACCGACCTAAGCGGAGATCATTACACACAGAGAACTGAAATATCTCTCTGCCTGTTAAATCCCCCCCCTCCTCTGCTACTTCCTATATGTCTGTCTGCTATCAATGTAATGCCTCTCACCTTGGAACATTCCTGTACATGTTGTATTTGTATTTGTATCTGCTTATCTTTGCTGCTGTAACACACTGAATTTCCCCATTGTGGGACTATTAAAGGACTATTATTATTATTATTATTATCTAAATCTGCAGTGCTCCTTCCCTTCTGTGCCCTGCTGTGTACCCAAACTGAAATTTATACCAACATATACAGTGGGTACAGAAGTATTCAGATTCCTTTAAATTTTTCACTCTTTGTTTCATTGCAGCCATTTGCTAAAAGCAAAAAAGTTCATTTTATTTCTCATTAATGTACACTCAGTACCCCATCTTGACAGAAAAATAACAGAAATGTAGATATTTTTGCTAATTTATTAAAAAAAAAAAAAACCTGAAATATCACATGGTCATAAGTATTCAGACCCTTTGCTGTGACACTCATATTTAACTCACATGCTATCCATTTCCTTCTGATCCTCCTTGAGATGGTTCTATTCCTTCATTGGAGTCCAGCTGTGTTTAATTAAACTGATTGGACTTGATTAGGAAAGACACACACCTGTCTATATAAGACCTCACAGCTCACAGTGCATGTCAGAGAAAATGAGAATCATGAGGTCAAAGGAACTGCCCAAGGAGCTCAGAGACAGAATTGTGGCAAGGCACAGATCTGGCCAAGGTTACAAAAGAATTTCTGCAGCACTCAAGGTTTCTAAGAGCACAGTGGCCTCCATAATCCTTAAATAGAAGAAGTTTGGGATGACCAGAACTCTTCCTAGACCTGACTGTCCAGCCAAACTGAGCAATTGTGAGAGAAGAACCTTGGTGAGAGAGGTAAAGAAGAACCCAAAGATCACTGTGGCTGAGCTCCAGAGATGCAGTACGGAGATGGGAGAAAGTTCCACAAAGTCAACTATCACTGCAGCCCTCCACCAGTCGGAGCTTTATGGCAGAGTGGCCTGAAGGAAGCCTCTCTTCAGTGTAAGACATATGAAAGCCCGCATAGAGTTTGCCAAAAAACACATGAAGGACTCCCAGACTATGAGAAATAAGATTCTCTGGTCTGATGAGACGAAGATTGAACTTTTTAGCGTTAATTCTAAGCAGTATATGTGGAGAAAACCAGGCACTGCTCATCACCTGCCCAATACAATCCCAATAGTGAAACATGGTGTTGGTATGCTATGGGGGTGTTTTTCAGCTTCAGGGACAGGACGACTGGTTGCAATTGAAGGAAAGATGAATGCGGCCAAGTACAGCCAAGTACAGAGATATCCTGGAAGAAAATCTCTTCCAGAGTGCTCTGGACCTCAGACTGGGCCAAAGGTTCCAACAAGACAATGACCCTAAGCACACAGCTAAAATAACAAAGGAGTGGCTTCGGAACAACTCTGTGACCATTCTTGACTGGCCAAGCCAGAGCCCTGACCTCAATCCAATTGAGCATCTCTGGAGAGACCTGAATATGGCTGTCCACCAACGTTCACCATCCAACTTGACGGAACTGGAGAGGATCTGCAAGGAAGAATGGCAGAGAATCCCCAAATTCAGATGTGAAAAACTTGTTGCATCATTCCCAAGAAGACTCATGGCTGTACTAGCTCAAAAGGGTGCTTCTACTCAATACTGAGCAAAGGGTCTGAATACGTATGACCATGTGATATTTCAGTTTTTTTTTTTTTAATAAATTTGCAAAAATATCTACATTTCTGTTTTTTTTACCCGAGTTAGCCCACTTAATAGTTTTAGGAGTGCGTGTCTCTGATGATACAAAGCTCAAAATGATAATACCCCTTCAGAAATTCCTTGAGGGGTGTAGTTTCTAAAATGGGGTCACTTTTGAGTTTCCATTGTAATTTAGGGGCTCTGCAGATGCAACATGGCACCTGAAAACTATTCCAGCAAAATCTGCTCTCCAAAAGCCAAATAGTGCTCTTTCCATTCTGCGCCCACCATGTACCCATACAGCAGTTTACAACCACATATGTGGCATTTCTATGTTCTTCTTTAACCCCTTGTAAAAATGAAAAATATGGACGGTTTATTGGAAAAAAAAAATTTTTCATTTTCACGTCCCAATGTTAATAAAATCTGTGAAACAGCTGCAGGATCAAAATGCTCACTATACCCCTTGATATGTTCTGTGAGGGGTGTAGTTTCCAAAACGGGTAACTTTTGGGGGTTTCCATTATATTGGTACTCTAGGGGTTCTGCAAATGTGACATGGCACATTAAAACTATTCCAGCAAAATCTGCTTTTCAAATGTCCAGGGTTGCTCCTTCCCTTCTGCATACTGATGTGTGCCCAAACATCAGTTTACACCTACATGTGGGGTATTTCTGTGCTCGGGGTAAATTGCATAACAAACTGTGAGATGCATTTTCTTCTTTAACCCCTTGTGAATATGTTAATTTTAGGGCTAAATGAATGAATTATTGAAAAAAAAATTAAGTCTAAATTTCACCTCCATGTTTTAATTCCCGTTAAATGCTTAAAGGGTTCCCAAGTGTTATTTTGAATTATTTGAGGTGTACAGTTTTCAAAATGGATGACTTATGGGGGTTTCTAATATATAAGCCTTTATAATCCCCTTCAGAACTGAAGTGGACCGTAAAAAATTAGTTTAGGAAATTTTCTTGTAAACCGCTGGTATACTTGTAAGCCTTCTAACATCCAAGATAAATTTAATTTATTTATCTTACTTGTATAACGCCATCATATTCTGCAGCGCTTTACAGACATTAGCAGTCACTGTCCCATATAGGGTTCACCATCTACATTCCCTATCAGTATGTCTTTAGAGTGTAGGAGGAAACAGGATTACCCGGAGAAAACCCACATAAACATGGGGAGAACATACAAACTCCTTGCAGATGTTGTCCTTGTCCTAACCACTGAGCCACCATGCTCACTATAAAATAAAGGACAATTAAAAGATGATGCCAATATAAAGCAGAGGTATGGTAGATAATATTTATTAATGTAGTTGGGTGGTATGAGCAAAGCATTTTACATTTTGAATTTTTTTTTTTCAAAATTTCCATCAAATTTCCTATTTTTTTATAAATAAATACAAAAATATTGGTAAATGTTTACCACTAACATGAAGTGTAATATGTCGCGAATAAACAATCTCGAAATCACTTGTGTAAGTTATAGTCTCTCAAAGTTATTGCCATATAAATCACATGTCACTTTTGAAAAATGAGGCCGCATCCTTAAAGGTACTTTGGGCTGTGTCCCCAAAGGGAAAACACTCTCACTAATGTTTTACACTCTCCCTGTACTGTTAAATCATTGTTACATAGATTTTATACCGCTATTATCACACATCCGCCCTGTTCTGTACGACTCACAGGAAGAGGAGGAAGACCGCGATACTGACCGCCCCTTATCAGAGCAAAATGGTTGACCTTACATTCAAATTAACTGCCGGGGGGTGGGGCCACGCCCGTCGAGGTTATACTCGTGGCAGGCCTGTGGGAGCGAGGTCTTGCGCCCAACCGGCCCGCCGACGACCTGGAACGTGTGAAAATTGAATGGGCGGCCCCCCGCACCGAAGCTCTGCTCCTGACACGCAGGGGCCACGCTAGGGGACAGTTGCTTTGGTGGCCCCGCTATCCCATGAGGACAAGCTGTGGCCACCGGTGGCTGCTGAGGTGCAGTGGGACACTGGACTGACGCCCCGCTCGAAGTGAACAGGGACACCGGCCAGGCAGTCCCCTCCTCACTCACCCGTGCTGCTGCTCCATAGTGCACGGGGAAATTTGAATCCTCAGCGCTGGCGGGGATGAAGAGGAAGTCCCCGACCAGCGCCAAGGCATATCTAAAAAGGGGAGGCCCCACCCCCTCCCCGCAACCAGCCAGCTGGCTGGCCAGAGGAGGGAAGAGGAAGGAGCCTCAAAACGTCCCCCACGGCCGGTCAAGAGCCGGCCGGCTTATACAGCCCGACGGCTCAAAAGAATGCTCCAAAAAAGTGCTAGGGTTTTTTCTGCCTCTCGTTCATTTCAATGGGGGTTGAAAGGCAGAATCGACCTGGAAGATAAGTCATGACGCGTCTTTTAGCTGAAAAAGTCTGCTCCTGACTGTCATTGAAATCAATGGGAAATTTGGGAGGCGTTTTTGAGACAGAGCTTGAGGTAGATTCCGCCTCAAAAATCTGCCTGCAAAAACTCTGCGTTAATTTACCCTTAGTGAGTGCAAATGGTGGGCTGCTTTGACACTTCTTTTTTCTGTAACTGAAAAATCAACCAGATGAAAAAAGTTGATCCTGACTGTGAGGCCGGGGGACCCCCGTGGCATAAACACAGTGTTTTACAGTCACAGCAAAGTGGATGGGATTCTAGAAAACGCTGGTGGTTTCCCTATAAATATTATTGAAACAGAAAGTCCGCAGAGGAAACCTCTGCGAACTTTCTGTACAAAGCGCTGTGTGAAAAACCATGATGCGTTGCCGCCGCGGTTTTTCCTGCAGCACTTTTTTGCTGCGGCCTGCTATGTGGGGCCTTAGACTACATTAAATTATTGGGAGAGTTGGAAGGTGTTTTTTGAGCCGGATTTTGAGTTGAACTCCGCCTGAAAATTCCGCCTGCAAAAAACTGTGTGAGAACCTAACCTAAGCGACCAATACAATGTGAATTATCATGGGGAAATAGCTGATGACGTGAGTAACAGCAGTTGGACCCCTGTTGAGGAAAAATTGATGTCCTATTATGAAGATAGGCCATCATTGTTGAAAAGCTAGAGAATCCATATAATAAATACCCTCCACACCACACAATGGCAACACACCAGATGAAAAAAAAAGTCGATAATTTATTTGAAAAAAAAAAAGAAGTGAGAAAGGAGGGACTTTGGGTAAAAACAGTGTTACACTATGTTCACACTTTCTCTAGGGTGTCCATTATTCTGGTCCTTCAGAGGACCATAACAACAGACACATAGACCATTAAAAAAGCGAACACCAATGGTGACCAATGTTGAGTGCCCACTGTTTTAAATTTAAACCGCTGAACGAAAAAGTTTGACTCGCAGGACTTTTTTGTCTGGTGATTTTCGGCACTCACTGCAATGGAGTCTCCAAATGGAGACTCCGACGCAGATGAGAACGCAGCCTTATATTACCAATGACATTTTCTTGCTGCCTGTAAATAGGACCAATTTGCTGGTCCAGCCTTAGAAAAGGATATATCAGTGAGTGACACAAAGGGCACTGCTGTCTACTCCCTATGTCTAAAGGAGCAGATACTGGGTGGATAATTCACGGCTCGGTACTGGGTTGCGGCCCAGTGGTTGTGGACCTCTGCTTTAAAGAATAGGTAATTTTCTGTTGACACATTTCTTTCAACTCAAATGTCAAGACTAGAGATGAGCGAATCGAAAATGACAAAGTGGAATTCGATTCGAATTTCAGGAAATCTTTGATTCACATCAAATCTGGATTTCCTCACGCTTCGTGGTATCGAATCACATTTTAAACTAAGGGCACATCAGAATAGCCTTTAGAAAGGCTATTCTACTGTTACCTTTGCCATTGCATCACCCTGCGATGTCCTGGTCCTCCTTCCTCGTGTAGTAAAATAATCAAAATGGCCACCAGACATGTGCAGAGCCGCACGGAATAGAATCAAGATGGTCGCCAGACATGTGCAGAGTCCCTCGGAATAGAATCAAGATGGCCGACGGACACGCGCAGAGCCGCACCATCTTTATCCTACACGAGCGGCTCTGCTCATGTCTGGCGGCCATCTTGAATCTATTCCAAGCGTCTCTGCGCATGTCCGGCGGCCATCTTGATTATATCCCATACAAGACCGTTTCTGTGCATGTCCGGCGGCCATCTTGATTATAACCCATACAAGACCGTTTCTGCGCATGTCTGGTGGCCATGTTGACTCTATTCAGAGTGTCCCTGCGCATGTCTGGCAGCCATCTTGATTATATCCCATACAAGACCGTTTCTGCACATGTCCGGTGGCCATCTTGATTCTCTTCTGAGCGGCTCTGCGCATGTCCGGCGGACAAGGACATCGCAGGGGGCGTGATGCAACGGCAAAGGTAGGAGTAGAATAGTCTTTCTAAAGGATATTCCGATGTATCCTCAGTGTAAAATGCATATCCGCATATCCCCAGGCTCTCTGCAGCCAGGAATATACACTACAATTCAAAAGTTTGGGGTCACCCAGACAATTTTGTGTTTTCCATGAAAACTCACACTTTTATTTATCAAATGAGTTGCAAAATGAATAGAAAATATAGTCAAGACATTGACAAGGTTAGAAATAATGATTTTTATTTGAAATAATTTTCTCCTTCAAACTTTGCTTTCGTCAAAGAATGCTCCATTTGCAGCAATTACAGCATTGCAGACCTTTGGCATTCTAGCTGTTAATTTGCTGAGGTAATCTGGAGAAATTTCACCCCATGCTTCCAGAAGCCCCTCCCCCAAGTTTGATTGGCTTGATGGGCACTTTTTGCGTACCATATGGTCAAGCTGCTCCCACAACAGCTCAATGGGGTTGAGATCTGGTGACTGCGATGGCCACTCCATTACAGATAGAATACCAGCTACCTGCTTCTTCCCTAAATAGTTCTTGCATAATTTGGAGGTGTGCTTTGGGTCATTGTCCTGTTGTAGGATGAAATTGGCTCCAATCAAGCGCTGTCCGCAGGGTATGGCATGGCATTGCAAAATGGAGTGATAGCCTTCCTTATTCAAAATCCCTTTTACCTTGTACAAATCTCCCACTTTACCAACACCAAAGCAACCCCAGACCATCACATTACCTCCACCATGCTTGACAGATGGCGTCAGGCACTCTTCCAGTATCTTTTCAGTTGTTCTGCATCTCACAAATGTTCTTCTGTGTGATCCAAACACCTCAAACTTCGATTCGTCTATCCATAACACTTTTTTCCAATCATCCTCTGTCCAATGTTTGTGTTCTTTTGCCCATATTAATCTTTTCCTTTTGTTAGCCAGTCTCAGATATGGCTTTTTCATGGCCACTCTGCCCTGAAGGCCAGCATCCCTGAGTTGCCTCTTCACTGTAGACGTTGAGACTGGCGTTTTGCGGGTATTATTTAATGAAGCTGCCAGTTGAGGACCTGTGAGGCGTTGATTTCTCAAACTAGAGACTCTAATGTACTTGTCTTGTTGCTCAGTTGTGCAGCAGGACCTCCCACTTCTCTTTCTACTCTGGTTTGAGCCTGTTTGTGCTGTCCTCTGAAGGGAGTAGTACACACCGTTGTAGGAAATCTTCAGTTTCTTGGCAATTTCTCGCATGGAATAGCCTTCATTTCTAAGAACAAGAATAGACTGTCGAGTTTCTCATGAAAGTTCTCTTTTTCTGGCCATCTTGAGAGTTTAATTGAACCAACAAATGTAATGCTCCAGGTTCTCAACTAGCTCAAAGAAAGGTCAGTTTTATAGCTTCTCTAACCAGCAAAACTGTTTTCAGCTGTGCTAAAATACTTGCACAAGGGTTTTCAAGGGTTTTCTAAACATCCATTAACCTTCTTATACAGTTAGCAAAAACAATGTACCATTAGAACACTGGAGTGATGGTTGCTGGAAATGGGCCTCTATACACCTATGTAGATATTGCATTAAAAACCAGACGTTTGCAGCTAGAATAGTCATTTACCACATTAACAATGTATAGAGAGTATTTCTGATTCATTTAATGTTATCTTCATTAAAAAAACTGCTTTTCTTTCAAAAAAAAAGGAAATTTGTAAGTGACCCTAAACTTTTGAACGGTAGTGTAGCTGTTTTTAACGTGATTCGCCGCAAAATAATTCGGATCGATGTGAATTGTTTTGGGAAATTCGGCGAAGCTGCCGAGTCGAATTTTTGGGAAATTCGCTCATCTCTAGTCAAGACTTGCCTTTAGTGTAAGACCTTCTCACTTCAATCACAAACATAAATAATATACAAGCTTTTTAGGCACATAAAGCTGAAACTGCAAGTCCTAAATTATATTTATGTTTATTTTACTCCTTTGTATACGTATTTGCATTATAGTTTTCACAAAGGTGTTTCTTGGTTCAGAATTAATTGAAAAGCCAATCAACCAAAAAGCACACAAAAAAATAATAGTTTAGCCTTGGCATTATGATGTTTGTTGTATGAATGCAGTAGATTATATCAGGACAGAACATGTATTATGCATGTACTTATAAATTCACACCATGCGCCTGCATACATTGAAGTGTGCATCACTGCATTACATCATGTTGCTTAGTAACATATATATGGTTATGAATAAATATAACCCATAGTGTTGATAATGAGCGTACTGCATTGTGATAGGAATTGTGTGTTTGTGTTGATTGTTTTACATTCTGCTTGATGAAGCTTTGAAATGTGGAAATGTGAAGAGTATGTGGAATCCATGCAGAGTATACCCCCTGGTTACTGCAGGATGTCTAAGGCTGCAGCCTGTGGGAGATGTCGCTTGACATTGAACCTGTGAACGAGAAGATGAATTCTGACAGCGTCATTAGCTGTATGCTGTGTTTTCTAAGTGTCGTCACCAGGAGGGGGTTGGGGGAACTATCGATATACAGCTGTTTATTTAAAAGATACGTCACCTAGACACAGTAACAAATCAGTGACTTATATTTCTCAGTAGGTAGGCTTATCCTCTACCATTTTAGTCACAGGTCTAGCTTTGGCTTTGTTGATTTAATGTCTTGGAGACTTTTTCTTATTCGTTAAAGAAAGCGGTAGATTTTTTGATTGACTAACAATTGAGTGTCTTTGACTTTCAAGAATAGGATAATATTTTGTGCTTTAATTGCATGTCATTATATAATGGATTACTTTTGATAGTGGAAATAAATAACCTAGATGCAATGTTAAATGGTGCAAAAATGTTATTTCTGATTATAATATTACTTGCCTTGTGTCTCCATGCTGTCACACAGCTCAGTCTTGGCCTCACCATTTGGTCTGTAGCCTCCTTTTTGTGTGAATTTGTTGCTCATCGTTGCTGCTGTGACAACAGCCTTAAGACTTCTTTTGCGCTTGGGGACATTCAGTTCTGGGTGGAAAAGGATAACATAGACCTTGGGCATGTAAAGCATACCTAAGGAGACTGAGGCACTCAAACTCACTGAAATGGTCAGTGTTGTTGTCTGGATATGCATCTGTGAACAAAATTTAGATGTAAATGATTCAGACACATTGAACTGTAGGACACATAACACTACAGAGTTCCAGGTAATGAAAGATTATTAGAGATTTCAACGGTTACATGCAAATATACTAAAACTCTGCTTGGAAGAAAACAACACACAACATTACTTCATGCCTGTAAAACTGTCTATTGATATGTGATACATGGGGACCAAAATGTACCTTTTTCAGCCATAAAAGTGGTTTTCTTGCTTCAAGTAAATGAAACAATGCCGTAATACCTTACACTGCCATGACAATGAAGAGTTGCTGCAGCCCCTTCTAACAGATGATCATGGGGGTGCTGATACTGATGACCTATTGTAAGGATAGGCATTAATACTTTTGATGTGGAAAACCCTTTACTCACCCACATCTTTTAGAGAAAATGATCTATAACTAACTAACTAACAATCAGTTGTAATTATTTGTAATGTACAATAGCATAATTGCTTAGTTGTGGGTAGTCAGATACTGGTAGACAGGTACTGGTAGGCTTAGCCTTACAATTCATGCTTCAGAAAACACATAAAACACATAAGCAATAAGACCAATATCAATCTAGAGCAGTAGAACACCAAAGCTTTAATATGGATAAACTAAAATATTAAGTACCTGCAGCTATAAGCAACTTTCCACAGCTTAGTATATGTTGTACGTAAAGTGCAGTCTCTACAGTATTTCACCTGAAGGGTGCAGTCAAAAAGCTCTTGCTTTGCAAGTTTCTTGCCTCTTGGCTTCTTGTCCAGCACTATGAGATGGTGGGGAGGGGCTTAGGCCGAACTTCTGGCCGCACGCTGGAGAGTGTCAGTTGGCAGCAAGACGCTAAAGACAACAGTCGCCTACATCCACAGCTCCCTGCTACACAGGTGGTTTACGTTGGCATCGCCATGGGAAGCGTGGAGGACCTCCTGGGGCAGCTTCGGAATGCTGCTGGCTCAAGGGGAGAAGAGTGGCTACGGTCCCAGGTAGCGGGAGCGCTAGCCGGAGCGGCCCCCACACCAGGCATGCCCTCTGGTGCAGCTAAGCCCGGACAACCCACCCAGGCGTCCGCATCCAGCAGGAGTGGGAGGGGCCAGAGGTAGGACTGTTGCTGAGCCCGCTTCCGCTCCCAATCCTCGTGTCACCGCAGCAGCCGTCACGGCGGGTTCCCCCTGGCGATGCTCCAGTCGGTGTGACCGCTAGCCCACATCTGAGATCCCAGGCACAGATTACTTCAGCTGAACAGACGCGGTCTGTGATCCTGTTTCCCGTGAATGTTAGCCCCCCGGCCTAGGGGAGTGCGGCAGTGTCTGCATCCCTGGGTTTTCCGCAGGCGCCTTTTACATCGCTTGACATGGGCCATTCTCCATCTTGCTGCGGCTGCAGCAGAGGCTTGTCCACGGTGGTGGCCAACGTCTTGCTTCTGGCTCAATTGGATGCAATGCGGAAGGATTCTGGAGTTACGGCTGGTGGGCTCACAGCACCTACACAGCCCAGTGAGTATATGTCACTGTCTTGTCCGTTTCCCCCTATACTTATGTCCCAGGCTAACGCAGAGAAGGTTAGAGTTAGTTCTCCCGCTAGAGGGAGGGCGGATGAGAGTTCACCTGGGGAGGGTGTGAGGGAATTGTTAGGTAGTGTGAGGGAGTTGCTGTCCCGTTGTAGTCAGACAGTTTTGCCTTCTCTGCTTCCGGGTTGGCTTCCCGCTTTTTCTCCTGCAGCAGCTGGGGTAGTTGCAGGGTTGGGGGGTGCGATAGCGGCTAAGGAAGGGGGTTATGTCTTGGTTCAGACCAACAACGCTTCCGGGGATGGGATATGGTTAGATGACAGGGCCAGGGGAGATGTATGTGTGTTTTGAGGGTCACCTTGGCGGGCCTCTGAAAAAAGAGGTGAAGGAGAAGATTTGGAAGTATGAATATGTCGAGATCTTCTCCTTGTTGCCTCTGGAAAAGTTCAACCTGGACAAAGGTAAGAGGGGAGATTATAAGAAGCAAGAGGAGGAGAAGCGCCGGTGGCGACTTAACCCCCAGACTTTCACGAACTGGCTTCAGGCCTTTGCCATACTGGCTAGTGTAATCGGCGAAAAAGCACCGGAGAATTGCTCCGGTCTTTTTTGCTTTATGGATACGATCGGAGAGTCTCATCGGGTGTATGGCGGCCAGACGTGGCTGGCCTTTTGTTTCCCCCCCGTTTGGTGATTTAGTGGTTTCCCCTTTGGGGATTGTGCCCTAGAAGGAACCATCGAAGTTTTGGCTCATCCACCATCTGTCTCATCCCAGGGGCGCATCTGTGAATGATGGGATCGATCCGTAGCTCTGTGCTGTTGTTTACACTTCATTTGATGCGGCCGTGGGATGGGTCCGATCTTGCAGTCCTGGGGCTTTGTTGGCAAAAACCGACATCAAGGTGGCGTTTCGCCTCCTACCGGTTCAACCAAGTAGTGTTAAGTTGTTAGACTGTTTTTTGGGACAATGCATACTACGTCGACCGATGCCTCCCTATGGGGTGTGCGATTTCTTGTGCCTACTTAGGCCTTTAGTTCATTTCTGGTATGGGTGGTGAGGGACATTTCTGGCGTTCCTTCCGTCATTCATTATTTGGACGACTTCCTATGCATTGGCCCTGCTAATACAGGTGTTTGCGCTATGTTATTGGCGTCGGTTCAGTGGGTAGCTCATAAGTTTGGTGTACCTTTATCTTCAGAAAAAACAGAGGGTCCGTCCACTTGTTTAAGTTTTTCGGGTATAACCATTGACACTGTGTGCATGGAATTTCGCTTGCCTGAGGATAAGCTGAGAGATCTGAAAGCTGAAGTCTTTAGAGCTCGGCACTTGTGTAAGATAACACTCCGTGACCTGCAGTCTCTCCTGGGTAAGCTGAATTTCGCGGCCAGGGTTATGCCTATGGGCAGGATTTTATGCCGCAGATTGGCCAGGGCTACGGCTGGGGTGGTGGCTCTGCATCATTTTATTCTTTTGTCAGCGGACCATATCGATGATCTCGTGGTGTGGGCAGATTTTCTGGAGCTGTATAACGGTAGATCCCTACTGATGGGAGGGGTTATGGATAGCTTCTACTGTGATCTATACACGGATGCAGCCAGGGG
The DNA here is from genome assembly GCA_947044405.1 of Leptodactylus fallax. Taxonomy (NCBI): domain Eukaryota; kingdom Metazoa; phylum Chordata; class Amphibia; order Anura; family Leptodactylidae; genus Leptodactylus; species Leptodactylus fallax. The sequence goes on from CAMRHE010000007.1 coordinate 1,531,616, forward strand.
TAAGGGTTTTGGGGCTTACTATAGAGGGGAGAGGTGTGCGGCGGCATGGCCAGCTGAATGGGTGGAGCGAGGATTAGTTGGTAATATGGCACTTTTAGAGCTCTTTCCCATTATAGTTGCCATTACCATCTGGGGTGACCTTTTTAGGAATAAGAAGGTGAGATTCCATTGTGACAATATGGGAGTGGTAATGGCCATTAACAATATGTCTGCATCTTCTCCGCCAGTTATTAGCCTGCGTTTGGTTTTGATTTGTTTGTGTTTAAATGTTTGGGTGGTCGCTGTGCATGCCCTGGGGTTTCTAATTCGATCGCTGACTCTCTATCTCGTTTTCAGTGGGAAAAGTCGGGGTCTGGGTTTGGAGTGCCTGGAGGAATTATGGGACTTGGTTTGACATTGGTGGCACACCTAATGGACACTTCACTGGCCCAGTCCACACGGTTAGTGTATATGGTGGTTTGGGGGTTGTGGGAGATTTGGGTTAGTGAGTTGGGGTGCAGTCCGAGCAGTGACGATATGGTTGGGGCATTGCTTTATTTTTTGGGTAAAATGTCTCGGGAAGGTTGGTCAAGGGCTAGGGTTAATCATTTTATGTCGGCGATTGCTTATTGGTTTAAAATGTGGGGAATGAGGGATTTTACTAAAGGCTTCCTGGTTCAGCAGGTGTTGCGTGGCTTCCCTAGGGGACAGAAGACCAAGGATCCGCGACGTCCGATTTACTATGCGGGGGCGGTTGTATGCGGTTTTAAGTTTGGTCTGTTTTTCGGCTTATGAGGTGGCCCTTTTCCGTTTGGCTTTTGTGTTGGCTTTTTATGGTGCCCTGTGTATTGGGGAATTAGCCTCGCCGAGTACTTATAGGCATTGGGGTTTGTTGGCAAAAGATGTGTCTTTGGCGTCGGACAGGATTGAGTTTTGGATTCGGCGGTCTAAGACTGATCAGGTTGGTAGGGGTAGGTGTGTGGTTTTGGGAGCTAATGGTGCTACGGAGGTTTGTCCTGTTGCGTGCTTGCATGCTTTCTGGGCATTGGGCGCGTCAAGGGATGGGTCACTTTTGTGCCATACTGATGGATCTGCCCTATCCCATTATCAAATCAACGCAGTCTTGAGGCGCAGCATTCATTCAGGATTGGGGCGGCAACGGAAGCTGTGTGCAGGGGTTTGTTTCCCGGGATGGTCCGTAGAATTGGTAGGTGGGAATCTTCCCGTTATCGGCTATATGTGCGCCCAGAATTTCTGTGATTGTTTTATTTTTCTAATTTTATGTTGCGATTGGCCTCTCCCTGTTGATCTTCATCTGTTCCTTTATTTCTACTGCAGCTTCCTCCTTTCTATTAGTGTGGATTTTTGGGCACTCCTTTGTGCATTGTGGAGCAGGGCGTGTGGATGCGCGGCCTCGCGGTAGACAACTCGGTTTTGGCAGGGACGTCTCGGTGATTCGTTGGCTTGGTTTTAGAGGTATGCTATGGCGGCGGGTGTTACCTGAGATTACTAGATTTGTACGGCTTGGCCAGGCACCAGATATTTTGGTGCTTCATGTGGGCGGCAACGATCTGGGGGTTCAGCCTTTTCAGGAGCTTATATGTGATGTCAAGAATTATTTACTGCATTTGTGGGTTATGTTCCCTGGTCTGCTGGTGATTTGGTCAGAGATTGTTCCTCGTAAGATTTAGCGGTCTGCACATTCTGTTGACAAAATTAATAAGGGCGATCTCCCGTTTTGTGGCCAAGAATGGTGGTTTGTCGGTGCGACATTTGGATTTGGAGTCGGATCAGGGCGGTTCTTGGCTACAGGTCGGAGTGCATCTCAATGCTGTTGGTATTGACATGTGGTCTTTGGGGCTGCAGGAGGGTATTGAGAGTGCTTTATGTTTGTGGGGAGCGTCGCATGTTTGAGGTCTCAAAGCACGCTCGCTATGGCGGGCGGGGGTCCATGGAGTTGATGGAATTCGGTGTGTGGTGGGGGAAATTGTCGTGGTGGCATTCCTCCCCCACCCGTAAATTGGACTGCTCAAGTGCAGGGTGGTCTGGTGCATGGTTGGTGTGTCTCCCAAAAGTGGGAGTCACCCCTTTTTCTCTGGGTATCCAGGTACGGTGCCACCAAGCTGGGGGTAACGGCTGGTGGTAAGATAGGTACAACTTGGCTACATGTGCTTGTGGGCGCCAGGCAATTTATGTAGCTCCAAGGACCTCCGTCCAAGGCTGGTATTTAAACTGTAATTTTAAATATATATTTTTGCTTGTTTTTGGTTAATATGTATGTTTGTTAATAAAATGGCTGCTGTGGCCAAAATTATCCAATGTCAAGTCTCAGTGTCGTTTGTGGTGTTAGGGGTAGGGCGGCCACAGGAACTGACTGGTGGTTGGGGGGTTTATTCAGGCTACAGGTTATATAGGCAGGGGTTAAGTTCAGATCCACCTATGCCACACTCCGCAATTGAACAGTCATATACTCCTGCTGACTCCATGATCAGGGGGGTGTGAATGCTGGTGATTTTCACAATACTCCTTTGGCTATTGCTGGACTAAAATACCAATCACACAGCACTGAGCCTTCTTCCAGCCCCCAAATGAGATAGACACAAGGCCTATTCTCCCACTTGTTTCACCTCTTTGTGACAGTTGTGGCTATAAGTACAAAGTACAGAAACACAGCTGATCTGCAAGAATGTATAGCACTAGGAAGCTGAAGCCTTCAATACGGAAGTATTGCAGTACATTTGTATAGGGCAGTGATGGCGAACCTTTTAGAGACTGAGTATCCAAACTGCAACCCAAAACCCACTAATTTATCTCAAAGTGCCAACACGGCAATTTAACCTTAATACTGTGCGGATCCACTATTGCGGACAGTTACGGACTCACAAAATACGGTTGTGTGAATGGGGCTTTACTGAGCTTTCAATAATACAAACAACTTTATACTGAAAGGTAATAGTTTGCATTTGGCATAATTTTGAACAATTAATGTTCACTATTTACTTCGCACAGATCTGTTTTATAGTTACCGTGCAATGTTATTATGGCTTGTAATAATATCACATGTCTGCTATAAAACAGATACTGTGTGATATAAATAGTGAAGGGCCCCCACACAGTACTATCTGTTCCATGGTGGCCCACACACAGTCCAATATGCTTCACGGTGGCCCCCACACAGCACAATTTGCTCTACAGTGGCCCCCAGACAGTACAATTTGCTCCACAGTGGCCCCCACACAGTACAATCTGCTGAAAAGTTGCCCCCACACAGTATAATTTGCTCCACAGTGACCGCCACACTGTATAATCTGTTCCACAGGTGGGTGCCCACAGAGAGGGTTCTGACATAGTTTCGCCACCACGGGTATAGGAGATCAAGAGATCCTAGGTTCAAGTCCCCTTGTGTGATAATAACAATTTTGTTTTAAAGTTTTTGGTAAATGGTCATCTACTCCCATAACAGCTAAGTGTGTCTAACAGAGTAAAACCATTCATGCTAGCACACATATGGGAACAATTATTCAGAGTTCAAAAGAACCTCCCACACTGGTAGCACGGTGTGAACAGTGCCCGACACATACACAAGCACATAGGAACGCCCAGAGCAGACTGCAGTATTTAGCAGGAATAGTATAATGAACCAGTTGCCGCTCCATATGGGGTCAAATACTTCATATATTGGTAGAAGGTAATTTACTACCACAACCGCTAAGCATATCTAGTAAATCAGAGCCATCTGTGCTAGCAAGCATGTGAAAACTACAACTCAGAGTTCAAAGGAAACTCCTCCACAGGTTATATTCACACCTTGGTCTAGAGCAGGGGTCGGCAACCCCTGGCACGTGTGCCAAGATTGGCACGCGTGGCATATTCAGGTGGCACGGCAGCCAGCACAGGACCTCACTGGCCTCCCTGCCCAGGAGGCAGAGCTCTCACTGTACAGCAAGGACCCTGCCTGCTGCAGAGATGAGCTCCTGCTCTGCATCCTGCCAAGGCGCCCCTGAGGAGGAGAAGGAAGAGGAGGAGAAGAGGAGAGCACTGTCAGCAAAGTGAAAGTAAAAAAAAAAAAAAAAAAAAACAACAACAGGTACATGCTGGGGTTACTATTTCTATTGATGTCAGGCATTTGGGGTTATTAATTTAGTATTAGTAACTCTATATGCCTCACATTAATAGCAATTATCCCCATCATGTCCCTCACTTTAACCCTTGTGTGCCTCTCATAAGGGTTACTGATATGTGAGACATATGGAGTTACTAATAAAGGACCTCAATAATGAAGATATTTACTTAATTATTACCTCCATATGTCTCACATATTAGTAACCCTTATGTAAAGCACATAGGGGTTAATGTGAGGGACATGATAGGGTTAACTGCTATTAATATGAGGCACATGGAGTTGCTAAACTGTAATGTACATGACTATACTTTTTATCCACAACTGTGGATAAAAGTACAGACCTATACATTTCAATGGGCCCATACACACAACCATTCTTTTTGTGGCTGTGTGTCCGGGCCAAATTGAAGAGCGACAAATTATTGAGCCTATAAGTCCTATATCTGTCCTATACATACCCTATATCTGTCTGCTTTTTTGGGCCCTGTCAATTCATTTTTAATGTATAGGTCGGTGAAAACCATATCCGTGCCACTTTGGTGCAGGAGGCCTAAAGCTGACGCCCCACATTGCGGAAACACAGTGTTTTTGTTGCAGATTTTGCTGTGGTTTTTTGAGCCAAAGACAGGAGTGGATTGAGCAGAGGGGAAAGTATAAGAAATTCCTATATATTTCCCATTCCTTTTGCATACCTCCCAACTTTCAAAGGACAGAAAGAGGGACAAAATATGCGACGCGTTATGCGCACCGCGGCAAATTTAGCTCCACCCACTTCTATGTTGACTCCGCCCATTCTCATCTATTTTTCCATGTACCCCCACACAGTATAATGCTCCTACAGTCACCCTAACATTATATGCCCCCACATTATAATGGTACCCTACAATTTCCCCACAGTACTAAGTCCCTCTCCTCGTGCCCCAGTTTAAACTGGCGGAAACTAGAGGGAGACATTAAACTATGGGGCAACTGGAGGGTGACATTAAACTATGGGACAGCTGGCGGTTGACATTAAACAGCGGGGGTAGTTGAAGGGGAACTTTAAACTATGGGGCAGCTGGAGGTTGACATTAAACAGTGGGGGTAGTTGGCGGGGGACATTAAACTATGGGGCATCTGGAGGGTGACATTAAACAGTGGGTGTAGTTGGAGGGGGACATTAAACTGGGGGCAACTAGAGGCAGACATGTCCCCCTCCAGCTACCCCTCATGGTTTAATGTCCTCCTTCAGTTGCCCCCAGTTTAATGTCACCCTACATCTGCCCCCTCAGTTTAATGTCCCCCCTCCATCTGCCACCAGCTTAATGCCTCCCTTCATCTGCCCCCAGTTTATTGTCCCCCTTCATCTGCCACCAATTTAATGTCCCGCTTCATCTGCCACCAGCTTAATGCCCCCTTCATCTGCCCTCAGTTTAATGTCTCCCTTTATTTGCCACCATCTTAATGTCCCCCTTTATCTGCCACCAATTTAATGTTCCCCCTTCATGTCACCAGCTTAATGCCCCCCTTCATCTTCCCCAGTTTAATTGCCTCCTCCATCTACCACCAATTTAATGTCCCCCTTTACCTGCCACCTAGCTTAATGTCCCCTTTATTTGCCACCAGTTTAATTGCCCCCTTAATCTGCCTTCAGTTTAATTGCCCATTCATCTGCTCCCAGTTTAATTGCTCCCTTCATCTGCCTTCAGTTTAACTGCCCCTACATCTGTATTCAGTTTAACTTTCCCCTACATCTGCCCCTAGTTCCCCCCTCTTGCTCACACATGCTCTCTTCTCTCCTACTTATCTTTGATCACTCTCTGTTCCCAACTTTCTGTGTAATATCACAGTGTGTCCCGCAGTATCCAGAATAGCTCTGCCTACATAAGAGTCTGATCACATGTTCATGACGTCATCAAAGGTCCTTTAGCCATTACGATTTAGCATCTACCATTTAACCTTTACCCTACCCTAATAAAGTTTGTTAACAGCAAAACACTTCAGGAGAATAGTGGGACAAACTGTAAGCTATGCGGGACCGTGGGACAGCAGTGTAAAATCGGGACTGTCCCGCCAGATGCGGGACGGTTGGAAGCTATGCTTTTGTAGCCATTCTTGGCTTTGGCTGAAAAAAACCGCAGCAAAATCTGCAACAAAAAAAGCTGCGTTTCCACAACGTGGGGCCTCAGCCTTAGGGTGTTTCTTTTTGGGTGGTGACACACTGTGTACCCAGGTGCGGCTATAGCCAAATCCAGTCCCCGGGCATCAGTGCTTTCACTTTGGGGTAAGTGTGACACTAATTAATTCCTGGCTGTAGTTTTGCTGTTACCGCACCGCCAGGAATTAAAAGTGGCTGAAACTAATCCGCGTTTCTCTTATAGAAAAGTAAAAGTACCGGCAGCCGGGGATGTGGCATCCAGGTACATAGTGTGTCACCACCCTACAGGTGTTACCTCACTCTGCTCCCAGTCATATACATTTACCACTGATTGTGGGTTACAAATGTACTTACATTGCTTCTAATGGAAAAGTACAGGTGTATCAAGTCAAATAGTGGTAAACGCTTGTGGCTGGGAGCACAGTATGACAGCACCCCATGTTACAGTTTGTGCTATATGACTTTAGTGTAGGTGTCATCAGCCTTAAAATTATTGCACGGCACTCCGAGGACCTCGTCTTTGATTTTTTAATGTAAATCGGCACGCCGAACAAAAAAGGTTGCCTACCCCTGGTCTAGAGCCTAGGCCTCATGCTGGATATTTGTTTGTGCACTCCTTCAATGAATCCTTTTAGAGGAGATGGGTCCAGACTTACAAGTGCATCTCAATAAATTAGAATATCATCAAAAAGTTCTTTTTATTTTATTTTTATTTTTTTTGCAATTGAAAAAGTGAAACAGATATATTATATTGAGTCATTACAAACAAAGTGAACTTTATCAACTGTTTATTTATGTTAATGTTGATGATTATGGCTTACTGCCAAGGAAAATCCAAAAGTCAGAAAATTAGAATATTTTATAAGACCAACTGTAAAAAAATTATTTAACACAGAAATGTTGGCCAAATGAAAAGTATGTACAGTAAATGCACTCAATACTTAGTCAGGGCTCCTTTTGCATGAATGACTGCATCAATGCAGCGTGGCATGGAGGCGATCAGCCTGTGGCACTGCAGAGGTGTTATGGAAGCCCAGGTTGCTTTGATAACAGCCTTCAGCTCGTCTGCATTGTTGGGTCTGGTGTCTCTCATCTTCCTCTTGACAATTAAAGTCAGGCGAGTTTGCTGACCAATCAAGCATAGTGATACTGTGGTTATTAAACCAGGTATTGGTACTTTTGGCAGTGTGGACAGATGCCAAGTCCTGTTGGAAAATGAAAATTCCATCTCCAAAACGCTTGTCGGCAGAGGGAACATGCATTGCTCTACAGTAGAATTTCCTGGTAGACGGTTGCGTTGACTTTGGCCTTGATAAAACACAGTGGACCTACACCAGCAGATGACATGGCTCCCCAAACCATCACTGATTGTGGAAAGTTCACACTAGACCTCAAGCAGCTTGGATTGTGTGCCTCTCCACTCTTCCTCCTTGATTTCCAAATGAAATGCAAAATTTACTTTCATCTGAAAACAACACCTTTGACCACTGAGCAACAGTCCAGTTCTTTCTCTCCTTGGCCCAGGTAAGATGCTTCTTTGATTGTCTATTGGTTGTGAGTGGCTTGACACATGGAATGCAACACTTGTAGCCCATGTCCAGCAGCAGTCTACTCCTTGTGAATCTCCCTCAAATTTTTGAATGGCCTTTTCTTAACAATCCTATCAAGGCTGCGGTTATCCTGGTTGCTTGTGCACCACACTTTTTCCTTCCACTCAACTTTCCATTAATATGCTTTGATACAGCACTCTGTGAACAGCCAGAGTCTTTAGCAATGACCTTTTGTGGCTTACCCTCCTTGTGGAGTGTGTCAATGAATGTCTTCTGGACATCTGTAAAGTCAGCAATCTTTCCCATGATTGTGTCGCCTACTGAACCAGACTAAGGGACCTATTTAAACACTTAGGAAGCCTTTTCAGGTCTTCTGGGTTAATTATTGTAATTTTCTGAGATAATGACTTTTGGGTTTTCCTTGGCTGTAAGCCATAACCATCAACATTAAGATAAATAAACAGTTGAAAAAGTTCACTCTGTTTGTAATGACTCAATATAATAAATGTGTTTCACTTTTTCAATTGAATTACTAAATAAAATAAATAACTTTTTGATGATATTCTAATTTATTGAGATGCACTTGTAAATGAGTCTCTGGATGTAAGGACCCTATGACCATTTTTTGTTTATCTTTGAATGGGGAAACCCCAGCAGTGCAATTTACCCCTACTCTTCCTTGTGTCCTGTCAATTGCCCCTTTCAGGGCAGTGTAAGGACTAGGGTGTGAGTTGTTTTTTTTAATCTATTCCTTTACAAAAACCTGCGTTCCTACGTACTTGTGAATGCTTTAGCACTGTTCACAACCTTGAACTCTGATGCATAGTTTTCAAATGCTTGGAAGCACATATGGTTCTGTTTGACTAGATTTGCTTAGCCATTGTGATAGTACATGACCATCTCCCAGCATGGTAATTATTTGACCCCATATGCAGTGGCAACTGTGGAACCAGTTCATTATTCTATTCCGCTGGGTATTGTATTATCCTCTGGGTGTTCCTCAGTGGAATTTTTAAGACTAGATGAGGATGGGAATCAGTGAAGAGGTCTGGCTTGTACAATCTTTAAATGATGGTCAAATAAACATGAATTTATCCCTACAGCTGAACAACCCCCATCCCAAACATGGAGGTGAATTAGTAACCAGGTACAAATTAATGTTCATGTGACTCATCCCTTATTAATCTATAGTCCAGTCGCCGACAATTTGAATTCAATAAAACTATATTTTGTAATACCTTTTTAAGGCTATGGCCCCACATTGCGGAAATGCAGCTTTTTTTGTTGCAGATTTTGCTGCGGTTTTTTGAGCCAAAGCCAGGAGTGGATTTAGCAGCAGGTAGAAGTATAAGAACTTCCTAGATATTTCCCATTCCTTTTGTAGCCATTCTTGACTTGACTGGCTAAAAAAACGCAGAAAAATCTGCACAAAAAAAAAAAGCTGCGTTTCCACAACATGGGGCTCATTGTGGTTTTTCCCGCAGCGCTTTTCAAAGAAAGTCCGCAGAGGTTTCCTCTGACTTTCTGCTTCAATTATACCTATAGGGAAACTGCCGACATTTGCACAAGCATAATTGACAAGCTGTGATTTCCAAAACAGCAACGGTTTTGGACATTGCAGCATTTCCACTGCGCGTATTTTTCTGCAATGTGAAGATGGGATTAGCTAGATTGGGATTCGCTTTGCAGTGACTGTAATACAACCACAATACAAAACCATAATACAACTCTTACTGCATTCATGTTCCAGTAAAGTCTGTTCCTGTTATACATATGTCTATCTGGTTTTGACTCTGCTACATCCAGCATTCACACTTTGCAACAGGTTATTGGCCCAGTGATCAGATGAAGTCCCAATGACCGGATAAATCCCAGTAACCAGAAGCGGCCCAGGCAGAGAGAAGTCCGGAACAGAAGATGGTGCAGCAGAAGCAGAGATCGACATAAGGAAGCTTCCACAGAAACATCTCCTGTACAGAAGTAAGACTGTTCCTATATATAAAGGAGGGAGAATGGCCTGTAGTTCAGAACCTAAACTATCAGTGGCCAAGCTGAACAATGACAATTATCAGTTATGGAAATTTAAAGTGAAAATAATATAATAATAATAATAATAATAGTCCTTTAATAGTCCCACAGTGGGGAAATTCAGTGTGTTACAGCAGCAAAGATAAGCAGATACAAATACAAATACAACATGTACAGGAATGTTCCAAGGTGAGAGGCATTACATTAATAGCAGACAGACAGATAGGACGTAGCAGAGGGGGGGGGGGGGATTTAACAGGCAGAGAGATATTTCAGTTCTCTGTATGTAATGATCTCCGCTTAGGTCGGTGTTGGTTGTACAGCCTAACCGCGGTGGGGAGGAAAGACTTCCGATAGCGCTCCTTCTCACACTTAGGGTGGAGCAGTCGGTCACTGACAGTACTGCCCAGCGCAATCACAGTCTCATGCATGGGATGGGAGTTCTTCTCCCGCATGGAGCTCACCACGGACAGTATCCTTCTGTCACCCACCACCTGCACTGGGTCCAGTGGGCTCCCCAGGAAAGAGCTGGCCCTTCTAATCAGCCTGTCAAGTTTATTTCTGTCCCTGGTTGATATGCTGCTCCCCCAGCAGGCCACTCCAAAGAAGATGGCTGATGCCACTACCGAGTTGAAGAAAGTCCTAAGAAGTGCCCCCCGGATTGCAAAGGCTCTCAGCTTCCTAAGCAGGTAGAGCCTGCTGTGGCCCTTCCTGTACAGGGCCTCCATATGATCTGCCCAGTCCAGCTTATTATTAAGGAGCAGACCCAGGTACTTATAGGTGTTCACAATCTCGATGCCCGTCCCCAGGATGTCCACTGGTTTTGGAGGGCATCTGCCTTTACGGAAGTCCACCACCATCTCCTTGGTCTTCCCCGTGTTAATCTACAGGTGGTTCTGGTGGCACCAGTCCACAAAAAACCGGTTCAGTTCTCTGTACTCCTTGTCATCATCGTCTGTGATGAGGCCTACTATTGCAGAGTCGTCAGAATACTTCTGTAGGTAGCAGCTGGATGAGTTGCACCTAAAATCAGCAGTGTACAGTGTGAAGAGGAAAGGGGCGAGAACCGTACCCTGAGGTGCCCCCGTATTACAGATCACGGTACCTGACACACAGTCTTGGGCTCTTACGTATTGAGGTCGATTTGTGAGGTAGTCTAGGATCCAGTTGGAGAGGTGGTGGTCCACTCCAGCAAGGCCCAGCTTGTCTCTCAGTAACCTGGGCTGTATGGTGTTAAAAGCACTGGAGAAATCAAAGAACATTATTCTCACCGTGTTCCCTGGTTTTTCCAGGTGAGACAGAGCCCTGTGCAGAAGGTGGATGATGGCATCATCTACCCCAATGCCCGGTCGATAAGCAAACTGGAGAGGGTCCATAGCGGGGCTCACTAGAGGGCGAAGATGTGTGAGAACCAATCTCTCTAAGATCTTCATCAAGTGGGATGTCAGTGCTACAGGTCTGTAGTCGTTGAGGTCCATAGGGTGAGGTTTCTTTGGAACTGGTACCACACAAGAAGATTTCCATAATTCAGGGACTATTTCCTGCCTCAGGCTCATATTATACATATATGTAATTATACCACACAGCTGGTCCCCACAAGTCTTAATTAGCCTTGCACTGATGTCATCTGGCCCTGCGGCTTTCCTCGCCTTGATCTTTTTCATCTCCTTCCTCACCTGGGCCCGTGTGAAGGTCAGACTGTGGTCAGATAAAGACAGATTTCTGGATTTACTGGTCTGTTGGGAAGTAGCCACATGGGGTGAATGGGGTGAAGTCATTGTGGTGAGGGGAGCTGAAGGACATTCTGGGGTGGGAGGAGCTGGTGTGTGATCAAATCTGTTGAAGAATAGGTTTAGTTCATTAAGCCAGTTAACATCTGCCTCAATCTGGCAGACCGACTGTTTATGACCCGAAATTGACTTAAGCCCCTCCCAGACCCCCCTTATGTCTTTTCTTTCCATTTGCTTTTCCATTTTTTCCTTATAACTGGCTTTTCCTTGCCTGATTAGATGCCTCAGCTCCTTTTGTACTTCCCTCAACCCCTCCTTATCTCTTGTCCTGAATGCCATCTTTTTCTCCTTAAGATGTCCAGGGATGACTTGTGAGAAGTTATAACTACAGAGAGACCACAGGATGATTATCAGAACTGGGACAGGAAAAACAGACGGACGCGGGCCACCATAAGCTTACTAGTAGAAGATGATCAGCTTATTCACATACGCAGTGAGAATACAGTGAAATGCATGTGGGACGTACTGAAAAGACTGCATGAGAGATCCAGTTTAAACAGCAAATTGTTTCTGCTGAGGAAACTCTACAAATTGAGGCTTAGCAGAGAGCAGGACATGCAGGAGCATATAAATGCCATGCTGGAAGTGATCACACAACTCAGATCAGTTGGTGAGAACATAACAGACAGTCACGCCGCAGCCATTTTATTATGCAGTTTACCTGACACATACACTTCACTGATCAATGTGCTGGAGACACAGCCTGAGACAGATCTGACACTAACATTCGTAAAGACCAGGCTCATAGATGAGTATCAGCGAAGAAAGGAGTCTGCACATAACTACACAGAAACTTACCACAAAACCGCTCTTAAGGCTTCAGACACAAGGTCACACAGCACGGAAACCAGAGTTTGCTTTAGATGCCGCAGACAAGGAAACATAAAGAAAAACTGTACTATATGGAAAGCAGAGCAGATGAGACAGCATCCCTCTTATACTAAGCAGAAAGTCAAAGCCACAATTTCTGACTCGTGAAGGGAACTCAAATGCCACATTTAAAGTGACAGGCAACCATAAATTGCAAGGCTGGTGCATTGACTGTGGAGCAACCAGTCACATGACAAGTGATAGAAGTTTTTTCATGGCACTTGATCTGAATAACAAAGAGACTATTTACCTCGCAGATGGAAGTAAAATATGTGCAGAAGAATATTGGCATGGAACCCTTGTATGCCCCAATGATGCAGGACACAATTTAGCAAAACCAGTAAAAGATGTACTTTATGTTCCTGACCTAGAAGGAGGACTCTTATCTGTGAAGCGTCTGACATCCAAAGGACTCACTGTAAAATTTCAAGGTGACAAGTGTTCTATCCGAGACGGCAAGCAGACGATAGCAAGTGCCAAGTTGGATGATCATCTATATCACCTCAACACAGTGAAGGAGCAGGTAAGACTATGCACACATAAGCACAATGACTGTATACACGTGTGGCACAGGCGTTTAGGTCACAGACACCCAGAATGCATACAGGAACTACAAAAGAGGAATCTGACAAAGGATCTAACAGTATCCCCTTGTTCAGTTATCGCTAAATGTGAATGTTGCATCAAATCCAAAGCTACAAGAGCAACACTTCCTAAAGAAAGTCACAATAGTGCTTCAAGACCTCTTAATCTAGTTCACAGTGATGTATGTGATCCCCTAAACTCACCTACACCTGGAGGCAACACGTACATAGATGACTATTCAAGATACACAGTCACTTACCTAATGCCATATAAGTGAAGTTTTTGACAAATTACAGGACTATGTAATAAGGGCAAATAACGAGTTTCAGAGAAAACCTCTCATACTTCGGAGTGACAAAGGGGGTGAATTCACAGGACATAAAATACAGGAGTACTTAAAGCAGAATGGAACAGAGCATCAAAATACAGTCTGTAAGGGAATTAAGACACTTTGATGTAAAAACAGCGTTTCTACATGGCGAGTTAGCAGAAGACATCTATATGGAACAACCACCACGATTCAAAGATGAGCAAAGGCCAGACCTAGTATGCAAACTACAGAGGAGTATATATGGTCTAAAGCAAGCGTGGAATATGAGAATAAATGAAGTGAGGACTTTCAGAGGAATAAAGCAGATCCCTGTTTATACACAAAGAAATTGCCAGACAGGTGGATCTACAGTGGGTACAGAAAGTAAAAAGGAAGACAAGAACATGCAGCTAAAGGATATACTAAACAAGGTTACTAGATGTGGTAATGAGGACCCAAGACAGGATACTCAGAATGAAATTAAGAAAAAGGAAGTACCAGAGCGCAATCTGAAATGTTTTTACACAAACGCGCAAAGCTTGGGAAATAAACAGGGAGAATTAGAGCTGATAATACAGAAGGAAAAATATGATGTCATTGGTATTACAGAAACTTGGTGGAACGATAAGCATGATTGGAATATACAGATGGAAGGATACAACTTATTCAAAAAAAATAGAACTAATAAAAGAGGGTGAGGAGTTGCATTGTATGTTAAAAAAGACCACATTTCCACGGAAATCACAGTTTTACAAAATGATAACTTATTGGAAAATATTTGGGTAACAATTCAGGGGAAAAACAATGATAAGGTCATCATAATAGGTGTTTATTATAGACCACCAGGACAGACAGAAGACATGGATGAGATTTTTTCACAGCAAATGACCACGCTTTCGAAGAAATTTGAAATTGTTATCATGGGAGACTTTAATTACCCCGATATTCATTGGGAAACTCACACAGCTATGAGTAAAAGCTCTATCAAATTTTTATCCTCTCTAGCAGACAACTTCATTGCCCAGTTAGTAGAAAAAAACACGAGAAGAACATCCATTCTGGACCTAGTTTTAACTAACAAGGAGGACATGGTTAAGGAATTAAGGATAGCAGGGACATTGGGATTCAGCGACCATGCTATACTCGAGTTTGGGGTTGTAAGAAGAAGACCTGAGAAGACAAAGACTAGAAGGCTCAATTTTAGTAGGGCAGATTTTAGGGGCCTAAAGGTAAGGGTTAGTAGAATTCCATGGCGAAAAATACTTAAGCACAAAAATGCACACGAGGGGTGGGAAATTTTCCGTAGGGAAATCATTAATGCACAGGAACTAACAATACCTAGAAGCAAGAAAAATGGGAATCACCTAAAAACTCCAGGATGGATGACCAAAAAATTACATAATCTACTAAAAAAGAAAAAGGAAACATACAACAAGTGGAAGATGGGAGCTATATCTAAGGGAGAGTATACAGCAGTTTTCAGACTCTGCAAGATAAGCATTAAAAAAGCTAAGGCTGAATACGAATTGAAGCTTGCAAAAGAAGTTAAGAGTAAGGTAAAAGGTTTTTGGGGATATGTTAAGAGCAAAAGAAAAGTGAAGGAAACCATTGGAGTCCTGAAGAACGAAAAGGGTGAAAAAGTTAACATGGTGGATCAGCAGGTGGAGTAACTAAATTCATATTTTGTATCCGTCTTCTCCCAAGAAATGGATTGAAATATCAACATTAATGGTGATAGTGATGAGGGGAATGAGGACTCCAAGCTGATTATAAGTGAAGGTTTGGTAAGAGAACATTTAGCTAAGATTAAGGAAACCAAGTCCCCAGGACCGGATGATTTACACCCTAGAGTTTTAAAAGAATTAGCAGAGGAAATAACAGAACCCCTTGCAATAATCTTTAATAAGTAATGGGAAACAGGAGTGGTCCCTCTAGATTGGAAAAGAGCAAATGTGGTCCCCATCTACAAAAAGGGGAATAGGGACGACCCAGGAAATTATAGGCCAGTAAGTCTGACCTCGATAGTAGGAAAAATCTTTGAACAAATCGTTAAAGAACATTTAATTAGGTACCTGGATGGGAAGGCTTTAATTAATAAGAGCCAGCACGGCTTTATGCCTAATAAATCTTGTCAGACTAATCTTATTTCCTTCTATAATAAAGTCACTGAATGGTTGGACCAGGGGAATGCAGTGGACATAGTATATCTTGACTTTAGTAAGGCCTTTGATAAAGTATCACATAACATTCTTATTGAAAAAATGATCAAGTATGGCTTTGATAAAATATCAGTGAGGTGGGTTCACAATTGGCTAAATGATCGGGCACAACGAGTAATTCTAAATGGCTATACATCAAACTGGAAGAAAGTAAAAAGCGGGGTGCCGCAGGGCTCTGTCCTGGGCCCAGTACTTTTTAATATTTTTATAAATGATCTGGATGATGGGATTAATGGGGAACTAATAAAATTTGCAGATGATACAAAGATAGGAGGAATGGCCAACACTAGAGAGGAGAGAGAGTGCATCCAAAAGGACTTAGACACACTGGAACAATGGGCTGAGGTGAACAAAATGGTATTCAACAGGGACAAATGCAAAGTTCTACATCTGGGTAACAGAAATGCAAGAAGCATATATAGTATGGGAGGAATAGTACTAAGTGAGAGTACAGGGGAAAAGGATCTGGGCATAATAATAGATCACAAATTCAACATGAGTCAACAGTGCGGTGCGGTGGCAAAAAAGGCTAACCAAATTCTAGGATGTATCAAGACGAGCATTGAAGCTAGATCAAGAGAGGTAATTATTCCGCTGTACTCTGCCCTGGTCAGACCCCACCTGGAATACTGTGTACAGTTCTGGGCTCCCCAGTTTAAGAAAGACATCGATTTATTGGAGCAGGTCCAGAGAAGAGCAACCACAATGGTGGAAGGTCTACAAACCATGTCCTACGAAGAAAGGCTAAAAGAATTGGGACTGCTTAGTTTGCAGAAGAGAAGGCTAAGGGGAGACTTAATAGCGGTATTTAAATATCTGAAAGGTTTTCACAGTGCAGAGGGATCTACCCTATTCTCATTAGCAGAAGGAAGCACGAGAATTAATGGGATGAAACTAAGGGGAAGGAGATTCAGATTAGACATTAGGAAAAACTTTCTGACAGTAAGGGTAGTGAGGGAGTGGAATAGGCTGCCACGGGAGGTGGTGAGCTCTTCATCAATTGAAATCTTCAAGCGGAATCTGGATAGGTATATAGCTGGGATGATCTAGGAATTCCTGCTTTTGCAGGGGCTTGGACTCGATGGCCCTTGAGGTCCCTTCCAACTCAAACAAACAAACAAACAAACAAGTATTCAGACCTCTTTAAATTTTTCACTCTTTGTTTTATTGCAGCCATTTGCTAAAAGCAAAAAAGTTCATTTTAGTTCTCATTAATGTACACTCAGAACCCCATCTTGACAGAAAAAAAAACAGAAATGTAGATATTTTTGCAAATTTATTAAAAAAGAAAAACTGAAATATCACATGGTCATAAGTATTCAGACCCTTTGCTGTGACACTCATATTTAACTCACATGCTGTCCATTTCCTTCTGATCCTCCTTGAGATGGTTCTACTCCTTCATTGGAGTCCAGCTGTGTTTAATTAAACTGATTGGACTTGATTAGTAAAGGCAAACACCTGTCTATATAAGACCTCACAGCTCACAATGCAAGTCAGAGCAAATGAGAGTCATGAGGTTAAAGGAACTGACCAAGGAGCTCAGAGACAGAATTGTGGCAAGGCACAGATCTGGCCAAGGTTACAAAAGAATTTCTGCAGCACTCAAGGTTCCTAAGAGCACAGTGGCCTACATAATCCTTAAATGGAAGAAGTTTGGGACGACCAGAACTCTTTCCAGACCTCTTCCCAGACCTGGCCGTCCAACCAAACTGAGCAAATCGTGGGAGAAGAGCCTTGTTGAGAGAGGTAAAGAAGAACCCAAAGATCACTGTGGCTGAGCTCCAGAGATGCAGTAGGGATATGGGAGAAAGTTCCACAAAGTCAACTATCACTGCAGCCCTCCACCAGTTGGGGCTTTATGGCAGAGTGGCCTGAATGCAGCCTCTCCTCAGTGCAAGACACATGAAAGCCCGCATAGAGTTTTAGATTGATTGAACTTTATGGCGTTAATTCTAAGCGGTATGTGTGGAGAAAATCAGACACTGCTCATCACCTGCCCAATACAATCACAATAGTGAAACATGGTGGTGGCAGCATCATGCTATGGGGGTGTTTTTCAGCTGCAGGGACAGGACGACTGGTTGCAATTGAAGGAAAGATCAATGCGGCCAAGTACAGAGATATCCTGGAAGAAAACATCTTCCAGAGTGCTCTGGACCCTAGACTGGGCCGAAGGTTCACCTTCCAACAAGACAATGACCCTAAGCACACAGCTAAAATAACAAAGGAGTGGCTTCGGAACAACTCTGACCATTCTTGACTAGCCCAGCCAGAGCTCTGACCTCAACCCAATTGAGCGTCTCTGGAGAGACCTGAAAATGGCTGTCCATCAACGTTCACTATCCAACCTGACGGAACTGGAGAGGATCTGCAAGGAAGAATGGCAGAGAATCCCCAAATCCAGATGTGAAAAACTTGTTGCATCATTCCCAAGAAGACTCATGGCTGTACTAGTTCAAAAGGGTGCTTCTACTCAATACTGAGCAAAGGGTCTGAATACTTATGACCATGTGATATTTCAGGTTTTCTTTTTAATAAATTTGCAAAAATATCTACATTTCTGTTTTTTTTCTGTCAATGGGATGCTGAGTGTACATTAATGAGAACTAAAATGAACTTTTTTGCTTTTAGCAAATGGCTGCAATGAAACAAAGAGTGAAAAATTTAAAGGGGTCTGAATACGTTCCGTACCCACTGTATATTGAGTAACAGAAAATAAAACTACTTTAGCAAGCTGAGATTTTTACAGATTAGCAGGTTGGAGCAACTAAATAAAGAAATCCACAAATAGAATAAAATTAGCAGGTTGGGTCACACTATTACCCTTTAAATAAAGATTTTTTTTTTCAGACTAGTGCAGGCTGCAAAACTGTTTATTGGTAGAGCAACAACAAAAAAAAGCTTAATAAATGGATATTTTTTCAGATTAGCAGACTCTCTCACAAAGTTTAAAAGGTGAGCACAAAAAGCAGAGATTTTTTTTTCAGATTAGCAAAGATAGAATTAGCGTTTTACTGTTAAAACAGCAGTTTGTATGTGTTTAATGAAACAAATATAAACACTTGCCTAAAAACCCCTTTAGTAAAGATTTTTCACCAACAGGACTGACTTTCAGTAAAAAGAATGTAAAACACTCCGTTGGCAGTCACAAACTGCTCTATTGCAAAACAGAATTAAGAAAAGATTTTTCACTAATAGGGCTGACTTTGTGAGTATAAAAATGTACAACACTCTGTGGACAGACAGATCAAACTGCTATATTGCAAAACAGATTTACACAAAATTAGATAGTTGGCAATGAAAGGGTTAAATGTCCTTTGTCTGTAATACTGCAGCAGTCTGGCTCACACAGCACAGATATTTTTCCTGACTCTTATATAGGATTTCTATGACTGTCTGCCTGTACTTGATTAACCACTTCAGTACCGGGCCAATTTCTGGTTCAGGACCAGACACATTTTTCGGTTTTTGTATGCGTGGTTTTGAGGGATATAACATTTTTATAATTTGCGTTATTCAACTAATTTCTGTGTCTCTTGTCAGTGACACATAGGGCTTTATTTTTATATTGTTTCTATTTTTGCATGTTTTTTAATTTTTTTATATCTGGGAAAATATAAACAAAAGAGGAGGGAAAAACATGTCTGTTTTTCACTTTTCATTTTTTTTTATTTAATAGCACAAAGTTCTTCTAAAAACTTTATAAAATAGTTTTTGCTCTCATTACGGTAATTTTTATTTTGTATTGTGTCGTTGGGGGTGGGGCTAGAACCTGTAATAATAATTTTATTTTACTTTCATTTTAGTTTTTTACTTTTCTACTTTTTTCTCTATTTATTTATTTATTTTACATTGTGTCCCCATAAGGTCATTATAGACCTTTGGGGACATCTCAACACTTTTTTTTTGTGTTGGAGGCTACTTTCCCCTGTAACTGGGGCTGGTACATATAGCCCAAGTTGCAGGAGGAATACAGCCTCCTGCCCATTACTGCTGAGTTGATCTGGGTCCTGTAGGACCCAGCAGCTCAAATAGATCTCGGCGCCCATAGCTGTGTATACAGCACTCATTGAGCACTGTGTACACAGCGATCGGGAAGGCAGGGATGGTAATAAACTGTCCCTGCTTTCTCTAGGGAAGCTCCGGCTGTAGTTACAGCCGACTCCCCATTTCTACAGCTGCTGAAAACTGCAAGGACATACCAGTACATCCTTGCAGAACAAGAGAGTGACTGCCCAGATGTAAATAGTCTATGGGTGGTCTAGAACAGGTTAAATATGACTAAACATTGCTAACACATTCATCCCCTACTTCCATCTTCACTGAAATGCTTCGTGTCCCAGTCGATGGCATCTCATATACTGTTCGTGACATCAGCACTGTAATCACCACCTCCCAATGACTATTGGCTGTCAGATAATTTTAGGTGAGATCAGAACATCACAGTAAATCACAGAACCTGTATCTTATATATTTTCATTGTGAAATGCATGTCTTGGCAGCCATTTTAGTTCATCTGAGATGAATCACCATTTATTTACTTTCATTAAAAATAACTAACAATTTGGAATATTTTGGTTGAACTTTGCTTGGAACTAATTGGTTTGGTTATCTCTACCTGGGACCATTACTATTTGTACTTTTTTTGTATTTCCAAATCACAAAAAGCTATGTAGTGTTGTAGACACAAGACAGAATGCCCAATCCCTACAGGGCAACATAAATAAACTGGCCAAACGGGCAGCAAAATGGCAAATGTGTTTTAATGTTAATAAGTATATGCTGCTATGCTAGGACTGCAGCTTACACTGACAGCAGAATGTGACCTCAGCCCAAATGAAGGCGCGATGACTTTATTCATCAGAAGAAGGAGGACGCTACTTACCTGCTCTTCGTGGGAGTTCTGGTAAGTAGCATATTTGTGGGGGGCCCACTGTGGAGCGTATACTACTGTGTGGTGGCCCACTGTGGAGTGTATAATACTGTGTGGGGGCCCACTGTTTTATAGCAGACGTGATATTGTTACAGGCCGTAATAACATTGCACGGTCACTATAAAACAGATCCTGTGCGATGTACTGTAAATAGTGAACATTAATTGTTCAAAAGTATACCAAATACAGTACAAAGTTGTTTTGTATCATTGAAAGCTCTGTAAAACCCCATTCACACGACCGTATTTTGCGGGTCCGTAACTGTCCGCAATTGTGGATCCACACAGTATTAAATTAAATTAGGTTAAATTGCCATGTTGGCACTTTGCGATAAATTAGTGGGTTTTAGGTTGCAGTTTGGGCATTCAGTCTCTAAAATGTTCGTCATCACTGCCCTAGAGTATAATAATTTACTGCAACGCATGTTGCAGCTGCCATTTTGTTTCTCTGAAACAAATTGCCAATTGTTCAGTTTCATTAAAAACTGAACAATTTGGGATATTTAGGTCGAACGTGGATAAAAACAAATTGATCTCGATTGTGCATGAATGCTTCTGAAATCTCTGATTGGCCCACTTTTACCTCATATGTATGGAGGGTTTCATCCTGAGCTTAAATTTACCACTGGTCATTTTCTTTGACTGCCTTCATAATTTCCATAGACTTTAATAAACAGGGTGACATATACTGTACACATGATCATCTCTCGTATATGTGGCTGCAATTGAGGGCCACATGGATACTGGTCATTTTGGACCTAGGTCATTTTGCAGCTTCCAAGGTGCAACTCTATAGTGTACAGACCAGAATTAAAGTGTACAGACCAGAATTAGGCCAGAATTGGACCAGAAGGGAACTGAAGGTAACAACAATCCACTAAAACAAAACCAAGCAATCTTTATCTTTATCTCTCCATCTATTCTTCCCGACCATCTGACCTTCTCTGCACAGCTACTCACAAACCTACAAGCTTTCCGCCCCAGACACACATAACCTCCCCACACTCTCTCCTATTTACACCTGCTATCCCTGTCCCTGCTACTTCTTACTTCTGTCGACATATCTCCTAATCCTGGACCACCCCAGTACCTCCCTGCTGTCTGCTTTATCCGCACAACCGGCATCAGCGCACGGAACCCCCTAAACCTTACACCTATCTTACCTGCTTCTGCCCCTCCCCACGCCCTCCCCAGTGCACGATGGAATGCTCGCTCTATACACAACAAACTTAACTACATTCACAACCTCTTCATTTCTCATAAATTAGCATTTCTTGGTATCACAGAAACATAGCTGACACCCTCAGACACCACCACCCCTGCTGCCCGCTCCTATGGAGGTCTGCAATTCTCGCACACTCCCCGCCCCAACAATAAACCTGGTGGAGGCGTAGGCGTACTCCTGTCTGACAATTGCTCCTTCGCCCCAATCCAACCGCTACCTGCTCTCACACTCCCCTCCTTTAAAGTGCACTCTGTTCGCATTTACTTGCCCTCCAACCTCCAACTGGCCGTCATATATCGACCGCCAGGACCTAATGCTGCCTTTAACGACCACTTCACCACCTGGCTAATGCGCTTCCTATCCACTGACACCCCCACCATCATGGGGGACTTCAACATCTCCATTAACACAAACCACCCCCACTTCCAATCTCCTGTCCCTCACTGCCTCCTTTGGTCTCTCTCAATGGTCCTCCTCTGCCACCCACACAAAGGGGCACATGCTCGACCTCATATTCACCCACCTCTGCTCTCTAGTCAACCTCTCTAAACTCTCTGTCCACTCCCTCTGACCACAACCTGCTGACATTCTCTGCCCTCTCCTCTGTAACAGACCCTACGACCCCTAAATCAACACGCCCCCGCAGGAACCTTAATTGCCTTGACATCCGCATGTTCTCAGACTCCCTCCTACCGCTGACATATCCTCACTCCAGGACACAGATGCTGCTGCTGCCTTCTATAATACCTCCATTACTTTAACCCTTGACTCTGTGGCTCTCTTCACAAACACCAGACCTCGACCGATCAATAGACAACCCTGGCACACTGACCTGACTAAAAAACTGAGACGTGCCTCACGGGTTGCAGAATGCCTCTGGAAGAAAAGCCACTCCCAGGATGACTTCCTTAGGTACAAAGAGGCAGTTCTCACATTCAAGAATGCACTCACCTCTGCAAAGCAGGTCTACTTCTCCACACTAATGTCTGCCCTATGATGCAACCCCAAACAGCTGTTCACTACCTTCAACTCCCTTCTCCGTCCTCCTGCTCCCCCTCCGACATCTCTTATCACAGCTGATGACTTTGAATCTTATTTCAAAAGCAAAATTGACACCATCAGAAACAGTCTCACCCTACACCCCCAACAACCATCCCACCTAACTGTCCTGTGCTCTTCATCTTTAACTTGTTTCTCCACCGTCACTGATGAAAAGCTCTCCACCCTAATCTCTAAATCCCACCTTACCTCCTGCGCGCTCGACCCGATCCAGTCACATCTTATCCCCAAACTCTCTAAAGTCATTACTCCTGCCCTAACCCATCTCTTCAACCTATCCCTAACCAATGGATCCTTCCCTTCCGCCTTCAAACATGCTACCGTCACACCTATACTTAAGAAACCCTCCCTCGACCCGTCCTTTCCAGCCAACTATCGCCCCATCTCACTGCTCCCATACGCCTCTAAATTGCTGGAGCAACACGTCCACTCCGAATTATCCTCCTATCTCTCGTCCAATGTGCTCTTTGACAGACAACAGTCAGGCTTCAGACCCCATCACTCCACAGAAACTGCCCTAACCAAGTGGAAGAGTGAAGAAATCAGGCGATACCTTTTAGAGGCTGAGTATATTTATAAGTAAGCTTTCAAGAGTACTGGCTCTCTTCTTCAGACATGGTGTTATACAAGAAATGAAAATTCACAGATTATTTATACTCTATACACATGATCTTCAAAAGATTTTAGAGTCCTTAAAAAAAACCAAAACAAAATGCAATCTAAGTAGAGAAGTTATTTACAACAGGTCAAAAAACAATCTGGAAAGTTGTGGTGCGTGACAGAGTGATCTGTTATCTGTTTGCTATCAGGTGGTGATTTGTGACCCTCACAGTTCATACATAGTGTGACATGAAGCTGGCATGAATATTAAGTCCAAATTGCAGAGTTTGAAATTTTTGCATAAACTTGTATTCCGATTCTTTCCTTTCCTCCTGCGTCTTAAAATGTCCCATTAAAACCACAACCCACAAATCTTCAATAGAGTGGTCTTCTCCGGAGAAATGTGCGGCCACTGGGAGATCTGTTCTGCTGTTATTAATATTGGATCTATGTGAGTTCATTCGTTGACTAAGTCTCTGCCCTGTTTCCCCCACATAGAGGCCTGTAGTGGGACATTGCACACACATTATGAGGTACACCACATTGGAAGACCTGCAGGAAAATGTCCCCCTAATTCTGTGCACCTGTTGTGACTGTGATGCCCGAGTGCCCCTAATAGTCACCTACAACCCACAGCTGGAAATCCTACAAATGATTGCCAAGGAGCTCTAACCTGTGCTACATAGGGACAACAGACTCAAGGACATATTTCCAGTCCCCCCTCTCCTTTCCTTTCGACCACCACCAAACCTGAGGCGTATTATTGTCCGGGAGTGCCCTGAAGGCCCCAACTGAAAATGGCACCTCACCTTGCCTACAAAAAAGGTGCATGACCTGCAAGCACATCCACACCGCTGACAGTGTACCTATCCCACAGTCACAACAGGTGCACAGAATTAGGGGGACATTTTCCTGCAGGTCTTCCAATGTGGTGTACCTTATAATGTGTGTTCAATGTCCCACCACAGGCCTCTATGTGGGGGAAACAGGGCAGAGACTTAGTCAACGAATGAACTCACATAGATCCAATATTAATAACAGCAGAACAGATCTCCCAGTGGCCGCACATTTCTCCGGAGAAGACCATTCTATTGAAGATTTGTGGGTTGTGGTTTTAATGAGACATTTTAAGATGCAGGAGGAAAGGAAAGAATCGGAATACAAGTTTATGCAAAAATTTCAAACTCTGCAATTTGGACTTAATATTCATGCCAGCTTCATGTCACACTATGTATGAACTGTGAGGGTCACAAATCACCACCTGATAGCAAACAGATAACAGATCCCTCTGTCACACACCACAACTTTCCAGATTGTTTTTTGACCTGTTGTAAATAACTTCTCTACTTAGATTGCATTTTGTTTTTGTTTTTTTAAGGACTCTAAAATCCTTTGAAGATCATGTGTATAGAGTATAAATAATCTGTGAATTTTCATTTCTTGTATAACACCATGTCTGAAGAAGAGAGCCAGTACTCTTGAAAGCTTACTTATAAATATACTCAGTTAGCCTCTAAAAGGTATCGCCTGATTTCTTCACTCTTCCACTACTTTCAATGGCTAACACGGTACAACATTATGCCCTAACCAAGGTCACTAATGACCTTCTAACTGCCAAAGCCAAGCGTCACTACTCTGTCCACCTCCTCCTCGACCTCTATTCTGCCTTTGACACAGTCGACCATTCCCTCCTGTTAGAAACGCTCTCATCCCTTAGCATCTCAGACCTGGCCCTTTCCTGGATCTCCTCATACCTCACCAACCACACATTCAGCGTCTCCCACTCACACACCACCTCCCCACCTCACCCTCTTTCTGTAGGTGTCCCCCAAGACTCCGTCCTAGGACCCCTCCTGTTCTCCATTTACACCCTTGGCCTTGGCCAACTCATAGTATCCCATGGTTTCCATTATCATTGCTATATCTCTCTGGACCAGACATTACCTCTCTGTTGTCCAGAGTCCCAGAATGTCTAGCAGCCGTAGCCTCCTTTCTCTCCTCCCCGCTTTCTCAAACTCAGCATGGAGAAAACGGAGTTTATAATCTTCACCCCTCCTCGCACAGCCCCTCTACCTGACCTATCTATTAAAGTTAATGGAACCAGACTCTCACCAGTCCCACGGGCCCGCTGCCTTGGGATAACCTTAGACTCTTACCTATCCTTTAAGCCACATATTCAAAGCCTCAACACCTCCTGCCGCCTCCAACTCAAGAACATCCATCGAATCCGCTCCTTCCTCACCCTTGAAACCACAAAGATTCTATTCCATGCCCTCATAATCTCCCGTCTTGACTACTGTAACACCCTTCTCCATGGCCTCCCAGCTAACACTCTCGCCCCCCTTCAGTCCACCTTAAACTGTGCTGCTCGCCTAATACACCTCTCCCCCCGGTCTTCATTGGCTGCTCCCCTCTACCAATCCCTTCACTGGCTACCTGTTGCCCAGCAAATAGAGTTCAAATTACTAACGCTAACATACAAAGACATCCACAACCTGTCCCCTCCATATATCTGCAACCTAAACTCCCACTACCTGCCCACAAGTAACCTCCAATCCTCCAAAGACCTCCTACTTCGCTCTGCTCTTATCCGCTCTTCACACAACCATCTCCAAGACTTCTCCCGTGCATCCCCCATTCTCTGGAACTCATTACCAAGACTGTCCCCCACAATCACAAGCTTCATGAAGGCCTTGAAGACTCACCTATTCAGGAAGGCCTACAACCTCCAATAATGCTACTGTCACCATACCACCACCTGAACAGCCTCTACCCCACCTTCTGTCTCTATCCCTATTCCCTCATAGATTTAAGCACTTGCGGGCAGGGCCCTGTATCCCACTGTGCCAGTTGGTCTCTGTTAGTATTATCTGTTTTGTATATCTTGTGTACTGTATGGAAACCCTCAAATGTACAGCACCATGGAATTAATGGTGCTATATAAACACTAATAATAATAATAATACTCAATCTCAGAGATGAGATAGGGGCACAGCAATGTTCTTTTCCTGGGTCATCACCAATCCAGTCCTATAAAACTTTATGGAGTAAACGTTGCTTTTTGATCACAGATTCATTAAAATAGTCTAAAAGCAAAACTGTTTAAGGCTAAGGCCCCACATTGCAGAAACGCAGCTTCTTTTGTTGCAAATTTTGTTGCGTTTTTTGAGCCAAAGGCAAGAATGTCTTCAAAAAGAATAGGAAATATATAGGAAGCTCTTATACTTCTCACTCCTGTTCAATCCACTCCTGGCTTTGGCTCAAAAAACCACAACAAAATCTGCAACAAAAAAAACTGCAATGTGGGGCCTTAGCCTCACTGCCATTAAAAACCAATCACATCTCAGCTTTAATTTTGTATTCTGCTCCTGAAAAAAATCTGTGCTGTGATTGGTTGCTATGGGCAGCTAAGAAAGTTTTGCTTTTAGACCACTTTCATATATCTGCCCCATTGTATTTATATTACTGTATTGGAGTTAAAGCGGCAGGTAGTGTTCACACTACTGTTGGATATTTGTTATATAGGGTTCGTTAAAAAAAATGGACACCTATCATAACGGACATTAACGGACACTAACTGATGTTAATGTGTCCATTAATATCCGTTTTTATACTGTCCGTTTTTTTGCTTATTTTTTGTTTCTGCTTTCTAAGCATGCACAAAAAAAGAAATGGACAGTAATAACAGACAGTATAATGGACAACTGACCGTTACCGTCCATTAGCCGTAGACATTAAACCTAAAAAATAACAGATGTTTAACGTCCGTAATAAGTCCGTTATTTTGAAAGGACACAAAAGTTCTGCACCCTGTGTTATTTCATCCACTAAAATAACGGACCTGTGACAGATTTGGTGAAAACGGACACTAACAGACAACAGATCAAATCCCATTGAAATCAATGAGATTTTTAACAGATTTATGATGGATCTGTTAGTGTCTGTTGTTAACTACATAAGGGTAGTGTGAACACCCCCTAACGCTGAGCATACAGTGGTAATGTTTGAAACTCTCTTCGCTTACTAATTTATGCTGCCAAATGGAAGGAGCATGCTTCAGATTCTAATACAGTTAGTATTTTCATTTATGACTATAATATAGTGACATGTATCTAGTAAATTTAAGGTCTGGATTATATTTACTGCCTGGATCATTAGATATATTAAACAAAATAAGTTACTCTTAAGTTTCTAATGCACTTTGATAAGATTGCTTCTGCAATGAAAAATATTCTGGTTTTCTTGTGCCATATACATACTGTAGTTTTCTATAACCATCTCTGCATAGTCATTGGGGGTCATAGACCATGGAGGGAGGCGGCCCTGATGTCTGGTAGTCTTAAATCTTGTAAATCCTTTTCCTGGCTCTAGTTACTGAGATTTATGATATAGTCTGTTAGACATGCCCTTTAATGAAACAGCAGCCGCTTAGTACATAGTCAAATAAGAGAGGTTGTTGAGAAAAATGTAACTTTAAGGGTTACAGCATTCTGACTGTCAACAGGACTAGTGGACTCTGTAGGCAGAGGTAAACACACAATTGTAATTGTTTCTAAGGTTTTTTTTATATTGTTCTTTTATATTCCTGAAACACACCCTAAGATGCACCTTCAACCAGTGCGTTGAAAAGTCCGTTCTTCATAAATCTCGCCCATATTTTTACAACCGCTACCCCTTTTTACTATACTATGTTTTATATTTGGAGCGGAAGCCAATTCTGACTTTTCCAATGTGGCGCCATGATTTCCATGTGTTCTGCTGCTGCTGTTGGTAACAACACTATACACATGCTATGCATTGTTAAAGATTAAACGAGAAATGCCTATTAACTCTTGTCCACACTGTTGTGTTTTTCTGATGTCAGATATTTTGTTACTAACACAGGTATTTGATAAATGGAATTTCAAGTGGGGAAAAGACACTGACGGTAAACATATACAAATCTGTCCAGCATTATAGTCTATTGTAAGAGACAGCCAATGTTGTCTTAAGCTTCATTTGTCTGTATAAACTGTTAATGTTGAATGTATTTCTGTGATTCTGTTCCTTTAAGACAGCAGCCATTGTAATTGTGACATGATGCTGGAGTGAGACCCCCCCTTTTATGTCAGCCTGCCTGTTCTGCAGACAGAGTGTGAGCAGAGAAGCAGGAAGTGACGAGACAGAGAGCAGCAGCCATCTTGGCAAGTGTTGTATTGAACTGGTGTGGAGATTTTTCTGTACAGCTAAGCTGTATCTTGGTCCAGAGACAAACAGAGTGTAAAGAGACAACAGGACTAGTGAGTCCACGTGAAAGGAACTGTGCTCAGTGGCTGATCAGTGAGACTGACATTGTGACTGTGTATATGGATACCACAGATAGAGACTCGCAGTGCTGTTGATGTATTGGACGGCACCTGCTAAATCCCGCTTTACATCCCAGCTCAGTGTATGGATTCGGCAGGACTGTCAGTGTGCTGAGTGGAATCTGCTGTTGGATTACATTGCATTCAGTTGGTTTCCCTGTCTGTTAAAGAGGACTTCATTTCTCCCAAGATCCTGATAACCGTGAGGAGAGGACGCTTCACTATAAAAGAAAGGAACGACTTTGGGCCCCACCGCGCGCTTCTACAGACTGTAAGCGGTCCACCTGGACCACTGGGGAAAAGGGGGTGCACCCAAATGTGAAGTCAGGGTCAGTTAGGGATAGTTTTGAGTATATTGTTCATTCAGTGTCCATACTGCAGAAGTGGACAGAGTAAAAGTAGAAACCATTGCAGAATTTGCCTTGAAATTGTTCATGCTATATTGTATATTTTGCTTGTCTTTAGCCCTGTCATTTTACCTTTAACTAGCCTTTATTAACTTATAGTAAATATATTTTTTTTTCTTGAACTACCGCGTGTGCGTTCATTTCTGGTTGCGGAGTCCAAACCACCTGCCTTGCTCTCGGTTCACACTATCCTTCGATGACAGGGGTAGCCAATCTTTTTTGTTAGGCATGCCAATTTAAATTTTAAAAATCATAGATGAGGCGCTTGGAGTGCCGTGCAATAATTGTAGGGATGACGACCCCTAAACTAAAGTCATATAGCACAAACCATAACACAGAAGTTCTGCCATGAGATGCTCCTGGACACATGCGTTTACTGCTATTTCCCAGGACGCACCTGTACTTTTCCATTGAAAGTTCATGCACCGCCCACAATTAGTGTTAAATGTATGCATCCAGGAGCACCGTGAGGCAGCATTCTTAGACACACTATGCATCTGGATGTAGGTATAGCTGCATCCATTCCTAGTCCACTGGTACTTTCACTTCCAAGTAAAGCTGCATTCACATGTTCCGTTTTTGCACAAAAATACATGCATTTTTATTGGAAAACTGTCTACGTTTTTTTTATGCAAAAACACAACGTCATACAGAATAATGTCCCATAGTGGTCTCCACACAGTATAATGATCCACAGTTGCCCCTCCACACAGTATAATGTGCCATAGTGGCCCCTACGGTGTTCGTTGCCAAAATTTCGGGTTCGGCAAAACTTTTCAGACCCCAGAGTATAATGATTGGAGGCCCAGGAGAGGTGACAAACATGAAAAATAGTGTTACTCGCCTCCAGCGCGACTCCCTGCTGTTTTCTGCCATCTTTTATAACGCTTCAGAGTTGTGCTGGAGCCCTGAAGAGGTAAGTAACTGTGGTTTTTATGTTTGCTCACCTCTCTTGGGACAATGTAATTATACTGTGGGGTCTGAAGAGACTCCAGAGTATAATAATTTAGCAATTTCAGTTCAGACGTATTCGGTCCGAATGGAACTGCCATGCGAACCTTACCCAATAAATACTCTTGCCGCAAGCCTGTAGCCTTACTTACTTCCTCTTTTTTTCTGGAAGGCAGAAGGGGAAGCGGAGGTGACCATGAGCAGGAATGGGGATTGGGGTTAACAGCAGATTGGGGTCCAGCAGGTAACGGTCTATTTTTACGGGGCCAGATGTACTTTTTAGTTATACCATTTTGGGGACTGTCTATTGCTTTGATCACTTTTTATTCAAATTTTTATCAGATTCAAAACAGCGGAAAAAGTCTGTTTGGCAGTTTTGATTTTGTTTTCCTGCTATGGCGTTCACTGTACTGTAAATATATTTTTATAAGTTTGTAGACACATTTTCGGACACAGGGATACCTAATGAGTATGTGTTTCACAGTAATTTCTTACTTTTATATGTACTCTAGGTAAAGGGGGTTATTTGAATTTTTCAAAAAAAAATTTTTTATACTGTAATTATTAGACCCCCTAGAGTTCTTGAACCCCAGGGGGTCTGATCACTAATGCAATCCTTACAAAGCTAATGCATTGCAATGTATTGCAAAATACCGGCACTTCTATTAAAGGCTGCATAGAGCAGCCTGTAATAGAAGAAATGCTGAGACAAGTCTGGGAGCCTTCAATAGTCTCCCGGCTGTCGTGGCAACAGACTGCCAGGCCTGGATCTCGTTACAGGATCGTGCAATCCTCCTCAAAATGGCGGCGCCGGCCGGGAAAATGGAACCTCAGTCAGCTTTGACCGAAGCGCCGGGGACCTTAATGACCGATTTTTCTAGGGTCACTGTACTCTGAGGTCTATAACTTTTTTACTGTTTTATTGATTGGGATATGGAAGGGCTCTTTATATGCGGGGCAAGTTTTACTTTTATTGGTACCAATGTTTGGTATGTATGACTTTTTTTTTGTTCACTTATTATTGCTATTTTGGGGGGAAAGCAAGGTGAAAAAAATACGTTATTATTGTGCATTACGGTATATATTTTTTTTTTTTTTTACAGCGTTCACCAAACAGGATAAATAACGCTATTTTTGGATAGTGGGGGCTTATACGAGCATGGGTGTACCTATTGCGTTTGTTTAATTTATGTGTTTTTAAAATGTAAAGGTGTTTTTTTTTTTTACCTTTTTATTGTTTGTATTATACTTTGTTTTAAACTTTTTTTTTTTTTTATAATTTTTACTTTCCCACAAGGGACATTGACACATCGCACATAGGTTCCCTATGTGTAAAGTGCATAGGCAGTCAGGAGGCTGTTGCTTGACCACCTGGCTGCTGTGCCAACCCCTCGGCGATCTTGCCCCCAGATCCTATGGATGCCATGATTGCTATTAATAATGACATACAGGGAGTTAATCTGCCAGAGTCACATTGTCTTCTGACTCCAGCGTCTAGCCTTGGGCCTCGTCTCCTGTGCCCAAGGCATTACAGCGCCTTACTATCACGGCAGTTAGCATTAATTATACACTCACCACGATGTAATAGTATGGAGCAGTGTGGGAATGGGTTGGTATTGCGGTATATAGCATGAGGGATCAGGCTCCCTATGGTTCAAGTCTCCTAGGGGAGATTAAAAAGAAAAGTTGCTCGACCACCTGGCTGCAATGCCAACCCTTCTGCGATCTTGCCCCCAGATCCCATGGATGCCATGATTGCTATTAATCATGACATCCAGGGGGTTAATCTGCCAGAGTCACATTGTCTTCTGACTCCAGCGACTGGTCTCGGGCCTCATCTCCTGTGCCCGAGGCATTACAGTGCCTTACTATCACGGCAGTGAGCATTAATTATACACTCACCACAATGTAGTACGGTGCGGTGCGGATTAGTATTGCAGTATACAGTATAGCTTGAGTGATCAGGTTCCCTATAGTTCAAGTCTCCTAGGGGGTTTAAAAAATAAAAGTTAAAAAATAATGCATTTTTTTCTAATTCAATACCATTCTGATTTTTATCCCAGCTTTCCAGTACATTGTACAGAGTATTAAGTGGTAACATTAAGAAGTACAATTTGTCCCACTAAAACATTAGCTCTTATTATGGCTCTTTGAATGAAAAAATAAAAAAGTTATGGCTTTGGAAGTCTTTGGAGGACTAAAAAGGTGAAAATGATGGTGGGAGGGGATTAACGTGTTTCACAGAGAATTATTATTAATAATCACCAAGTAAACTTAAACGGTTTTCCAATCAGAAGCATTTAACACCTATCCATTCAATACCTGAGAGATGCTAAATTTCAAAGGTCACATCCCCACCTATGCCAAGTCTATGGTACCAACAAAAACTTGAACTTTCAATCAACAAAACTAAGTACATGAAAGTACAAAATATGTATTGTTATATGTAAGAAACCATGAGATGAATAAGAAAATGATTTTGTGTATGGTGTAATTAACATTGATTATTCTTGTATTTTTGAATCAATGATAGTTCTTTGCTCACATACGGTAAAACATCCAAAAGAGCAACTAACAAAAATCAAGATATACTGTATACTCAAGGAGTCGTCCATAAGAGCAAATATGAGTATGATTTTTTCCAAAACAGACCCTCTCTTGTCCTAAGCAACAGTATGTGCAACTAATTTACTTGAATTGGGATGTGATGTAATAGGAGGGTACTGTAAGAATGAAAAAAAAAAAAAAAAATCTAAGATGGCATCTATATCCTTGTCTGCAGTCTTTATCTAACTACATTCTTTAACACACTCTTGGGAACAATACCTCATGCATAACATTTCAGAGACACAGAAGAAAAACTGTTGAAGACTCGATGAACTAAATAATACATCTCTAATATATCAAAGCAATTAACTCAGAAAACTAGTAGATGATTTTACATTCCATTATAATAAGTCACAATAAACGTCAAAAATAAATCATCATGCTAACAACAAAACCACACTGTTACATGCATGTTATATGCATGCACCACAATTCTAAAATTAAAGACATGCATTAAATTGTGCAGTCTTCTCTTTTTACCTTCTCAGCAGACTGAGCAGTGCCAAAGAAAATAGGAATGAAGGCCAGCCAAACAATGCAGGTTGTATACATGGTGAAACCAATAGGCTTTGCCTCGTTAAATGTCTCAGGAACTCCACGCGTTTTGATGGCATAAACAGTGCAGGTTACCATAAGAAGCATGCTGTAGCCCAAAAGGCAAATAAGAGAAAGATCCGAAATATCACACTTGAGAACTCCTCGTGCAAGTTGTGGGTCTGGTGTGCGTTGGTTCTCATAATCCACTATTGGTCGAGATGGGTCCACAAAAAACCATACAAGCACACCCAGTAATTGGACAGAAGAAAGACTAGCAGTGATTACCAGCTGTGAAGATGGACTTATATATCTTGGTGCACTAACTGATCTTTTACCTTGTTCAAAAATACGGTATATTCGGTTGGTTTTTGTAAGCAGTGCAGCATAGCTAATACTCATTCCCAGCCCCAAAAAGACCCTTCGTAGGGAACAGGTTCCATAACCTGGCTGGGCCACCATAATAAAAGTGTTGACATAACACAGGAAAATACCAGTAAGAAGGACATAACTTAGTTCTCGACCAGAGGCCTTAACAATAGGAGTATCATTGTGTCTCATGAAAGTGCCCACCACTATCAGAGTTGCCAAAATGCCCAGCACAGCAAGAAGTAAGGGAACTACAGCCCACGGAGAACTCCACTCAAGCTTGATCACAGGAATGGGAGTGCAAAAGGTGTGGTTTTCATTTGGTCTCATGTGGATGGGACATCTCTTGCAGGTGTAGGCATCAAGCTGGTACTGATAACCTTCACATTTTTCACAATGCCAACAACAGGGCATTCCTTTTACCACCTTCTTCCGCTCACCTGGAAGGCAAGGCTGGCTGCAGACAGAGGGAGGTATCTGAGGGAAGGGGGAAGAGGAAGAATGTATACCCGTCCAGTGCATTCGATCAACCTTGCAGACAAATTCAGTGGAAAAAAAAAAAAAAAAAAAGAAGAAACAAAGGCAAAGTTAGTTTATAAGGAAATATGTGGAATTTGGTATCATATAATGAAAAGAGTATATATGAATGAAGAACAGAATGCAAGCATTAGATGGTAATGCATAATTTTCAAGGTGGTAAAATATTCTGTATATCATTTCTTTAGTTAAAGGTGTTTGGATATTGATGAACTAACCTTTGCATAGGCTATCAAGAACAGATTGGTGTGGGTCCGACACAACGAACCACTACTGATAAGCTAACTGAAAAGGATGCTGTGTCCGGAAGAACACTGTGGCTTCTTCACTGCTTACCAAGCTCAGTGCCATATATTGTATACAGCAGTGCTTGCTATTGCAGCTCAGCCCTTTTCATTGGAATGGGACTCAGCTGTAAACAGGGCTAATGAACATAATGTCACAGGCCTGTGAAGCACTGCATTCACTTTAAACAGCTGATGACCAGTGGTTCAAGTATAGGACCCCTGCCAAATTGATAGTGAGGACATATCCAAAAGATAGGTCATTAATATCCTAGTCTCTGAAACCCCTTTTCATTTCATTATACTGCTCTTACTTTGAGATGAAGATGGTCTGCCCATTGTCCAATCACTTTGTATTCAGGGGTTCCATTGTGGATCTGGTACTGGTAAATTTCATAGCGACCTGGTGCATCACCATTCTCATTAAATGTCACTGGTGTGCCAGCAATTCCTGCAAAGTGATGTCTGCTTCAGTTGCAAGTAGTATATATGGAACAACAAACACTGTGAAACATTTATGGGAACTGCATACAAAAGGGATTCTCTGGGAATAGCAACTTTATAAACAAGGAAATGATTTCCTTGTTTCCCCGTATGACTTTAATTAGCCAAAATATGTTTTTTTCTCTATGGGATAATCATTGGGGGTAAATTAAAATTGCCACCCTTTAATCCTGTAAAATCCCATCCTAGAATATTGGAGCATGCAGGAGGATAAGAAGTGCTGTGGAAACAGGAGGAGTGATGAAACTGCTACTGGTTGTCCAGGCTTAGTGGTAGTAGTATAATGTTGTACCTTGTTAGCCATAGAAAGTAGTGGAAGAGTGAAGAAATCAGGCGATACCTTTTGGGGCTAACTGAAAGTTTCTAGTATTACACCATGTCTGAAGAAGAGATCTAGCACTCTCGAAAGTTTACTATCATATATACTCAGTTAGCCTCTAAAAGGTATCGCCTGATTTCCAGACTTAGTGGTAGCAGCAAGGATAACAAATGAGGCTGTAAATGTTTCAGAACCAACAAAACTTCTCTTCCTGTGGATGATGCTGAAGAGGTATATAGGCACGTTGGCTGTAGTGGGGGATGAGCTGCTGCACTAGTATGCCTGCAGCCCCTTCCAATAGTTGAGATGGTATATCAGCACTGATATATTTAAAGCTCCATGTCAAGCTGTGTTCACCAACCTGCTACCAGTCAGACTGAACACAGTAGCAGTTACATTACTTCTCTTGTTTTCTTTTATGGCCCATCATCCTGTGTGCACAACATTCTAGGACAGGTTTCTACAAGATAAAAAAGGCAACAGCCATTTTTTTTTTTTACCAAGCGATTATCCCCAAAGAAAACAAGTGTCTTTCACCAATTAAAGGCATTTAGGATTGTCTTAATTAAAAAAAATATGCTATTGTTTTGTTTCTAATGTTTATAACACAAAGCAACAAAACTAATTATGATCCTGCAGTCACAGTCCCTTTCATTTGTCCTCTTCTTCTAATATACATTCATTAGGTTAGCAAGTAGGGGACAGACAGATGACAATATAACTGCAAGATCAGACTACACAAGGTTTGGTTGTAGTCTGTTACCATAGAGATACATGAAAAGTGGCAATTATTTCAGTTTTTCAGGCCTAAACATAAATTTTGCATATGTTTTAGGATACATTATCATTTTTAATTGAAAAAATTTACATTATTGGAGTGCGTTAAAACAATATAACAGGTACAAGATGCGACAATCATCTCATGTCATACGAAAGAGAACATGTAATTGAATTTTCCTCTCATAAATCAATCAGCTGACATTCCTATATCTGATCCAATTTATAACTACCATGTCTTTCTTCTTGCATTACAAACATGCAATTACATCTAGGAGTTGTCTTACTATATTAATCTATCTCTTACATATATAAAAATGAGTTCCTGTCTGTCTGTCTGTCTGTCTATCTGTCTGTCTGTCTGTCTGTCTGTTCTTTATGCGCGACCAAATGATTGGACCGATCCTCACCAAATTTGGCACACATGTACATCAGGTGTCCGGGAATATTATAGACTGGGTCTCAGCTCTCTTGGATGTACCGTTCCTGAGATACAGTATTCCCAAAAAATGACCAGCATTAGTCTATACAAGCCTGCAAGTCTTTCACTCATATTCCAACTGCCATACACACGGTCACATGTCCCTTATCAGCCAATAACAGCTCGCAGGCGCTTACTCTCCTCAGGCACACAGGTTTCCATAGCAACCAAGCTATGTATGACCTGTATTAGTCAATAGCAGTTCACAGGACCTTAAATATTCAGTCATATATCAGCCAATATAAGTTCACATTTAATTTACCAGGTTTCCATAACAACACAGCCATAAATAGACTGTACCTATACTGGACTCAGTGGCGTAACTAGGAATGGCAGGGCCCCAAGGCGAACATTTGACATGGGACCCCCCCCCCGCACAAACTGCATTCCTGCACACACTATTATGCCCCATAGTGGCCCCTGCATACACTATTAGGCCCCATAGTGGTCCTTGCACAAAGTATTCTGCCCCATAGTGGCCCCTGCACACAGTATCATAGTGGCTCCTTCATATAGTATTATGCGCACTTCCCGCTACTTCTTCAATGTTGGACCAGATGTCACGTGAGCCAGGCATGTATCGCATAATGACGTCGGAGTGGCCCACCGACATCTGGGACTCCACCAAGGAGGCCAGAGTATAATGATAGCAGTGTTTGTGGGGTTCACGGCCCACAGGCCTTACTTACCAATCCCCGCTCCTGCTCACAGCCGCCTCTGCAGAAGGTGAAGTGCAGGCGGCCGTGAGCAAGAGTGGGGATCGGTAAGTAAATAGGGCCCGTTACCTGCTGGTGTTACACCAGCAGGTAACAGCCTATTAAAAAAAAAAAAAAAACATCAGGGGCCCGCTGGGACCCCTAATGTCCCAGGCCCTGTGGCAGCTGCTACCACTTATACCCTGGTATTTACGCCACTGACTGGACTGCCATACTGGATTTCAGCATTCTTATAAATTGAAACGTTTTTAAACTACTCATGCCCCCTGCAGCAAAACGCATGGCTGCTGTTCAAGCTAATGAAAACTCTCAGCAGACCCAAGACTGTCTCTAATCTGACAAGATATGTCACAGACAACAGCGAGCTGCTGAAACAACCCAGCAGACCCAAGCCTGTCTCCAATCTGACAAAGCATTGTCAGCCACATGCACACAGCTGCACTCCATGTTTCCATAACAACCCAGCCATTTTTCTTCAATGCTGTAGGTCAGCTTTAAAGGTGCAGGGCGCTGTGGATGACACTGTTACACAAGGTCACATACACACAGCTTTACTCCAGGTTTTCCATAACAACCGATCACAGGTCTTTCACTGATATCCAAACTGAGATACACATGATCACATGACGCTTATGAACCAATGGAAAATCGCAGGTTCTTCAGTCTTGACATACACACAGCTTTACACCAGGTTTCCATAGCAACCAAGTTATTTATGACCTGTATGAGTCAATATCAGTTTGCAGGTCCTTAAATATTCAGTCATATGATGTGCATCAGCCAATATAAGTTCACATTTCATTTACCAGGTTTCCATAGCAACACAACCATAAATAGACTGTACCTATACTGGAATGCCATACTGGATGTCAAGTGCAAAACTGGCCAATTCTTATGGGGTCACTACACAAACAAAAAATGAAATATACCCGTGCGAAGCCGGGTCCTTCTGCTAGTTGTTTATGAAAAAGGGATGTAATTTTATTTTGTGTGTGCATTTGGGCAGGAAAGTGATAGGTGAATCATTTAATTTGGAATTTTATATGGACTGTTCCATAAAAAAGATAAACTTTTTGACCTGACTGATTCAATTAACACAGTAAGCAGTTCAACCAGAGAAAAATATCATATGTAGAAATCACTGCACACACTGTAAGCTTTTAAGTGAAAGGTGAAAACATGTTTTTTTATTTTTTCGTTTTTTTCAAAAAAAGCAGTAGAGTGGTTACATGTATCACAACGCCATGCTATCCGGTTATATAGTAGCACAATAGTATTGTAGGATCAAAAAATATTTTTGCAACTTTTCGTTCAGGATTATGAACTTCCTCAGGCTTGATCCCATTGGTAGTGCAGTGGAACGTGTAAATACATGTTTGCACCTTTCACTTAAAAACTTATGGTGTGTGCAGTGATTTCTAGATATGATGTAATGGGTTGGAGGACCCTTCCACTAGCACCACCACCACCACCAATATAGAGTGTGTGGAACCAGCGATATACAAATAACAACCAGGGAAAAAGGCATATATCAATTTAATAGTATAGCTATGCCGCTGCATGCCTGTTTATCCAGATGTATCAATTTAATATATAATTATCCTGCTACCATACTGTTAGTCAGAAGCTTCTTGGCTGTTTAGAGCTCTTTTGCTATGAAGGGTCTTGCACAGAACTTTTTAGATGATTCCAAACATTAGGGGGTTATTTTGTAGACAGTCTTTATGTGGGAGGTGCAGTACTCAATGAATATGACTTTTATTTATGATTGTCCATCTGTCAAATAAATTTTACTAAGTTCAGAAAATCTGTATGTTTATCAGGACACATATTTGGACTATATAACTTCAAAGCAATCTTTTTATTTTACCCATATATTTTCTGCATATACACAACATCCATTCTGCAATGGCCATATAAAGTAACTTGCCACACCTTACAATAATAAAAATTAGATTTTTAAAGATTTATTAATAAAAACAATAATAATTTTCAGTACAATTGAATACTGCAGTGTGCCTGGTATTGGTTACATAAGCACTGCTAAAGAAGCAGATACTTGAAAGAACTACCATTTGTTCAGTACCAGTCAAGAAGCAAATTTAAAATGGCAAATCTTAGATGTCAGGTTTAATAGGCTCTAAGCAGGAATGTCTTTCTAGTTATCCAACCATTGTTTTGTATATTTGTGTATTGTATATTTTTGTATTGACCCCACCTTCATGGCACACCTATACTGTGAAATTACGACTAGTCTATACAATTCTGTGCTTCAGTCTTTTTAGAGTATCCACATATGTTTTTCAGTGGCATTTGTTGTCTACTTAAGAAAATTAGTCTGTTTGTCCAATTTATCTGTCTATGAATAAGCCTGACTGACCCATTTATGTCTATTTATGTATTCATCATAAGCACCTGACTATTTACATTTATATCTCTGTCCAATTTTTTTTTATCTAGTTTACCATGCATACA
This sequence comes from Leptodactylus fallax, assembly GCA_947044405.1. Lineage (NCBI taxonomy): Eukaryota > Metazoa > Chordata > Amphibia > Anura > Leptodactylidae > Leptodactylus > Leptodactylus fallax. The sequence goes on from CAMRHE010000007.1 coordinate 1,571,332, forward strand.
TCTGTATTTCCAGTACATTTATACCTGCCTCAGGGGTAGAACTAACAACAGCAATATTTGGATCAGGCATTGTAAGTTGACGCTTATATATAAACATAGAAATATCAATATTCTTTTAGTCTCCTAAAAGTTGGCCAATTTGGAAATTGAAGCTGGTAAGTGTCTTTGGAAAGATTTACAGTAAAAATGTGTACTTTGTGTTAGCTGCAGAACAACAGATACAATGCACTCACGCATATCAAGACATGTCCACTAACACAGTATTTCTGTTTTCTTATAGCAATCTGACATAGATAGTTTATACCTGTGAAATTGACATTACGAATGTATTTCAAAAGTTCAGCGCCATCAACAGGGTCCATGCGGCTGCACAGTCCAACACTCCCAGGACATACAGTTTTGTGCATGTTATGAAGAGCATGGGCCATTGCATATACTGCATCAATGACAAATTGTACCTTGCCTTCCTGTTCATATGCAGACCCTACACCAATCCTCTCCTGATCTGTGAAAAACAAATTAAATATATAATACATAATATTGTGCATTAAAACGGTCTATCAGATGGTACAACATTTTTCTATACAGTAATAAAGTATATACCCCCACGGCATGGACCCAAACAATATTAACCTTTTTTGTAGGTTATATGTACTCCGTTTAAAAGTGTTTAATGATTTTTTTATTTTTGCACAGTGGCTCTACATTAAATTTTTACCTTTTGTCTACAAACACATTTATTTTAGTATTAGACTGAAAAACCAAGTACATAAAAGATACTGTCTTACAATCACCATGCAACTTCTACCTATATAACATACCCATTTAATGTTCTACTTTTTACTCCTTCAAGCTGGGGCCCCACGTTGCAAAAATGCAGCGGCAAAAACTGTGGCATTTTACAGTACCTGTAAAGTGGATTCTGGCTAATCCCATAAACACATTGCAGAAAAATATCCACAGTGGAAATGCTGTGATTTCAAAAAGTGTTTTTTTTTTTTTTGTAAATCGCAGCATATCAATTATACCTACAGAAACGCTGGCGTTTTCCATATATGTATAATTGGGGTAGAAAGTCAGCAGGGAAGAACGTGATGCATTTCTACCACATTCTTTTCCTCTGTGCTTTTTGGCTGCGGCTCTCTATGTGGGGCCTTTAGCCTTAAAGGGGTTTTACCATCTCCCTGTTTCAGCAGCTTTGCCTGCTGTCTCCTCTTCTCACTTCCTGTATTCACCCCCCTCCCAGCTTGCTGAACAGGACACTATGAAATATCACAATACTTATTAAAATTACTACAAATCTAATATAAATGCATATCAAATAATGTGCACAAGCTTCTAGAGAACGGACTCAGTATTATATGTGTGTTTACATATAGAGATAATAGACAGGACTTTATCAGCAATCTGCAATTAGCTAAACTGATTGTCTGCCAGCAGAGCTGTAGATAATAGTGAGAAGCAGTGAGTGACATCACTTGTCCTATCACACAGGTCCAGCACTATAGAAACGCTGTGTAAACAATGGGAGGAATAATTTAACATAGCAAACAAAGCAGCATTTCTAAAGCAGTGTATTTAGGAAAAGTCTTCAATTTACATAAGCTCCCAGTATAGATAGAATTCTTGAGATGGTAATAACCCTTTAAGGTAAGTACTTGTTTTCCAACTCTTAACCACTTCTGTACTGCCCATAGAGTATATACGTCCAGAAGGTGGTTGTCTAGTTCTGCAAGGACGTACCGGTACGTCCAGCAGAACTAGCTCTACTGCACCCCCCCCCCCCCACTGTACTGAGCTCTGAGGTCCTGCCGTCAATAGACAGCGGAGACCTTAAAGCTTTGCCCAGAGACCACTATGTGTGGTCTCCAGATCTGTGATCGCTGTGACACACCGTCACAGAGATCCTGCTAATCTGCACATGAGCCGATTGCTCCTCTGTGCCCCCACCCCTTTCCTGTTTGCCCGGAGACCACTCTATGTGGCTTCCAGGCATGAGATCACTGTGACAGCCAGTCACAGCAATCACATTGACTGGTGTATCCCCCTTGAACACAGCTCCGAAATCTCTGCTGTCAATAGACAGCAGGGTCCTCAGAGCTTGGCCCGGAGACCACTCTGTGTGGTCTCTGGGCATGAGATCGCTTCATTGGCTGAATGCCGATCTCCCTCACCTAGCAGAGAGGGAGATCGGCACTTCTGCCTCCACCCCCAGCAATACTCTGTGGTCAGCTGTCAGAAGACAGCTATGATCACGGAGTTTTAGCCAGAGACCACCGTGATTGGGCATAGTGGTCTCTGGGGCGTGTGAGCACTGTGACAGCCTGTACAAGGCTCACATAAAGTAAATAATAAAAAGATAAAAAGTGGCTTCCAATCTCCCCCTTCTCAAATCCTGAGAGAGGGAGATTGGTAAGTAAAAATAACTACCCCCCCCCCTTGAGTGCCCCCCCCACTCTCGACTGTCTCCCATATCTATCTATCTATCTATCTTATCACATATATATATTATCTAGCTATCTTTTATCTATTTTTTATCCATCTATCTACATAAATTAATATTTTTTGTGACCCATAAATAAAGATTATTATTCCACTTTTAGGATGCAAACACGCAGCGGTTCTGGCGGTACAAAATTTATTATCTACAACTTGTTACTGGCCGTCTGGCGTGCGATCAGAGCCGCTGCATGTATCTGCACCCTAAAATACATTTGTCATATAAAAGCAGATTTTTTTTGTGCTATACACATGAAGGTTATTGTCATACTATTAGGGTGCAGACATGCAGTGGTTCTGGATGCACATAGTATAGTGAAGAAAAGTATTGATTATTGTCTACAACTTGTTACTGGCAGTCCGGTGTGCGGTCAGAGCCACTGCATGTATCTGAACCCTAAAACACATTTGTCATATAAAAGCAGATTTTTTTGTGCTATATACATGAAGGTTATTGTCATACTATTAGGGTGCAGACATGCAGTGGCTCTGGACGCACATAGTATAGGGAAGAAATGTATTCATTATTGTCTACAACTTGTTACTCGCCGTGTGGTCAGAGTCGGTTGCATGTATCTGCAGCCTAAAATACATTTGTCATATAAAGGCAGATTTTTATTTTGTGCTATATACATGAAGGTTATTGTCATTATTGTTATTGTATGGTGTCAGCAATCCAGCTATGGAAAATTTGGCCTCCAGAAGCCAGTTTGCGCACCATTCATTGCAGGCTCCTGCTGTAGGCCCAGCAAGTAAGGGATACATCTACATTTGGCATCTATGAAAACGGCATAAGTTGCTAAATATGTTATCAGGTGTGTTTCTCAAGCAGCATTCACCAGATTTTAAAAATAGTCACCTGAATTCACATATTTGGGAAAAAATGTCGTTTTCATTTTTTTTCCACCAAATTCATTGAAAAGTCTGGAAAAAAACAGAGGTCCAATATCATTTATATGTCCTTTATTGAATACCTTGGGGGGTCTAATTTATTGAGTGGAGTCATTTGAAGGGTGTTCATACTGTTTTGGGCCAGCAAAAGTATGGTGTCAGCAAACCAGCTATGGAAAATTTGGCCTTCAAAACCCAGTTTGTGCACCATTCATTGCAGGCTCTGCTGTAGGCCCACATAATGGAGAAAATACTCAAATGTGCTATCTATACAAACAGCAGAAATAAGAAAATATATTTTAGAATATTTTATATATATTTAGTATAATTTATTTTTTTTTGATGTTATCATGTGTTTAAATGTAGGAAAAAGCATTTTTTTTAAACTTTTTTGCCCTTTTCCCCTCCATATTTTTGTAAAAAGTAAAATGTATTGCTTATTTTGTTATAAAATGTGAAAGCCCATTATGTTCCAAGAAAAAGGAGACCAAATACATGAAGGTTAGCACAGTAATAGAAAAGCAATTTTTAGTTAAACTGGAACATGACTAAAACTTGAAAATGTGCCTGGTCTGGAAGGGGGGTAAAGCATCTGGTATGGAAGTGGTTAAACTATGAGCAATAGATATACTGTATGCAACATGTACTACAGGCCTGAAATCCACCCTACTTAACAGTTTCTATATATTACTTACTGGTGCACTTCTTTCCATGACCACCTCTGCGTAGTGCATTTCGGCTTAGTCTGCAGTGAAAATTGTCCTCCCAGAATTCAGCAAACCAGACATTCCTCCTATTATTATCTAATGTCCGGCTAGTAAAATACCGGTCAAACCCTAAATAAGATTAAAAAAAAAAAATCAATTAGAACATTATATAAAAGATCAAGAAAATTTAAATAAGATGTCTACAACAAAAGGCAAAATGTATTGGTATGTAAATTAACCTCTGACTGAAGCCCGTCTTGGTAGTATAGTAACGGCTCCTTCTGCCACTTCCTCTTGCTGAAGAACTGGAGAAATCTTTGAACCCCAGCTATCAGAGCCAACCCACACAAAGTGCCCTGTCTGATTAGCTCTCTTTGCTGCTGCAAGTACTCTCCTGTAGAACAGGGTAAAAAAAGGAAATAAAAAAAGAAAGATTTCTAATCTAAATCTGGCCTACAAGGACAAGTGCAAAATAATTTTTCATTACTTCCATAACATTTATCATATTTGCCACGTATAACACAAGCAAAATAATTTCTGACTGCAGTATTTGTTATTTTCACAAACTTATTTTAGCTTTTCAGTGTTTTAATCTATTTTGCAGTGGTGAAAACTAATTCCATAGAGCCATACTGTACCTGTTTCATGGATTGAAATTTAGCCATATGACAAACAATGCAGCTGCAGCTGGCCCCTTTAACCCATATTACATGACTGTGACTTGTGAAAAAGAGAAGAAAGTTGCATATATATGGAGACACTCACTCCAAATATCACAAAAAATATAGTGAAAATGTTATTATGAAACTTTTTACAGAGGACAAAAAAGTTTTAAAAACATTTAAAATAGGCTGTTGTGCCCATGTAGGGAAGTTAGTTCAATATACAACTGTAAATATTCAAACAATGGCTTATCTAAGAAAGTACACAATGGGTACAGAGTACAATGGTGTAACTAAATTGTGCTGAATATGTGTCACAGTTCCTATAGTATATTGTATAGATATATATGTGCCCACAAAGTGCATTAAATATCAGAATACTATCCCTAACTTCTATCCCTATTGTGATGATGAGAGATCCCCAAGATGTATTTTCCAGTTATATATTTCTTTGTTGTATTATCACTTGCTCATATCATCCAGTTTGGCTCCAAGAATGTGGCCATTCTACTCTGTAATCAAAGCCATTTGTTGTTCTGTCCCTGGCTCAATTAGCATACCCTTGTTAATCTCATTATCCCAGCAGGAGGTTCCTGCAAACTTGTGGCTGGAAGGACCTTGGAATACGGAAAACCTAGACTCCATGTCTCCAGGCCACAGAACAAAAGAGATATGGTTTTATGGCAATATCTTCCCCGAGGAACCTCTTACAGTCGCCCCAATAAATTCCTCAGGTGCGCCCTTCCAAGGCGCATATTTCAAGCCCACACAAGGTACTGTTCAAGTATTTTTCTATCTTTTATTTCCCATTTTATTTTCTGTACTGTATTTTCCTTTTACCGGTATTTGCTTGATAATCCATTGATATGTATCTCTGTATATGTTAGTGCCTAGTACCGACCCACTTTGGTTAATAAATATATAAAATTTAAAAAGCTCGTTTCATATTATCCTATGAACCCAGTCCACTCATGGGGCATGAGTGGAAGGTAAGAAGGGTGTTCTCAGGTCTGCCAGGCAGCATGGCAAAGTGAGATCCTTCACATCTATGAAATACAGGTGTATTGTTCATAACAAATCCTATAGCAAAAAAACACAGTAGACAAATCTATTAGGCATAAAGGTGAACTATAAGTGACAGCCAGTAATACAAGAACCCACAAAGATAGAGACCAAATAAAACTAAAACAAATAGCCGACTCATGTATCCATAAATAGATATCTTACCCTACTAGCACCAACAAATTTCTCAACACCAACAAACAAATTTAGACACCAACCCAACAAATTTAGGTCGAGCATCTCCATATACAGTTGAAACCAGAAGTTTACATACACTATATAAAAAGACAAAAATACATATTTTTCTCACTATCTGACATGAAATCAGAATAAACCTTTCCCGTTTTAGGTCAATTAGGATTACCAAAATTATTTATATTTGCCAAATGCCAGAATTATGAGAGAGAGAGAATTTTAAGGCATTTTTATTACTTTCTGCAAAGTCAAAAGTTTACATACATTTCATTAGTATTTGTTACCATTGCCCTTAAACTGTATGACTTGGGTCAAAAGTTTGAGATATCCTTTCACAAGCGTCTCACAATAGTTGTTAGGAATTTGGGCCTATTCCTCCTGACAGAACTGGTGTAACTGAGCCAAGTTTGTAGGCCACCTTGCTCGCATCTGCATTTTCAGCTTTGCCCATAAATTTTCGATAGGATTGAGATCAGGGCTTTGTGATGGCCACTTCAAAACATTGACTTTGTTATCCTTAAGCCACTTTGTAACTAGTTTGGCAGTATGCTTCGGGTCATTGTCCATTTGGAAGACCGATTTGTGCCCAAGCTTTAACTTCCTGGCTGATGTCTTGAGATATTGCTTCAGTATTGCCACATAATGTTCTTTCCTCATGATGCCATCTATTTTGTGACGTGCACCAGTCCCTCATGCAGCAAAATAACCCCACAACATGATGCTGCCAATCCCACTGATTAGTTTATTAATGACCTGTAAAACCTTTTAATTAGTTAACACCTGGGGCATTATTAATAAGGGGCACTACTGTATTTATACAGGGCACACACAGACATTATTAATATAAAGATGCACTTGGGGATATTATTCATTATGGGGGGTTATATCATATATTTTATAATTGGGGTAGCTGCAGGATGGGTGTGCAGGTGAGGACAATGTGGGTTGGATGCCTGGAAAAGTAAGGAGCCAAAGATGTCTGTGTTGTAAACTTTACAGAGACAAGTCACAGCTGGAAGAAATGGTCATGGCGGTCCAAAGCGAAGAGAAGGGAAATGTGAAGGATTAGTCAGAGATGTCCCCTGTAAGTCACAAAATGTTCTGCTCTGTATTCACCTAAATCAGGGGTGTCAAACTCATTTTCACCGGGGGCCACTTCAGCCTCACGGGGTACCTTGAAGGGCCAAGATTATTTTTCACATGTATAAAAGTAACGTCTCCTTAACAGTTAAGCGAGCTATTAAGGAGTAGTTACATTTGTACATTACTACTGTTACAATCAGCCCTTTAAGGGCAACCAGGAAGAACATAATGTATTGTTAAAACCTAAGACATTGGCATGTTACATACTATCCTCATCCTTTTCTGAATATATTAAAAATTAAGCAATATACAAATACCGTTTAACCCTGCAAATGGTATTATGCTCTATAGTTGCCTCTGCACACGGTATTATGCCCCACAGCGGCCCCTGCACACGGTATTATGCTCCATAGTTGCCCCTGCACACGGTATTATGCCCCATAGTTGCCCTTGCACACAGTATTATGCTCCATAGTGGCCCCTGCACACGGTATTATGCTCCATAGTGGCCCCTGCAAATCGTATTATGCTCCATAGTGTCCCCTGCACACATTATTATGCTCCATAGTGGCCCCTGCAATCGGTATTATGCTCCTTAGTGGTCCCTGCATTGGTATTATGCTCCAGAGTGGCCCCTGCAAACAGTATTATGCTCTATAGTGGCCCCTGCACACGGTATTATTATGCTCCATAGTGGCCTCTGCACACGGTATTATGCTTCATAGTGGCCCCTGCACAGGGTATTATGTCCCATAGTGACCCCCCACCCATGAACTATTATTATACTCTGGGGTGTTTTCAGACCCCAGAGTATAATGATCGGAGACCCAGGTGGTGACAAACATAAAACCAGTGTTACTTACCTGGGCTCCGGTGCGCTCCCTGCGTTCAGCCTTCTTCAATGTCGCACAGACCAGCGTCGCGACATAATGACGTCGGCCTGGCTCACGTGACGCCTGGGACGTCACCAAAGAAGGCCGAAGCCTGCAGGGAGTAACATCGGATTGCCGGAGAGGTGAGTAACAATGGTTTTTATGTTTATCACCTCCCCTGGGTCTCCGTTTATTATACTCCGGGGTCTGAAAAGCCCCCGGAGTATAATAATAGTAGTATTTGATGGGGTTCGCCGGCCGCGGCCTCACTTACCATCTCCGCTCCTGCACACAGCCGCTTCTGCATCCCATAGCAGAAGGTAAAGCGGGGGCGGCCAAGACTAGCAGCGGGGATCGATAAGTAAATAGGGCGTTACGTGCCGGGGATACTCCAGCAGGCAACGGCCTATTTATATATATAAAAAAACTTATCCTCACCTACCTCCGATGCCTTGATGCAGCCGCCTCCTCTTCTTTTCCGCAACGTCTGCGTGTCAGCGTAGGGGGCGCGATGACGTCATTGTAACGCCGCCTTCGCTGACATGCAGAGGTCTTGTAAACCAGCCCAGGACAGGTATCGCGCAGCTTTGTTTTGTTTTTTTTGTTTTTTTTTAAGCGGCCTGTCCTGGGCTGGTTTACATTAAATAACAATAAAAAATGCCGCCCGGGGCCAGATAAGTGCCGGGCCGGATAACAGAAGGCAGCGGGCCGGATTCGGCCCGCAGGCCTTGTGTTTGACACCTGTGACCTAAATGATAGAGGATAAATACCTGATTGATGGGGATCTGTCTGCTGAGCCTGAGAATTGTTTTTTTGTCCCCCCACTGGGTGGAAATCCAGCCTGGCTGCAGCTGAATATAGGTGTGTCGCTTGGTGGATGGATGAACCTGCATGGCTCTTATTCACTTCGATGGGAGTGCCGAAGATATCCGAAGTCCAGTACTCAGCTATGTGCGGCGCTCCTATTATAGAGAATGGGGGCCATGCGGGCTCATCCATCCACCAAGCAGAAGATGTGTGAAGTTACTTTCATTGTTAATGCCGTGTTGTTGATTTCTGATACTGAAGTAATACAGGAAGAAGAATTCTTAAAAACGGTTTCATAAGTTTGTGTATGTTTATTGTACGACATTAACAGCGTGTGACGCTAACAGAATGTAAACGCAATTTTATATTTTTTTTTTTTTGGTGGGGGGGGCGTCTTTCAATAGTCCGCCTCAGGCAGCAAAGAGGCTAGGTTCACCACTGCCTTGCAGACAGCCTAGCTACAGAAGGGCTTGCTGGATGTCCAATTGCTGTATATGTATAATGTATATATATATATATATATATATATATAATTTAGATTGTGAGCCCTATATGGGACAGTGTTGACAATATCTGTAAAGCACTACAGAATATGATGGAGCTATATAAGTAAGCAAAATAAATAAATAATAAATATATGCTCCAAATCAGCCAGGGCTCCTTATTTCAAGTCTATATCATCTCCTCACTACAATGAGAGTCCCAGGTGACTGCGGTGAGTCCCTACATCCATACACCACACTGGCCTAGCTGCCACAATATACAGGTAAGAAATGCAGTCTGCACAACAAGGTTTGAGCTTACTTAAAGGGGTTGTCCCGTTATGGACACTTATCCCCTATACACAGGACAGGGGATAAGTGTCTGGTCACCGGGTCTCCCAGTGATCAGGAGTATGGGAGACTAAAAGTCCCCCTAAGACCTCCTTGTGAATGGAGCACCAGTGAGCATGCATGACCGGCACTCCATTCACTTCCCGGCAGCGTCATAGAAATGAATGGAGCGCCTTAGACAGACTTTTAGTTCCTTTTCCTCTTAATCACTGGAGACCTGGTGATTGGACATGTATCCCTTGTCCTGTGGATAGAGGATAAGTGCCAATAATGGGACAACCCCTTTAAGTAAACAGAGACGGACATAGGCAGCAGGGGTGGCTCTGAGCAAGACATACACTCACTGATTTCACATACTCCATGTTACTGCAGTACTGCCATCTGTGGTACACATTTGAAATAATCTCTACTAGCCTTCTCGTTTTCTTCTTCCTCCTTGGCTACAGCTTTTGCCTCACCGAGTGCTAAGAAGTTGGATAGTGTGGTGATGGTGAATGAGTCCTTTGAGTTTGTCCAGAGCAACAATGAAGAGGTCACTGCATTCACACTAGCGCTATGACCCTTACAGCTGATGAGCAAGGATACTGGTTATTGGACCCTGCTGTTGGTTGCTTGTTAAGAAGTTCATAGCAATCAATATGAGCTGCTACACTTATCTGTCATTTTGACCTGAATGTTAGGCAGTTTGTCTAAGTGGTGGTGATGGGGGCCCACTTTGAAACTTGGCCCACCAATGTGTTAAAATAGCCTTGCTCACACAACTACTTCTCTCGACCACTGTCAGTAAACATATGGATAGTGGGGGAAAGGCCCAGCTCCTGATTTGTGTGGGCCCTTGGGTGACAAAAATTCAGTGGCCCCTTTTGTAGCAACTCATGCGCACCACAGCAAAAAAAAACAAACAAACACCCGAAGATGTGTGTTTTTTGCTAAGACAGAAGTACTAGAGTGGATTGTAATACAGTCCATTCCAAACAAGTAATTAGAATCAGTTCAGATGTCGGAAACTAAAGACGAAAATGAATCAGACTTCTCACCCGGATTCCTCTTTATTTTCTGCCCTTCGGTTCCTGGTGGTGGATGTAGAACATTAGTATTCCATTGCGGCTTTCCACGGCTGATTAGGCCCAAATGAAAAGTCCTAGTCAGTGGGGAGTCTCAAGGCGCGGCCTCTGAATCAGTTACAGAATCTGCGGCAAGATTGAGCAGAATACTTTTTTTTCAGCGTCCTGCTCCCATTTCTGCCTCCCATTGAAACCAAAGGGAGGCAGAATGGGGGAAGAATCTGCTGCAAAATCAATGCCAGATTCCGCTGTGTGAATGGGGCCTGATACTGTTAACAGTGCAATGAACATTTTCATCTGTATTAATGGAAGTGCTCAATGCAGAAACTCAGTGAGCAACCACAGATGCTATATCTATATGTATATATAGACACAGTGCCTCTGAAGCCCTTATATATACCTATACACGACAAGACAGTACATGTACATACACACAGGTGTGAACCAAGCCTCTCTGCTGCCTGAGGTGAACTATATAAAGATGCCCTCCCAAAAAAAATCAAAAAAGATACCCACCCAGCTATCTTTGGTTATGCGATAGGCCACACTAATTAGGATAGCCCTCATTGGCAGATCAAAAATCCCCTTATTTGGTCCCCACTCGATAAATGATCTCCCTTTTTTTGGCATCTACACAATACATGACCCCGTTTTTTTGGCCCACAACACCATATATGACCCCCTTTCTCTGGCCCCAAAAATGGTATGTGACCCCCTTTTTTTGGCCACCTCACACAGTATATAACCCCCTTTTTCTGTCCCACTACAAGGTATATGACCCACTTTTTCTGGCCCTCCATATGACCCCCTTTTTCTGGCCAATCACAAGGTATATGACCCTCTTTTTTTTGCCCCTCACATGATATATGGCAAAATTTTTTGAGCCCCCACATGGTACATGACCCCTTTTTATGGACCCCATAGTATATGACCCCTTTCTTATGCCACCCCCACAGTATATGATCACCTTTTTGCCCTCCACACAGTATATGATCCCCTTTTTAAGGCCCCCACAGAATATGACCCACTTATTTTATCCCCTCCACACACAGCATATGATCACCCTATTTATAGCCCCCACACAGTTTATGATTCCCTTTTATTTCTCCCCCACACAGTATATGACCCCCTTATTTTACCCCCACACATAGCATATGATCCCTCTATTTATGGCCCCCACACAGTTTATAACCCCTTTTAAACTCCCCAACACATTATATGACCTCTTTTTTAAATCCCACCCGCAGCATATGACTCCCTTTTTTCCCCACATAGAGTAGCAGTCTATAACTTTTACTCACCTGTCCATGCTCCTGGACTGCCACCTCCAGGGTGAACTGTAGCCGACGCTGAAGTTCTTCAGCACCATGACGTAAGTGTAGTGCCAGCTAGATGCAGCTGCGGAGGGTGGCCAGGACAGGAGCATGGACAGGTGAGTAAAAATTATCAGCAATAACACAATAAGAAGACATAGCACATACCTGGAGCAGAGTCAGGGGTCGATTACAATGGTCTGTCAACCCCCTGCAGTACAAGAAGGAGGAAGGAGGAGGAAGATGTCAGCCTCCGCATACAGTTGGTAAGTAATTGGGGGGAGACAAAATGAGGCAGTCAGCTGGCCCTGCCCTCAGTATGGTTATGTTCACATAATCATTGTGAACTACTATGCGTTCTACACATGCTAAAACAAAGTTCATACTGCCTGTATTGATAGTACCACTTAGCATATACCAAAGGCATACCTCCCAACTTTCAAAGAACAGAAAGAGGGACAAAATGTGCATAATTTACCTCCACCCACTTCTACTTTGACTCCTCCCATTCTCATCCATTTTTCTTTGTGCCCCCTCACAGTATAATGCTCCTACAGTCACCCTAAACATTATATGTCCCCACATTATAATGTTCCCCTCCAATTGCCCCACAGACACAATATTAAGTCCCTCTCCTGGTGCCCCAGTTTAAACTGGCGGAAACTAGAGGTGGACATGAAACTGAGGAAGCTGGAGGGTGACATTAAACATTGGGGGTAGTTGAAGGGGGAGAATAAATTAATGACAGCTGGAGTGGGACATTAAACTGGGGGCAACTAGAGGGGGACATTAAACTGGAGCAGCTGGAGGATGACATTAAACCGTAGGGGTAGCTGGAGGGGGACAATAAACTGTAGGGGTAGCTGGAGGGGGACATTACACCCGTAGGGATAGCTGTAGGGTGACATTAAAGAGGGGGCAACTAGAGGCAGACATGTCCCACTCCAGCTACTCCCATGGTTTAATGTCCTCCTCCATTTGCCACCAGTTCAATGATACTTTCCTGTTACCCCCAGATTAATGTCTCCATCCAGTGACCCCACATTGTTTAATGTCCCCTTCCATCTATCCCCAGTTTCATGTCCCCCCCTTCGTCTGCCCCCAGTTTTATGTCCTCTTCAACTGCTCCCAGTTTAATGTCCCCCTTCATCTGCCTCTAGTTTAATGCCCCCCCTTCATCTACCCCCAGTTTAATGTATCCCCCTTCATCTGCCCCCAAAGTTTAACATAAAAAACACATAGTCACCTCTCCCCGCTCCCCTGCTGCTCTGTCTGCAGTCTCAGTCACGGAGTGTTCTGGGAGCTGCAGGTGCAATGTGAGTGACATCATCACTTCGCGCCTACAGCTCCCGGGGCTGGAGCACATGGGGAGCACAGTGGTGAAGCGGGACAGTCCCGCTGAATCCGAGAAGGTTAGGAGGTATGGCAAAGGATGTACTGGTACTGTTTTTTTTTTTTTTTTTTTTTTGCAAGCGCTCCTGACTGCCCATTGATTTTATACATCTGGGCAGTCTGTGTTTAACTCCAGAAGAACGTACCTGCATGCTTTGCTGAGATAGTAGCTGTACGAGATCATGAGTGCAGGAGTGGGACACCCAATGAGTGATTGAGAGTGGGACACTGCAGAAAGAAAGGAGGGTTGTTGGTTTACTACTGCCACTGTCTTCCCGATTGCTGTATATACAGCACTCGATTTAATACTATAGATATCTCAGATGCTGCAGTCAATACATTGCATTTTGTACAAACTAACACTGCAAAATGCAATGTGAAAGCAACCATTACACAGCAATTGCAATTGTCCTGTGCAGATTGGTCATCTGGGAATTTAGGTTTTCATATAAAATCATATTTTCAGCCATAGGCTTTTCACATACAAGTAGGAGAGGGCTTCAGCACTTTCACCACTGAGGCATGGCTCCTAGACAAAGTAATATCTAAGGGTATATTCACATATGTCAGTTGTGAGCATCAATTTCCCTCCGGCGTGATGCACAGGGAAACTAAAGCTAGAACAGCCCCCATAGTTTTCTATGGGATATGTTCGTGTACAAGGCGCTTCAATTTTTGCATCGTATAACGCTGGATCAAAAAACGTTCTCTGCAGCATTTTCCTGTACGGCTAACTTAGTGGTCTAACCTATTAATAGGAAAGCCGCGTGCCACTGGGTGCAGCCGCATCTGCAGCACCCAGCACCAATATCAGTGAAAGTAAAAGGGGAGGGGGCAGCATACAGTGATAGGGGTGCCATGTCTGCTGTTCCAGGACAGGCTGTGCTCACTGCCTGGGATAGTGAACACAGCATCCGCATCATGATGAATCTGAACTGCACAGTAAACTGAAGCAGTGTCAGACTGGGATGTCTAGGGCCCACCAGTGGAATTGTTTCTAGGGGCCCCCCATCATAACCCCTGCAGATCATCGGTACCGAGACAGGGCGGCTAAAGGTAATGACATTCCGGGAGCCATGCTGCTCACCCACTATACCATGTGCACCACTGCACTACCTAAACCTACTGCTACACCTTGTATGGCAAGTGAACATCGTGGCTCCAAGAATTGTTACCTTTACCTGTAGCCGCACTGTCCTGGAAAAGCTGATCTGCAGAGGTCCTGGCTGTTGTATCATCGCAGATGTAATATTGATGGCCTATACTAAGGACAGGCCATCAATATTATAAAGATGGATAAATCCTTTAAAGAGGTTGTCCAGCAATTGGAGCAAGCCATGTAGCTGGTGGGAGGTGTAAAGTAAAAAATAAGTAAATTAAAAAGCATACTCACCTGTCCCCGGCACTCCGTTGTCCGCTGCCAGTGTCTATTCAGTCTCATGCCGGCGACTCCTTGCTGGGAGTCCTGCACCTCATGTGATCACTAAGACCAATTAGGTACAGGATTTCCAGAAATGAGGCTCCGCCATGAGACCGAACAGACACAGGCAGGGGACAACGGGGTGCTGGGGACAGGTGAGTATGCTTTTTTTTTTTAATTTTCTTATTTTTACACCTCCCTGGTGGCCAACACAGTGGTCGTTCCAGTTTATGGACAACCTCTTTTAAGGGGTTGTCTGGACCAAATTTTTCTATGGCCGCTTCACTGGTCCCCCCACATAGTGGCCTCTTCACTGGTCCCTCATACTGTATGGGAAACAGTGATGGGGTCATTATATTTTGTGGGAGCAGTGATGGGGGCTAACATCCTGTGGGGGGGACATTAAACTGTGTGGGGCATATTAAAGGGGTTTTCCAAGGTTAATCTTTTTTATGGCCTAAGCTTAGGATAGGCCATAAATACCTGATCGGTAGGGGGCTGACACATGGCCCCATAAGCTGTATGGAGCCACTCTCGGCGCCTGTTCTGTACACAGCACAGGACCGGAAGCAGACAGCTCCATCCACTGTATAGCAGCCCGGCGCCTTCACTGCAACTCAGCTCCTACTGACTTCAATAAGTGCTGAGATACAGTGAAGGTGCCCAGCCCCTACACAGTGGACAGAGCTTTCTGCTTCTGGCCCTGTATTGTGTAGAGAACGGGCATCAGAAGTGGCTCCGTACAGCTGATCGGTCCGGGGTCAGCCCCCTACAGATCAGGTATCTATGGCCTATCCTGAGGATAAACCATAACAAATTATGCCTGGACAACTCCTTTAATATACCCCCCAGGGCGCCCCTAATGCCCCACACTTTAAAGAGGTTGTCCAGTATAATTTTTTTTTCTTTTTTATAATTAGTCCGGGGGAGGTGAATCCTCCTACCCCCCCTCCCAAAAAAAAAACAACATACTAAACATACTCACCTGTCTCCGGTGTCCTCTCAGCACGGTCCGGTCCTGCAGCTCCGCTGTCTTCTTTTTGCTGGAATTCCTCACTGGCTGTGATGTCCCAGGTCCCTTCCCTTAGGCCGCCGATTGGCCTCAGGGGTCACGTGATGTCACAGGTAGTCATGTGCAGGGGGAACTTCAGCTGGAAGAAAACAACAGAACTGCAGGACTGAACCGCGCTGAGAGACACTGGGGACAGGAAAGAAAGTTTGCGGGGTGGGGTTTTGTTTTGTTTTTTTCACCTGCCCCGGCGTAATTAAAAAAAAATAATGAAGGAACCACTGTATAAAGTATAAGCTCCACAGTGGCCCCCACCCAGTATTATAAGCTCCACAGTGGCCCCCACACAGTATTATAAGCTCCACAGTGGCCCCCACACAGTATTATAAGCTCCACAGTGGCCCCCACACAGTATTATATGCGCCCAATAGCCCCCCTCCGCTTTAGTGCTATTACTATACTCTGGGGTCTCCTCAGACCTCAGAGTATACTAATCGGAGGCCCAGGGGAAGTGATTAAAAATAAAAAACACTCATACTCACCTTGCCTTACCTTTCCTTGGCATCCTCGCTCCATCCTGTCGTCTTCAGGCCCTTTTCCGACGTCGCTGCTGAGGCCTGTGATTGGGCCTCAGCGGTCACGTGGGGGCGCACTGCCGTCATTACGCGGCTGCGTCCCATGTGACCGCTGGGGCCTAATCACAGGCCTCAGTCACATGACGGAGGAGCGCCGGAGAGAACGCTGTGCCCCGGAGAGGTGAGAATATGTATTTATTGTTTACAGTCACCTCCCCTGGGCTGCCATCTATTGGAAAGGGGCCTGCAATATGCCAGGGTCCCTTTCCAATAACTGTATGTATAGCGGTCGGGGAACCAGGCTTTCCCCCGATCACTATCATAGCGGTCCGGGGCCCCGGTCATCTCCAGCTGGCCAAGGGTCCCATACCCCGCCGAGCCCGGTCGTGGTCGCACCCCCTGCGACCGCGATCATTACGCCACTGGTCAGGGGCCCGATCGGGATGCCCCCATGACATGAGGACTAATAGTCGGGGCTCGGGACCCACCGGTGGATTTACCAGTTCCCCATGGGGGCCAGTCCGAGCCTGAACTGAAGCCATGTTCACGTTTACTGTTGGGGCAGACAGCTTGTGTGTACTGTTTATTACTCTGCCTCCAACTCTTTGATACCACAGGAGACGAAAGAATAGCCAGTGCACACACGTTGTGCGCCCCAGCAGCTCCCGAGTCTCCAGCACACTGCATTAGGGTTTGTTTCTCAGGAATGGGCCAAAAGAGCTGTAGCGCTATAACTCACACTGAGCAGGCTAGGCATTGCTGAGGGTTTAGTTCCGAGGTAGGGGGAGATTACCGCCACAATGGGGGCGGGGCTTAATAATTAAGGGATGGGTTTTATTTAATATTTAAATATATATTTAATTTTAATATTACCAATGTATGTTTCTAGTATGTAAGTGACTAAAATATGGATATTGACTTGTATTGTATGCATGCAATTTGTGAGTGACGTGTTCGGTAGTCAGGGAGTCTATGTGTGACATGTTGCTGTTGAGAGATGAACCACAATTATTAATAGGCTCTAGCTCTTGCCTCTTAATAATTCTGGTGCATCTTAAGAAGTCTCATACGCCAGAATTTAAAGAGGACCTTTCATGTCCTCTGACATCAGCGGTATTATATACCACTAGAAAGCTAACAGTGCACTGGATTAAAGTAATAGAGCCTCTCCACAGGTAATAGTCCCCCCCACATAAGTACTATTACTTATGTGGGGACTATTACCAGGGGAGGCAGTACTACCTTTGAGCAGGTTCACTAAGATACAGAAAGGGCAGGGAAACTATGGAGTCACTGGGGAAAATTTATTAAGACTATCGTATCATACACCAGTCTTGACAAAAGGCCTGACTGGCACAGGGAAAGAGAGATTTATGAAGTGGCTAAGACCTCTTCATAAATCTGTCAGAGGTCCCAATGCCAAAATGGAAATCTATGCTAGGTAGGAACTGTCATAGATTTCCATTCTATATGACACCAGAAAGCTGGCGTTAGTTATAATAAATATGTTGGGACGAGGCATCCACCCTGCTCTGCTCACATTTGCACAATGTGCTGGGTAAGGCTCGATTTGGGGCTTGTAGTGCACATTTAGGTGCAAGAAAGGGCCTTGCACCAAACGTGCACCTCAATTTCATCCTTCTATGCAAGAAAACTATTGTGCTGCACATTTGACGTCAACAATCCCCAATCCACACCTTTCTCATCACATTGTGAGAATATCAGCGGAGCCCAACTGATTCATTATAACTCATGCCAATTTTTTGGTGCAGTGAAATCTGACTGATTTATGAAGAGGCCACAGCTGCTTCATAATTCTCTCAGTCCCTGTTCCAGTCAGGGCCTTTATTAAGACTGGCATACAATACATCGGTCTTAATAAATCTGCCCCAATGTCATTCACTGGGTATTACGAGCCAAAAGTGGGGAAGTATGGCAATTCCTGTATGGATACTGTATAGCTGTTTGTGAGTTAAAAAGTAACCATACACAAGGGTGTAAGTAGGAAAGACCGGACTCCATAGCAAGCTTGAGCATTATACTGAGGGCAAGCCCTCTGGGGAGCATATTATATTGTGTGGGTCCACTGTGGAGCATTATACTGGGGGGACACTGTGGGAAGCCTATTATACTGTGAGGGACTACTGGGGAGTATTTTATACTGTGTGGGGACACTGTGGAGCATTATACTGGGGGGCTTCTGGGGAGCATATTATACTGTGTGGGGACACTGTGGAGCATATTATATTGTGTGGGGCTTCTGAGGAGAATATTATATTGTGTAGGGCCACTGTGGAGCATTATAGCGTGGTGGGTGGACTCTGGTGAGCATATTATACTGTGTGGTGCCACTATGGGGTATTATACTGTGTGGGGGCTCTGAGGAGCATAATATACTGTGTGGGGCCACTGTGGAGCATTATACTGTGTGGGGCTCTGGGGAGTATACTATACTGTGTGGATCATTATATGCCATGTGAGGCCACTATAGGGGGCTCAGGGGAGTATTTTATATAGTGTGGGGCACTGTGGAGCATTATATACCATGTGGAGAATTATACTGGGGGGAGCTCAAAATTCCTGATCGCAGTCCTGTGTGCTATGCCTGCATCACAGCTTCCTCATTATAATCTTGCACCTGCACGGTGTGCATGGGGGGCTGCTAGGGAGTATATTATACTATGTGGGGCCGACTATATATTATTATTATGTGTGGGGGCTCTGTGGAGCATTATACTGGGGGAACCCTATGGAGAGTATATTATACTGTGTGGAGACACTGTGAAGAATTATACTGGGTGGCCCTATGGAGAGCAAATTATACTGCACAGGTGTCAAACACAAGGCCCGCGGGCCAAATCCGGCCCGCTGCCTTCTGTTATCCGGCCCGACACTTATCTGGCCCGCAGGGGGCGGCATTTTTTATTGTCTATTTAATATAAAACAGCCTGGACAGGCCGCTTAAAAAAAAAAAAAACAAACAAGAAAAAAAAACAAAGCTGCGCGATACCTGTCCTGGGCTGGTTTACAAGACCTCTGCATGTCAGCGCAGGCGGCAATACAATGACGTCATCGCGCATACTACGCTGACACGCAGACGTCGCGGACAAGAAGAAGAGGTGGCGGCTCCATCAAGGCATCGGAGGTAGGTGAAATAAGTTTTTTTACATATATAAATAGGCCGTTGCCTGCTGGAGTATCCCCGGCACGTAACGGCCTGTTTACTTATCGATCCCCGCTGCTGGTTGTGGCCGCCCCCGCTTCCCCTTCTGCTATGGGACGCACAAGCGACTGTGTGCAGGAGCGGGGATGGTAAGTGAGGCCGCGCCCGGCGAACCCCATCAAATACTACTATTATTATACTCCGGGGTCTTTTCAGACCCCGGAGTATAATAATCGGAGACCCAGGGGAGGTCATAAACATAAAAACCAGAGTTACTCACCTCTCCGGCGATCCGATGTTACTCCCAGCAGGCTTCGGCCTTCTTTGGTGACGTCGCAGGCGTCACGTGAGCTAGGCCGACGTCATTATGCCGCGACGTCGGTCTGTGCGACATTGAAGAAGGCCAAACGCAGGGAGAGCACCGGAGCCCAGGTAAGTGACACTGGTTTTATGTTTGTCACCACCTGGGTCTCCAATCATTATACTCTGGGGTCTGGAAAGACCCCAGAGTATAATAATAGTTCATGGGTGGGGGGTCACTATGGGACATAATACCGTGTGCAGGGGCCACTATGGAGCATAATACCGTTTGCAGGGGTAAACGGTATTTGTATATTGCTTAATTTTTGATATATTCAGAAAAGGATGAGGATAGTATGTAACATGCCAATGTCTTAGGTTTTAACAATACATTATGTTCTTCCTGGTTGCCCTCAAAGGGCTGATTGTAACAGTAGTAATGTACAAATGTAACTACTGCTTAATAGCTCGCTTATCTGTTAAGGAGAAGTTACTTTTATACATGTGTAAAATAATCTTGGCCCTTCAAGGTACCCCGTGAGGCTGAAGTGGCCCCCGGTGAAAATGAGTTTGACACCCCTGTTATACTGTATAGGGGCAACTTTGGAGCATTATACTGTTTGGGAACACTGTGGTGTATTATACTGTGGGGGTGGGCTCCAAGGAGCATATCATACTGTGTGGTAACACTGTGGGGTATTATACTGTGTGGGGGCTCTGGGGAGCACATTATACTATATGAGGCCACTGTAAAGCATTATAATGTGTGAGGCCACTGTGGAGTATTATACTTTGGGGGGCAGGCTCTGGGAAGCATTATACTGTGTGGGGGGTTGGGCTTTGGGGAACATATTATACTATGTGGGGCCAATATGGGGCATTATACTGTGTTGGGCCACTATGGGGAGCATATTTTACTGCGTGAGGACATTGTGTAGCATTATACTGGTGGGAACTATGCGGAGCCTATTATACTGTGTCAGGCATATTATATTGTGTGGGGCTACTGAGGAGAATATTATATTGTGTAGGGCCACTGTGAAGTATTATAGTGTGGTGGGCGTGGGCTCTGGGGAGCATATTATACTGTGTGGGGCCACTATGGAGCATTATACTGTGGGGACATGTTCTGGGGAGCATTATACTGTGTGTGGGGGGTGGACTCTGCAGAGCATATTATACTATGTGGGGTCACTATGGGGCATTATACTGTGTGGAACCACTGTGGGGAGAATATTTTACTGTGTGAGGTCATTGTGTAGCATTATACTAGGGGGGCACTGTGGGAAGCCTATTATACTGTGTTGGGTATATTATATTGTATGGGCTGCTGGAGAGCATATTATATTGTGTGGGGTTGCTGAGGAGATTATATTGTGTATGGCCACTGTGGAGCATTATAGTGTGGTGGGGGTGGGCTCTGGGGAGCATATTATACTGTGTGGGGGCTCTGGGGAGCATAATATACTGTATGGGGCCACTGTTGAACATTATACTGTGTGGGGCTCTGGGGAGTATATTATACTGTGTGGATCATTATATACCATGTGGGGCCACTATGGGGGCTCAGGGGAATATTTTATACAGTGTGGGGCACTGTGGATCATTATATACCATGTGGAGCATTATGCTGTTGGGGGGGGACTCAAAATTCCTGATGGCAGCACTGTTTGCTATGCCTGCATCATAGCTCCCTCACTATAATCTTGCACATCCATGTGGTGCTCTTTGTCATTCCCCATAAAGTCCTGTACATGAACAGTCCATGGAGCTATTGGACCGTGTACAGTACTATAGGGGATGACGATACTGGAGAAATACACGGCTAGTCTGCAATATTTCAGTGGAGGAGCCGTGGTGTAGGCTATTAGCAAGAAGCTGTTAGGTGGGCTCCCAGAACAAATTCCTCTGGTGGACCCTTGGCCCTTCAGTCCGACACTGCTAGAAGACAAATATTTAAATATATGGCTTCTTGTGGGACATATGGTGCCTCGCAGTGATGAGAGGTTATTTCCATATGGGTCTGTGCACGTAGCAGTAAATTATGGGATAAATTAATTAGATTCTCTCTCTCTCTCTCTCTCTCTCTCTCTCTCTCTCTCTCTCTCTATATATATATATATATATACACAGTACAGACCAAAAGTTTGGACACACCTCCTCATTCCAAGAGTTTTCTGTATTTTCATGACTATAAAAATTGTAGATTTACACTGAAGGCATCAAAACTATGAATTAACACATGTGGAATTATATACTTAACAAAAAAGTGTGAAACAACTGAAAATATGTCTTATATTCTAGGTTCTTCAAAGTAGCCACCTTTTGCTTTGATTACTGCTTTGCACACTCTTGGCATTCTCTTGATGAGCTTCAAGAGGTAGTCACCTGAAATGGTCTTCCAACAGTCTTGAAGGAGTTCCCAGAGATGCTTAGCACTTGTTGGCCCTTTTGCCTTCACTCTGCGGTCCAGCTCACCCCAAACCATCTCGATTGGGTTCAGGTCTGGTGACTGTGGAGGCCAGGTCATCTGGTGTAGCACCCCATCACTCTCCTTCTTGGTCAAATAGCCCTTACACAATCTGGAGGTGTGTTTGGGGTCATTGTCCTGTTGAAAAATAAATGATGGTCCAACTAAACGCAAACCGGATGGAATAGCATGCCCCTGCAAGATGCTGTGGTAACCATGCTGGTTCAGTATTCCTTCAATTTTGAATAAATCCCCAACAGTGTCACCAGCAAAGCACCCCCACACCATCACACCTCCTCCTCCATGCTTCACGGTGGGAAGCAGGCATGTAGAGTCCATTCGTTCACCTTTTCTGCGTCGCACAAAGACATGGTGGTTGGAACCAAAGATCTCAAATTTGGACTCATCAGACCAAAGCACAGATTTCCACAGGTCTAATGTCCATTTCTTGTGTTCTTTAGCCCAAACAAGTCTCTTCTGCTTGTTGCCTGTCCTTAGCAGTGGTTTCCTAGCAGCTATTTTACCATGAAGGCCTGCTGCACACAGTCTCCTCTTAACAGTTGTTGTAGAGATGTGTCTGCTGCCAGAACTCTGTGTGGAATTGACCTGGTCTCTAATTTGAGCTGCTGTTAACCTGCGATTTCTGAGGCTGGTGACTCGGATGAATTTATCCTCCGCAGCAGAGGTGACTCTTGGTCTTCCTTTCCTGGGGCGGTCCTCATGTGAGCCAGTTTCTTTGTAGCGCTTGATGGTTTTGGCCACTGCACTTGGGGACACTTTCAAAGTTTTCCCAATTTTTTCGGACTGACTGACCTTCATTTCTTAAAGTAATGATGGCCACTCGTTTTTCTTTACTTAGCTGCTTTTTTCTTGCCATACTACAAATTCTAACACTCCATTCAGTAGGACTATCAGCTGTCTATCCACCTGACTTCTGAACAACACAACTGATGGTCCCAACCCCATTTATAAGGCAAGAAATCCCACTTATTAAACCTGACAGGGCACACCTGTGAAGTGAAAACCATTTCAGGTGACTACCTCTTGAAGCTCATCAAGAGAATGCCAAGAGTGTGCAAAGCAGTAATCAAAGCAAAAGGTGGCTACTTTGAAGAACCTAGAACCGTGATGGCGAACCTATGGCACGCGTGCCAGAGAGGGCACGCAGAGCCCTGTGAGTTGGCACGCGCGCCGTCGCCATGATCGCTCACTAACCGGGAATCCTAGGATTCCCGGTTAGTGAGCGATCGCTTCTTTCAGCTGTATGTGAAAATGTACATACAGCTGAAAGCTGTCACTGTAGGCCGCGGTCCGCGGAGCCGCGGCCTACACTGACTGCAGAGTGTGACCTCTGCCCCGACGCAGGCGCGATGACGTCATTCATCAGCACCTGTGAACAGAAGAAGGAGGACGCGCTCCGTGGGACTGCAGATCTTCGTGGGACAAGGTAAGTAACATAAACTACTGTGTGGGGGGACACTGAAGCATCTAATACTGTGGGGGGGGGGACACTGAAGCATCTAATACTGTGTGGGGGGGACACTGAAGCATCTAATACTGTATGGGGGACACTAAAGCATCTAATACTGTGTGGGGGACACTGAAGCATCTAATACTGTGTGGTGGGGGACACTAAAGCATCTAATACTGTGTGGGGGACACTGAAGCATCTAATACTGTATGGGGGACACTGAAGCATCTAATACTGTGTAGGGGACACTGAAGCATCTAATACTGTATGGGGGACACTGAAGCATCTAATACTGTGTGGGGGACACTGAAGCGTCTAATACTGTGTGGGGGGACACTGAAGCATCTAATACTGTGTGGGGGACACTGAAGCATCTAATACTGTGTAGGGGACACTGAAGCGTCTAATACTGTATGGGGGACACTGAAGCATCTAATACTGTGTGGGGGACACTGAAGCATCTAATACTGTGTGGGGGACACTGAAGCGTCTAATACTGTGTGGGGGGACACTGAAGCATCTAATACTGTGTGGGGGACACTGAAGCGTCTAATACTGTATGGGGACACTGAAGCATCTAATACTGTGTGGGGGACACTGAAGCGTCTAATACTCTGTGGGGGGACACTGAAGCATCTAATACTGTAAGGGGGACACTGAAGCATCTAATACTGTATGGGGGGACACTGAAGCATCTAATACTGTGTGGGGGGACACTGAAGCATCTAATACTGTGTAGGGGACACTGAAGGATCTAATACTGTATGGGGGACACTGAAGCATCTAATACTGCATGGGGGGGACACTGAAGCATATACTACTGTGTGGGGGGGACACTG
Source organism: Leptodactylus fallax (assembly GCA_947044405.1). Taxonomy (NCBI): domain Eukaryota; kingdom Metazoa; phylum Chordata; class Amphibia; order Anura; family Leptodactylidae; genus Leptodactylus; species Leptodactylus fallax. The sequence goes on from CAMRHE010000007.1 coordinate 1,595,959, forward strand.
AAGCATATACTACTGTGTGGGGGGGACACTGAAGCATCTAATACTGTGTGGGGGACACTGAAGCATCTAATACTGTATGGGGGGGACACTGAAGCATCTAATACTGTGTAGGGGACACTGAAGCATCTAATACTGTATGGGGGACACTGAAGCATCTAATACTGTTTGGGGGACACTGAAGCGTCTAATACTGTGTGGGGGGACACTGAAGCATCTAATACTGTGTGGGGGACACTGAAGCATCTAATACTGTGTAGGGGACACTGAAGCATCTAATACTGTATGGGGGACACTGAAGCATCTAATACTGTGTGGGGGACACTGAAGCATCTAATACTGTATGGGGGACACTGAAGCATCTAATACTGTGTAGGGGACACTGAAGCATCTAATACTGTATGGGGGACACTGAAGCATCTAATACTGTGTGGGGGACACTGAAGTGTCTAATACTGTGTGGGGGGACACTGAAGCATCTAATACTGTGTGGGGGACACTGAAGCATCTAATACTGTATGGGGGACACTGAAGCGTATACTACTGTGTGGGGGGGACACTGAAGCATCTAATACTGTGTGGGGGACACTGAAGCATCTAATAGTGTATGGGGGGACATTGAAGCAACTAATACTGTGTGGGGGACACTGAAGCATCTAATACTATGTGGGGGACACTGAAGCGTCTAATACTGTGTGGGGGACACTGAAGCATCTAATACTGTGTGGGGGACACTGAAGCGTCTAATACTGTGTGGGGGGACACTGAAGCATCTAATACTGTGTGGGGGACACTGAAGCGTCTAATACTGGGTGGGGGGACACTGAAGCATCTAATACTGTGTGGGGGACACTGAAGCATCTAATACTGTGTAGGGGACACTGAAGCGTCTAATACTGTATGGGGATACTGAAGCATCTAATACTGTGTGGGGGACACTGAAGCATCTAATACTGTAAGGGGGACACTGAAGCATCTAATACTGTATGGGGGGACACTGAAGCATCTAATACTGTGTGGGGGGACACTGAAGCATCTAATACTGTGTAGGGGACACTGAAGCATCTAATACTGTATGGGGGACACTGAAGCATCTAATACTGCATGGGGGGGACACTGAAGCATATACTACTGTGTGGGGGGGACACTGAAGCATATACTACTGTGTGGGGGGGGACACTGAAGCATCTAATACTGTGTGGGGGACACTGAAGCATCTAATACTGTATGGGGGGGACACTGAAGCATCTAATACTGTGTGGGGGACACTGAAGCGTCTAATACTGTGTGGGGGGACACTGAAGCATCTAATACTGTGTGGGGGACACTGAAGCGTCTAATACTGTGTGGGGGGACACTGAAGCATCTAATACTGTGTGGGGGACACTGAAGCATCTAATACTGTGTAGGGGACACTGAAGCGTCTAATACTGTATGGGGACACTGAAGCATCTAATACTGTGTGGCGGGACACTGAAGCATCTAATACTGTATGGGGGGACACTGAAGCATCTAATACTGTATAGGGGACACTGAAGCATCTAATACTGTGTGGGGGACACTGAAGCGTCTAATACTGTGTGGGGGGACACTGAAGCATCTAATACTGTGTGGGGGACACTGAAGCATCTAATACTGTGTAGGGGACACTGAAGCATCTAATACTGTATGGGGGACACTGAAGCATCTAATACTGTATGGGGACACTGAAGCATATAATACTGTGTGTGGGGGACACTGAAGCATCTACTATTGTGTGGGGGACACTGAAGCATCTAATACTGTATGGGGGACACTGAAGCGTATAATACTGTGTGTGGGGGACACTGAAGCATCTAATACTGTGTGGGGGGGGGCACTGAAGCATCTAATACTGTGTGGGGGGACACTGAAGCATCTAATACTGTGTGGGGGACACTGAAGCGTCTTATACTGTGTGGGGGGCACACTGAAGCATCTAATACTGTGTGGGGGGACACTGAAGCATCTAATACTGTAAGGGGGACACTGAAGCATCTAATACTGTATGGGGGGACACTGAAGCATCTAATACTGTGTGGGGGACACTGAAGCATCTAATACTGTGTAAGGGACACTGAAGCATCTAATACTGTATGGGGGACACTGAAGCATCTAATACTGTATGGGGGGGACACTGAAGCATCTAATACTGTGTGGGGGACACTGAAGCATCTAATACTGTGTGGGGGGACACTGAAGCATCTAATACTGTGTGGGGGACACTGAAGCATCTAATACTGTGTGGGGGACACTGAAGCATCTAATACTGTGTAGGGGACACTGAAGCGTCTAATACTGTATGGGGACACTGAAGCATCTAATACTGTGTGGCGGGACACTGAAGCATCTAATACTGTATGGGGGGGACACTGAAGCATCTAATACTGTATAGGGGACACTGAAGCATCTAATACTGTGTGGGGGACACTGAAGCGTCTAATACTGTGTGGGGGGACACTGAAGCATCTAATACTGTGTGGGGGACACTGAAGCATCTAATACTGTGTAGGGGACACTGAAGCGTCTAATACTGTATGGGGGACACTGAAGCATCTAATACTGTATGGGGGACACTGAAGCATCTAATACTGTATGGGGACACTGAAGCATATAATACTGTGTGTGGGGGACACTGAAGCATCTACTATTGTGTGGGGGACACTGAAGTATCTAATACTGTATGGGGGACACTGAAGCGTATAATACTGTGTGTGGGGGACACTGAAGCATCTAATACTGTGTGGGGGGGGCACTGAAGCATCTAATACTGTGTGGGGGGACACTGAAGCATCTAATACTGTGTGGGGGACACTGAAGCGTCTTATACTGTGTGGGGGGCACACTGAAGCATCTAATACTGTGTGGGGGGACACTGAAGCATCTAATACTGTAAGGGGGACACTGAAGCATCTAATACTGTATGGGGGGACACTGAAGCATCTAATACTGTGTGGGGGACACTGAAGCATCTAATACTGTGTAGGGGACACTGAAGCATCTAATACTGTATGGGGGACACTGAAGCATCTAATACTGTATGGGGGGGACACTGAAGCATATACTACTGTGTGGGGGGGACACTGAAGCATATACTACTGTGTGGGGGGGACACTGAAGCATCTAATACTGTGTGGGGGACACTGAAGCATCTAATACTGTATGGGGGGGACACTGAAGCATCTAATACTGTGTGGGGGACACTGAAGCGTCTAATACTGTGTGGGGGGACACTGAAGCATCTAATACTGTGTGGGGGACACTGAAGCGTCTAATACTGTGTGGGGGGACACTGAAGCATCTAATACTGTGTGGGGGACACTGAAGCGTCTAATACTGTGTGGGGGGACACTGAAGCGTCTAATACTGTGTGGGGGACACTGAAGCGTCTAATACTGTGTGGGGGGACACTGAAGCATCTAATACTGTGTGGGGGACACTGAAGCATCTAATACTGTGTGGGGGCACACTGAAGCATCTAATACTGTATGGGGGGACACTGAAGCATCTAATACTGTATGGGGGGACACTGAAGCATCTAATACTGTATGGGGGACACTGAAGCATCTAATACTGTGTGGGGGACACTGAAGCATCTAATACTGTTTGTGGGGGGGGGACACTGAAGCATCTAATACTGTATGGGGGACACTGAAGCATCTAATACTGTATGGGGGGGACACTGAAGCATATACTACTGTGTGGGGGGGACACTGAAGCATATACTACTGTGTGGGGGGGACACTGAAGCATCTAATACTGTGTGGGGGACACTGAAGCATCTAATACTGTATGGGGGGACACTGAAGCATCTAATACTGTGTGGGGGACACTGAAGCGTCTAATACTGTGTGGGGGGCACTGAAGCGTCTAATACTGTGTGGGGGGACACTGAAGCATCTAATACTGTGTGGGGGACACTGAAGTGTCTAATACTGTGTAGGGGGACACTGAAGCGTCTAATACTGTGTGGGGGACACTGAAGCATCTAATACTGTGTAGGGGACACTGAAGCATCTAATACTGTAAGGGGGACACTGAAGAATCTAATACTGGGTAGGGGACACTGAAGCATCTAATACTGTATGGGGGACACTGAAGCGTCTAATACTGGGTAGGGGACACTGAAGCATCTAATACTGTATGGGGGGGACACTGAAGCATATACTACTGTGTGGGGGGGACACTGAAGCATATACTACTGTGTGGGGGGGACACTGAAGCATCTAATACTGTGTGGGGGACACTGAAGCATCTAATACTGTATGGGGGGACACTGAAGCATCTAATACTGTGTGGGGGACACTGAAGCGTCTAATACTGTGTGGGGGGACACTGAAGCATCTAATACTGTGTGGGGGACACTGAAGTGTCTAATACTGTGTGGGGGACACTGAAGTGTCTAATACTGTGTGGGGGGACACTGAAGCGTCTAATACTGTGTGGGGGACAGTGAAGCATCTAATACTGTGTGGGGGGACACTGAAGCATCTAACACTGTGTGGGGGACACTGAAGCATCTAATACTGTGTGGGGGCACACTGAAGCATCTAATACTGTATGGGGGGACACTGAAGCATCTAATACTGTATGGGGGGACACTGAAGCATCTAATACTGTGTGGGGGACACTGAAGCATCTAATACTGTGTGGGGGACACTGAAGCGTCTAATACTGTGTGGGGGGACACTGAAGCATCTAATACTGTGTGGGGGACACTGAAGCGTCTAATACTGGGTAGGGGACACTGAAGCATCTAATACTGTATGGGGGGGACACTGAAGCATATACTACTGTGTGGGGGGGACACTGAAGCATATACTACTGTGTGGGGGGGACACTGAAGCATCTAATACTGTGTGGGGGACACTGAAGCATCTAATACTGTATGGGGGGGACACTGAAGCATCTAATACTGTGTGGGGGACACTGAAGCGTCTAATACTGTGTGGGGGGACACTGAAGCATCTAATACTGTGTGGGGGACACTGAAGCGTCTAATACTGTGTGGGGGGACACTGAAGCATCTAATACTGTATGGGGGACACTGAAGCATCTAATACTGTATGGGGGACACTGAAGCATCTAATACTGTATGGGGGACACTGAAGCATATAATACTGTGTGTGGTGGACACTGAAGCATCTACTATTGTGTGGGGGACACTGAAGCATCTAATACTGTATGGGGGACACTGAAGCATATAATACTGTGTGTGGGGGACACTGAAGCATCTACTATTGTGTGGGGGACACTGAAGCATATACTACTGTGGGGGGGGCACTGAAGCATCTAATACTGTGTGGGGGGAGGACACTGAAGCATTGAATACTGTGTGGGGGGGACGCTGAAGCATCTAATACTGTATGGGGGACACCGTGAAGCATAAACTACTGTGTGGGGCCCCACTGTGAAGCATATACTACTATGTGGGGGGGGGCTTATTGTGAAGCATATATTGTGGGTGGGGGCCCAAAGTGGAGCATATAATACTGTGCGGGGGCCTCTGTGGAGCATATAATACTGAGTGGGGGCCACTCTGAAGCATATAATACTGTGTGGGGGCCATTCTGGAGCATATAATATTGTCTGGAGGCCACTTCAGAGCACATTGTACTGTCTGGGGCCCTTCACTATTTATATAACACAGTATCTGTTTTATAGCAGACATGTGATATTATTACAGGCTGTAATAACATTGCACGGTCACTATAAAATAGATTCTGGTTAATTTAAGGTTAAATTGCCGTTTTGGCACTTTGCGATAATTTAGTGGGTTTTGGGTTGCAGTTTGGGCACTCGGTCTCTAAAAGGTTCGCCATCACTGACCTAGAATATAAGACATATTTTCAGTTGTTTCACACTTTTTGTTAAGTATATAATTCCACATGTGTTACTTTATAGTTTTGATGCCTTCAGTGTGACTCTACAATTTTTATAGTCATGAAAATACAGAAAACTCTTGGAATGAGAAGGTGTGTCAAAACTTTTGGTCTGCACTGTATATAGAGAGAGAGAGAGAAAGAGAGAGAGATATGTGGCTTGAAAACACAACCCTACTTTCCATCCATCAAAATTAATTTAATGAGCACATAAGGTGTGACTAACAATCCTGATAATTATTAAACCTGTATAGATAGAACTCACAGGTTCACACAGTGCTATATATGGCAACTACCACAGCATAGAAAAATGTGTTATATGAGTGCCCTAGAATAGTTAAAATGTAGAATTAAAAAACATGATCGACTATGATGATTCACCATCTCTTGATGTTCATAAATTGTACTACAGTTGCTGTCATTTTTCCAATCATACACAATAGTGATTTGTGAGTAGGTTTTGAATTGTGAGGGTTAAAATATAATTTGTATTATATTCTATACACTCTATACACAGAGAATGAAATAGTCTGCAGATAGCCTGCACAGTTTAGAAGATAAGATAGGAAGCAGACACTGGGACGGCATTCAACAGTACTGTTGTTCTCAGGAAAAGATAAGGGGAAACATCCACAAAATTCAAGGAGAGATGTTGTTATGAGAAACTGAACAAATCTGTTTAGCAGCGGAACCGGAAAGACCAAATATGTACATTGGTCACATGACTGTTGTGTAACCAACTTGCCTTTAAAACTTGTATGAACTATACAATAAACAAAATCATTCTTACTAGACTCCTGGGCGTGTCTGTAGTTTGTTTTCCTCGAGCTCGATATTATTCTTTATTTAATTAGGATTACGGTGACATCCATCCCGGGGGAACTTAACCCCCGACAGAAATTGGCGAACCATCGTGGGGCGACGAGATCGTCTGATGTGCAGCCGATAGAGTGTCGACCCACTCACCGATCGACTTGAGGACGGGACCAGAGGACCTCAGATAGATAAAAACAGTACTGTGAGATAAGACCTTATCTTGCCAATTAGTATATCTGAGGTTCCTGTGTGTCTATTCTCTGTATCGATGAGTGAGGTAAGCTGCTGCATGTTTATATGACATCTCGACGCCAATTAAATAGTACGGAAGAACCTAAAAGGGACATGTCACCTGTAAATGATATGGGAATTGCTTTCTTTGCTGTCTGTCTTACCTTCCTATTGATGTTTGTATCTTACCTGTGTTATAAGATATATAAGGCTGCAAAGAATGGGGAAAAGTTCTCTAGTCTTAACCCCTAGAGTCTAGAGTTGCGGACAAGGTTCGGAACTGAGAAGCACTGAGTGATTGAAAAGTCCTTGTTTTGGAACACTAGCCTCCAGCCGTGCCTGGACGGTCAAGGTCGAATGGGATCTGAGTAGTAGCACGAAGGACTTAGTAGAATCCGCGCGAAGAAGTGCGTGCAGTGATTTAGGAGTGTTTTGGTAAGGGGACACAGGCAGAAAGTTGAGCCTTTGGAAGCCATTAGGCATTGCCCTGAGCACTACTCCTGAACTTGCACAAGTAGTTCATAGAAGACAGAAGAGTCTGTCTGGGAGTTCTCACTAAGTAGTCATAAGTGACCCTCTATTGTCTCAAGGTTGCCCTAGAGGAGTGAGAGACTCATCGGCTGATTAGCTACCAGCCAAGATGGGGATGGGACCCTCTAAGATATGGTACACCCCATGTGAACTAATAGAAATAGGGGAAGGGAAAGAAGTAGCCACACAGGTAAAGACAATCCTAAAAAAGAGCAGGAATACGCAAAACTAGGTTGGTAGACAGTAAATTTTGGGATCAGTGAAGATTAGACCATGCAGGATTGATTCAAGATAATAAATTGCAAGGGATTTTAGATTTTCAAATGAAATTGTGGCAGCTGATTCTTTATCTAAATTATTGGATGCTAAGAGGTTTTGAAATCCGATTGGAACAGAAGGTACAGACAGAGGTTGTCCAGCATATTTTTTTTTTTAATTAGGCCATGGGAGGTGAAAAAAATAAAAAAAAATCTCACCTGTGCTATCCCAGTTCCCTTTCCTTAGGCTGCTGATTGGCCTCAGCGATCACCTGACCACTGAGGTCAATCAGCTACCTCAGAGGCTAAGGAAAGGACCTGGGGACCCGTGTCTTTTGCTGAGGCCACTGACTCAGCGTTTACGTGCAGTGGGCACTTCCAGCACAGGAAAATAATAGAGCTGCAGGATCGGACCGCAGTGGGAGACGGCCCCAGATTAATTAAAAAAAAAAAATTATCCTGGACAACGCCTATAAATATCATTGGTTACAATATTCATGTAAATGGGACACATAGTGTTAACTAAATATAGCTGCTGAGATATACTTCTATTTTACTCATGGGCGAGTTATATTGGTGTAATCCATATAGAGTGAGAAAGAGTCAGTAAGCTCCTAAGACAAACCTTCCCTATTAGTATAAATCATTGACAGACACATTTGCTTTTGCTAGTGTTACTATGACTGCTGGGGATGGTGACACATGAAGGCACAGATGGATACACAGAAGACTGAATGAAGTCTCTGCCCTCTGAACGCTATGCTACTACGATGAAAAGCTGACTCCTGGCCATTAAGTGATACATCTATTGCTCATTCTGTAAGTTTTTCCTTCTATGTTTCAATAAATTTCTAGTGTTTTTATAACAGTGGGGAAAAAAAAGTATTTAGTCAGCCACCAATTGTGCAAGTTCTCCCACTTAAAAAGATGAGAGAGACCTGTAATTGACAACATAGGTAGACCTCAACTATGAGAGACAAAATGAGAAAACAAATCCAGAAAATCACATTGTCTTATTTTTAAAGAATTTATTTGCAAATTATGGTGGAAAATAAGAATTTGGTCACCTACAAACAAGCAAGATTCTTATTTTCCACCATAATTTGCAAATAAATTCTTTAAAAATCAGACAATGTGATTTTCTGGATTTGTTTTCTCATTTTGTCTCTCATAGTTGAGGTCTGCCTATGATGTCAATTACAGGCCTATCTCATCTTTTTAAGTGGGAGAACTTGCACAATTGGTGGCTGACTAAATACTTTTTTCCCCACTGTATATGGTAAAAGTCTTTTAGAAATTTGTGCTAGATAAGTCTATAAATGATTGTGGCAGTGCAGATCCAGAAGTCTATGAGGATGTTAGTACTACAGAATGCGAGAATATAGTAACAGACATTGGAAAATACCAACAAGCTGATGTGAGGTACCATGTGGCTGTGAGCAGAGACACTCCTATATATGATATAAATATCCATGTGTGTAAGAAATCAGAGATTTTTGAAAGTTATGCAGATAAGTTTGATTTATCTACTGAACAGAAAAATCACTTGTCTAGTATCTGGCTTCCTGCAAACCTTTCTAGATGTTAGTCTGTACAAATGTCTTATGATAATGAGTCAAATGAATGGTTACAGGACAGTGATGTAAACAGATTTAAAAAAAAATAATCTGGTGTACTAGAAGTGACAGCATGCCAACATCTGAAATTCTTAATTAAATAACATTTAAAAGGGCATATAAAGCTGTTATTGATAATGTAGAATCTTCACCAACAGTGCTGGCCAAAAGTATTGGCACCCCTGCAATTCTGTCAGATAATCCTCAATTTCTTGAGATTGCTCATGCTTCCTCACAATTTTGCTTCTCAAGTCCTCAGACAGTTCTTTGGTCTTCTTTCTTTTCTCCATGCTCAATGTGGTACACACAAGGACACAGGACAGAGGTTGAGTCAACTTTAATCCATTTCAACTGGCTGCAAGTGTGATTTAGTTATTGCCACCACCTGTTATGTGCCACAGGTAAGTAACAGGTGCTGTTAATTACACAAATTAGAGAAGCATCACATGATTTTTCAAAGGGTGCCAATACTTTTGTCCACCCCCTTTTTATGTTTGGTGTGGAATTATATCCAATTTGGCTTTTTGACAATTCTTTTTGTGGTTTTCCATTGAAGACAAATTAAATGAAGATATTATTACCAAAGCATTTGTGATTACAATCATTTTCTGGAAGAAATTGAGTATTATCTGACAGAATTGCAGGGGTGCCAATACTTTTGGCCAGCACTGTATGGTGAGAGCCTTTGTGAAGAAATTCAGATTTCTGGATCCTGTTACTCTTGTTATCGCTTGAGATAAGGCACTATCTAGCTGCAAGCTTTTTGGACATAGCTAGAAAACAGTGGCGTAACTAGGAATGGCTGGGCCCCAAGGCAAACATTTGACATGGGCCCCCCCCCCCAAACTGCCGCCCCCAACCGCCCCCCTGGACCGCCCCCTCCAACCCCCACCCCAAAAACCGCATTTCTGCGCACACTATTATGTGCCATAGTGGCCCCTGCACACAGTATTATGCCCCATAGTGGCCCCTGCACACAGTATTATGCCCCATTGTGTACCACCCATGAGCAATTATTATACTCTGGGGTATGGATCCCCGCTCCTGCTCACAGCCACCTCTGTAGAATGGGAAGCGCAGGTGGCCGTGAGCAGGATCCTGGGGATTGGTAAATATAAAGGGCCTGTTACCTGCTGGGGTTACTTCAGCAAGTAATGGCCTATTGAAAAAAAAATAAAAGCATCGGAGGCCCACGGGGCCCCGTAATGTCCCGGGCCCTGTGGCAGCCGCTACCACAGCTACCCCGATAGTTACGCCCCTGCTAGGAAACATCGGAGATGGAAGTTTTTACAGATACACATAGCTAGAGTAGAAAGAACATGAGAAAATGAGAGCAGAAAGTCACTGCCCAACTTGCCCAATCAGACTAAAGTATCATCTACTTCTAGAAAGAAAAGTGAGAAAATGTATGAAAAGCGTTGTAAATTATATGTCATACAGTATAGTATGATTATGAAAGCAAATCCACATACATATATCATTAATATGTTGCAGATAATCATAAGTATGATGATAAATATGGTATATAAGTGAATGATATGGTGCACTGTAATATTATAAGATAGAAATTCACCGATTTTTGGTGTAGGACTAGGGAAGAAAAAGTTGTCTTCAATCAAGTCCAATATTATGGTAAAGACTGATATCTAATGTGAATAAAATACTTTGACAGCTGCATATTCAAGAAGAAAAAGGAAAGAGCTTATGTCAAGGACTATGTTCATTATTTGATTTTTCATTGGAAACATTCATAAGATGATGATTGGATTGAGTTATTATAAAGGCTGTCTTTCATAAAAGTTCTTCTGGAATCCTATCAACTCCAAAAGTGCAATGCAATTTCGGTTGGTAAGCAAAAGGTTATGAATGAAAAGGTTGTGCATGAAAGACTGTAATACTCTGTCTGAATTGTGGAATTTGCTAAAGCAAAGGATCAATGTCAAAATTAACACTTGAACTGCTGCTACAGTATGTCAAAGCTGTTCCACAGTGACAAGTGGTCAAGATAATTACTCATCAAAAGAAGAATGAGAGAATTCCAGAACTTATATGTGCAATAACACACACTTGTCATGCACAGACTATCAGAAGTAATACATACATAATTTACAGATTTTATTGTTATATCAACATCTCATAACGTGAGCTTTATTTGGCCAATGATTTTATAATATCTGCACAATATGATCTACCATATTAATAATCATGGAAATCTATAAACTAAAACACTTTAAGTTAATAAGTAAAGAACTACAACTATGAAGTCTCTGCCCTCCAAACGCTATACTACTGCAATGAAAAGCTGACCCCTGACCATTAATTGATATATCTATTGCTAATTTTGTAAGTTTTTGCTGTATCATGAAGACTTAAATCAATTTGTATAACAAACCATGAGTCCTCCAGTAAGACCACATGGTCACATGTGGGTATGAATTACATCATCACCCATATAATATCATTATTTTACAGGTACCCAGTCAATGCAGGCACTGACATATCAACAGAAGGATAAAACTTTTACAGTATGAAAGTTATTTCAGTGCTACCAACTGCATATAACCACTCCATTGCACCTTGAACTTAATTTCCCACCACCATTGCCTATATTCCCTATATGTTATTGTGTTTCGGTCCAAATTTATCCAGAAACTTATAAAATTAATAAGACTAAAAACTTTTATATACAAAAATCATATGTGTAAGACATGTATTTGGTAAGAGGATGGTCACAATTTTTCACCTGATGTCATCTTCACTTGCAAAAATTATGACAGCCCGAGCATTGGATGTCTCCAGAAGTCGCCGAATTATCTTATCATATTCTCCTGCTTTTGGCTCCCGCGGAATTTTAACTGACTGTGCTACACACAAACCTCCTGCAAACACAAGGCAAATATTCTGTTTTTATTGCAGTTTTGAACTTTAAGAACTGAACTTCAACACATAGTTTACATGAACCATAATTGAAATAAAACACAATGATCAATTAATTTTTATTTTCACTTCATTATATGCTTTATATAATTAATACAGGTGTTCTCTTCTTTCTCATTGAATCATTGGTATGCTGAAAATTCACATATTCGTGAACCTATTAGCATTAGAAACCCAAATGACTGTAAAAAATTACACAAGAGCAGCTAAATCATTTAGATATACTAACGTTCTCAACTTGATTATATTGAATCTAAACAAATAATTTGTTCTATTATCCCTCCCCCAGGTTTGTTTCAAAAGGTTCATGCTTAACACCTACCATCCTCTCTGGATTTCTGGATAAATGCTTCCACTCCACTTTCACCATAGCTGCCTTCAGATGCAAGTGTTGACACATAACTCCACCTCAATGCCTTAACGATATCCACCATGGCCTGAGCTTGATAGGTGTCAGATGGAACCACTCGAGAAAAAAAAATCATATCGACTATTGTCACTGAGATCTGGAGCTGTGGAGGCATAGCTCACTTGGGGAATCTGAGGTGAATAAAAGATTTATAAAATAAAGTCAATGCAACAATAATGATAGAAGACAGCAGCATTAAAGAGATGACCTGGAAGAATGGATCATACACAGAAACACTTTTAGATTTGTCAATAATAATTGGGTTTAGCTCCAAACTGCATTACCAGCAAATGTGTAGATGTGTTTCATGTGAGGTCAGGATTCTTGATAATATAAAAGTATTATAGCAGTATATAAAACATTGATTTACACATTTTAAAGAGCAGCTCTGCATTAACTGAGGGTTATGACATTCCATTTAAAGATAAGGCCCCATGTAGCGGGCTGCAGTAAAAAAGCGCTGCGGGAAAAAATTGCGTCGGCAACGCATCATGTTTTTTCCCGCAGCGCTTTTCACAGAAAGTACACAGAGGTTTCCTCTGCGGACTTTCTGGTTCAATTATACCTATAGGGAAACCACCGTCATTTCTGTAGGTATAATTGACATGCTGCGATTTCCAAAACCACAACAGTTTTGGATACCGCGGTGTGTCCGCTGCACATATTTTTTCATGATGTATGGATGGGATTCATTAGAAATTTGGGATGGGATTTCGCCCATGTGAGGCCCCAGCCTAAAATGTTGTCACTTCAGTACCGGATACATTTTCGGGTTTTTTCGTATATGCGGCTTTGAAGGTTATAGCTATATTTTTTTCATTTCGATTATTCAAATAATTTTTGCGTCTTTTTGATAAAATGGTCTCTGTTTTTATGCTGTTTTTTTCTTTATTTTAATATCCAAAAAGATGTAAACAAAAAACGTGTTGGTTTTTCACATTTTTAATGTTCATTCTTAATAGCACAAAATGCAAAACTAAAAAGTTTTCCCTCTATCTTACGGTAATTTTTACATAGTTTACATATATTATTGTGTCAGCAGGGGCAGGGCAGAACCTGTGATGTGGTAGTGATAGTGGAAATTTTTGTTTTTACTTTTTTATATATATATTTTTTTGGGGCTTTTTAAAAATTTTTATACATTATTCTCTCAGCTCTCCCCTTCCCTTTAAGGTCATAATATACATTTAGGGGGCATTTTAAAATACCTCTTGTTTGTTCTTTTTTCTCCTGTAAGTGGGACTGGAGAGCTGATCTGGGTCCTGGCCCCTGCCTTCTCTATGGAAGGTCTGGCTTTCTGTAGTAACAGCTGTATATATTTATATACATGTCCTTGAAGAGTTAAAAGTGGACTGTATGACGTATATAGCCTATGGGCGGTCTGGGTTACAGGAAATGTGGCAGCTTCAGAAAAAATGGAGTTACACGTTAAAGTATGTTCACACACGGAGGATACACAGCAGATTTTCCATCTAGGTGAAAAATCCACAGCATCCACACAGTGCAGAAAAAAATTCTATTGGGAATCCAATGCCGAAATAAACTTGCAGTATAGATTCTAAATCCATGGCATTTTAACTCTGCATCTCTACAATGCACAGGATGAAATCTGCAACAAATCATTCATAAAATCATTATGTAAAACATTCCAAAAATCTGCAACGATTTCTTCCATTGTATCTTAAATAAAAAAACATCACATATGATAGAAATGACACCACATTTTGTTCTGTCAATTGGATTATACATTTATTTGTACCTTTGTTAATTTACAGTATGAGGTTTGATGTTTTTACAATTTGTAAGCCATGCAAATATACATGAGAGTGCTGTATGCAATATCCCTTGCATGAGGTCTGTTATATATTTAAAATATTTAAAAGTCAAATACACAGTCATGGAGTCAAAATTAAAGCCAAGTGCAGTTACAGCTTATTTTATGTATGTATTTGTATGTATTGTGAAAATCACAACAGTCTGTAAAAATTATTAGTGGAATTTATCATCATTTTACATCAATTTTCAAGCATAAAAAATGCAGAAATTTGCACTCCGCATATCACTTTTCAAAAAAGTGGATGTAGTGGGGTACAGTAATGCATATATAGAGGGTGTGACCTCCCACAAGCCAGCAGATTTACTATAACTATGTCAGAATTTTCATATTCTTGTGCACAAAGGGCCTATTCCTCTTAACAAATTAGGTGCATTCAGTGCGGGTGTATGAAATGTCAATCTTGATAAATTTTCACCCATGTGATACATAGCTCCAGACTGTATGCAGTGACTAGTTAGCATGTCACTGTAGTAGAACACAACCTAAGAACAGAGCTGTTGATCTGCCAACACACTTTCAAAGCCATCACTGACCAGTGTAGAATGCATGTTTTTATTTGTTTATTCAGAGGCTCAGTTGTACTTCTTTTAGGTAGGGTTCACACTACCGTTGGAAATCCGTTATGAAGGTGTCTGTTAAAAAAAAACAACGGACACCTACAATAACGGACACAAACGGACAGTAAATGATACCTACGTATCCGTTTTTTTAACGGATCCGTTAAACTCAGTTCGTTAAAAATACATAAAAAATGGACAGTAAACCATCCGTTTGTGTCCTTTTGTGTCCGTTTGTGTCCGTTAATTTCTAGTCCGTTTTTTTTTTTTGCTTAATTGGTTGCCATGAACACAGAATGACGACAGAGAGAATATAAAAGCAGGAAGAAGAGCTGACAATTCAGTCTGGAGCCAACTTTGGAGAGGAGAGTATCGTTCCTGTGTTCAAGTTCTTCTTGTGGTGCTGCTGTCATATTTTGAAAATGATTCCTCCATCTCTTTTATTTGACCTAGAGGTGATCCGGCTGAGGGCAAAGTGGAGAAGGCAGAGGCGGCGCCAAAGGTGACTCTTCTGGGTCCATCCCATTACATCCACCCGCATGACAAGGGGAGTGTATTCAAGCCTGTATGGAGAACTGCGACAACATCCAGAGAAGTTCCACATTATCTGCGTGTGTCCATTCCCAGCTTTGATTAACTTCTTCAGCGGCTGTCAACCAGACTCCAGAGGCAGGACACCCACTTGAGGAGAAGCGTTACACCAGAGGTGCGCTTGATAGTGACCCTTCGGTGAGTATCAACACTGTATTTCAAATGTTTGTGTGTGTGTGTATATATATATATATATATATATATATATATATATATATATATATATATACTTACTTTATTTTTATTTTTTTTTTCAAGGTATCTGGCAACAGGCGAGAGCTTCTCCTCCATGCATTTCCAATTCCGCCTTGGCAAGTCGACCATCTCCTACATCATCTGGGATACTTGCCAGGCTCTGTGAGATTTTCTGCGTGAAGGATTTCTCCCACATCCATCTACTGAACAATGGAAGGGCATTGCAAAAATGTTCTGGGAGGTGACACGTTTTCCAAACTGTGTAGGAGCAGTCGACGGAAAGCACATCCGTATCCAGAAACTTGCAAAGAGTGGCTCCCTATTCTTCAACTACAAGAAGTACTTTTCTATTGTGCTGATGGCCATTGCTGATGCCCTGTATCGATTTTTGGCTGTGGACATTGGGGCATACGGCCGCACCAACAACTCCAGAATCTTCAAGGACTTCATGGGGCTTCATGGGACAGAGAATCTATTCTGGAAATTTCGGATTGCCAGCACCAAAGCCATTTCCTGGAACTGATGGACCTCCTATGCCGTTTGTGGTTGTTGGCGACGAGGCCTTCCAGATGTGTGGAAACCTTCTGAAACCGTACTCCAGCCATGGACTCAACTTCCAGAAAAGAATCTACATCTATAGACTATCAAGCACCCGGAGACTTGTGGAGTGTGCTTTTGGGATCCTCACTTCAAAATGGCGAATTTTTACCACTGCTATCCAGCTGAAGCCAGAATCTGTGAATGACATTGTGAAAGTCTGCTTGGTCCTCCATAACTTCCTGCTGACGAGGGAACCGTTGCCAGTTGACACACAGGAACTGGAGTCTGGGTTACATGGTCTCAACTCATCTGGCCCACAATCTACAGTAGCTGTCAGCCGCATGAGGGACAATTTTGCAGCATTTTTTCTTTCCAACGCAGGTTGGGTGGACTGGCAGGATGTCAGAGTGTAAGTTTTTTCCTTGGAATTTTTTTTTGAAAACTTTTTTTGGACAGTCAAATGTGCTGAAAACTCTTGATGATTAAAGTCCTGAGCACTGAAAATGAGAGACTTTATTACTCAGCATGCAGACTGCTCCATTTTCAATGCTTGCAACTGCCACAGACTTTTTTTTATTCCTCAGTTGTCTTTTGCACATGTTTTCTTAAGGGTAGTGTCATGGGGGGTTGGCCCTCAGTGGACAAAGTGTAAACATACACTTTTTCCACCGAGGGTCACTCCCCTCTTTAAAGAAAGCGTGTTTGTTCATCCTTTTGGCTCTGTTTGTAATTTTGTGGATAAAAAAACACATTTGCTTTAATAAAAAAAACTTTATTAAAATATTTTATTGTATATAAATTTATCATGAAAAACAAATTTAGTTAAAAATATAGTGAAACAGTTGAGGTAGATTTTCAGACTGAGTGGTGGAGGTACAGTGCACAGGAGTGCAAAAAATTTTTTTTTTTTTTTTTTTTTTTGGTGTTTGAACACCTTTTTTATATTTTTTTTTTGGTGATGAACTTTTTTTTCCCCTTGTACTTTCTGAGCATGTGCAGAAAAAAAAAAAAAAAACGGACATAAAATAACGGATAACGGACAGTAACTGATGGCTATCAGTTACTGTCTGTTATAAGTCCGTTACCCATAGACTTCAATGTTAAAAAAATAACGGACACTTGCTGTCCATCAAGAATCCGTTATTTCAAACGGACAAAAAAGTCCTGCATGTAGGATTTTTTGTCCGCAAAAAAAAACGGACTTCTGACGGATTGGGTGTAAACGGACACTAACGGACACAATATAAAAACCCATTGAAATGAATGGAAATTTTAACGGATTTCTGACAGTTCAGCTAGTGTCCGTTGCTAGAATCTTGTAACGGACAATAGCAACGGACACTATTGATAGTCACCAACGTTAGTATATTATATCTTTTCTATGTGTTTATATTTAGTCCATATATATATATACAGTATATATATATATATATATATATATATATATATATACAGTACAGACCAAAAGTTTGGACACACCTTCTCATTCCAAGAGTTTTCTGTATTTTCATGACTATAAAAATTGTAGATTCACACTGAAGGCATTAAAACTATGAATTAACACAAGTGGAATTATATACTTAACAAAAAAGTGTGAAACAACTGAAAATATGTCTTATATTCTAGGTTCTTCAAAGTAGCCACCTTTTGCTTTGATTACTGCTTTGCACACTCTTGGCATTCTCTTGATGAGCTTCAAGAGGTAGTCACCTGAAATGGTTTTCACTTCACAGGTGTGCCCTGTCAGGTTTAATAAGTGGGATTTCTTGCCTTATAAATGGGGTTGGGACCATCAGTTGTGTTGTTCAGAAGTCAGGTGGATACACAGCTGATAGTGCTACTGAATGGAGTGTTAGAATTTGTATTATGGCAAGAAAAAAGCAGCTAAGTAAAGAAAAACGAATGGCCATCATTACTTTAAGAAATGAAGGTCAGTCAGTCCGAAAAATTGGGAAAACTTTGAAAGTGTCCCCAAGTGCAGTGGCCAAAACCATCAAGCGCTACAAAAAAACTGGCTCACATGAGGACCACCCAAGGAAAGGAAGACCAAGAGTCACCTCTGCTGCGGAGGATAAGTTCATCCGAGTCACCAGCCTTAGAAATCGCAGGTTAACAGCAGCTCAGATTAGAGACCAGGTCAATGCCACACAGAGTTCTAGCAGCAGACACATCTCTACAACAACTGTTAAGAGGAGACTGTGTGCAGCAGGCCTTCATGGTAAAATAGCTGCTAGGAAACCACTGCTAAGGGCAGGCAGCAAGCAGAAGAGACTTGTTTGGGCTAAAGAACACAAGGAATGGACATTAGAGCTGTGGAAATCTGTACTTTGGTCTGATGAGTCCAAATTTGAGATCTTTGGTTCCAACCACCGTGTCTTTGTGCAACGCAGAAAAGGTGAACGAATGGACTCTACATGCCTGGTTCCCACCGTGAAGCATGGAGGAGGAGGTGTGATGGTGTGGGGGTGCTTTGCTGGTGACACTGTTGGGGATTTATTCAAAATTGAAGGAATACTGAACCAGCATGGTTACCACAGCATCTTGCAGCGGCATGCTATTCCATCCGGTTTGCATTTAGTTGGACCATCATTTATTTTTCAACAGGACAATGACCCCAAACACACCTCCAGACGGTGTAAGGGCTATTTGACCAAGAAGGAGAGTGATGGGGTGCTACACCAGATGACCTGGCCTCCACAGTCTCCAGACCTGAACCCAATCGAGATGGTTTGGGGTGAGCTGGACCGCAGAGTGAAGGCAAAAGGGCCAACAAGTGCTAAGCATCTCTGGGAACTCCTTCAAGACTGTTGGAAGACCATTTCAGGTGACTACCTCTTGAAGCTCATTAAGAGAATGCCAAGAGTGTGCAAAGCAGTAATCAAAGCAAAAGGTGGCTACTTTGAAGAACCTAGAATATAAGACATATTTTCAGTTGTTTCACACTTTTTTGTTAAGTATATAGTTCCACATGTGTTAATTCATAGTTTTGATGCCTTCAGTGTGAATCTACAATTTTTATAGTCATGAAAATACAGAAAACTCTTGGAATGAGAAGGTGTGTCCAAACTTTTGGTCTGTACTGTATATATATATATATATATATATATATATATACACACATGCACTCTTAGGTGCTAAGGGTGATATTAAATGATAAGATTTTTTTTATACTGATTAGCTATAAAAAGTGCCAATCAATGCTTCTTCTGTACTGGCCTGATTACACAAATCCATGCAGAACACATGCAGGAGGAATGATCACTCAAGCAATTCTTCCTTTCATTGTTTGCCAGCAGCAGAGCACTTATGACACAGGGATATGCTGCCGACAAACAAAGATTTTGTTCTGCCAAAAGCAACCAATCACCTGGTTGAATGGCCAAAAATTTTTTCATGAGCTGATTGGCAGCACTATTAGATTGATTGTCAGGAATAAGCGACTGTATGAGCGTTTTTTCCTAATAATTGTCTGTAAAATCGCTAATAGGCCCTTCAATTGTAGGTTACACTGAATGTAAAGTGACGGCTTCATTTAATTTCCTTAATTAATTAAGGACATGTCCTTTATTTATGACATGACATGTCCTTAATTTTTCTCACCACATATTCAATTTATGCATTCACATTTTTCCCTATCACTGTGAAATTTAAAATATATTCCATCAAGATTTATACACACTACAGTCATATTTTATGTGATTCCTGTTAACCTTCATGGTTGTTTTCTAGACTTGTTTCTGGCTTGAGATAATTCACCTATTTCTAAGATGCTGTGGCTGCTAACACTAAAACATATTACTATGTCTCTGGTTAGTGATTTTTGTATTAATATTACATAGCATTAAAAACCTGTTCCAGCAAATATGTCTGCAGTACATCCTTTAATATATATTCATCAGTATGATACAGCAGTGTGCCATTTGCCTATATAATGCACAGTAATGTACTGACTGAGTAGCGAGAGCAGATTTAATGTATTCCCTCTGGTTTTGCACAGGATCTTAATAGTTTAATGTAATAGAACTATTTTCACATGCTTCATATGTAGAGCGTACTGTAGATAGGTGCTAAATCCCCACAAGAGCCTCATCACAAGTACTCATGTGAAGTTACTAAAGAATGAAGTTATCTCTTTATCTATGAGACAGCTTGAAGACCCATACAAATTACATATTGGTAAGGCTGGGTTCACATCTGTGTCAGATAAGGCTGTGTCAGAGTCTCTGTTGGAGATTCCATCACAGAGACCTCCGAAAATCGGCGAGAAAAAAAAAATTGCATGTAAAACTTTTTTTCTCCACGGCTTTCAGTTTCGAAATGGCGGATACCCAGCAGACAAACGACGGTCCCCATTATAGGCAATGGAGTACGCTGGTCTACGTGGGTAAGCACTGTTGTAGAGGTCCAGCTTTTCATCATTCAGGTCCCTCGATGGACCCGAATGACGGAAAACCCGGCACTAGTGTAAACCTAGTGTAACAGTTTTCTCACAGCAGTCTACCTGTCAGATTATTATCTCTCCTTACATTTTTTCTATATTTAATTGTATTTTTTAAGACTAATTAAGGCAGTACAGCAAATGTTATCATAAGGCAGTAAAACTGTGGGACTTATAGGGATAACAATACAGAAGACATAATTGCCATCGGTTATGTAACATATACAGTGGGCAAAAAAAGTATTTAGTCAGCCACCAATTGTGCAAGTTCTCCCAGTTAAAAAGAAGAGAGAGGCCTGTAATTGACATCATAGGTAGACCTCAACTATGAGAGAAAAAATGAGAAAACAAATTCAGAAAATCACATTGTCTGATTTTTAAAGTATTTATTTGCAAATTATGGTGGAAAATAAGTATTTGGTCAATAACAAAAGTTCATCTCAATACTTTGTTATATATCCTTTGTTGGCAATGACAGAGGTCAAACATTTTCTGTAAGTCTTCACAAGGTTGGCACACACTGTTGCTGGTATGTTGGCCCATTCAACGGATTTTCAACTCCCTCCAAAGGTTTTCTATGGGGTTAAGATCTGACGAGTTGTGTTTCTACCAAATAGTTCTACTTTGGTTTCATCTGACCATATGACATTCTCCCAATACTCTTCTGGAACATCCAAATGCTCTCTAGCAAACTTCAGATGGGCCCAGATATGTACTGGCTTAAGCAGGGGGACACGTCTGGCACAGCAGGATCTGAGTCCCTGGCGGCGTAGTGTGTTACTGACGGTAGCCTTTGTTACGTTAGTCCCAGCTTTCTGCAGGTCATTCACTAGGTCCCCCCATGTGGTTCTGGGATTTTTGCTCACAGTTCTTGTGATCATTTTGACCCCACAGGGTGAGATCTGGCGTGGAGCCCCAGATCGAGGGAGATTATCAGTGGTCTTGTATGTCTTCCATTTTCTAATTATTGCTCCCACAGTTGATTTCTTCACACCAAGCTGCTTGCCTATTGCAGATTCAGTCTTCCCAGCCTGGTGCAGGTCTACAATTTTGTTTCTGGTGTCCTTCCACAGCTCTTTGGTCTTCACCATAGTGGAGTTTGGAGTGTGACTGGTTGAGGTTGTGGACAGGTGTCTTTTATACTGATAACAATTTCAAACTGGTGCCATTACTACAGGTAGTGAGTGGAGGACAGAGGAGCCTCTTAAAAAAGAAGCTACAGGTCTGTGAGAGCCAGAAATCTTGCTTGTTTGTAGGTGACCAAATAC
Organism: Leptodactylus fallax; assembly: GCA_947044405.1. Lineage (NCBI taxonomy): Eukaryota > Metazoa > Chordata > Amphibia > Anura > Leptodactylidae > Leptodactylus > Leptodactylus fallax. The sequence continues at coordinate 1,618,079 of CAMRHE010000007.1, forward strand.
TTATTTTCCACCATAATTTGCAAATAAATTCTTAAAAAATCAGACAATGTGATTTTCTAGATATGTTTTCTCATTTTGTCTCTCATAGTTGAGGTCTACCTATGATGACAATTACAGGCCCCTCTTATCTTTTTAAGTGGGAGAACTTGCGCAATTGGTGGCTGACTAAATACTTTTTTTCCCCACTGTATGTCTATAGAAATGAAAGCAGTTCTATTAATTACAGCTATATCAGTCATTGTTGCCAATAAAAGAGGCAAATACACATTTTGTTGAAGGAACACAAATCTACTTGCAGACCTCTAAAAGATCACAATGCTTTTCTCCACACTGCAACCAATGTAGCACATGATTATCTATTTACAGTATAAGAAACTGTATATACTGCCTGCATTCTGCTGACTGTGTATGGACAGCCGCTACAGAGTACCTGATTTCTCCATGCCAACTTTCTGCTCTAAACCAATTAAAAAAATAGACATTGGCATGTAAATGGGGCCAGTACCTATATGTAATCATCATCTGCAAATACAAAGAAAGTACTCTGAAGTCTTTTTTCTGCATCATTTATGAAAATGGTAAAAACAGTAATGGTCCAGGTACAGATCCCTGGGGTATTCTACTAATATTAGTCTAGTTAAAATATTACCCATATAGGACTACTCTGTGGATATAGTCTTTTAGGTTATTTTTTTATCCATTTAGGTAAGCAATAATTTTTCTGTGTATGATTCCAAAGAACAAGGTCTAGGTCAGCTGTCCTAGGATATTCGTCATCCCCAAGTAATAAGACATGCTGTTATTTATTAATTCTGTTAATATGAATTGGATCATAAAAAGTTAGAAGACTTCCATTATTTCCATAACATAATTTGATGGGCATACAATGCAACATTGATAGGGTCACACTCGCAACTGGCACAATTACTGCGACTTTTTTTTCTTTTTTTTTGGCTTTATCCATCTAACTTGGTGTAGAATATCTAGGCACTTTTAGGGTATGTTCACACAGAGTTTTTTGCAGGCAGAAAAAAACAGCTTCAGGAATTAGGAAATGGTTTTGTTACGCATTTTTCGACCTGATGCGGTTTCTGACGCGGTATTTGACGCGGTTTTCTATGCGGATGTAGGATGTGGGCCTAGGAACTCAGCTTCAAAAAACTGCATCGGGGTTTTGGACGCGGTGTTTGCAAAAACCACGTCCAAAAATCGCGTCGAAAATCTCTGTTTTTCCTGCGGCATACCGTGTTTCACGGATTCCAGGAATTTGCTCTCTTTAATTATCTATATACAGGATGAGTTACCTATGTATAGCTAAGGGATTACTCTATTTGTGGACCAAGAGTTGATACTTGAGTCCTTATGTTACCTATACCTGATAGGATCAATATATAATGAGGAAGGAGTTGTTTCCAAATATCTAATTACTCCCTATTATGCATCTACAGGTGCATCTCAATAAATTAGAATCTCTTTGAAACATTTTTTCTTTCAGTAATTACATTAAAAAGTGACCTCCTATATTTTCTTGATTCTTTACACACAGAGTGTTCTATTTCAAGTGTTTTATTTCTGTAAATGTTGATTATGGATTGTGGATTCAATGTGTCACCTGCCAAGGTTTCCTAAGCCTTTAAATGGTCCCTCACTCTGGTTCAGTAGGACACACAATCATGGAAGACTGCTGATTATGAATTGTATTACTGAATCCCTGAAATGAATGAACGTTTCAAAGATATTCTAATTTATTGAGATGCACCTGTATCTTTAGTGTTGGCACATTATTATTTCTAATGGATTATCACTCTATGCATATTCAAACTAGTCCTGGGGAAGACTAAGAGTTTAGTTTATCACAAACAAACATTACTTGGTCCCCCTCTCAATCATATACATTTGTTTAACATATCAGTGGTCTGAGGTATTTGAACCTATATCCTCTTAGTACTAAGACTTTGTCCCTGAATGACTTGTGTATATTGAGTGATCTAATGATCGATATTTGTGCTTATACACTAGTTGTACACGATTTCAGTGCGTTATACACCTCTGCGGGGTTAAGTTAAGTTTTAGCCTTTCATAGGTTTTTTTTCTCTTTCCTGTTCTGTGATTTTCTTGATTAGGTGGAAACTATCCCTCTGTGATTTGACAGCTTCCTCCAAAGATTAACAAATGTATATATTATTGACCCATATGCTGTTACTTTGTGAATGCTTGATGTGACCGGCTGAACATGCAAAGTTTTGACTTTTCTTTACTCAGTATTGTAACTGTATACCTTTTCAATAAAACAAGTTCAAAAATGTCATTTGACATTTAACCAGTGGCAGCAAATTTTTAGAGACCTTCTGACTACTCCCAGGATTGCTGTTGGCCAGTAAGCTCTGAGCTCATCCAAATCATATTGCTCATTTCTGCTCAGATGTGCTGTCTGAAATAGAAACTCCTTCATCAATTCTAAATCTCATTTAGGCTAAGGCCCATGTTGCGGAAACGCAGCTTTTTTTGTTGCAGATTTTTCTGTGTTTTTTTGAGCCAAAGCCAACCATGGCTACAAAAGAAATGGGAAATATATAGGAAGTTCTTATGTTTCTCTGTTCACTCCTGGCTTTGGCTCAAAAAAACGCAACAAAATCTGCAACAAAAAAGCTGCGTTTCCATATATTCCGTATTCCCCTTACGTCCGACAGCAGCACAATATGGGGTATCTCTGCCCCTGTGTGTTGTTTAGGACAGGTGGAACCTTTAATTAGCACCAAAAAGGTGCCTCCTACTAGCCCTATAAGAGGGCACAAGAGACCTCCCTCCACTGTGTTTTTTTCTGTCCTGTGTGGAACAGGTGGACGGAGGTCTCTTGTGACCTCCCGTTGCTAGGGGTTTTAGTTACTCCTGGCTTACCTTCTTGGGGTACCTCGGTCCCAAAGAAAAAACCTCCGGTCCTTCGCACCGCAGCGCAGCGTTATCCGGCATCCATCTGCAGGCAGCGCGATCCCGAAAGTAAGCGGGGAACCTCCTCGGCTGGAACTTTTCTCCGGTTCCGTGTTCCCAGGGGAAGGAAGCCTTTGCGCACCACCGCGCCTTACTTCCGGTTTTCTCGGAAAAAGTGCGGTAAGTTTGGAAATTTAAAATTTAAAGGCAAAATATAGAATTGATTTTTGCTGCTTGTATTTTGAGCCTCTGGCTTAGGCTTATGCTCCTCTATGTTCCAGTATGGCGTTTGACTTGTTTTGGTGCTGTATAAATGTTTCTATGTTGGCTTCCTCCCCTCGCTGCTGGATTACATTTAAAAGGTCTGAATGCAGTCCTTTATTTGTTGAGTGAGTGGTTTCTAGCTCCTCTGCTGCAGGTTGCGGTGTCTGTTTTTTTTTCTGACGGTTTTTTTTTACTCTTCAAGTGACCGATTCAAAAAAAAAAAAAAAAAAAAAAGAGGTACCCCTTGGGTTTTTATGCGATGCTTGGCGATCTTCCCTGTTTCAGTGTCACGTGGCTGTTTGATGTTTCAGATGTCATCTTCTGCAGCACGTAATGGCGATGCGCTTAGGAGGAAAAATTCCTCTAAACTTGAATCACCTAATGTGTTTGGATTGCAATACCCCTTTACCTGACGGCTATGATTTTACCCGCTGTCACCAGTGTCGCGGACCCTGCCGGAAGTACCTTCTATAAGAGGTTGTTACTTGGGTAAAGGACTTTATGAGGAGTCTCTTAAAGGAGATTCGTTCTTCCATCGCCCAGATTGCCAAGAGACCGCAGATTGAGACACAATCTTCCTTACGGATCTCTGATGAAGATTATCAGATAGTGGACGAGACACTCTCATCTGACGATTCCACTGAAGATCCCAGCAGGCCGTGCTTCCACTCGAAAAATTAAGCCGGCTGCTGAAGTCCATCCGGTCTAAGGATCGAGATGTTGACGGGGGAAGCCTCCGCGTCCACCTATAGAGGGCCTAGGGTCTTCCAAGTGGACCAGACATTACAAAAATTAATGTCCTCAGAGTGGAGAAGTCCTGAAAAATCTCTTGTGGTTCCTAGGAGGTTCAGCGCTTTATTCCCAGTTGCTCAATGGGATCAATGGGGTCCTCCTCCCAAGGTGGATATGGCGGTGGCTAAACTGTCCTGCCGCACTAAGGTACCATCAGATGATGGAGCAAATCTGCACGACGCCATGGCAGGCGCTTCGACAATACCTTCAAGAAGGCTTATTCAGCTGCCTCGCCCAAGACCGCTGTGCGGTTGCGTCCTGTGAAGTGTCAGCCAAATTATGTACTGACCTGGTCCAAAAGTGACCGACTCTGGAGTCTCCAGAGACGAGCTGCTAGGGTTTCTAGGCTCAGTTTCCCTGGCAGCTGAATATTTAACGGAAGCCTCCCACCATCAATTAAGGCTGGCGGCCAAATCCCTGGCACTTACCAAGAACACTGCAGCAGGAAGACCTCTATGGTTAAAACCTTGGAGAGCTGTGTTCCCCTCAAAGTATAATTTGTGTGCATTACCCTTTGAGCCGGGTAGAGTCTTTGGCTGTGCCCTAGACGAGATCCTAGAGGGCTTGGCCGACAAGAAGGGTAAACCTTTACCCCAGGCCTTCAGAGGTAGGTCTGGCTCTGGCCGTGGTAGAGGCTATCCGCCTCATCGTGGAAGGCAGTCCAGAGAGGCTCTAGTTATTCCTCTAGAGGCGCCGGCCGGAGATTCCGAAGTCTGATGATAAAAAAGTCAAGCCTAGCTTTTGACATCAGAAACAGTTTTCCTGTGGCCGAGATTCCTGTCGGAGGTCGTGTCTCCCACTTTCTCAACTGCGGGCAGGAAAAAAATTCGAGACCCATGGGTCCGGTAGGTAATCCAAAGAGGTTATGCAATGAAGTTCCTCCGTCCTCCTTAGGATCGGTTTGTGTTAACTCGCAGCCTCCCTGGAATGCTTCATCCAAGAGTACATTCACAAGGGAGCCCTGGTGGAAGTCCCTTCTCTAGAAGAAGGATCCAGTGTCTATTCTCCTGTCTTCCTGATGCCAAAACCGGCAGACAAGTGGAGAATGATCATAGACTTAAGGTACCTCAACCGCTTCATCAAAAAGAAGCGCTTCCATAGGAAAACCATAAAGTCTGTCACCACCTTTCTCCTCTAAGGCGATGTTTTTTGTGACTTTGGATATAAAAGACGCCTATTTGCATATTTCTATTTACCTCCACACAGAAGGTTTTTTTCTAAGGATTGCCGTAGTAGTTTCCGGCCACAGGAAGCACTTTCAATTCACAGCACTACCCTTCGGGATCTCCTCTGCTTTCCACACCTTTACAAAGGTAGTGGCCCCCATAACGGCCGCCCTCAGGCTTCAGGGGATATTCTTGGTGCCTTATCTAGACGACTGGTTGATAAAGGCCCAGTCAGAGTCTGTTCTGCTCCAGTACCTACAGACAGCCTTCAGAGTCTGTGATGGCTTATAAATTGGGAGAAGTCAAAAACGATCCCTTCAACTCGAAGGAAGTTCCTCTGAGAAAACTACTTCCTAGATTGAGTCCGCCTGCAAATCTCCTTGACACCAGCAAGGAAGGAGAAGCTGGTTGCGGCAGTCCGGGACCTCTTCAAAAAGCCGATAGCCTCCATCAGAACATTGATGAAGATCCTGGGCTTGATGTCTTCCGCAGTGGAGGCAGTCCCATGGGCCTTGTGGCACTTACGTCCCCTCCAGAAGGAGTTACTAGAGGCTTGGGATCGCTCCCTTCTTACATTCAGAAAGAAGATTCGACTCTCCCCCAGGACCCGTCTTTTTCCCTCAAGTGGTGGTTGCACCTGAAAGACGGAAGGTCCACGGTCCAACCTTCTTGGACCCTGTTGACTACAGATGCATCCCTCTCGGGATGGGGAGACCATTGGACGAAAACTCCATAAAGGGAGTCTGGAGCGCTCCTGAAAAAAGGACCTCGTCCAACTGGAAGGAGCTCAGAGCCGTATATCGTGCCTTACTCTATTGCTTGCCTCTTCCCAGGGAAGAGCAGTCAAAATCCGGTCAGACAACATGACCACAGTGCTGTACGTGAACAGACAGGGAGGCACCAGATCACCAACCCTCCTTAGGGAGGCAGATCTGATATTTACATGGGCAGAGAAAAATCTAACCCATTTATCCGCAGTTCACATCAAGGGCTCCCTGAACATAGTAGCGGATCGGTTGAGTCGGGGTTATGCCGTATCAGGAGAATGGTCACTCAATCCAGAAGTCTTTCATCAGATTACCCTGAACAGGGGTCTTCCAGAAATAGACCTCATGGCAACCCGACTCAACGCCAAGGTGGAGAAGTTCTGTTCCCTTTACCAGGAGGACAATCCCTTGGCAGTGGATGCCCTGTCCATCCCTTGGAGGTCCAGGCTGGCATACATCTTCCCTCCAATTCCAATAATACCAAAGGTATTAATGAAAATCAGACAGGACCAAGTCTCTGTGATAGCCATCATTCCATTCTGGCCAAAAAGAGCTTGGTTTTTCCCAACTCATGGAGATGAGTCAAGGGATATATTGGAGGCTTCCCCCCCATCCAGAACCTGGTTTCCCAAGGATCTCTGAAGTGCCAGGATCTCTGGAGATTCAACCTGACAGCCTGGAGGTTGAGCAGTCCCTACAGCAGGATAGAGGACTGTCAGAGGCCGTCCTGAAGACCGTTTATTCTGCAAGAGCAGAATCTACCAATAAGAACTACCAGAGGACAGCCAAGATTTTCATGGAGTGGTGCTCCAAGAAGGGTATTAATAATCTAGAACCTTCAACGGCTGATATTTTCTTCAGGACGGTTTGGATAAGGGCCTTGCCCCTGCCACTTTGAAAGTGCAGATTGCGGCCCTCTCCGCTCATTTGAACAGACGTCTGTCTCAGGATCCTCTGGTTGCAAGGTTCCTTAAAGGGGCAATGAGGCTAAAGCCCTCAGTATCATCCCCAGTGGGACCTTGCGGTAGTCATTACAGGTCTGTGCGGTCCTCCATTTGGACCCTTGGAGACTACGGGGATAAAATATTTAGCCTACAAACCACTTTTTTGTTGGCTATTATATCTGCCAAAGAGTAGGGGTACTCCAGGCCCTCTCTTCTAGAGAACCGTACATTTTGTTTTTGCAGATAGGGTGCACCTTAGGTTTGCCTGGGTTTATCCCTAAGGTCCCCTCATACTATAATAGCAATCAGCTAATTTCGTTACCTGTGTTTTTCCCCTCTCCAACCTCTGAGGAGGAAGAAAAGCTCAACACCTTAGATGTGGTAAGGTGTCTGTGGATTTACCTATTCCACACTCAACCGCTTAAGAAGGCCGAAAGCCTACTAATTGATATGCAGTGTAAAAACAGAGGCCTCAAGGCTTCCAAGCCTACTCTATCCACATGGATCAAGGAGACAATTAAGTCTTCCTTTCTTATTCAGGAGTTATTCCCTCCAGTCTTTCTACGGCCACTCGACCTGGGTTGTCGACTTCTTTGGCTGAGTATCGGTCCTTACCATTGGACCAGATTTGTGCGGCTGCATCATAGTCATCTCAGTTGACCTTTTGTTAAACATTATCATTGGACATCCGCAGTTTCCAGACAACTGCCTTTGGTCAGTCAGTCCTTGATGTTGTAAGGCGAGGAAACCCTCCCTAGGGGAATTACTTGCTATCTCCCCATATTGTGCTGCTGTCGGACGTAAGGGGAATCGTTGATTGTAATGTCAATCTGTATTCCCTTAGTCCAGACAGCAGCACAAGGCTTCCCTCCCTAGAAGCTTGTTTCCTGTTACTTTATAATTTACACAGTGGAGGGAGGTCTCTGGTGCCCTCTTATAGGGCCAGTAGGAGGCACCTTTTTTGGTGCTAATTAAAGGTTCCACCTGTCCTAAAACAACACACAGGGGCAGAGATACCCCATATTGTGCTGCTGTCAGGACTAAGGGAATACAGATTGACATTACAATCAACGATTGTCCAGTCACTAAACCTCTAAACTTTTGTTTCACTCTGCTTATAACTTTAAGTTCATCATCAGTGAAATAAAAAAAAAAATCTGACAATGATTTAATGTGATGAAAAATTGTTTAGTTTCTATAGTGGTAATACTAAAAATGACAGGTATAACATTTAATTATTTTTGTTTTTGCATTCTTTTAAGGAAGTTCTTAAAATGTCAGAATATAAATGCTGTCACATAGTGATGTAGCAATGTACTAAGTGAAAAGTGTAGGTACATGGTGAAGGGGAAAAAAAAAATCATATTTAAAAGAGGACCTTTCATGTCCTCAGGCATATGCGGTTTTACATATCTCTAGAAAGCCGACAGCACACTGAATTCAGTAAAATGAATGGACAAAAACATACCACTACAACATGTGGCTGTCACACTAAACCATATGAATAAAATCAGGAAAATAGCAATCAACAACACCGAGAAATTGAGAGATGGGGGACAATGAGGGAGAAGGGGAGGTAAGGGGAGTGCAATGGGAGGGAAGAGAGTCAAAGACCTGGTAGAATACAATATGGATAATTTTATGCATCTAAAAAATCTTTCGGCCATGATGACATGCTGACACAGGTCCATGTGATCAAGACCAGTCTCCCCTCCTGTTCTGTTGGCACATCATCAAAACAAATTAGTAATCAATTATCATATGTTCAACCCACCTAGAAGGACTAAAAATAAATGTAAAAGTGAAGGTCTTTTTTTGAATTTATTTAAAGGGATTCTATCATTGGGGAAACGTTTTTAACTGAAGCCGCGTTGGAATAGCTATTCTACTCCTACCTTTACTTTTCTTCTCTTCGCTGCCGTTTGTCAAAAAAAAAAGTTTTATTTTCATATGCAAATGATGCTCAGGGAGCACAGGGGGCATTTCCCCTGTGCTCCGAGCACACCATCGTCATACCCGCAACCTGACTCCAGCGCTGCTTTTTCATGTCCCCTGCATCTTCTTCTGTTTATCTTGCATCTTCTTCTGTTCACCTGCGAAAGAAAAATGGCCAAAGGAGCATGTGCAGTCGGCGCTGCCACTTCGGGTTCACATGCTCCATTGGCCATTTTTCCACAGTACGCTGGTGTTAGAAACTAAAGAAAAATGGCCAATGGAGCCTGAGCATCATTTGCATATGAGAATAAAACATTTTTTTGGACAAACGGCGATGAGGAGAAGAAAAGTAAAGGTAGAAGTAGAATAGCCTTTAAATAAAGGCTATTCCAACGCGACTCCAGTTAAAAACATGTTTCCCCAATGATAGAATCCCTTTAAAAAAATACCAAAATAAATTAAAAATTCAAAACTCATTTTCTTAATTTTGCATATAAAAATAAACAATAAATAACAGAATTTATATTTCCATGTCCAAAAATGCCAGAAATAGTTAAAGCTAATTATTAGGATCTAGTACTAGATTAAATATTTATTCTATACAAAAAAATGGCTAAATTGTGGCTTTTACACACTCCACACCACAAAGAATATAAGAATATATATATATATATATATATATATATATATATACAGTACAGACCAAAAGTTTGGACACACCTTCTCATGCCAAGAGTTTTCTGTATTTTCATGACTATAAAAATTGTAGATTCACACTGAAGGCATCAAAACTATGAATTAACACATGTGGAATTATATACTTAACAAAAAGTGTGAAACAACTGAAAATATGTCTTATATTCTAGGTTCTTCAAAGTAGCCCCCTTTTGCTTTGATTACTGCTTTGCACACTCTTGGCATTCTCTTGATGAGCTTCAAGAAGTAGTCACCTGAAATGGTTTTCACTTCACAGGTGTGCCCTGTCAGGTTTAATAAGTGGGATTTCTTGCCTTAGAAATGGGGTTGGGACCATCAGTTGTGTTGTTCAGAAGTCAGGTGGATAGACAGCTGATAGTCCTACTGAATGGAGTGTTAGAATTTGTATTATGGCAAGAAAAAAGCAGCTAAGTAAAGAAAAAACAAGTGGTCATCATTACTTTAAGAAATGAAGGTCAGTCAGTCCGAAAAATTGGGAAAACTTTGAAAGTGTCCCCAAGTGCAGTGGCCAAAACCATCAAGCGCTACAAAGAAACTGGCTCCCATGAGGACTGCCCCAGGAAAGGAGGACTAAGAGTCACCTCTGCTGCAGAGGATAAGTTCATCCGAGTCACCAGCCTCAGAAATCGCAGGTTAACAGCAGCTCAGATTAGAGACCAGGTCAATGCCATACACAGTTCTAGCAGCAGACACATCTCTACAACAACTGTTAAGAGGAGACTGTGTGCAGCAGGCCTTCATGGTAAAATAGCTGCTAGGAAACCACTGCTAAGGGCAGGCAACAAGCAGAAGAGACTTGTTTGGGCTAAAGAACACAAGAAATGGACATTAGACCTGTGGAAATCTGTGCTTTGGTCTGATGAGTCCAAATTTGAGATCTTTGGTTCCAACCACCATGTCTTTGTGCGACGCAGAAAAGGTGAACGAATGGACTCTACATGCCTGCTTCCCACCGTGACATATTTTCAGTTGTTTCACACTTTTTGTTAAGTATATAATTCCACATGTGTTAATTCATAGTTTTGATGCCTTCAGTGTGAATCTACAATTTTTATAGTCATGAAAATACAGAAAACTCTTGGAATGAGAAGGTGTGTCCAAACTTTTGGTCTGTACTATATATATATATACTAGAGGAAGGACCCGGCTTTGCATGGGTATATTAAAATTTTTTGTTTGTGTAGTGACCCCATAAGAATTGGCCAGTTTTGCACTTGACATCCAGTATGGCAGTTTAGTATAGGTACAGTCTATTTATGGCTGTGTTGCTATGGAAACCTGGTAAATGAAATGTGAACTTATATTGGCTGATGCACGTCATATGACTGAATATTTAAGGACCTGCGAACCGCTATTGACTCATACAGGTCATAAATAGCTTGGTTGCTATGGAAACCTGGTGTAAAGCTGTGTGTATGTCAAGACTGAACCTGCAATTTTCCATTGGTCCATAAGTGTCATGTGATCATGTGCATCTCAGTTTGGATATCAGTGAAAAACCTGCGATCGGTTGTTATGGAAAACCTGGAGTAAAGCTGTGTGTATGTGACCTTGTGTAACAGTGTCATCCACAGCACCCTGCCCCTTTAAAGCTGACCTACAGCAGTGAAGAAAAATGGCTGGGTTGTTATTGAAACCTGGAGTGCAGCTGTGTGCATGTGGCTGACAATGCTTTGTCAGATTGGAGACAGGCTTGGGTCTGCTGGGGAGTTTCAGCAGCTCGCTGTTGTCTGTAACATGCCTTATCAGATTGGAGACAGGCTTGGGTCTGCTGAGAGTTTTCATTAGCTCGAGCAGCAGCCATGCGTTTTGCTGCAAGGGACATGAGTAGTTTAAAAAACGTTTCAATTTATAAGAATGCTGAAATCCAGTATGGCAGTCCAGTCAGTGGCGTAAATACCGGTTTAGCAGTGGTAGCAGCTGCCACAGGGCCCGGGACATTAGGGGACCCGGCGGGCCTCTGATGTTTTTTTTTTTTTTAACACCAGCAGGTAACGGGCCCTATTTACTTACCGACCCCCACTCTTGCTCACGGCCGCCTGCACTTCACCTTCTGCAGAGGCGGCTGTGAGCAGGAGCGGGGATTGGTAAGTAAGGCCTGTGGGCCGTGAACCCCACAAACACTGCTATCATTATACTCTGGGGTCTTTTCAGCAGGCTTCGGGCCTCCTTGGTGGCGTCCCAGATGTCGGTGGGCCAGTCCGACGTCATTATGCGTCGCGATACATGCCTGGCTCACGTGACATCTGGTCCAACATTGAAGAAGTAGGGGGGAAGTGCACATAATACTATATGAAGGAGCCACTATGATACTGTGTGCAGGGGCCACTATGGAGCAGAATATTTTGTGCAAGGGCCACTATGGGGCCTAATAGTGTATGCAGGGGCCACTATGGGGCATAATAGTGTGTGCAGGAATGCAGTTTGTGCGGGGGGGGTCCCATGTCAAATGTTCGCCTTGGGGCCCTGCCATTCCTAGTTATGCCACTTAGTCCAGTATAGGTACAGTCTATTTATGGCTGTGTTGTTATGGAAACCTGGTAAATTAAATGTGAACTTATATTGGCTGATACACATGATATGACTGAATATTTAAGGTCCTGTGAACTGCTATTGACTAATACAGGTCATACATAGCTTGGTTGCTATGGAAACCTGTGTGCCTGAGGAGAGTAAGCACCTGCGAGCTCTTATTGGCTGATAAGGGACATGTGACCGTGTGTATGGCAGTTGGAATATGAGTGAAAGACTTGCAGGCTTGTATACTGTAGACTAATGCTGGTCATTTTTTGGGAATACTGTATCTCAGGAACGGTACATCCAAGAGAGCTGAGACCCAGTCTATAATATTCCCGGACACCTGATGTACATGTGTGCCAAATTTGGTGAGGATCGGTCCAGTCGTTTGGAACAGACAGACAGACAGACAGATAGACAGACAGACAGACAGACAGGAACTCTTTTTTATATATATAAGAGATATATATATATATATATATATATATATATTATATAGAAAACTAAATGGTCCTATTAAAAAACACAACTCATCCAAAAAATAAGCCCTGATATGGTTATGATAATGGAAACATTTAAAATTTATGACTCTTGAAAGATGGTAAGGAAAATCAGAATGCAAATATGAACATTGGCCAGGTCTTTTAGGAGTTAATATACTTCTGAACTACCTTGTAGTGAAATTGCTTCTTATTCCTCTCACCAGAGAAGCAGCTCATAAGGAGTCATGGGTACATGCACTGTTGTAGCAAAGAGAGTAAAAGACAGTAAACTTAGGTAAGGGTCATCGACAGATAAGCAGTTGGGATGAAGTAATCCAGCTGAGGAGACAGGAATCATGTAACAACTCCAGAGGATTAGACAAAAGTGTTATCCTGAAACAAGATCGAAGTCAGGAACATAGTCATGAAATGAACAAGAAAAATAGACAGGGAGGTATGTGCATTGATTTTCATGTTTGGAGCAGAAGATAAATAGGCTGCCAGGGTCTGATGTCATCTTCAAGCACCAACCTGACACTGCTGGTCGAGCAGGGAACAAGAAACCATGGCCCAATCCAGCAGGTTTGCTTTGAAAGATAGAGGGCACCAGAGGAGTGGAAGGGGTATGCAGTTGACCCAGCAACCAGATGCAACTGATGGCTGCAGGTACCACCGCCTGCAGGCACTCACTGCAGGAAAGAGATTTGAGTAACACGGCACAATAAAATAGCAATTTTTCAAGATGATTCTATACTGTATAAACTAATGACACAGAAAAGAACAGTTATGTTTCAAATAGATGTAAAGTGGGAATTGGAAAATCAGATTTACAGTAAAGTGGAAAATGAAAAGAATTTAGGAATATTAGTCAACTGTAAACATCAATGTATCAACTAGTGTAACAAGACTGCTTCTAAGGCAAAGATGATAATAGTATGCATCAAAAGGGGCATAGATGAACATGATGAGAACATAAGTCTAGCCCTTTACAAATCATTAGTCTTTCCACATATGGAATATTGGGTACAATGTTGGACACCAGTGTACAAAAAAGAGAGCTTTAGCTGACTCCATGTTTATATACAGTTACCAAGGAACAAACCAGTGAGAAGAAGTATGTGACAGTGATGGGAGCCGGAGTAAAGAAAGCTGCCTTTTTGGATGGTGCAGTTAGATCTGAAAGCAACAGTTGTCACTCAAGAAAACCATAATGTTGCTGAGCCCTAGGTAAACTGTATGTTCTTGGGAGCCAGTGGTTTGTATAATAGTAATAATAATAATAATAATAATAATAATAATGGTCGGAGTTGGTTGTACAGCCTGATCGCAGTGGGGAGGAAAGACTTCCAATAGCGCTCCTTCTCACACTTAGGGTGAAGTAGTCGGTCGCTGACAGTACTGCCCAGCGCTATCGCGGTCTCATACATGGGATGGGACTTATTCTCCCGCATGGAGCACACCACGGACAGTATCCTTCTGTCACCCACTGCCTGCACCGGGTCCAGTGGGCTCCCCAGGACAGAGATGGCCCTCCTAATCAGCTCGTCGAGTTTATTTCTATCCCTGGATGATATATTGCTCCCCCAGCAGGCCACTCCGAAGAAGATGGCTGATGCCACTACCGAGTTGAAAAAAGTCCTAAGACGTGCCCCCTGGACTCCAAAGGCTCACAGCCTCCTAAGCATGTAGAGACTGCTGTGGCCCTTCCTGTACAGGACCTCCATGTGATCTGCCCAGTCCAGCTTATTATTAAGGAACACACCCAGGTACTTATAGGTGTTGACAATCTCTATGCCTGTCCCCTGGATGTCCACTGGTTTAGGAGAGAATCCGCATTTATGGAAGTCCACCACCATCTCCTTAGTCTTCCCAGCGTTAATCCTCGGGTGGTTCTGCTGGCACCAGTCCACAAAATTCCGGTTCAGTTCTCTGTACTCCCTGTCATCATCGTCTGCAATGAGGCATACTATTGAAGAGTCATCAGAATACTTCTGTAGGTAGCAGCTAGAAGCCTTGCACCTAAAATCTGCAGTGTACAGTGTGAAGAGGAAAGGAGCAAGAACTGTACCCTGAGGTGCCCCCGTATTACAGATCACGGTATCTGACACACAGTCTCGGGCTCTCACATACTGAGGTCATTTTGTGAGGTAGTCTAGGATCCAGTTGGAGAGGTGGTGGTCCACTCCAGCAAGGCCCAGCTTGTCTCTCAGAGCCAAGGTTGTATGGTGATAAAAGCACTGGAGAAATCAAAGAACATTATTCTCACTCTTTCTCACCCGGTTTCTCCAGGTGAGAAAGAGTCCTTTGCAGAAGGTGTATGATGGCATCGTCCATCCCGATGCCTGGCCGATACGCAAACTGGAGAGGGTCCATAGTGGGGCTCACTAGAGGGTTTAGATGTGTGAGAACCAATCTCTCTAAGACCTTCATCAGGTGAGATGTCAATGCTACAGGTCTGTAGTCATTGAGGTCCATAGGGTGAGGTTTCTTTGGAACCGATGCCACACAGGAAGATTTCCATAATTCAGGGTCTATTTCCAGCTTCAGGCTCAAATTAAACAAATATGTAATTATACTACAGAGCTGATCTCCACAAGCTTTAATTAGCCTTGCACTAATGTTATCCGGCCCTGCTTATTTCCTTGCTTTGATCCTTTTCAGCTCTTTTCTCACCTAGGCACTTGTGAAGGTCAGACTGTGATCAGATAGAGATGGACTTCTGGATTTACGTGTCTAGTGGGAAGTAGCCTCAGGGGTGAAGTCATTTTGGTCGGAGGAACAAAAGGACATGCTGGGGTGGAAGGAGCTGGTGTGTGGTCAAATCTATTGAAGAATAGATTTAGTTTGCTAAGCCAATTAACATCTGCCACTATGTTGGAGACCGACTGTCTATGACCCGAAATAGACTTAATGTAGTTCCTGCCCAAGCACACCAGCAACTTGGACAGGTGACACAGCTTCTACCTCTATGTTTTTACGCCGTTGTTCCTGCAACAATGTCCACCTCATCCTCCACTGTCTCCTCAGCCTCCACTGCAGGGACAATTCAGAAATGCTCCTCCAGCATACCACATGTGCAGGGCACAGCGGTGTCACGTTGTTGTACACCTTGTTTGCCTGGGTGAACAAAGTCACACAGGGGAGGAACTGCTCCATGTTCTCAATCAAGAAATCGAATCCTGGCTTTCTCCAAGAGAACTTAAAATTGAAACAATGGTGACCGACAACGGGAAGAACTTGGTGTCTGCCCTGCGTCAAGGAGGGATGAGCCATGCGCCTTGCATGGCGCACGTGTTCAATCTGGTTGTCAAGCGTTTCCTTAAGTGTTCTATCCATCTGCAAGACATCCTAAAAATGTCAAGGAAACTTTGCATGCACTTCAGCCACTTGTACAACACCAAACACACTCTCCTTAAGCTGCAGCGGCAGAATGGCCTCCCACAACATAGACTGATATGCGATGTTTTCACACGTTGGAATTCAATCCTCCATATGTTGTATCGACTATATGAACAGAGAAAAGACATAAACGATTTCTTGATGATCCAAGCGGACAGAGGTACTCCCTTATGTAACTTTAACGTTAGCCAGTGGCAGTTCATGTGTGACACCTGCCATTTGCTAGTTCCCTTGAAGGAGGCCACTTTGTTAGTCAGTCGCCAGGACTACGGGATGAACAACGTCATTCCACTGATTCACATTCTGGAAAAGATGCTTTTCAATCTGGCTGGTCAGGGGACTGGAGATGTGGTGTCTACATCTCACGGCCACATGAGCCCTGTGGGGGATGAACTGGAGGAGGAGGAGGATGAGGAGGACATTGGAGCACAAGCAATGTGTAGCCAAATCAGTGGAGAGAAGGAGCAATTGGAACAGCCAGAGGGAGATGAGGAGGACGAGGCAGATGACCCAGACACACCGTGAAGAAATCAGGAAATACCTTCTAGAAGCTAACTGAGTATATTTGATAGGTAAGCTTTCGGAAGTACTAGCTCCCTTCATCAGACATGGTGTAATACTAGAAACTGAAACTTTACACTATTTATAAATACACAAGACATGGATCTCCAAAAGGATTTTGGAATAACAAAATGCAATATACATAGAGAAGTTATTTACAACAGGTCAGGAAATAAACAGTCTAAAATTTGTGGTGCATGACAGAGGGATCTGTTATCTATTTGTAATCAGGTGGTAATTTGTGACCCTCACAGATCATACATAGTGTGACATGAAGCTGGCATGAATATTAAGTCCAAATTGCAGAGTTTGAAATTTTTGCATTAACTTGTACTTACATTCTTTCCTCTCATTCTGCAATTTGGATTTAATATTCATGCCAGCTTCATGTCACACTATGTATGACCTGTGAGGGTCACAAATCACCACCTGATTACAGATAGATAACAGATCCCTCTGTCACGCACCACAAATTT
The DNA here is from genome assembly GCA_947044405.1 of Leptodactylus fallax. Lineage (NCBI taxonomy): Eukaryota > Metazoa > Chordata > Amphibia > Anura > Leptodactylidae > Leptodactylus > Leptodactylus fallax. Next base: position 1,635,027 of record CAMRHE010000007.1, read on the forward strand.
TAGACTGTTTATTTCCTTACCTGTTGTAAATAACTTCTCTATGTATATTGCATTTTGTTATTCCAAGATCCTTTTGGAGATCCATGTTTTGTGTATGTATAAATAGTGTAAAGTTTCAGTTTCTAGTATTACACCATGTCTGATGAAGGGAGCTAGTACTTCCGAAAGCTTACTTATCAAATATACTCAGTTAGCCTCTAAAAGGTATCGCCTGATTTCTTCACTCTTCCATTACTTTCTATGGCTAACACGGTACAACATTATACTACCAGACACACTGTGGCAGTATGCAGTGGAGATGGATGCAGGGAGTCCCTCAGAGTCACTTGTGCAAATGGCCCGATGCGTGCTCACTTCCTTGCGCAGTGACAGACGAATTGTCACCATTTAACAGAGGGATGACTACTGGCTCTCCATGTTAGACCCTCGCTACCGAGGAAAAATGGGGGCCTTTTTTACACCCGCTAAGAGGGAGGACAAACTGAACTACTATAGAGACATGCTATGTAGCAAGTTGGCCGCTGCCTATCTGCACCATCATCCATCCTCCCGCAAGTCTGACCGGGGAGCCCTGAGTGCTCAACTCGCACTGGCATGGCAGCTGTGGGAGGGGGTGGGGGTGGCAGAAGCAGTATCGGCTCCATCAGCGGCAGCCTGAGCCTAGAGTCACTGATGAGCAGCTTTCTTCAGCCGCATAGTGAAGAAGCTGCTCATCAGCAGCCAGACACAGAGCAGAAGTTGAAGTTGAACCAGCAGGTGGTGGCATACTTAGAGTGCACCCTGCCACCCGTCATCGAAGATCCACTGGACTACTGGGCAGCCAAACTGGATTTGTGGCCGCAACTTGCCGAGTTTGCCCTGGAAAAGCTGTCCTGCCCAGCCAGTAGTGTGGCATCAGAGCGGGTGTTTAGTGCAGCGGGGGCCATAGTTACCCCAAGGAGAACTCGCCTGTCCACCCAAAATTTGGAGAGACTGACCTTTGTGAACATGAATCAGGCAAGGATCAGCCAGGATTTCCACCCACCAATGCCTGATGCTGTAGATTAAATGATCCATGCTGCTTCACCACACTCTGCCACTGATTCACTGTATAGCCTCCTAAGGCTGTTGCTACCTACATATTATATCACCTTGCTACTCTGTGGTCTACTCACTCTGCTGCCACCTCCTCACTCTTCCACTGGTTCACTGTATGGCCTCCTAAGGCTGTTGCTACCTACACATTATATCACCTTGCCACTCTGTGGCCTGCTCACTCTGCTGCCACCTCCGCACTGCCACTGGGTGACTGTATGGCCTGCTCACGCTTCTGCCACCTCCTCACTCTGCGACTAGGTGACTGTATGGCCTCCTTACACTGCTGCCACCTCCTCACTCTGCCACTGGTTCACTGTATGGCCTCCTAAGACTGTTGCTATCTACACATTATATCACCTTGCCACTCTGTGGCCTACTCACTCTGCTGCCACCTCTACACTCTGCCACTGGTTCACTCTATGTCCTCCTCATGCTGCTGTCACTGGTTCACTGTATGTCCTCCTCATGCTGCTGCCACTGGGTCACTGTATGTCCTCCTCATGCTGCTGCCACTGGGTCACTGTATTGCCCCATCATGTCACTTCCACTGGGTCACTGTATGCCCTCCTCATGCTGCTGCCACCGACTCACTGTATGGCCTCCTCATGCCTCTTCCTCTGGATCACTGTGTGTACTCCTCATGCCATTGCCACTGGGTCACTGTATGGCCTCCTCATGCCGCTTCCACTGGGTCATTCTTTGTAAACTGGGTCATTCTTGTACACTGGATCACTGTATGGGTCACTACTTAGGGTTAAAGGATATGCAACTTATAGGCATTAGTTTACAGTCTAAAATGTAAATTGTGACTTTATAAAATCTATGCCACCTTTGACCCTTTCCTAAAAAGGGGTCATGGTGAAGGTATGCAGGGGCTGTGGCTATCTGCCCCTCTAAATTTACCATAATTTACCTCAGAAATCTGGCATAAATGTTGGGAGAAATGTACGCCAGCTACCAGGTGATCTATATAAATAATTATTATTCCCCCCGATGTACCACACGCTCACTGGCAACAACCTAGAACTGCCACCACTAAGGTTTGTTTTCCCAAGAGCTCACACTCTTGCAGGAAGCCTTCAGTTACTTCCTCTTATCTCCACATCAACCCAAATTATGTTATACAACTACTACTATGTTTCCCAACTATTATCTGAACAGGCAGCATTACATGCACCAACGCAGCACATACAGGTGCATCTCAATTTAGAATATCTTTGAAATATTTATTTATTTCAGTAATTAAATTTAAAAAAGTGACCTCCTATATTTTCTATATTCTTTACACACAGAGTGTTCTATTTCAAGTGTTTTATTTCTGTAAATGTTGATTATGGATTACAGGTAATGAAAACCCAAATCTAAGAAAATTTGAATATTGTAAAAAAGTTCAGTATTGTAAATTCAGTGCATCACCTGCCAAGGTTTCCTAAGCCTTTAAATGGTCCCTCAGTCTGCTTCAGTAGGACACACAATGGAAGACTGCTGACTATGAATTGAATTACTGAAATGAATGAACGTTTCAAAAATATTCTAATTTATTGAAATACACCTGCAATTTTGTTGAAGAATACATGTAAGAACCTAAAGGGTGTTAAATATGTAGAGTCACAATGCTTATATATAAAAAGGTAACATATAATATACAGTAATATCAAGCAATACAGTCTCTAAAATAAAAGGAAATAAACCAGAAACCTAAAACTAGATGTAGATAGTCTTAAGATACATGCCAGGGTCAGGCAGAGAAAAATCAGGAAAAATCAAACCTATAGTGAGCCCCCTAGAAATGACAATCATCACTGTTTTCTCATAAATTAAGAAGGCCTTTTGTAGAGATAAGTGAGCCAGGTTCTACCAGAATATTCAAAATTGTTTGGTTTTTAATTAAACAGAACAAATGGAGATTTGTCTCGGGCAAACTAAAATGGCCACTGCCACATGTATTGCACAGGAAAAATACAGAAGAGACACATGTCTTGTAAGTTACTTTGACGTTCTTTTGCCACTTGACATCAGTTGACAGCCTCTCAGCCAATAGTCAGTTGGTGGACACCTTACAGTGCTGATCATGTAAAAAAAAATGTGATGGCACTCGGTTTTTTTCTCTGCAAAAAGTGGTGGAGAGAACTGTATGCACGGCAATACACCAATTCTCACCATCCATTATTGGTTCTTTCCATACCACCATATGACATCACCTGACTAGCCTACCCGTATCTGGACCAATGCCTGATGAAGGGACAAGTTCCCAAAACGTTAACGTTGTGAATAAACACTTTTTGCAGAGAGAAAAATGGAGTGCCGTCATATTTTTTTACATGGTTTCCACTTGGGAGTTGGTCAATTTGCAGCATCCCAGAGCGCTACTGCTTTTGTGTGTTTGTCATTGCACCTCTGGGTTTCATGTTTGTATGTTCTGTTCCATGTTAAATGTATTGTGCAGCTTTTCCCTCGGCATTTTTCCCCCTGCAGTGTTCAAACCCAGACTTGGTTCAGCCCTGGCCTAACACAGGCCACTGGAAGGGGTTGTAGGGAGATACTATCTCCCCGGCAACGGTTGGTAAGTCAGTTCAGTGCATGCTGTGAACCAGACTAGGTGTGCAGAGCTGACCTGCCACCAGCCTCTGGACTGAAGGCCAACCGCCGCTCTCACAGCCTCAGGAGGGATATCATCAGCCCCAGGCTCACCTGAAGACAGCCCAGGGCAAGGGAGTAAAGATTTCCAAGTGGCTGGATTCGTTCGGTGCCGTGCCAGGAGGGGCAGGAGAGGACCCTGACAGGAGAGTCGTACTCGGGCTTAGCACACAGGTAACCAGATCCCTGTCAGGGCTCCCTTTAACTCCATCCCCAGCGTACCTGGCTGGGAGAGGCAGAGAGGAGGAGTAGAGAAAGCCATCCTGTGGAGCCTATAACATCACTGGGCACCCTCCTAGAACCAAGGCTGGGGGTTGGACACTGTAGGCCTACTACCCCATCTGGAAGTTACTGTTGACCTACTGCTCCAGTTGCCTTAATAAACGGCTGTTTGGCTTACCTGCATCGCTGAATCCTAAGTCATGCCTGCTTTACCATCAGGACTCTTCCGACCAACACCACACCAGCTCAGGTAGGAGAGGTTCCTCTTCAACTGGAAGTGCTCCGGGGGAAAGAACTACTACCACCACCATCCGGTAGTGCTGCAGGACCCCCCTCGAATTTGTCTGGCCTAGGAGTGAGACTGGAGCTGTTTGGGAGCGTGCTCGGCCTGCTAGGTAGCACAGCATCCACCACTACTACTCCCATCCTCCGGTCTCATCCGACTGGGTTGCGGCTAGTTCCCTAGTGATTGTGCACCAAAATTTATTTTGAGACTTTCGGAGTCAAGTGCCGCCCTGTACCCCATTTCCCACCTTACAGTGCTGATTTCATGCACTGCATAAGCTGTTGTGGGCTTGAACATGAGGCATTGCAGTCATGGTGGATGTAGGGATGGATGTGTTATTTATCTTACTGCATGATTGCAGCACTGAGTGCTGCAAAGCTTACAAATTGCAATAGTGCTAGACAATCTTAGGAGTAGAAGAGTTTATTCATATTTAATCAATTACAGGCATATTGGTGATAGGAATCAGATAGGAGTGCAGGGGGATATCTGTGCTGTAAGCCTGACTGCAACAGTAATACAGACAAATGACAGTTAACCCTTTCATTGCCAATAATCTACAGTGGGGGAAAAAAGTATTTAGTCAGCCACCAATTGTGCAAGTTATCCCACTTAAAAAGATGAGAGAGGCCTGTAATTGACATCATAGGTAGACGTCAAATATTAGAGACAAAATGAGAAAACAAATCCAGAAAATCACATTGTCTGATTTTTTAAGAATTTATTTGCAAATTCTGGTGGAAAATAAGTATTTGGTCAATAACAAAAGTTCATCTCAATACTTTGTTATATATCCTTTGTTGGCAATGACAGAGGTCAAACGTTTTCTGTAAGTCTTCACAAGCTTGGCACACACTGTTGCTGGTATGTTGGCCCATTCCTCCATGCAGATCTCCTCTAGAGTAGTGATGTTTTGGGGCTGTCACTGGGCAACACGGACTTTCAACTCCCTCCAAAGATTTTCTATGGGGTTATGCTCTGGAGACTGGCTAGGCCACTCCAGGACCTTGAAATGCTTCTTACGAAGCCACTCGTTCATTGCCCTGGCGGTGTGCTTGGGATGATTGTCATGTTGAAAGACCCAGCCACGTTTCATCTTCAATACCCTTGCTGATGGAAGGAGATTTGCACTCAAAATCTCACGATACATTGCCCCATTCATTCTTTCATGTACACGGATCAGTCATCCTGGTCCCTTTGCAGAGAAACAGCCCCAAAGCATGATGTTGCCACCCCCATGCTTCTTAGTAGGTCTGGTGTTCTTTGGATGCAACTCAGCATTCACTCTCCTCCAAGCACGACGAGTTGTGTTTCTACCAAACAGTTCTACTTTGGTTTCATCTGACCATATGACATTCTCCCAATACTCTTCTGGAACATCCAAATGCTCTCTAGCAAACTTCAGACGGGCCCAGATATATACTGGCTTAGGCAGAGGGACACGTCTGGCACTGCAGGATCTGAGTCCCTGGCGGCATAGTGTGTTACTGACGGTAGCCTTTGTTACGTTAGTCCCAGCTTTCTGCAGGTCATTCCCTAGGACCCCCGTGTGGTTCTGGGATTTTTGCTCACCATTCTTGTGATCATTTTGACCACACGGGGTGAGATCTTGCATGGAGCCCCTGATAGAGGGAAATTATCAGTGGTCTTGTATGTCTTCCATTTTCTAATTATTGCTTCCACAGTTGATTTCTTCACACCAAGCTGTTTGCCTATTGCATATTCAGTCTTCCCAGCCTGGTGCAGGTCTACAATTTTGTTTCTGGTGTCCTTCCACAGCTCTTTGGTCTTCACCATAGTGGAGTTTGGAGTGTGACTGTTTGAGGTTGTGGACAGGTGTCTTTTATGCTGACAACAATTTCAAACAGGTGCCATTGCTACAGGTAATGAGTGGAGGACAGAGGAGCCTCTTAAAGAAGAAGTTGCAGGTCTGTGAGAGCCAGAAATCTTGCTTGTTTGTAGGTGACAAAATACTTATTTTCCATCATAATTTGCTAATAAATTCTTTAAAAAATCAGACAATGTGATTTTCTGGATTTGTTTTCTCATTTTGTCTCTCATAGTTGAGGTCTACCTATGATGTCAATTACAGACCTCTCTCATCTTTTTAAGTGGGAGAACTTGCACAATTGGTGGCTGACTAAATACTTTTTCCCCCCACTGTATGTCTGTAGTGCAATAAAGCAGTTTCATCTGTCTACAGAGGATGTTACTGACAGTCAGAGTTTACATTTTTTTCAATAAATATATATAAACTGCTGTTTTTACAAAAAAAAGGCTAATTTCACCTGCACTAATCTGAAGAAATCTCCATTTTTTAAGTTTTTTTTTTTTTTTTTTTTTGCATACAAAATAAACAGAGTGACAAAGCCTACTAATCTGAAAAAAATATTTGTTTCTTAAGTACTTTTTTTGTTGCTCACCCAATAAACAGTCTCATAGTCTGCACTAATCTGTAAAAAGTCTGCATTATTCAAGGTTTTTAGTTTTTTGCTCACTCAATAAACAATCTTGTAGCCTGTGCTTGTTTGAAAAAAAAATTCTGTTATTTAAAGAGGGGATTTTTTGCACACCCAATAAACAGTGTAATGCAGCCTGCTAATCTGAAAAAAAAATATATATGTCACTTTGTTAAGGGTTTTTTTTTTGTTACTCAATATACATGCAAACTGCCACCATTTTAATAGCAAACTGACTCAGTTCTACTAATAAAACTAATAGTCTCTGACCAGGTCACAATTTTAGTGCTTTTCGCGCATTGCTATATTTTTGGAAATAGTTTTTTGTAAAAAAAATAAATAAAATAAAAGTGGGAGGAGCAAACCATTGTGCAAGTACTAGCATTAATAATGTGGATACAACAGCAACACTACTTCTGGTGGTGGTTCTGGCAGACACGTTTCCACTACTTCTGATGTTGGTGGCAGTAACTACATGTGGTCATCACCTGTATGGGAAATTTTATTGGACATTACCAGTGACAAACTGATGGCAACATGCAAGATCTGCAAACAGATAATTACTATAGGCATGCAGGTACACGTCTAGGAACTAGGTCTCTCCATATTCACATGAAATGGCGTCACCCGCTCATTTACCAAAATGAAATTGGCAGTGGCACCAAGTGAGCAAGACCATTCTATTCCTTCTTCCCATGATCATCTTTGTAGGCAGCCTGCATTCACATTTAGCACATGGTCATTGTCAATATTATTATCATCATCATCATCTCCATATGCTTCTCCTCCTCTTCCACGTCATTGTCAGTCATCATTCATAAAGGAATGTGTGTCCAGTAAACAGAAATCTGCACCCAGCTGGTCTGCAACTTTAAATCACACCTGGCCAAATTACTAGCGGTACAGTTGCTGCTGTGTCATTTAGTGGAATTCACTGCATTTCACCAAATGATGGCAGAGTACAGTCTCCATTCAAAATACCTAGTCAAGATTTTTTCTCCAGGAAATATGTCCCTACTTGATATCACCATGTGAGCCTCTCCTTGTAAATGTCCATGTGGGGAAAGGGGCACGCTATTGTCTATAAGTGGAATAGGAATTATGGGCAGGGACAATACTTAGTTTTCAAGGCCCACTGGATCAATGTTTTGAGTGTCAGAGGCCACAGTCTGGAATGCAGCAAGGCCAGGTGCTTTCTAGTACTGATATCACCTCATAGGTGCAGGGAAGGCACAATTTCTCCAGTTCATGCATACTAGACTATTTCCTGCCCCAACTTCACCAGAGCAAACCATTACTTACACTCCCCCTTCCCCCTCATTTCATGGTTGTAAGTAGAGATGAGCAAACCTCTCAAGATTCATTTAGATTCTGGTTTGGATAGCTTAGGTCCTAGTTGGTTACGAACTGCAATTTAAATGAGCTTAAAACATAGTGTATGACACTGTCAGGGCTCCTAGGAAATCTATCTATCCAATTTCTATTTCTAGAGGCGTACACAGCCGAAGTTATGTCAAAGTGAAATTGACATGTATATCTATGAAAAAATGGATGGTATCCAGTGGTATCTACCTATGAATTTAACCACACACTGCACTACCACTCACTTTTTTTTTTTTACCATTGCCCATGGTTTTTTTAGACACATATATTAGTTATATTGCAAAAAGCAATGGTTTTGTAGAAAAATTATCCCATTTTAATGACTTATAATTACCATAGGCTTGTTGTTATTTGAGAGACAAATTTGAGGCTGTCTAAGTAGTAGAAAAGTGATGAATTGGCTTTTCAAAAAAAAAAAAAAGGCCACCAAAATTTGAGTGGTGGCACTAGTGGTAACTGTGGCAGTGCGGCATGGAATTATATGATGAACTAGGCCACAGGGCATATCCTGCTGAGGCAAAATGAGTTACAGTGTGGCATGAAATGATATGATGTACTATTCCGTAGGAAATGTCTTGCTGAGCGGAGGCAGTTCTGGTAGCTGTTTAGGAGTAGCAGGCAGCTTCAGCAGTACAGTAAATGGATCATGATACAGGGAGACGGTGGCACCACTATTTGGAGACAACAGCCAGAGATGTGTGAAATTCCTCATCGATCCATGCCTGATTCATTGTGACAAAAGTAATTTTTTCATTGCTAGCAGTGGACAGTTTCTTCCTTCTAGATGTTACAATGCCACCAGCAGGGCTGGCGTTAGGGGGTACAAACTGGGAAATTGCCCAGGGTCCCAGCACTCATAGGGGCACCCTGTCAGTGGCATACTTTCCCTACTATGGGGAATAAAGATCGCGAGAAGAGTACATAATTGGCAGCTGCAATGTCTGCTAATGGCTGCTTGTTAAATTTTCCAGCACTTAGCAGCAGCAGCTACTTCTGCCGTCTTATAAAAACCCGCCTGTGCCGACTTAACTTTATTCCTACCCTTCCTCTTCACAAGCAGAGACTCATCCATCAGATCGGAGTGTGAGGGAGGAATTCTGTGCAATGTATACAGCTTTACTACTGACAGATTTATAGCTTCTGCTGAGTTTCCTCCATTTCCATTGCACCCAGTAATTTTGCCAAATGTCAGGGTATTTTTTTTTTGTAAAATATGTATATTCAACTCCTTCCTGCCTCAGGCATTTTTTAATTTTTAATTTTTGTTTTTGACTCTCCAGCTTCCAAACCCCATAACTTTGATATTTTTTTAGTTCACAGAACCATATGAGGGCTTAATGTTTGCAGAACAAATTGTTCTTCATAATGGCACCATTTAATATTCTATACAATGTATTGAGAGGCTGGAAAAAATGGGGTGAAATTGGCAAAAAACTGCGTTTGTGCCACTTTCTTACGGGCTTTGTTTACTGAGTAGCCAAATTGACATGTCAACTGTATTCTATGTGTCAGTATGATTCCGGGGATACCAAATTTACATAGCTTTATTTACATTTTAACCACTTAAAAATAAAATCCCAAACTTTGCAAAAAAAAAAATTAATAATTCTGAAACCTGTATCTTTTATATTTACATGTACAAGGATGCATAAGGCGTCCTTTTTTGCATGGACAGATGAACTTTTTAGTTATACCATTTTGGCCAATGTCTGATATTTTGTTTGCTTATTATTCAAATTTTTATGGAAGGTGAAATGGAGAAAATACTGCATTAGGCGTGTGGGAAAAATATTTATATAGGTTTCTTCTTGTTTGCTTTTGTTTATTTATCTTCTAGGGATAAGGGGGGTGATTTGAACTTTTAGTTTTTGTTTTTTTTTTGTATTTTTAAAAACTTTTTTTTTTGTATTTTGTTAGCTCCCCCTATGAGACTTGAACCTGCAATCATTTGATTGCAAGTCCCATAGACTGCAATAAAACTGTATTGCAGTCTATGGCACTTTCACTACATAACTATTGAGGCTGGACATAGACCAGCTGCAATAATTATATTCCTAGAAGAGGTCCGCTCCAGCGATATAAAACACTTTTTATACTTTGGTGGGGGTACATCAAACTACAATGCCCGCGATCAAAGAGGATTCTGATCATGGGCATTAGCTCTGGGTCTCCACTGTACATTACAGCAGAGATCTGGTAGCTATGGTGCCCATTCTGCAGCACAGCAACCACAATCTTTATATAGTAAAATTTATATAGTACTAGCAGAAAGACCCAGTTTCGCATGGGTAGATTTCAATTTTTGTTTGTGTAGTGGCCAGTTTTGCACTTGACATCCAGTATGGCAGACCAGTATAGGAACAGTCTATTTATGGCTGTGATGTTATGGAAATCTGGTAAATGAAATGTGAACTTATATTGGCTGATGCACATCATATAACTGAAAATTTAAGGACCTGCAAACTGTTATTGACTCATACAGATCATAAATAGCTTAGTTGCTATGGAAACCTGGTGTAAAGCTGTGTGTATGTCAAGACTAAAGAACCTGCGATTTTCCATTGGTCCATAAGCTTCATGTGATCATGTGCATCTCAGTTTGGATATCAGTGAAAAACCTGCGATCAGTTGTTATGGAAAACCTGGAGTAAAGCTGTGTATATGTGACCTTGTGTAACAATGTCATTCACAAAGCCCTACCCCTTTAAAGCTGACCTACAGCAGTGAAGAAAAATGGCTGGGTTGTTATGGAAACATGGAGTGCAGCTGTGTGCATGTGGATGACAATGCTTTGTCAGATTGGAGATGGGCTTGGGTCTGCTGGGGAGTTTCAGCAGCTCGCTGTTGTCTGTGACTTACCTTGTCAGATTGGAGACGGGCTAGGGTCTGCTGAGAGTTTTCATTAGCTCAAACAGTAGCCATGCGTTTTGCTGCAGGAGGCATGAGTAGTTTAAAAACCTTTCACTTTATAAGAATGCTGACATCCAGTATGGCAGTCCAGTCAGTGGTGTAAATACCGGGGTAGCAGCGGTAGCGGCTGCCACAGGGCCCAGGACATTAGTAACACCAGCAGATAACGGGCCCTATTTACTTACCGATCCCCGCTACTGCTCACGGCCGCCTGCGCTTCACCTTCAGTGGAGGCAGCTGTGAGAAGGAGCGGGGATTGGTAAGTAAGGCACGCGGGCCGCAAACCCCAAAAACACGGCTATCATTATACTCTGGGGTTTTTTCAGACCCAGAGTATAATGATCGGAGGCCCAGGGGAGGTGAGGGAACATAAAAAACACTGTTACTTACCTCTCCTGTGCTCCAGCAGGCTTTGGGTCTCCTTGGTGATGTCCCAGACGTTGGTGGGCCAGTCCGACGTCATTATGCGTCACAACGCATGCCTGGCTCAAGTAACGTCTGGTCTGACATTAAAGAGGTAGCAGGGAGTGCGCCGGAGCCAGGGAGAGGTAAGTAACATTGTTTTTTTATGTTTGCATCCTCCCCTGGGTCTCTGATCATTATACCCTGGGTCTGAAAAAACCCCAGAGTATAATAATTGTTCATGGGTGGTCCACAATGGGGCATAATACAGTGTGCAAGGGCCACTATGGGGCATAATTCTGTGTGCAGGGGCCACTATGGGGCATAATACTGTGTGTAGGGGCCACTATGGGGCATAATAGTGTGTGTAGGAATGCGGTTTGTGTGGGGGGGATGGATGCCGGGGAGGCCCATGTCAAATGTTTGCCTTGGGCCCAGCTATTGCTAGTTACGCCATTGAGTCTAGTATAGGTGCAGGCTATTTATGGCTGTGTTGTTATGGAAACCTGGTAAATTAAATGTGAATTTATATTGGTTGATAAACGTGATATGACTGAATATTTAAGGACCTGCAAACTGCTATTGACTAATACAGGTCATAGCTTGGTTGCTATGGAAACCTGGAGTAAAGCTGTGTGCCTGAGGAGAGTAAACGCCTGCTAGCGTCTATTGGCTTATAAGGGACATGTGACCATGTGTATGGCAGTTGGAATATGAGTGAAAGACTTATAGGCTTGTATTGTCTAATGCAGGTCATTTTTTGGGAATACTGTATCTCAGGAACGGTACATCCTAGAGAGCTGAGACCCAGTCTAAAATCTTCCTGGACACCTGATGTACCTTTGTGCCAAATTTGGTGAGGATCGGTCCAGTCGTTTGGTCGCGCATAAAGAACAGACAGACAAACTCATTTTTATATATATATAAGAGATTTGTAATGTTTCCATACAGTGAAGGAAATATTTGATCCCTTGCTGATTTTGTAAGTTTGCCCACTGACAAAGACATGAATAGTCTATAATTTTAAGGGTAGGTTAATTTTAACAGCGAGAGATAAAATATCAAAAATAAAATCCAGAAAATCACATTGTATAAATTTTTTAATTTATTTGCATTTTGCAGAGACTAATAAGTATTTGATCCCCTTCCAACCATTAAGAGTTCTGGCTCCTACAGACCAGTTAGATGCTCCTAATCAACACGTTACCTACATTAAAGACAGCTCTCTTAAACTGTCACCTGTATAAAAGACTCCTGTCCACAATTAATCAGTCAGACTCTAACCTCTACAATATGGGCAAGAGCAAAGAGCTTTTTAAGGGCAGAACTTGTTAATGATTAGAGATGAGCGAATCGAAGCTGCAGAAGTGGAATTCGATCCGAATTTCAGGAATGGAATCTGGATTTCCTGATGCTTTGCGGCAACAAATATTTAGTAAGAACTTTTGTGACATCAGACGGTCACAAGATATTCTCTAGTGATGTGATTGGGTAGGCGTCTTTGCTTGTTAGCAGATCCTTCCACATGAATAAAAGTTGTCCGAGAGAGAGCGAGAGAGAGAGAGAGAGACATAACCTCGGCATCGAAGGGCTTCTGCCATTTTGCCGCCCACCTGGGCTTTCTGCAGACAGGAAATAGCTGTTTATTCACCGAAAATTTATTCGGATCGAAGAGAATCGTATTGGAAAATTCGGTGAAGTTGCTGAATCAAATTTTTGAAAACTTCGCTCATCTCTATTAATGATCTCAAGGCAGCTGGGACCACAGTCACCAAGAAAACCATTGGTGACACATTACGCCATAATGGATTAAAACCCTGCAGTGTCCGCAAGGTCCCCCTGCTCAAGAAGGCCCATGAGCAGGCTCATCTGAAGTTTGCCAATGAACATCTGGATGATTCTGCGAGTGAATGGGAGAAGGTGCTGTGGTCAGATGAGACAAAAATTGAGCTCTTTGGCATTAACTCAACTCGCCGTGTTTGGAGGAAGAGAAATGCTGCGTATGACCCAAAGAACACCGTCCCCACTGTCAAGCATCGAGGTGGAAACATTATGTTTTGGGGGTGTTTCTCTGCTAAGGGCACAGGACTACTTCACCGCATCAATGGGAGAATGGATGGAGCCATGTACCGTAAAATCCTGAGTGACAACCTCCTTCCCTCTGCCAGGACATTAAAAATGGGCCGTGGCTAGGTCTTCCAGCAGGACAATGACCCAAAACATACAGCCAAGGCAACAAAGGAGTGACTCAAAAAGAAGCACATTAAGGTCATGGAGTGGCCAATCCAGTCTCCAGACCTTAATCCCATAGAAAACTTGGAGGGAGCTGAAGCTCCGAGTTGCCAAGCGACAGCGTAAAAATCTTAATGATTTAGAGATGATCTGTAAAGAGGAGTGGACCAAATTTCCTCCTGACGTGCGCAAACCTCATCATGAACTACAAAAAACATCTGACTGTTGAGCTTGCCAACAAGTGTTTTGCCACCAAGTATTAAGTCTTATTTGCCAGAGGGATCAAATACTTATTTCTATCTGCAAAATGCAAATCAATTTATAAAATTTATACAATGTGATTTTCTGGATTTTAATATTCTAATACTCACTGTTAAAATTAACCTACCCTTACAATCTTTGTCAGTGGGCAAACTTACAAAATCAGCAAGGAATCAAATACTTATTTTCTTCACTGTACCTTTTAAAAAATGTAAACTTTGCAAAATAGAAAAAAAAAATTTGTGTGGCCATATTGTGACACCTGTAACTTTTCTATATTTATATGTATGGAGCTGCGTAAGGCGTCTTTTTATGCGGGACAAGATGGTGTTTATTGATACCATTTTGATGAAGGTCTGATGGTTTGATAATTTTGTATTCCATTTTATATAGGAGGCAAAGCCATTTGGCCATTTTGATTTTTTTTTCCCATTACGACGTTCACTGTGTGGGATAAATATTTTAATAGTTTGAGCATTTTTGAGCATGGGGATACCAAGTGTTTGTTTACTTTTGTTTATTTATTTTTATATGTGATCTAGGGAAAGGGGGGTAATTTAAACTTGTGTTTTCTGTATACTTTAAAAAAACTTTTGTATTTTTATTTTACTCTATTTTCAGACCCCCTAGGGACTTTGAACCCTAGGGAGTCTGATCACTCACACACTATAAATTGCAATACATTAGTATTGCAGTGCATAGTGAAATCCATTGACTTCCTATGGCAGTGTAATAGAACTTGTAATATACTTGTAATAAACTTTTAATATACGTGTAATAGAACTTATATAATGACAAGCCTGGGAGCCTTCAATAGGCTCCCAGCTATCATGGCAACTGATCGCCACCCTTCGATGACGTTCCAGAGGGCGGCGATTGGGAAAAGATGGTGGCACCCATGGCACCTGTGCACTTTAGATGCCATGGTCTAATTTAAATGCAGCATACAAAGTGTTAACAGCTGTGATCGGCGGATCGGTATTATACAGCTGTCACCTGTCATGTATGGACAGTACATGTACGTGATTTTATGTGGAGGGCTTAATAAAAAATTTTTTAATTTTGCTAAAAAAAATAAAATAATTAAACAAAAGCTTTTTCACTAACAGGACTCTATTGCACAACAGACTTAGACAAAATTGGATTATTGCCAACAAAAGGGTTAACTGTCCTTTGTATTACTGCAAGCTGCTGCTGTCAGGCCCAAAACAGCACATATATGTTGCCTCATTCCGTCCTATGATTTCTGTCACTAATCTGCTTGGAATTGATTAAATCTGACTAAACTGTCCTATTCCTAACATTCTCTAGCTCTATTGCAATTTATAAGCTTTTCAGCACTCATTGTTCTCTGTATCATGCAGTTAGATGAATAACAGATTCATCCCTACATCCACCATCACTGCAATGCCTTGTGTTCATTCCCACAGCACCTTATATAGTGTGTATTACATCAGCACTGTAAGGTGTCCACCTACCACTGACTATTGGCTGAGAGGCTGTCAGCTGATGTCAGGTGGCACCAGAGCGTCATAGTGACTCACAAGATACGTGTCTTGCGTAATACATGTGGCGGCGGCCATTTTAGTTCATCTGAGACAAAATCGCCATTTATTCGGTTTAGTTAAAAACCAAACAATTTGGAATATTGAGGCCGAACCTGGCTCGTGACAAATTGTTTCACCCATCTCTAGTGAAGCGCACATTGAGTGACACTGTTGCACATTCTGGAATGTCAGTTTGAGCAGCAGTATACGGTGAATGATTACTGCATGTAGCAAACCACATCACCTTTGGAAGATAGTCCAACTTTTTCAGCTGGTATGCTAGGTACACTGATGGTATGCCACAATTTTTTTCTTGAAATTCTGTAAATTGTCTCTATTTGGTTCAGCAAGTGCACCCATAAAGGGGTCTTTTTTTGGTGACTTTTTTTTTTTTTTTATACACTCAATTCTTTATTACTTATTAAAATGGCAAGCACATTGATGGTGTGCCACAAATTTTCCTTGAAATTCTGTAAATTGCCACTGTCAACCTACTGGTGATGTGGCATTTAGTCTCACTGGCAGGGCATGCTGATAGTGTGCCCCAAATGTTTCTTTAAATTATGTAAATTGTCACTCTGCCAACAAGATATTGAGGTGGCTTCCTCCAGTTCCTTCACACTGGACCATCTCCCACCAAAACTTCACTAGGGCAAGCCATTGCATAAACTCCTCATCCCTCATTTCATGGTTATTAGGCGAATTGCACATTGAGTGGCACATGCTGGAGAGTCAGTTTGAGCAGCAGTATACAATGAACGTTTACTGCAGGCAGCAAACCACAGACACAATGGAATGGATAACTGTGAGAGGAAAAAGAACAACTTCTACCTCATGATCACTGTCAGGCTAGGCATTATGCACATGATAGTGTGCGCCAAATTTTTCTTGAAATTATGTAAATTTTCACTCTGCCAACACGATTTTGACGTAGCATGTGCTTCCATACAGAGATAACCGACAGGATAACCCAAGTTCTTTTGTGCCTTCTAAGTATTATCAGAGTTATAGAATCCTTTATGTTTCAAAAGATATTCTAGCTTTTTTAGTTGGTAGGCCAGGCACACTAAAAGTAAAAATGATGTTGATGTTATTATAGAGTCAAAAATTGCAGGAACTGGCTGACAACAGAGAGCAGTTGAACTAGCTGTTTAAATATTATACAGTGCTGAGACATAGATACCAGACATCTAAATGCCTTCACCAGCGCCAGCCGCAAAGCCAGATAGACTTGTGCTGAATTTGGGGTCAAGTTATCACCACAAAATTTTCTTCAAATTCTATAGTTGCCAGTGCCACTTGCCACTCTTGGCATAATAAGAAATTAAAACAATGCCAGTGCCTCTTCAAATACCAATGCAATGTTGGTGTAGCATTCTGCTACCAGATATAATTTTGATGGATTTTTTTTTTCTCCATCTTTTAAGAAATAAAGTAAATACAATGAGCTGCATGATAAAGATCTTTCTATCCGATGAATAGAATCAATTCTTGTGCCACTGTTCTCAATAAGCAATATCTTGTCTTCTGTATGGGGTTTGTTGTTTTATTGTTTTGTCATAGCTCATCAATATAAAGAGCACCTGGAAGGAATTCACATTGAATTATACACAAGCATGTACTACTGCATGTTCCTTGGCATGCTATGGATTTCACATTAATTGAGAATAAGTATGACAAATCCTAACTTTCTTCCCAGCTCCTATTTGATATCTTAAAAAGCATCTGCCAAAATGTTTATTTTACTTTATTTTGGAACAATAATTATAAAGTCATATGATAAATAGTATACATTTAAGTTATTTGCATATTATAATACGGAGCTGACAAGTACTGACACAAAATATAGAATGTTAAGCAGCATTTAGCTTTGAATTTATGTTACTATTATATAACTACATATTACTGAACTTTACATCAGTATTGCAGCAGTATTGTGTTTTCTTGTTCAGTGCTGCATGCATTCCTTGTGTGACGGGATACAAGGTTCCTAAGGGTCCATATTATTCTTCATATAACTAGACAATCAGTGGATCACTGGTGATGTGTCGTACTTATTGACATCATTATTAATATTATTATTATTGTTTATTTATATAGCACCATTAATTCCATGGTGCTTTACATTTGAGGGTTTACATACGGTACACAAAATATACAAGACAAATACAATACTAACAGTGACCAACTGGCACAGTGGGATAGAGGTCCCTGCCACAAGGGCTTACAATCTGAGGGAAAAGGGATAGAGACAGAAGGTGAGGGGAGAGGCTGTACAGATGGTGATGTGGTGACAGTAGTGTTATTGGAGGTTGTAAGCCTTCCTGAATAGGTGAGTCTTCAGGGCCTTCTTGAAGCTTGTGATTGTGGGGGTCAGTCTTATGTGTCTTGGTAATGAGTTCCAGAGTATGGGGGATGCACAGGAGAAGACTTGGAGACGACTGTGTGAAGAGCGGATAAGAGCGGAGTAGGGTGTCTTTGGAGAATCGGAGGTTACGTGTGGGCAGGTAGCGGGAGATTAGGTTTGAGATATATGGAGGGGACAGGTTGTGGATGGCTTTGTGTGTCAGTGTTAGTAATTTGAACTCAATTCCCTTGGCAATGGGTAGCGAGTGAAGGGATTGGCAGAGTGAAGTGGCCGATGAAGAACGGGGGGAGAGGTGTATTAACGAGCAGCACAGTTTAAGATGGTCTGGACGGGGGCGAGAGTATTTGCTGGGAGGCAATGGAGAAAGTTGTTACAGTAGTCTAAGCAGGAGATTATGAGGGTATGGACTAGCATTTTTGTAGTTTCAGAGGTGAGGAAGTAGCGGATTCGATGGATGTTCTTGAGTTGGAGGTGGCAGGTGCTGTTAAGGGTTTGGATGTGCGGCTTGAAGGATAGGTCAGAGTCTAAAGTTGTCCCAAGGCAGTGGACCCATGGGACTGGGTTAAGTGTGATTCCATTAACTTTGATACATGGATCAGGAAGAGGTACTGTGTGAGGTGAGGCGAAGATGATGAACTCCGTTTTCTCCATATTGAGTTTGAGAAAAGTGGGAGGAGAGAAGGAGGTTACGACTGCTAGACAATCTGGGACTCTGGACAACAGGGAGGTAATGTGTTGTCCAGAGAGATATATTTGAGTGTCATCAGTATAGCAATGGTATTGAAAACCATGAGATTCTAAGAATTGGCCAAGGCCAAGGATGTAGATGGAGAACAGGAGGGGTCCTAGGACGAAGCCTGGGGGACACCTACAGAAAAAGGGCGTGGCGGGGAGGTGGTGTGTGAGTGGCAGAGACTGAATGTGCAGTTGGTGAGGTATGAGGAGATCCAGGAAAGGGCCAGGTCTGAGATGCCAAGGGATGAGAGCGTTTCTAACAAGAGGGAGTGGTTGACTGTGTCAAAGGCGGAGGAGTGGTCAAGGAGGAGGAGGATAGAGCAGTGACGCTTGGCTTTGGCAGTTAGAAGGTGATTAGTGACTTTGGTTAGGGCAGTTTCTGTGGAGTGATGAGGTCTGAAGTCTGACTGTAGTCTGTCAGAGAGCACGTTGGACGAGAGATAAGAGGATAGTTCGGAGTGGACGTGTTGTTCAAGCAATTTAGAGGCGTACGGGAGCAGTGAGATGGGGCGATAGTTGGCTGGAGAGGACAGGTCGAGGGACGGTTTCTTAAGTATAGGTGTGACGGCAGCATGTTTGAAGGGAAGGATCCATTTTTTAGGGATAGGTTGAAGAGATGGGTTAGGGCCAGAGTAATAACTTCAGTAAGTTTGGGGATGAGATGTGACTGAATTGGGTCAAGCACCCAGGAGGTGAGGTAGGATTTAGAGATTAGGGTGGAGAGCTTTTCATCAGTGACAGTGGAGAAACAGGTTAAAGATGAAGAGCACCGAGTAGGTGGATGAGACTGTCTGATGGTGTCAATTTTGCTTTTACAATAAGAGTCAAAGTCATCAGCTGAGATAAGTGATGTTGGAGGGGGCACAGGAGGGAGAAGGGAGTTGAAGGTAGTGAATAGCTGTTTGGGGTTGCGGGATAGGGCAGATATAAGTGTGGTGAAGTAGACCTGCTTTGCAGAGGTGAGTGCGTTCTTGAATGTGAGAACTGCCTCTTTATACCTGATGAAGTCCTCCTGGGAGTGGCTTTTCTTCCAGAGGCGTTCTGCAACCCGTGAGGCACGTCTCAATTTTTTAGTCAGGTCAGTGTGCCAGGGTTGCCTATTGATCAGTCGGGCTCTGGTGTTTGTGAAGAGAGCTACAGAGTCAAGGGCTGAAGTAATGAAAGTATTATAGAAGGCAGCAGCAGCATCTGTGTCCTGGAGTGAGGATATGTCAGCGAGCGGTAGGAGAGAGTCTGAGAGCATGCGGATGTCAAGGCAATTAAGGTTCCTGCGGAAGCGTGTTGATTTAGGGGTTGGAGGGTCTATTACAGAGGATAGGGCAGAGAATGTCAGCAGGTTGTGGTCAGAGATTGTGGACAGAGAATTTGAGAGGTTGACTAGAGAGCAGAGGTGGGTGACTATGAGGTCCAGCGTGTGCCCCTTTGTGTGAGTGGCAGAGGAGGACCGTTGACAGAGACCAAATGAGGCAGTGAGGAACAGAAGACTGGAAGCAGGGGGGTGGTTTGTATTAATGGGGATGTTGAAATCACCCATAATGATGGTGGGGGTGTCTGTGGATAGGAAGTGCATTAGCCAGGTGGTGAAATGGTCGATGAAGGCAGTGGTAGGTATTGGCGGTCGATATATGACGACCAGTTTGAGGTTGGCGGGTGAGTAAATGCGAACAGAGAGCACTTCAAAGGAGGGGAGGGTGAGAGCGGTTGGATTGGGGTGAAGGAGCAATTGTCAGACAAGAGTACGCCTACACCAAGTTTATAGTTGGGGCGAGGAGCGTGCGAGAATTGTATACCTCCATAGGAGAGGGCAGCAGGGGAGGTGGTGTCTGAGGGTGTCAGCCATGTTTCTGTGATACCGAGAAATGAGAACTCACGAGAAATGAAGAGGTCATGGATGTAGCCAAGTTTATTGCTACATCCATAAGATTTAGGGGGTTCCAGGAAGAACAACAGTGATTATAGTGAGAAGCATTTCTGTTAGACAATAACTAGGTTTTGTTTTAGTGGGTTGTTGTTACCTTCAGTTCCCTTCTGGTCACATTCTGGCCTAATTCTGGTCTGAACACTTAGAGCTGCACTTTGAGTCATGGCTCCCATCCCATCATGGCTTCCATCACAAGTTAGGGTACGGTTAGTTGTACTGTTGAGCTAATTATAGGGGTCTTTTGTATTGTTTTTGTTTGCTGCTGTCATTTTGTTATTTTCAAACATTCAAGAATCCCTTTAAAGGTTAAGTAATGAATAAGCTCAACAAGAGGAGAAATGTTGTCACTAGAGCTCCACCTACACAGTAGTGTACCTCATTCCTAATTGATGTCAATTAATTGTGCGATAATGGGAAGCTTGGTTCCGAATGGGGTGAGTGTGTTGCGAGCACAGTATGTTAGCAGAGGCTTTCTGTTTAGAATTTAAAGTGGCATAAGGATCTTCTGTCAATCAATCAGGAAGTGGTAAAGTCTAAGTATAGAAATTGTATTGTAAAGGCAAAAATATTTTAGGCGAACGCTCCACATTGCAGAAACGCAGAGTTTCTGGGAAAAAAACGCTGTATTTTAAGTACCAGCAAAGTGAATTAGATTTTGATAATGTACAGTGGGTATGGAAAGTATTCAGACCCCTTTAAATTTTTCACTCTTTGTTTCATTGCAGCCATTTGCTAAAAGCAAAAAAGTTTATTTTATTTCCCATTAATGTACACTCAGCACCCCATCTTGACAGGAAAAAAAACAGAAATGTAGATATTTTTGCAAATTTATTAAAAAAAAAAAAACTGAAATATCACATGGTCATAAGTATTCAGACCCTTTGCTCAGTATTGAGTAGAAGCACCCTTTTGAGCTAGTACAGCCATGAGTCTTCTTGGGAATGATGCAACAAGTTTTTCACATCTGAATTTGGGGATCCTCTGCCATTCTTCCTTGCAGATCCTCTCCAGTTCCATCAGGTTGGATGGTGAACGTTGGTGGACAGCCATTTTCAGGTCTCTCCAGAGATGCTCAATTGGGTTGAGGTCAGGGCTCTGGCTGGGACAGTCAAGAATGGTCACAGAGTTGTTCCGAAGCCACTCCTTTGCTATTTTAGCTGTGTGCTTAGGGTCATTGACTTGTTGGAAGGTGAACCTTTGGCCCAGTCTGAGGTCCAAAGCACTCTGGAAGAGGTTTTCTTCCAGGATATCTCTGTGATTGGCCGCATTCATCTTTCCTTCAATTGCAACCACTCTTCCTGTCCCTGCAGCTGAAAAACACCCCCATAGCATGATGTTGCCACCACCATGTTTCACTGTTGGGATTGTATTGGGCAGGTGATGAGCAGTGCCTGGTTTTCTCCACACATACTGCTTACAATTAACGCTCAATCTTCGTCTCATCAGACCAGAGAATCTTATTTCTCATAGTCTGGGAGTCCTTCATGTGTTTTTTGGCAAACTCTATGGGGGCTTTCATATGTCTTGCACTGAGGAGAGGCTTCTTTCGGGGCACTCTGCCATAAAGCTCCAACTGGTGGAGGGCTGCAGTGATAGTTGACTTTGTGGAACTTTCTCCCATCTCCCTACTGCATCTCTGGAGCTCAGCCACAGTGATCTTTGGGTTCTTCTTTACCTCTCTCACCAAGGTTCTTCTCCCACAATTGCTCAGTTTGGCTGGACAGCCAGGTCTAGGAAGAGTTCTGGTCATCCAAAACTTCTTCCATTTAAGGATTATGGAGGCCACTGTGCTCTTAGGAACCTTGAGTGCTACAGAAATTCTTTTGTAACCTTGGCCAGGTCTGTGCCTTGCCACAATTCTGTCTCTGAGCTCCTTGGGCAGTTCCTTTGATTTTCATTTGCTCTGACATGCACTGTGAGCTGTGAGGTCTTATATAGACAGGTGTGCGCCTTTCCTAATCAAGTCCAATCAGTTTTATTAAACACAGCTGGACTCCAATGAAGGAGTAGGACCATCTCAAGGAGGATCAGAAGAAAATGGACAGCATGTGAGTTAAATATGAGTGTCACAGCAAGGGGTCTGAATACTTATGACCATGTGATATTTCAGTTTTTCTTTTTTAATAAATTTGCAAAAATATCTACATTTCTGTTTTTTTCTGTCAAGATGGGGTGCTGAGAGTACATTAATGAGAAATAAAATTAACTTTTTTGCTTTTAGCAAATGGCTGCAATGAAACAAAGAGTGAAAAATTTAAAGGGGTCTGAATACGTTCCATACCCACTGTAATTCGCACAATTCAGGAAAAAAAAAAGCTTCAGAAAAGCTGCACTTTCAAAAATGCAGCTTGTGAATTTTAGCTGCAGAAACGCAAGCATTTTTCCTACAGACAAACCACAGAGAAAAACGTTGCATTTTTTTTAGCTACAGTTTGCTACGTGGATCCTTTTGGACAACTACTACTTTTTTTGACAACTATGGATTTTCTGGCATTAATTAATTTATTATTAATACATTTTATAATATACTTTATTAACAAATTTTGTCTCCTTTCTGTGAAATCCTGCCTCTCTTTATTTTTTCCCTTACATCTGTATTAAGAGCTGTTCCTGTCTCTCGCTGAGTAACTGTGTATGAAGTATGGGAATGTGTAAAATGTAGAGGAGATTGCAGTGTTACCTATATCATTTCCAGAGATATCACTGGTTGAAAAACAGTCGGGATTTTCACAGCTGCATAATATATATAATATAAATATTCCAATTCTGACTGCTTTCAACCAGTGATATAATACCAGTGCAAATAATGTAGATAGCATTGCAACCAACCAATTTCCTCTTTCATATAACACCAAAAGCAAGTTTCTACGTTTCATAATGCCCAAGATATAACTGTTTGAAGTGACTCTCCCCACCCTCATTTTTTCTACATTTTACACAGCCCCATACTCAAACATTCAGTGACAGGCAGGAACAGAATTCAATACAGAAGCAAGGTAAAAAAAACTAAAAAAAATAAAGAGATGCAGGATGTCACAAAAAGGAAGCAAAATGTAATTATATTCCAAAATTTATTAATGACAAATACTGGTAGAAAATCAAAATTTGTCTAAAAGTTTAGTTATGTTTTAAAGGGGTTTTCCAGGATAAACCAATCTTCCTAATCTAAGCTACCCCCTCCCCTCCCACCTTCTATATTACTTACTGTACCAAAAATCTATATTTACCTAGATCTCCATTTTCCGATTTTCTAGTGACATTCTGTTTCACTCTATGATGCAAATTTGCTGGCCCCTGCCATTTTATGCTTAGACTAGTGAGGAATAGTCCCACCACTGTGGGTTCTCTGGTTTATTATTTTTGTACCCCGTGAAGCACTTTTTTGGATAGTGTGATAGCTAAGGTCTCCTGAGGAGTGGCGCAGGACGTGCCATGAAATGCGTACAGTTTGGTACTGCCCTTGTTAGGGCGGGAGTCAATACGGGGAACTAGGGAGAGTGTGTAAGGGTTTGGATAGGGACCGTTTATCCTGCCCTGCAAAAGCCATCTCCTGTGGGTGATTTCCCTGTATCCTGCAGGGTGGGTAAGATCCATCCATTTTTACCTTATAGTGGTGATTTTTGGTGCTTTGATTCTGCCTTGGTTAGAGATATTTTTATCTATGTATAATATTAAATGTTAAGTTTTATTTTTGCATTTGTGCTATGCGATATGGAATTCCTAATGCAAGTATGGTGGTAGCCCTGGCTATCTAGTGCTGTTCCACCAGTTCTGCTCAGAGTTTGTGTTTTGATCACATCAGAGACCTTTAATAAATCCCCACTCCGACACAGTGAAGTCGGTTCAAGATTGACCTCAGCCAGCTTTATTCTTCTGTTTTCAAAGCAAAACATCATGTACATCACAGCTAGAGGGCAAGATAAATCCTCAGCTATCTGGCTACTAGCACATTCAGTGTCCCTCACTATGAGACTCTGGGCCTACTACCCAGTATCTCCACAAAAACAGCGGTTCTTACCAATTCACATAGTTCTGCCTCCCACAGGCCTTGGCACTAGGGAGCATTATGGAAAGGGTTGATAAATTACTTGTGGAGCCCCTCCCACCTGGCCGCTAATTAACCTCATTAACAACCCAGTTGGCTGCAAACTAAATGAAACACCCAACTTTCCAGAGACTTTTCTCCTCCACTCCACACTTTCCCAGAGTGAAATACACATTTTTCTGTACCTCCAGTGGCACAGACATGCTACTCCAGCAGTCACACTGCCACATAGTGTATACAAATAGATAATATTCCTGACCGCAGCCTTTCCTCTTCTCTCTTTAGCATCCTGTGCACCACACATTATGTCATTGCGAACTGATGTGCAGTGCACAGGGCATTGAAGACTGAAGCGAAGGCCGCGAGCAGGGAGTGGTAACAGAATGCAGTCAGGTTCTCAGATTCGATTGTTAAAATCGGTTGTTAATCCATTTGTTAAAACCGGATCCCAGAATCAAGGAGAAGTCGCGCCACTGATCTGATTCTGCTATTGGTAGAACAGGAAGCCAGTGTCGGGACATTAAAGGGGTTTTCCAGGATAACTTTTTTTTTTTTTTTTTAAACTTAGAATTTTTTTTAAACTCATCTGTCCCTGGTGCTCCAGTGTCTCCCAGTGCGGCTCCGCTGTTTTTTTCCAGCGGAAGTCCCTGCTGCACAAGACCAGTGTGGCCAATCAACAGCCTCAGCGAAGGGACCCAGAATGTCACAGGACTTCCGGCGAAAGAAAGCAGCAGAACAGTAGGGCCAGACCTCGCTGGGAGGACACCAGAGCACAGGCATGTGTGTTTTTTTGCTTATCTACCCTGGCCTAATTAAAAATATCTATCTATCCGAGACAACCTCTTTAAAGTGTGGGACATTTGGGGGGTTTATTAAAGGGGTTGTCCGGGCTTAATTTTTTTTTTTTTTTATGGTCTATCCTCAGGCTGACACCCAGTCCCCGGACCGATCAGCTGTATGGTACTACTTAAGGTGCCCATCCTGGACACAACACGGGGCGGGAAGCATAAAGCTCTGTCGACTGTATAGGGGCTGGACACCTTCACTGCATCTCAGCACTTATTGAAGTCAGTGGGAGCTGAACTGCAGTGATGGCACCCAGCAACTATACAGCAGATGGAGCTTTCTGTTTCTGGCCCTGTATTGTGTACAGAGTGAGCACCGGAAATGGTTCCATACAGCTGATGGGCAGTGTAATAGCCCCCTACTGATCAGTTATTTATGGCCTGACAAAAATTACAACTACAATGATGAAGCAGGAGCCGTCTGCGGACAGCTCCAGTCTCACTCCTATGCCCCTGCATGCTCCGGCATCCAGGAGCTGTAGGTGTAATGTGATGACGTCATTCACATCGCGCCTGCAGCTCCCTGAAGACTCCGGAAAAAGAGAAGACTGCAGACAGAGCAGCAGGGGAGTAAGCAGAGGGGAGTATCAGTGTTTTTATGGAGGGGAAACATTAAACTGGTGGCAGATGGGGGGGCATTAAACTGAGGGCAGATGGAGGAGGACATTAAACTGTGGGAGTAGCTGAAGGGGGGACACGTCCCTCTCCAGTTGCCCCAGTTTAATGTCCCCCCCCAGTTTCCCCCTGATTAAACTGGGGTACCAGGAGAGGTACTTCATACTGTGGGGCAATTGGAAGGGAATATTATAATGTGGTGACATATATGGTGAGGGTGACACTAGGGGCATTATACTGTGTAGGGGCACAAAGAAAAATGGATGAGAATGGGCGGAGTCAGCATAGTGGTGGAGTTAAATTTGCCACAGCGTACTATGCTTCCATTATACCTATAAGGAAATTGCCAGCTTTTCCGTAGGTATAATTGACATGCTGCGATTTTCAAACACTTGTGTTTTTGTAAATGGCACTATGTCCTCTGCGAATATTTTTCTGTAATGTGTGGATGGGATTAGCCAGAATCCCATCCAATTTGCAGGTACTGTAAAATGCTGTGGTGGAAACGCTGCGGCAAAAACCATGGGGTTTTCCTTATATGGGGCCACGGCCTTAATGTGATTTCAGAAATTAAACAGGAGAACCATGAAGAAAGAATCAAAGTGAAATAAAGCTATAGCCCAAAAAAGTGTAGCTTAAAAGCCACTAAATGA
Source organism: Leptodactylus fallax (assembly GCA_947044405.1). Classification (NCBI taxonomy): domain Eukaryota; kingdom Metazoa; phylum Chordata; class Amphibia; order Anura; family Leptodactylidae; genus Leptodactylus; species Leptodactylus fallax. Next base: position 1,661,625 of record CAMRHE010000007.1, read on the forward strand.
GCAGGAAATAAGAATAAGCAAGACTGCAGAAGAGAAATCAAAGTGAGGAGAAAAGGGAGGTGGAGAGAGCAGAATGGGAGAGTGAAAATAGCTGACAGTGAGTCACAAGAAATCACAGGATTTATTTTTGCCTTGATACGCATTCAGACACTGTATGATTAGTGTTAAGTTCTGATGCAAAGCTCTCAGTACCCATGATGGACCTATATACTCTGTCCCTAAATCTAACTTCAATGCAAACTGTGACAAGACTAGAAACATTAAGGCTATGGCCCCAGGTAGCAAGCTGCAGCAAAAAAAAATACTGCGGAAAAAAGCCGCAGCAGAAACGCAATGTGTTTTATTTTCTGCAGAGTTTTTCACATAAAAAAAACAGTTACCTAAGGAAACCCGTGGACCCCATAGGCTATAATGGGGTCCGTGTGGTTTCCTCACGAAACATGTGGAGAGAAAAGTCGTGCAAGCAGCACTTCTCTCTCCGCATAGTTTCAAGCGGAAACCACACGGACCCCATCATAGTCTATGGGGTCTGTGGGTTTCCTTAGGTAACTGCTTTTTTTATGCGTATAGGTTTCCATTCAGGGAGGTCCCCAAGCGAACTCCCCGGACGGAAACCCGAACGCACATGTGAATCGGGCCTTAGGTTCATTGATGACATACTGATTCTTTGGCGTGGCACTAGAGAGGAGTTTGATGAATTTGTCACTGCTCTTTAACATCAATCACCTAGGTTTATTCTTCACATCTAAAATCAAGGAGGAACAAATTATGTTCATGGATTTACAGATAGAAAGTCTACCGGATGGTGACTTCATTATGAAGATTTTCTATAAACAAACTGGTACCAATAGCCTGCTGGATTGGCAAAACTGGCACCTGAGACACCTTCCTAAAAGGTATCTCGAAGGGCTAGTATCTTAGGGTATGCTGTAATTGTCCTAACCTTGGGGATTATCAGGTGGCAGCATCTGACCTAGAGGATACCCTTGTGAAGTACTGAGGAGAGCACATCAGCATGAACTGTATGTTTATAGGAACCAATGATTAAATCCAATGAAATACTAAGGAGGGCAAAGTAAGGATCATCGGGACCTATGATTCAGCATCTCGACAAATTCAGTGGATATTACAGAAATGTTGGGGCATCCTTTAGGCCTATGCTAATATTGGACATCTGGGCGGAGGGGGGATGTACCAGCGTATACATACTAGAGTGACTAGAACTTGGTTCATAGCTTTTTGTTACTGCCAACACAAACAACGTGGCTGGGTATGCGCATATAGCTGTGGATCATGCAAGGCATGTAATTTTATCTTAGTCGGCAAGTCATTTATGAGCTCAAGCATGGGTAAACAATACTTTAAGAGGAACCAAGTGACTGTAAGACATCTAGTGTGGTTTAGTTGGTCACCTGTACCTGCAGTATGTGGGCAATACAATTAGGGAATTCCGAAGGAGGGCGAGATACCATGTCGGTGATGTCGGTTCTAAGACAGATGGTTTTATTCTGGGAAGGTGTGTGATGGTAGAGACAATGGCTTGGCCCCCTGGTGGGTGAGAATAGTCCTTAAATAATTGGCATCTTGATCTCTGTGCACAGCTATGCAATAATACCAGGGATAGGGAAACAAATGCTGCTAGTGAAGTGATGTAGCAGATTCAGGGTCGCTTCACCCAATATTCAATACAGTTTTGATACGGGGCTATTATACACCACGGTGGAAACATGTCCTTCAGGTGTGCATACTATACAGATGAGAGGCATAGGTTATGCTTCTGATGCACTAATAAATCACTGTATTTTTCAGTACAATTATGACCTTTTATATCAAGGTGTGCGTACTGTATGCAAAATAAAAACTGGTATATTTTTAAATGCATGATTGTGCATCTGATGCACTAATAGGGTACAAGTGTATTTTTCAATACAATAATCGTCTCTGTATCAGTCTGTGTTGGAGTCTCACTACACTTATGCTTTGTGTGGTGGTTGTGAGTGTTGGGTGTTTAACTGCAGAGGATAACTGAAATATTCCCTGCAATGCAGAGTGGCACTCAACACCACTTATAAGTTGGGCTCAGTCCAGTGGCATAACTAGGAATGGCTGGGCCCCAAGGCGAACATTTGACATGGGCCCCCCCGGAACCACCACCCCCCAACCCCCCCCCCCTGCACAAACCGCATTCCTGCGCACACTATTATGCGCCATAGTGGCCCCTGCACACAGTATTATGCAGCATGGTGGCCCCTGCACATAGTATTATGCCCCATAGTAAACTCTGCACACAGTATTATGCCCCATAGTGAACCCTGCACACACTATTATGCCCCATAGGGGTCCCTGCATATAGTATTATGCAGCATAGTGGCCCCTGCACACAGTATTATGCCCCATTGTGGACCACCCACGAACAATTATTATACTCTGGGGTCTTTTCAGACCCCAGAGTATAATGATCGGAGACCCAGGGTAGGATACAAACATAAACTGGCTCCGATGCACTCCGGTGAGCTACTTCGGCCATCTTCAATGTTGGACCAGATCTCACGTGAGCCAGTCCGGCATCGCGATGCATAATGACGTCGGCTGACGTCTGGGACGTCACCAAATAGGCCCGAAGCCTGCGTAACGCAGGAGAGGTGAGTTACGGTGTTTTTTATGTTCCCTCACCTCCCCTGGGCCCCTGATCGTTATACTCCAGGTTCTGAAAAGACTCCGGAGTATAGTGATAGCAGTGTTTGTGGGGTTCGCGGTGCGGCTGCCACAGGGCTCCGGGCCCCTTAATGTCCTGGGCCCTGTGGCAGCCGCTACCGCTACTACCCCGGTATTTACGCCCCTGGCTCAGTCAGAACCCTGAATACTTATGTGAATTTGGTTGGCTTCATTTTAGCCCTACCCAGAACTCTGAATATTAGTGAGCCCCACTATGGACCCTCTCCAGTTTGCATATCAGCCAGGCATTGGGGTGGACGATGCCATCATACACCTTCTGCACAGGGCTCTTTTTCACCTGGAGAAATGAGGGAACACGGTGAGAATAATGTTCTTTGATTTCTCCAGTGTTTTTAACACCATACAGCCAGGGCTACTGAGAGACAAGCTGGGCCTTGCTGGAGTGGACCACCACCTCTCCAACTGGATCCTAGACTACCTCACAAACCGACCTCAGTACCCTGTTTCCCCGAAAATAAGACAGCGTCTTATATTAATTTTTGCTCCCAAAGATGTGCTGTATCTTATTTTCAGGGGATGTCTTATTTTTTTTTTCAATTGCAGAGGTCACTATAGACACTACCTGTGGTATAGCCTGCTAACAGGTCAGCGTGGTCAAGTCCTTGTTCCACATTGTGATTATCGGAAGAGATTTTCCTATGTTTTGGAACCTGTGGAAAAACCAGAAGGTTCCATATACTAATGATGAGGTCTGTGAAAGGTTGCCTAAGGTTGCCCCTGTACCTTTTGATCCAGACATTGGGGTGCCAGCGATAGCGGTAGTCCCAGAAGAAAATAGCTTTCCTCTGACTGTGCTAGCTGGCAACACTGAAGGCCAGAGAGAAGTGCCTGAAATGCTGGAACTTGAGGTGTCCCATAACAATTTTGGAACTGCTCAACTCAGAGATCCAAACTTGTTTCATGCAAAAGAAAATGTCAAGGTGATAAATGGTTAGTCTCAGTATCCAGGGGCTGACCGATAATTTCCTTATTTTGTCATGAATCAAGACGTATTGTATAGGGTAAACCAAATAAGAGGTGACATTATTGAGCAATTGGTGGTACCCCAGCCCTTTCAAAAAGTGGTTTTAGAATTAGCCCATAAGCATGTGCTGGGAGGACATTTGGGGTATGAGAAAACCAAAGAACGCATATTACAGCGTTTTTATTGGTCGGGGGTGGATAGACATGTGCGGGAGTATTGTAGCTCGTGCCCAGTGTGCCAACTAACCGCTCCACTGTCATACTTTAGGAGTCCTTTAGTACCCACCCCTGCCTATTATAGAGGTCCCATTTGAACAGATAGCCATGGATTTGGTGGGTCCTCTTGTAAAGTCCGTCCAGGGACATCAGTACATAATAGTGGTATTAGACTAGGCTACCTGGTACCCTGAAGCTGTGCCCCTCAGACATACCTCAGCAAAGTTAATTGCAAAAGAGCTTTTTTTTTTTTTTTTTATGTTCTCTCGGACAGGTATACCTAAAGAGATCCTGACCGATCAAGGGACCCCCTTTATGTCCAAAGTAATGAAAGATGTGTAAGCTCCTGAGTATCAAACATCTGAGAATCTCTGTGTATCACCCCCAGACAGACGGCCTGGTCGAGCGTCTTAATAAAACCCTTAAAGGAATGTTAAAAAGGGTGGTTAGCAAAGATGGCAAGTATTGGGATTGTTTGCTGCCATATCTCATGTTTGCAATCCGAGAGGTACCTCAGTCCTCCACAGGTTTCTATCCGTTTAAATTAATGTATGGTAGACACCCACAGAGAATCCTAGATATTGCTAAGAAAACTTGGGAACAGGAACAAACTCTTTACCGGAGTGTTATTGAGCACATTACCCAAATGCAAGACTGAATTTCAGCAGTAAAGCCAATTGTGAAAGAGCATATGGAGCAAGCCCAGTTAGCTCAGGGCCGTGTTTATAACAAGAAGGCTAAGCTCTGAACCCTCAACCACTGTAGAAAGTAAATTTCTAGCCAAGTGGCAGGGCCCATATGAAAAAATTGAAAAAGTGGTAGATGTAAACTACACGGTTTTCTAGCCGGGCAGGAGAAAACTTGAACAGATATACCGTGTGAATTTGTTAAAACCCTGGAAAGACAGAGAATCCTTGTCTGCCATAAGTACCCCTAGAGAGGTTACTGCTGAAACAGGGGGTGCACTTGGTAAGGATTTTCCTGAGTTACAAATAGCTGAGACCCTATTCAGGGTACAGGTACAAGAGGCAAAAGAATTTGTACAGAGAAATAATGATGTATTTTCTGAGTTACCTGGGCATACTAATCATGATATTGTCACTGAGCCACAGGTACGAGTCAATCTCAAGCCGTACTGAGTACCTGATGCCCATAGACAGGCTATAACCAAAGAAGTAAACAATATGTTAGCCCTTGGGGTAATTGAAGAATCTAAGAGCATTTGGTCAAATCCAATTGTTCTGATTCCCAAAGACGGTACAATCAGGTTTTGTAATGATTTTCGCAAATTAAATGAAAATTCCAAGTTTGATGCCTACCCGATGCCAAGAGTAGATGAGCTGATTGAAATGCTGGGTAGTGCCAGGTATTTCTCTACTCTTGATTTAACAAAAAGGTATTGGCAGGTACCTCTCACAGAGAGCTCTAGAGAAAAAACAGTGTTTGTCACCCCAGATGGTCTGTTCCAATGACTATGCCTTTTGGGTTACATGGTGCTCCCGCAACCTTCCAGCGACTGATGGACAAAAAACTTAGGCCACATCGCAGGTACGCTTCAGCCTACCTTGATGATATTGTAATCTTCAGTCCTGATTGGGAAAGTCACTTGCCGAAAGTGCAGACTGTACTAAATTCCCTTTGGGCAGCCGGGTTAACTGCTAACCCCAAGAAGTGTGCCTTGGGCCTTGAAGAAGCCCGGTATTTGGGGTACACAATAGGAAGGGGGATAATAAAACCCCAGGTTAATAAAGTAGAGACTATCCAGAATTGGCCCCGTCCCTTGAGTAAGAAGCAAGTGAGGGCTTTCCTGGGAATAATGGGGTAATATCGGAGGTTTATACCCAATTTTGCTTCTATTGCAGCTCCCTTGACTGACCTTACCAAGGGAGGTAAATCTAGTCTCATCATGTGGAGTGAAGAGCCTGAGGGGGCATTCCGGGAGTTAAAATCTGTCTTGTGTAAACTAGTTTTGATTACTCCCGACTATGCCAAAGAATTTGTGGTACAGACTGACGCCTCTGATGTAGGATTAGGCCCAGTACTTTCACAAGAAATTAAAGGTGAGGAACATCCAGTCACATACTTAAGTAGAAAACTTACTCCTGCAGAAAGGAATTACAGTATTGTAGAAAAGGAGTGTTTGACCATCAAATGGGCGCTGGAGTCTCTACGGTATTACTTGCTGGGCCGACATTTTAGATTGATTACCAATCACTCCCCTCTCACATGGATGTCTCGGGCTAAAGAGAGAAATGCCCGAGTCACTAGATGGTTCCTCACCCTACAAAATTTCAAATTTAATGTAGAGTGCCGATCCGGTAGGTTGCAAGGGAATGCGGATGCTCTGTCCAGGGCACACTGTATGGTGGCGAAAAGTGTTCGCCCCTATAGGTTCGAACAAAGGGGGAGGGTATGTTAGAACGTGACAGGTAAGATTCTGGAAGGTCGCTATGTCTCTTGTGTGGTAAGTCAGGTTATAATTCAGGTAAAACCTTAGCTGTGAGAAAGCTGTCTCTGTTAACCTCTTCTTGTTCTACTAGGGAGGGGCTTTCAAGCACAGGTGGGAGCTGGGAATCATTAAAGGCCTTTAAAAGGTTGACAAGTTCTCACTCCTGGGGAGAGAGGAGGTGCTGGGTTCTGTCCCCACATTGTGAAGACTGGTGAGACTTTGGTGTGAACTGCTGCCACTGTTTTACGCTGTATATTGACCGTGTGGCTAAAGCAAGCCACATGTACAGTTAAGACAGTCTCTGTAAAGTTAGTAGCGCAGACGAGCAGGATTTCAGTTATTTTTACAGAAAAGTTCTGTTCTGTTACTTTATTTTGAAAGTTAAGGCTTATTTATTTTGATATTTTTTGGAAAATAAATGCACAGGGTAAAACCTGTTGGACTTGAACTTTGTCTTTCTGAGTGTCTGGGTCCGCTTCTGCTACCACTGAGCCTATCCTCCCACACCCCATTTATTTCCCTCCATAATGACCCACACAGTTTAAAGCCCTCTCACAGAATATTGGCCCCCATAAGTGTATCCACACAGCATATTGACCCAATAGAATATAATGGCCCTCATTACTCCTTCCATAGATTACAAAGGCTACATCACTGCCACCACACAGTATAATAGTCCAATTGCTGGCCCTGTACAACATAATGGCCCCATTACTGTTTCCATATAGTATAATGGTCCCCATACAGTACTGTATAAAGGCCCCCTTCACTGCCTCCACACAGTACCCCCTACAGTATAATGGCCTTATCACTGCCTCCATACAGTCGTATTAGCTCAGTAGTTGCCTCTATACTCCACGACCCTGTTCTTTCTCTGCACCAGGCACAATTGCAGCATCCCAGAGTGCTGCTGCTTTAAGTGTTTGTCTTTTGTGCCTCTGGATTAGGTTGGTATGTCCCATCCTCTGTGTTCTATGTCTTTGTATATATACATTGTTTGCATCTTTTCCCTTGTTATTTTCCCACTCTGTGTTCAAACTTTTCCCTTGGTATAGCCCTGGCCTATCACAGGCCACTGGGTGGGGTTGTAGGAGACCTTGGTCTCCGTAGCGACCGTTGAGTCTACAGCCAGTCTAGTGCCAGACCAGTTTCCTGTCTAGGAGTTGAGTTCCTGCAATCTGCATAGGTACTTGCCAGCACTGAGACTGGACTTCCACGGCTGTCCATACAACCTCTAGTAGGATAAAAACTTGCCCTAGGCTCATCCAGAGACAGCCCTGAGAAGGGAGTGCGGCTGTCAGGACTTTTGGACACTGTGCCAGGAGGAGCAGTGGAGGACACTGACAGCAGAAGTTTACTCGGGCCTAAGCATAGGTAACCAGATCCCTGTCAGGACTTCCTGCACTACTGTCCCCAGTATCCCTAGCTGGGAGTGGCACGAGAGGAGTGGTAGTTGGAGGAGAAGTCTGCCTTAGAGCCTGTATCATTCCTGGGAACCCTCCTAAGACCAAGGCTGGGGGATTTGGACACTGCGGCATTACTACCCCCATTGTTGGAAGCTTCTGTTGGTACCTTTCTCCAGTTGCTGAATAAAACAGTTATCCTGTTCAACTGCATCTGCTGGCTGCCTGAGTCGTGCCTGCTTCACAATCAGGGCCCTTCCGAACATCACACAACTGGAAGCACCCCAGGGGAAACTACCACCACCACCATCATCATCATCATCATCATGTAGTGCTGAAGGACCCCCCTCAGCGGTGTCCGACCCAGGAGCAGGGCTGGGGTGCGTGGTTGAGTGTGCTCGGCCTAGCAGGTGGTACTGTACATTATCCACCACTACTACTCCCATCCTCCAGTTCCCTCCATCTGGGTTGCAGCACACTGCTGTGATGTTTCATGTTTGCTTGGAACAGGAAAGAGCTGACACTTACCTCCTGCTCCCAACAGCTTGTAGGCTGCAGGTGGAAAGTGGTAGAGAAGGAAGTCTATGGTTCCTGCCTTACCAGTTTCAGAACCATGTCAGGGATTCTTTTCTCCCTGGGAGATCTGGCTATACCCCACCCCTGAATAGGGGTATATGGCAATGTCTGTAAAACTCTCCAACTCAAAAAAAGAATGCTGCATTTTATAATTTACACCATGAAACTATGAAAGTATTACAGCAAAAATATAGCAAAAAATATTTAAATTTTTAATAGTAATGCTGTATTGACATTGCCTAACAATACAAATATTCAACAGGCAAATAAATTAAGATTGTGCTATAAGCAAAAATATGAATTATACTGAGAGGTCTAATTCTACAGTTTTACTGTTATCACACTGCTGACAAGATCTTTTACCTCTTTAACACACATTAATGGATTCACCGCATTGTAGATGTGTGGTAAAAAAAAAAAAAAAAAAACACCACCAAGCCTGAATGCTTGTAAAAACAAAATAACTACTCTCAGACCCCGTGTTTCCTAGACTGGCCCTCCGGATGTGGCAGACATCAGCCCCTATTAAGGGTGGTTCCTCAGCTTTCTATAAACTCCTCTCCACCCCCTCAGAGCAGGTTAAACCTCTCTGTCTGATACGCTGGGAGATTGAGCTTGCTAGAAGCATCTCTCTCCAGGAGTGGTATGAAGCGTTCGGGTTTGTTAAGCGCGTATCGAGGGGCGCAGCCCACTGGGAGACGGCGTGCAGGATATCTCTTCGATGGTACAGGACCCCCACTCAGCTAGCACACATAGACCCTTTGTGCTCAGATTTGTGTTGGAGAGGTTGTGGTGCAAGAGGTACACTTATACATATGTGGTGGGACTGTCCCCCTGTGCTCGCTTTCTGGAGTGCCGTCTTCCAGTTGATGTCCGGTCTGGCAGGCATGAATGTCCCGTTATCTCCAGGCCTGGCGCTCTGCTTCCTGGATACTGAGTCTTTTCCAGGCGATATGGCAGTAGTTCTGGGCCAGATTATATTAGCGGCCAGAGCTATGATAGCACGCCAGTGGAAGAATGCACCCTGTTTGACGCTGTCGGAACTAATACAGCACGTCAACTTGGCCTATACACTAGAGAAGATGTTGGCATGTAGAAGCCATAGGTATACTGCCTTTCGCCTGAAGTGGGCCCTTTGGTCTGATTATGTCGGCTGTGGGGGAGTCCCTCTTTACAGAAGGCCGGACCCCTCTTTCCATACATGATATTCTATTGCTCCATGGCTCTAGTAGTGTGGTGATGTGTATATTATAAACCCTTTTTCTAGATAACTTACTGAGCGGTATGATGTTGATTTCTGTTTCCCTTTTTCACTTGCTCCCTCCAAATTGTGTTATCACTACAACAATATGTATATGGATACTGTTGATGCCTTATTATCCCTATGTATTATTTCTTTCCCTGTTATGTATTACAAAAAATTTTCTCTCAATAAAAATCTAAATTTAAAAAATAAATAAATAAATAACTACTGACAGCTAAAATCTAGTTTTCCCATTTATTTAAGATAAGGAATTTATTAATTATAAAAATTAAATGTTCACAGTTTACCTGATGACAGAACAACAAGTTTATGTACTACAAGGCTAAGGCCTCACGTAGTGAGTTGCAGCAATAAAACACAATGGCAAAATACATGGAGGAAACTCATCGTGTTTTTTTCCACAGCATTTTTCACAGAAAGTCCGCAGAGTTTTCCTATGCTGACTTTTTGTCCCTATTATACCTATGGAACGCTGACGTTTTCCATATAGCTGTAATTGACATGCTGCGATTTTCAATAACACGGGCATTTCTGAAAATGCAGCATTTCCGAAGCAGATTTTTTCTGCAATGTGTGGATGGGATTAGCCAGAATCCTATCCATTTTGCAGGTACTGTAAATGCCACTTTTTTTGCCACGGCGTTTCCACCGTGGCCAAAATGCTGCATTTTTGCAATGTGGGGCCCTGGCCTATAAGTGGAAAATGGAGTATGCATGCTAACATTTAGATTTGTGTAGGAGTTCTTTTAATACAAAGTATCCATTCATAGAAATAGACATTTCGAAAAGTAGACTGCATAACTCATGTCACTCAACAAAAACTTTAATAAAATTTGATTTACTTGAATTAGTCACATGTGTATAGATAAACTATTCAGTACCCCCTCCCCCATTGGTTACACAGCTGCATCTAAAAATGCATCTAATCCTTTCATGCTACAATTTTCATTTTTCGCTCTGACCACATGATATGGTTTAATCTACCACCGGTCAGAGTATAATCTAACTTTATAGCTCATATAGCAAAGAAATCTATTTGCTGGAGGAAAATGAATAGTTTTTTTTTTTCTTGAGATGGAGAGAGTGTTCTCTTGTGGGACATCCTATAAAGATATAGGAATTTCACAGTATTGTTTGCATGGACCATTATTCGTTAATCCACCCTTTTTATGTCTCTTTCCAAGTCTAAATACATTTAAATTAAAGGGGTTGTCCAAACCATAAACACTGTTCGAATAAAGATTTAGCATGCTGGTAAATAAACTAAGGCTCCATTCATATCATGTTTCTACTGTCCATTCAGAAGATCACAAGATTCACCTCAACTGTGTTTCTAGCTGACCTTGTTTGTCACAACCAAAAGTGCTATTATTGTACTCTAGGGTCTCCTCAGACCCCAGAGTAAAATAAGTGGAGGTTTCAGGGGTCTCCCTAATACTGTCCTACACAAAGTATACTACTTAGAGATCAGCGCAAGTCAGAAAATTGAACAATAGTTATAGGAGGACTTAGAGAATCAAGCAATAATTATACACAGGTAGATTAGTAGTGCTAGAATAGAATTGGATAGACATAGATAGGACAGGTTCACAGAGAGTCTGTTGCCTTGCTGGAATCTGTGCTTCTGCAGACAATTAACCATTTCATTGCCAGGCAATCTATATTGTCTGACCGTACTGGCTGGCAATAGAGCAATTTCATATCTATACACATTATTTAAACATACTTTTGTAATGAAGACAATCCTGTTAGTGAACAATGTTTTCTTTTTTTTTTTTTTTGGTGAGAGTTAGCACTTTTTCATTAAATTCCAACTGCTATGTAACAGCAAAGTGCTGCTGATTTTGCATGTACAAATCCTAAAAAAAACTAAGCTTTTTTGTTGTTCAACCGATAGCCCACAGGAAAAAACAAAAAATTATATACAAACTTTCTTCTTGTTGTAATGTTCATCTGAAATAAAGTCTAGCCTGTATAAATCTTAAAAAAAAAAAAAAAAAAAAAAATAGTAATTCCATGGTGTTTTTTTTCCCCGCTCTAGTCTGATGTCTGACCCATACACAGCGTAAAGGAACATTGTTATTAATCTGAACAAAATAATGTTGTTAATCTGAACAAAAATACACAGTAGTACTGTACAGTAGTAGTGGTGGCTGTGGTACCAGTAGTGGATCCTTCGCTAAAAAAAAAAAAAAAGCCATTATTTCACCTTTTATTTGGTGTGTTTACCAAATACAGTCTAGCCTGCGCTAATCTTTAAACATTTGGGAATTTCATGTTTTTTTGGGGTTTTTTTTCTCGCTCTGTTCTGTTCCATACACAGATGTAGTGATCTAGTCTAATACTAACTGACCAGGAGATCTGGTGACCCTTTCAGTGTTTTTAGTGTTTAGTGTGTATATATATATATATATATATATATATATATATATATATATATATATATATATATATATATATATATATATATATATATATATATATTTTTTTTTTTTTTTTTTTTTTTTTTAAACAAAATATATATTAAAAAAAAAAATTACGGTGACTGAATTTTCTTGCAAACTCAAGTGTGCAATAAAATGACTGGGGAAAAACAGGGTAAGGGACAGGCAAAGTACTACTAAGAATAAGAATGTGGATGACAACAGCAACACTAATGCTGGTCTTGACAACCCCACCAGTAGCTGTAGTGTTGTTGTATTTCCTGAGAATAAAGACTTTTTTGAAAGCAGTCAACCACAAATCTTGAGGGAGGGTTCTGTGTGTTCCTCCTCAACATGTAATTTACCATGCGGTCTTTCTGTACTGTCAACCATGTCTTCTCCTTTATCTTCACCGGCAAAGATCCCATTCTCTAGTCATGATGTCATGTGACATCTTTTGAGAGATACTCCTCATAGCCCAAGACTTTGTTTTCCTCCTGTATTTAATGAGTTGGATGAAAACTGTTTTTTTTTTTTTTATGTAGAGGTGGAAGACATGAGTGTCGGTAGATGTAGTGGTGGCAGGGGGTGTGCTACTGGTGGTAGTGCTGATAGGGGCACTAGGAGAAAGTCTGTTAGGAATTGTGAGGGGATACAGGAATTCCACTGCCATGATGAGTCACAAGTAAGTGAGGAAGGTCATATGGAATCTGATGATGATGATTCTATTAAAGAGAAGACCTGGCAAGCAGTTCAGGGTGACACAGGAAGAGGTTGGTGGCAGCTGAAATAGTTCCACCTAATGTGCAGCTCCGACATCCAAAAGACCTGCCTGGGGTAGATCTAAGGCATGCTCAGGGGGTGGGGAGTGGCACTGGCACTGGCGCACACACACACACACATTTCAGGTATTGGTGGCAGCAGCTATATGTTGTCATCTCCTGTATGGGAGTTTTTTGTACATTACCAAATGACAAATCAATGGCAAGATGTAAGATCTACAAATAGATAATTTGCCGTGAGCTTAAAGGCACAAATGTAGGAAATAGGTCTCTCCATACTGACATGAAATGGCGTCACCAGCATATTTGGCAAACTCGAATGAGCAGTGGCTAGAAGTGAATAATCTGTCGGCAGGGCACACTTAGAATGTCACATTATTATCCTCCTCCTGCTTCTCCTCCTCCACAAAATCTGCACCTATTAATCTGACTGGCCTGTAAATTTTACTCCAACCTAGCCAAGTTACTGGCGGTGAAATCCACTGCGTTTTGCCAGCACAAAGTCTGGAAAATACCTAGCCGCCATTACATTTAGAAGACAGTTGTCCCTGCTTGATGGCCATGTGGGCCTCTGCTTGTAAATATCCATAGGGTTAAAGGTACATGCCACCCTCAAAACGTGAAGCATAAATCATGGGCAGGGGACAATACATTTAGCTGTCTGGCCCACTGGGTCAATGTTTTGAACATTAGAGGCCACAGTTTATTAATGCAGCAAGTGCTTTCTAGTACTGACTTCAACTCACAGGTTCAGGGCAGGCACAGTTTCAAAACCAGAGGGGATCCATCCACCTCCTCCAGTGCAAGACATTGGTTCCATTCCCCCTCCATCGTTTCATGGTTGTAAGGTTAAGTGCACATTCAGTGGCACTTTTGCACTTTTGATAGGGTGTCCCAAATTTTTCTTGAATTTGGAAGAAAGTCCAGCTTTTTCAGCAGGCAAGCAGTAGGTACACTGAGTGTTCCCCAAATTTTTCTTGAAATTATGTCAATTGCCACCCATTCACTGTCACTACACTACTTGCAAGGTGAAGCTCATATTGAGTAGCAGTGTTGCACATGCTGGAGAGTCAGTTTGAGCAGCAGCATACGTTGAATGTTAACTGCATGCAGCAAACCACACACACACAGACGATCACATTTGGAAGATAGTCCAACTTTTTCAGCTGGCAGCCGGGCCAGACACCCTGATTTTGTCGTCAATTATCACTTTGCCAATACGATATTGATGTGGTATTTTCTCCCATACAGGGATAAACAGCAGGATCACACAGGTTATTTTCTGCCTCCAAAGTGTTGTTCTCAAGGTCATAGAATCCTTTTCATTTCAGAAGATATTATAGCTTTTTCAGCTACTAGGAAAGGCAAGTCTCCTTTTATCATTTTCCATTTACTGTACTACTGCTGATACTGCCTGCTACTCCTAAATAGCAACCACTACTGCCATCACTCAGGCAGATGTGTCCTGTAGGCTGGTCCATCATATTATGCCCTGCTGTACTGCCATAAATGTTGCCACAGCTGCCACCACTAGAACAGACATGTCCTGTGGCCTGGTCCACCATCACTTTCCACTATAGCACACTGTTGGTGCCACTGCCAGTGTTGGTATTAAAACCACACACACTTTGATTTCACATCACAATTTTTGGTGCTTTTTTTTTTTTTTTTTTGAAAAGTCAATTCTTCACCACCTTTTAAGTGGCTCACAGCCACAAATTTGTCTCCCTAATAACAATAAGCCCCTACAGAGCTTACAAACCTTCAAAATGTAAATTTTTCTACAAAACCATTGCTTTTTGCAATAAAACCATTATGTGTGTCTTAGGCTAAGGCCCCATGTAGCTTTTTTTGTTTCTGATTTTGCTGTGGATTTTTGAACCAAATCCAGTATTGGATTGAACAGAAGGGAGACGTATAAGTACTTCCTATATATTTTCCATTCCTTTTGTAACCATTCTTGGCTTTGGCTCAAAAACCGCTGCAAAGTCTATAACAAAAAAAAAAAAAAATTATATGTTTCCACAACATGGGGCCTTAGACTAAGAGCACGCACCTTTCCCTATTAAATGGGTAATTTTTTGAGCTTTTTAAATGTTAAATGTGTAAAAGCGAGTGTCAGCGCAATGTGTGGTTAACCCCTTCCCGACATCCGCCATAATAGTATTTAAATACGCTGTACAGCAGACACCCGGCGCTAATGCCCACAGTGACTGCACTGTTCACGGGCATTACCCCCCCCCCCCCGAGGCCTCGGTCAAAGCCGACTGAGGCGCCATTTTGCCGGTGGCCAGGGATCCGGGGCTGACATCCCGTTACTATGACAGCCGGGAGCCTTTTGAAGGCTCCCAGGCTGGTCTCTCATTATCTTCTATTGCAGTTTTTCTCTGAAATGTTATGCATGAGGTATTGTTCCCAAGAATGTGTTAAAGAATGTAGTTAGATAAAGACTGCAGACAAGGATATAGATGCCATCTTAGATGTTTTTTTTTTCATTCTTAATATACAGTACCCTCCTATTGCGTCTCATCCCAATTCAAGTAAATTAGTTGCATATACTGCTGCTTAGGACAAGAGAGGGTCTATTTTGGAAAAAAATCATACTCATATTTGCTCTTATGGACGACTCCTTGAGTATATATCTTGATTTTTGTTAGTTGCTCTTTTGGATGTTTTACCGTGTGTGAGCAAAGAACTAGCATTGATTAAAAAATACAGGAATAATCAATGTTAATTTCACCATACACAAAATCATTTTCTTATTCATCTCATGGTTACTTAAATATAACAATACATATTTTGTACTTTCATGTACTTAGTTTTGTTGACTGAAAGTTCAAGTTTTTGTTGGTACCATAGACTTGGCATAGGTGGGGATGTGACCTTTGAAATTTAGCATCTCTCAGGTATTGAATGGATAGGTGTTAAATGCTTCTGATTGGAAAACCGTTTAAGTTTACTTGGTGATTATTAATAATAATTAACTGTGAAACACGTTAATCCCCTCCCACCATCATTTTCACCTTTTTAGTGCTCCAAAGACTTCCAAGCCATAACTTTTTTATTTTTTCATTCAAAGAGTCATAATAAGAGCTAATGTTTTAGTGGGACAAATTGTACTTCTTAATGTTACCACTTAATACTCTGTACAATGTACTGGAAACCTGGGATAAAAATCAGAATGGGATTGAATTAGAAAAAAATGCATTATTTTTTTAAACTTTATTTTTTAAACCCCCCCCTAGGAGACTTAAACTACAGGGAACCTGATCACTCAAGCTATATACCACAATACTAACCCGCACTGCACCGTACTACATTGTGGTGAGTGTATAATTAATGCTCACTGCCGTGATAGTAAGGCACTGTAATGCCTCGGGCACATGAGACGAGGCCCGAAACTAGCCGCTGGAGTCGGAAGATGCTGTGACTCTGGCGAATTAACCCCTTGGATCTCATGATTAATAGCAATCATGGCATACGGGGGCAAGATCGCCAAGGGGTTCGCATAGCAGCCAGGTGGTCAAGCAACAGCCTCCTGACTGCCTATACACTTTACACATAGGGAACCTATGTGCGATTTGTCAATCTCCCTTGTGGGACAGAAAAAAAAAGTGCTAAACCACCGTTTAGAAGAGAAGGTACACCCTGGGTGCTCCGTGGAGCTCATTTACATATATGAAGAAACTATTATCTTGGAATCGGCTGGGAGAAGAAAACAAGGAAAGGTAGGAGAAGAATGGCCTTTTTAAAGGCCATTCCAACATGCCATTAGCTTAAAGGTGTTTTTGCGAATGATAGACTCCCTTTAATATCAGCCTGCAGTTTTCTGCATGTGGGACAAATATTTTTAGACTGGCGTATCATATGGATCAACTGGTGCAGCTTCATAAATCTGTCAGAGGTCCTGGTGCCAAAATGGAAATCTATACTGGCATATCAGATCAGACTCAAACAAACAGCAATGGAGATGGCTCGTATGCTTCATAATAGTGAGATCACAGATGTCCATGCAAGCACTGTGCGACACTCATTACACAAGTCTGGAATGGTGGTGCGAAATAAGGTGAAGAAGCCTCGACTTCAATATCGCATAAGAAGAATCGTCTCAAATTTTCAAAATGTAAGAAAAGTGGACAGTAGAAGGTTGGAGATGGGTGATTTGGAGAGACAAGACGAAAGTCAATAGACTGGGTGCAAGTGGGTGTGGGGGAAAAAAAAAGGGGGTCTAACTGATCAAGAAAATTGAAGGAACTGTCAAGTGTGGTGGAGAAAGCCTGATGATATGGGGTTGTTTCACAGCAAAAGAGGTTGAATACTTGACCAGGATCAATGGTGGTCTCAGGGCTAAGCTACAGTATATGTGAATATCCTACAAGATTAGTTACTTCGTACACTTAAGTTCTATGGGTATGAAAAGGACGAGTGCGTTTCAGCAGGACAATGACCCGTAGAATATGTCGAGATTAGAGAAGAAATGCTTAAATGACAATGAAGTACAGGTGCTGGATTGACCCCCTTAGTCCCCAGACCTCAATGCAATTAAACACATCTGGATACAGTCGAAGAAAAAAAATAAATAAAAAAAATTGTATTCGTACCCAAGTGAGTCGACCAGTATGCACCACCATTAGGAACATGTAGAAGAGACCTGGGAACAGATTGCGGTCAAGACATGCTTGAATCTGATCGAGAGCATGCCCAGAAGGATTCAGGCAATGTTGAAAGCCAAAGGTAGATTTACGAAATTTAGTTTTCAGGAGCATGATGATGATGATGGTGGTCTCATGTTCGAAGCTGTAGTGGATGGTTAGATATAGAGCCTGAAAGTCAAAAGTTCAACCATTTTGCAGTTACCAGAACAAATATTCACCAGTGAAGCTCTACGGACCCTGGGGAATGTCTTCCAAGCAAGTGTAGACAGGCAGTAGTCTCCCAAACCAGCAAGGAACATGAGCAAGAAAGGAGTCCTCATACACAGCTAGCCGCCAGCACAGGAAGCTGCCAGGACCACGCTGCTTGTGCACAAACCCCTCTTGTCCCAAACAGGAGGCCACAGAACTCGACTCAGTGTCAGGGCTGGGCTAGCTACAGAGGGGATAACTCTTGAGGAGCTGACCGAAGCCGAGTGCAACCGAGCAGGGTATAAAGTATAAAAACAGATCTAGCCGTCATTACAGGAAGCATCCCGTACTGCACCGCTTATACACTCTGCAAGCTCCCTAGTGCACAGATAAGCAAAAAAAAAAATAGTTCAGAGGTGAGTTATTTTGCACTTCCATATATTCACAGCATAAAACAGCATATCTCACAGGATATGAAAGGTCTTCAAACAAATTTATTTTAAAACTAGATTCTGCTCAATCTCAAATTAATAATTCTAGTCACTCTGTGACCAGCACATAAAGGCCTACATTTGAATATCATAACTGCTGACATATCCTGCAACTGCATAACGCAATATTAACCCTTAGGCGCACTACGACGTAACTGTACGTCCTGGAGAGAGCTTCATTAGCGCCCCAGGACATACAGTTATGTCCCAGCTCCTGGGGCTTTTCTCTAGCAGGGAGTATGGCTGTTGCTGGTAGCTGAGACTCCCATGTGACCCATGAGGAACCACTACAAGCCTCCTCTCTCCAGTGATCGCTGTGATTGGTGGGTCTGCACAGACCCACCATTCACAGTGCAGCTATGCGCAGTACTGATCCCAGGGCTTACTGTCATAACTGGCAGTGCCCCGGAACAGGGAGATCGGAGTATCAGCTGTATGAAACAGCTGATACTCCAATCTGACCAGCGAGGGAACATTCACAGCACAGCCAGACAGCAGGGGTGAAGAGGTGAGTATTAGGGGTTTTTTTTTAATTATTATTTTTAATAATAATAAATATTATAATTCTCTCAGGATCCGTCATCTTTAAATTGATATCAAGACCATCCTGATAACCCTTACAGATCCGGAGCAATTCGCTGTTGAAAACGCTATTGGGCATTGAGATTCTAATGTAGATCTCAATTCACAATAGCGTTTTTAAGAGTGAACCGCTCTGAATCTGTAAGGGCTATCATGAGACCCATCTTTAAAATGAATCCAAGGCCATCTTCATAGCCCTAATGGATACTGAGATATCAGGCTCTAAAATGTCCCTTCCCCCCCCCTCCTGCCTCAAGCAGCATGTAGAAAGAAGGGGGGGGGGAGGAGTGAAGCTGCAGCCTGCACAGACAATGATAAATTATCATCATCATCATCATCATTATCAGTGCATCACCTGTGTGACCCCGGCGATGGGGGGGGGGGGTACCATAGACTTCTGTCCATGTTCTGTTCTCTCCTATCAATCAGAGATCATACTATACTTTTGCTCTAATTGTCACAGAGGGATAATGTAATACCCCTCTGAGCCTAATCAGAGGGATATTCTTCTGTAATACCCCTCTGAACATAACAACCAGGAAGTTTATTGGTGCTGTGACCCAGACGTTTACCATCGTCCAGGTCGCAGCGCCAAATGAGTTGCACCAAACACACAACACATACACAAAGTCATCAATAAAGTTTACACTTTTTCGCTGTCCCTGTCCTGTCCATACCTTATCTTTATAGAGTAAAATACGCGACCGCCTCTCTAGCGATATCCATTATACATTAAAATAATAGTAATAACGATTATAATTATCACTAGAGATGAATGTATAAAACACTTCTGACAGGCGGAAAAGTTCCAGCCAGTCAGATAACAAATTTTTACCCATTGAATGTCACCATATAAAATCCAAGTTTTTGGCAGCTTTCAGATGGGTATAACAAATGAAACACATGGACTTCCAGTAGTTTGGGGTTAAAACAACATTTTAACGGAAAAAAAAAAATTTCATTTTCTGTTTTCACGGCCCAATTCTTTGAAACATCTGTAGGGTCAAAATACTCACTATACCCCTTAATAAATTTCTTGAAGGGTCTAATTTCCAAAATGGGGTCACATTTTCTGCTGTTCTAGCATCTCAAGGGCTCTGCAAATGCGACATATGGGGTACTGCTACGTTCAGGAGAAATTGTGTAATGAACTGTGGGGTGCTTTTTCTCTCTTAAACCCCTGTGAAAATTAGAAATTTGGGGCTAAAGAGACATTTTACTGGAAAGAGTAATTTTTCCTTTTCATGTCCCAATGGTAGTAAATACTGTGAAACAGCTGTAGGGTCAAAGTGCTCATTATACCCCTTGATACATTCCTTGAGGGGTGTATTTTCTTAAATGGGTTAATTTAATGGGGGTTTTATTGTTCTGGTACCTCATGTACTCTGCAAATGAAACATGGCACCTGAAAACGATTCAAGTAAAATCTGCCCTCCAAAAGCTCAGTGTCGCTCCTTCCCTTTCTGCGTCCTGTCATTTGCAGGTGACATCAACACATGTGGTATTTTTGTGCTTGAGAGAAATTGTACAACAAACTATGGGATGCATTTTCTCCTTTAACCCCTTGTGAATGTACAAATTTTAGGGTTATATGAATATAGTATTGAAAAAAAAATTGAAATGTATATTTTTCACTTTTTAGTACCTTAAAAAAGTTGTTTTGTAAATTCTCTTGAAAATTTACTGTTAGACTGTAAGCCTTATAATGTCCCAAAAAATTAAATGAATGTTTAAAATTTGATGTCAACATAAAGCAGAGATATGGTAAATTATGTTTAACTAATTTGAGTGGTATGACTATGTGAAAAGAGGATAATTTCAAACTTTGAAAATTGCATATTTTTCAAAATTTTCACCAAATTTCCTATTTTTCATAAATAAACACAAAACATATTGACCCAAATTTACAACAAACACGAAGTACAATGTGTCACGAAAAAACATTCAAAATCAACTGGAAAAGTTCCAACGTTATTACCACAAAAAGTGACACATCATATTTTAAAAATGGGGCTGTGTTATAAAGTCCAAAACTGGCTCCTACGCCAAAGGGTAAAACTGAGCTCTACTACTCGATAGCTGTCAGTTACAGCTAACACCCTGCTCCATAACCGATCGGGGGATTTAACACCTTGGATGCAGCAGTCAAACATGCCGTGTGCGCTCGTGAAGGGGTTAAAGGGATGTGACATCACAGGGCTGGCTGCTGATTGGCTGCACGCATGGCATTGTGGGTGATTCCGCGTTCCCAGAGTTCCTTACCCCATGTCCTATGTCTAAAGTCACCAAGGAACTGTGCAAACTCTTTAATATCAAACAGTTGCGTACATCTGTTTACCATCCCCAGACAGATGGGTTAGTAGAACAGTTTAATAAAACCTTAAAAATCATGTTAAAAAAGGTGGTAAAAAGGATGGAAAGGACTGGGATGTTCTGTTACCATATTTGATGTTTGCCATCCGCTAAGTACCACAATCTTCCACTGGGTTTTCCCCTTTTGAGTTGGTCTATGGCAGACATCCTAGGGGTCTGTTGGATATTGCCAGGGAAACGTGGGAGCAAGAACCCGCCCCCCACAAAAGTGTTCTTGAACACATCGCTGGTATGCAGGACAGGGTGGCGGCCGTTATGCCCATAGTTAGAGAGCATCTGGAGGAGGCCCAAAAGGCTCAAAGTCTGGTTTACAATAGGTCAGCGAAGGTAAGGACCTTTAAACCCGGTGACCGAGTTCTCGTACTCATTCCCACAGTGGAGAGTAAGTTCCTTGCCAAGTGGCAAGGACCCTATGAGGTGATGGAGAAAATAGGGGAAGTGAACTACAAGGTTCATCAGCCTGGTAGGAGAAAACCAGATCAGATTTATTATGTAAACCTGCTAAAGGCGTGGAAAGACAGAGAGAGTCTGCTTACAGAAAGATCTCCGGCTAAACTGCCTCCTGTACTGTCCCCACAGGCTGCGGTTAGGATTACAGAGGAAGCAGTAGGGGTAACAATAGCAGAGTCCCTCACAGCAAGAATCCAGAGAGTTTGTAGCAAGGAATACAGACGTGTTCTCCGAGCTACCCGGCTGTACGTCTATAATAAGCATGATATTGTTACCGAGCCCCAGGTAAAAGTACGGTACCGTACCGGATCCCTGAGGCTCGTCGACAAGCCATTTCGGAGGAAGTGCAGAAAATGTTAAAGTTACGGGTCATTGAGGAGTCCAAAAGTGAATAGGCCATTGTCCTGGTTCCCAAGCCAGATGGGACGTGGCATTTCTGCAACGACTTCAGGAAATTAAACAAATGTAGAGTAACTAATCGTGCTCAAATATACTATCAAAGAGAAAAAACAAACTAGCACTAATACCTAAAATATAACCTTTAATAATCTGATTAAAAAGTGTACAATGCACTACAAAGAAAATGACGTCTGTAGTGTTGCTGCATGTGGCATTAAGCAGACAACAGCACATAAGTAGCTTTCACAATGTCCATAAAGCCTCTGTTTGGAAAACAGCTAAACTAAGTGCTCAATAATCAGCAGCATGTGAGAGGCTTTATCACAGTGTCAATAGAGCCCCTGTTTGAATAGATCTATCTTAAGAGGTTTAACAAAATGTAAACACAGCCCTTGTTTGTATAAAGCTATCCTCTAAGAGGTTTATAACAATGTCCACACAGCCCCTGTTTGTATATAGCTATCCTCTAAGAGGCTTATCTCAATATCAACACAGCCCCTGTTTGTATAAAGCTATCCTCTAAGAGGCTTTAACAATGTAAACAGAGCCCCTATTTGTATAAAACTATCCTCAACGCGTTTCCCTCAGCGATAAGCAGTGTTCATCAGGAGAAGGTAAAGATATAGATAATATCAAGCTTACTGAGATAATTTGCAGTAATAACTGCAGTTCCCAGTGTCCTGATGGTGGACACTGGTACTAAGAGAGCCGACGCCATTCACTGTGTCCCGCTGGGTTAATAAACCCGTAGCTCCGCCCCCATGACACTCCCCCTCATGACATCATCGGCCCGAGGCTCCGCCCACCTCGTCCGGCGGTTTGTCATGCAGGGGAAAACAGGTTTCCATGGAGAGGAGACGCTGAACAACAAATGTAAAAAAGAGAAAATGGTGAATGAAAACAAGATTGCAATAAAGTAAATAGAAAAGAACCTTTCAAGATCACAATCACATTTACTTAAGATAACAAATGCAAAATACAAGTATAAGTCTGTAAAAACGGGTAAATGACTGGACTAGGGAAACATTGATATGTACACTAATATGTACTAAAGTGGCAAAGATAAACCAGCCACCACAGCAGTGCATAAAATTATATACGTATACGTAGGAATTGTTCTAATTTGGATGATTTTCATGTCAAAGCTAAAGAGCTAGAGGGTAGGTTTTACGAACGAGGATATCCAATGTCTGTCCTCAAAGAAGCCAAAGAGATGGCAGCTCTTAGTGATCGTACCACTTTACTTACCCCTAAGATTAAATCAAAGGATATACATGCTATCCGCCTGATAGGGAATTATGACCGTGGAGCTAAGGGTGTCATGGAAATACTCAAATCCTATTGGAACATATTAACAATTGATCCAGATGTAAGAGAATTAATTAGTCAACATCCCTCTGTTACTTATCGCATAGGTTGAAATTTGGGTAATTTGCTAACACATAGCCACTTTACACCCCGCTCTGCGGCTAGCACTTGACTGGATAAAAGTGTCCCTGTTGGGACCTTCAAATGTGGCTCATGCAAGGCATGTGACTACATCTTGAAAGGGGACACTATTCCTATTGTCTCTACTGGTAAGAAACATCTTACTAAACAGTTCATCAACTGTAGGACCACTGGTGTGATCTATGTGGCCACATGCCCCTGTCCGTTAAATTACGTAGGTAAAACTATACGAGAATTTAGACGCAGAATACTTGACCATGTAGGCTATATCACACGGAGAGAAGATCGCACCCTCTCTACCCATGTATGGGAATATCATGGAGGTGACCCTAAGTCTTTGACCTTTCAAGGTATAGAACGAGTATGTCCCCCAATGAGAGGTGGTAACTGGGATCGGTTGATCCTACAACATGAGACCAGGCGTATTTTTCAATTTCAGAGTGTGAAACCTAAAGGCCTGAATGATTCACTCTCTTTTGCATCATTTATATAATTATGGTTTCATCTGCATTTTACATCTATTTAGTCTGTTTGTATAGCAATAATAGTTTTCATTTAACTCTATGGTTTATTATTATGCTTTACCCAAATATCTTTTGTTTATTTTACTGATGTTTTACATCTTTGGGTATTTCTCTATATTGATGGGATATAACAATTAAAACAGTACATAATTTTATGCACTGCTGTGGTGGCTGGTTTATCTTTGCCACTTTAGTACATATTAGTGTACATATCAATGTTTCCCTAGTCCAGTCATTTACCCGTTCTTACAGACTTATACTTGTATTTTGCATTTGTTATCTTAAGTAAATGTGATTGTGATCTTGAAAGGTTCTTTTCTATTTACTTTATTGCAGTCTTGTTTTCATTCACCATTTTCTCTTTTTTACATTTGTTGTTCAGCGTCTCCTCTCCATGGAAACCTGTTTTCCCCTGCATGACAAACCGCCGGACGAGGTGGGCGGAGCCTCGGTCCGATGATGTCATGAGGGGGAGTGTCATGGGGGCGGAGCTACGGGTTTATTAACCCAGCGGGACACAGTGAATGGCGTCGGCTCTCTTAGTACCAGTGTCCACCATCAGGACACTGGGAACTGCAGTTATTACTGCAAATTATCTCAGTAAGCTTGATATTATCTATATCTTTACCTTCTCCTGATGAACACTGCTTATCTCTGAGGGAAACGCGTTGAGGATAGTTTTATACAAATAGGGGCCCTGTTTACATTGTTAAAGCCTCTTAGAGGATAGCTTTATACAAACAGGGGCTGTGTTGATATTGAGATAAGCCTCTTAGAGGATAGCTATATACAAACAGGGGCTGTGTGGACATTATTATAAACCTCTTAGAGGATAGCTTTATACAAACAAGGGCTGTGTTTACATTTTGTTAAGCCTCTTAAGATAGATCTATTCAAACAGGGGCTCTATTGACACTGTGATAAAGCCTCTCACATGCTGCTGATTATTGAGCACTTAGTTTAGCTGTTTTCCAAACAGAGGCTTTATGGACATTGTGAAAGCTACTTATGTGCTGTTGTCTGCTTAATGCCACATGCAGCAACACTACAGACGTCATTTTCTTTGTAGTGCATTGTACACTTTTTAATCAGATTATTAAAGGTTATATTTTAGGTATTAGTGCTAGTTTATTTTTTTTTCGACTTCAGGAAATTGAATGAGGTGTCTAAATTTGATGCCTACCCCATGCCACGGGTAGACGAACTTATTGAGAGAATGGGAGGGGCCCAGTACTTCACTACACTCGATCTCACTAAGGGATACTGGCAGGTACCTCTGACGGATAGTGCCAAAGAAAAAACTGCCTTTATCACCCCTGAGGGACTTTTTCATTATCTTGTGTTACCGTTTCGGCTCCATGGGGCCCCAGCCACATTTCAACGGTTAATGGACATAGTTTTAAAACCTCATAGAAGATACGCCTCAGCATATCTGGATGATATAATCATTTTCAGTAATGACTGGGAGAGTCACTTGCCCAAGGTACAAGCTGTAGTGCTTTGGGGATGGAAGAAACACGCTGTTTAGGGTATGTGATCGGCCGTGGTATAATCAAACCCCAGGTCAACAAGGTCGATGCTATTCAGAAATGGCCTCGACCTGTGAGCACCAAACAAGTTAGGTCATTCCTGGGCATTGTTGGGTACTACAGACGCTTTATAACCAACTTTGCCACAGTATCTGCTCCCCTGACAGACCTTCTAAAGGGTAAAAAGTCCGTTATGGTGCAGTGGAATGACCAGGCCGAAAGTTCTTTTCAGGCATTAAAGGTGGCCTTGTGTGGATTACGCCCGACTTCAGCAAAAGTTTTGTGGTGCAAACAGATGCATAAGATGTAGGGCTGGGAGCTGTCCTGTCTCAGGAGGTGAATGGAGAAGAGCATCCAGTTACCTACCCTAGCAGGAAACTCACGCCAGCAGAGAAAACTACAGCATAGTAGAGAAAGAGTGTCTGGCGATAAAATGGGCGTTAGCGGCCCTGAGGTATTACTTGCTGGGGAGGCAATTCCATCTAGTGACCGACCACTCACCCCTCACTTGGATGAGCAGATCCAAGGACAAGAATGCCAGGGTCACTAGGTGGTTCTTGTTCCTTCAAAATTTTAGTTTTTCGGTGGAGCACAGAGTCGGGAAACTGCAAGGAAATGTGGATGCCTTGTCCCAGACTTATTGTTTAATGTCTGGAGTTCGCCCCGAGGGGTCATAACTGAGGGGGAGGGTATGTGAGAAAGTGAAAGGTGTGGTTTGGGAGAACAGGTATGTTCCAGCCAGGCAGTTAAAGGGTGTATGGTAGAAGCCCACAGCAGGGAGGTCAGCTGACCAATTAAGGCCTGATATAAACTGAGTGTCAGAACTAGGAGGTGTGGCACTACACTGAGGAAAAGTGTGAGCTGTGTAGCGGAACCTGCATCAAGGTAATTCTGTGCCACCCGTTTGAAGTAACCAGAGCGAGAGTCTGGCAGCCATGCTCTTGTATAAAGAGGGACCATTTTGTTGTAATAGTTATTTCTCAGCCGAGAAGGTTTTGTTTTTGTTTGTGCCTTTGTAAAGGCAAACCTGTTTATACACTTGCAAGTGAATAAATACTAAACTTGAGTGTGATCCAGTCTCTGTGTCCCTGTTTCCTGCACTGCTACCAAGCATCTACCTGAGCGGTTCCCCACACCTAATATGTACAGCAGCCATTTTGAACTAAATGCGAATCGTTACCACGAAGCGTGAGGAAATTTGGATTCGACGCAAATCAAATATTTCCTGAAATTCGGATCGAATTCCACTTCTGCAGCTTTCGATTCACTCATCTCTAGTTATAACGTCTTTTCAAAGGCATTTATTATTGGGGAAAATAAGGGGCTTATTCGCTGTTGTGTGTTGTAGGTAGAAAATGACAGGCCTTTTTGCCCTGTATTAATTTCCTTTTATTTTAATTATTTGATATAACAGTATGTCACACAGAGAAGTGACAGGCCCTGCACAGGGGAGGGGCACAGTCATAAATTATTCTGGCGCAGGCACAGGTCGCAGCAGAGTAAGGGGGCGTGGCAGCATGGGTCAGTTACAGTGGCCTGAGCTACCAGTGTCAGCTAGCGGTTGTGTCTTGACCAGCAACCCAACGGTGATAGAATGGATGACTTGGTCATCCACTTCATCCCAAGTCACATCATACAACCCCCAGCCAAGAGTTGGTGGGTTCATCAGACACAACCGTTAGTTGGCATGGCCCGGGAGCGGGCCCTGTGCCCTCAACCTGGCTCTGTCCTTTTCTGTTCCCTCAGCCAGAGAAGTACTCTATGCTGTGGGCTCAGATCCACTTTACAGTGAGGAGGCGCTACTAAAGGACAGTTAGCAGCTAGTGCCCAGCCAAGATGTGGAGGAGACATCTACCACTTCCTCCGGTAGGCGGGCAAGTAGTGATGAGGAGAGTGGTGTGGGAGCTGGTCTTGCGAGCGGTCAGGCTCCTGGCTCAGAGACCACTGAGGAGGACATCTGACCTGCAGACAGTAGTGGATGACAATGTAGCCGATTGTAATTGGGAGCCGGGTGATGAAGGGGCTTCATCATCATCATCCGGAGAAGAGGATGGCAGCTTGTGCATGAGGCAGTGGCGGAATCAGCAGTGGGAGGTCGGGAGCCAAACGTGTCCAGGGTAGACCACCTGCTTCGCAGGAGCCTACCTGCCCGGAAAGCAGTGGTGCAGGAGTTCATGAAGGCAGTGGCGGTAGCAGTCAGTTAATGTGTTGGGGGTAAAAATCACCTACTTGGCAGTGTGGCAGTTTTTTTTATTAAGCTGCCGGGGGCTCCACCACCTCAGCCGAAGGAAGCTGTGTGTCCTTCCCATCATCTGCTTGTCTTGATGCTCCTGCTCCTCCTCCTCCTAGTCAGTCATTACGTCAACAATCCATCACAGAAGCGATTTTGAAGAGACAACAGTATGTGTGTACTCATCCAACGGTGCAGAAGTTAAATGTGCTCCTATCCAAGTTGGTGGTGTTGCAGTCCCTCCCTTTCCAAGTGGTGGACTCTGCACCTTTCAGAGAACTGATGGCTTGTGCCGAGCCGAGGTGAAGAGTCCCAAGCCATCATTTCTTTGCCTAAAAGGCAGTACCAGCCCTGCACAAATATGTAGAACAGAAGGTGGGCCAGTCCTTGAGCCTGTCGGTGTCTGCCAAAGTGCATGGCAGCGCCGACATGTGGTGCTGTAACTACGGTCAAGGACAATACAGTGGGGAAAAAAAGTATTTAGTCAGCCACCAATTGTGCAAGTTCTCCCACTTAAAAAGATGAGAGAGGCCTGTAATTGACATCATAGGTAGACCTCAACAATGAGAGACAAAATGAGAAAACATATCTAGAAAATAACATTGCCTGATTTTTTAAAGAATTTATTTGCAAATTATGGTGGAAAATATGTATTTGGTCACCTACAAACAAGCAAGATTTCTGGCTCTCACAGACCTGCAACTTCTTCTTTAAGAGGCTCCTCTGTCCTCCACTCATTACCTGTAGTAATGGCACCTGTTTGACATTGTTATCAGTATAAAAGACACCTGTCCACAACCTCAAACAGTCACACTCCAAACTCCACTATGGTGAAGACCAAAGAGCTGTGGAAGGACAGCAGAAACAAAATTGTAGACCTGAATCAGGCTGGGAAGACTGAATCTGCAATAGGCAAGCAGCTTGATGTGAAGAAATCAACTGTGGGAGCAATAATTAGAAAATGGAAGACATACAAGACCACTGATAATCTCCCTCGATCAGGGGCTCCACGCCAGATCTCACTCCATGGGGTCAAAATGATCACAAGAACGGTGAGCAAAAATCCCAGAACCACACGGGGGACCTAGTGAATGTCCTTTAGAAAGCTGGGACTAACGTAACAAAGGCTACCGTCAGTAACACACTACACCACCAAGGACTCAGATCCTGCAGTGCCAGACGTCTCCCCCTGCTTAAGCCAGCACATATCCGGGCACGTCTGAAGTTTGCTAGAGAGCATTTGGATGTTTCAGAAGAGTATTGGGAGAATGTCATATGGTCAGATGAATCCAAAGTAGAACTGTTTGGTAGAAGCACAACTCGTCGTGTTTGGAGGAGAGTGAATGCTGAGTTGCATCCAAAGAACACCATACCTACTGTGAAGCATGGGGGTGGCAACATCATGCTTTGGGGCTTTTTCTCTGCAAAGGTACCAGGACGACTGATCCGTGTACATGAAAGAATGAATGGGGCCATGTATCGTGAGATTTTGAGTGCAAACCTCCTTCCATCAGCAAGGGCATTGAAGATGAAATGTGGCTGGGTAACGAAGGAGTGGCTTCGTAAGAAGCATTTCAAGGTCCTGGAGTGGCCTAGCCAGTCTCCAGATCTCAACCCCATAGAAAATCTTTGGAGGGAGTTGAAAGTCCGTGTTGCCCAGCGACAGCCCCAAAACATCACTGCTCTAGAGGAGATCTGCATGGAGGAATGGGCCAACATACCAGCAACAGTGTGTGCCAACCTTGTGAAGACTTACAGAAAACGTTTGACCTGTCATTGCCAACAAAGGATATATAACAAAGTATTGAGATGAATTTATGTTATTGACCAAATACTTATTTTCCACCATAGTTTGCAAATAAATTCTTAAAAAAATCAGACAATGTGATTTTCTAGATATGTTTTCTCATTTTGCCTCTTATAGTTGAGGTCTACCTATGATGTCAATTACAGGCCTCTCACATCTTTTTAAGTGGGAGAACAATTGGTGGCTGACTAAATACTTTTTTTTTCCCCACTGTATATGTCATTTAAGGCCCACTGGGTTAATGTGGTTCCTGCCCAGACACACCAACAACTTGGACAGGTGACGCAGCTTCCACCTCCATGTTCTCACGACGTTGGTACTACAACAATGTCCGCCTCATCCCCCACTGTGTCCTCAGCCTCATTTGCAGGGACAATTCATAGTGCTCCTCCAGCATACCACATGTGCAGGGCACAGTGGTGTCACGCTGTTCTACACCTAATTTGCCTGGGTGAACGAAGTCACACAGGGAAGAATCCTGGCTTTCTCCAAGAGAACTTAAAACTGGAACCATGGTGACTGACAACGGGAAGAACATGGTGTCGGCGCTGCGTCAAGGAGGGTTGAGCCATGTGCCCTGTATGGCACACATGTTCAATTTGATTGTCAAGCGTTACCTTAAGTGTTCCGCCCATCTGCAAGACATCCTAAAAATGTCAAGGGAACTTTGCATGCACTTCAGCCACTCGTACACCGCCAAGCACACCCTCCTTGACCTGCAGCGGCAGAACAGCCTCCCACAACATAGGCTGATATGCGATGTTTCCACCCGTTGGAATTCAACCCTCCATATGTTGAATAGACTGGATGAACAGGGAATGGCCATAAATGATTTCTTGATGATCCAAGCGGACAGAGGTGCTCCCCTGTGTAACTTTAATGTTAGCCAGTGGTAGCTCATGTGTGACACCTGCTGTTTGCTCGTTCCCTTTGATGAGGCCACTTTGATAGTCAGTCGCGAGGACTATGGGATGAACAAAGTCATTCTACTGATTCATATCCTGGAATAGATGCTTTTCAATCTAGCTGGTCAGGGGAATGGGGATGTGGCGCTTACATTTCGCAGCCACATGAGCCCTGTGGGGGCTGAACTGGAGGTGGAGGAGGCGGACATTGGAGCACAAGCAATGTGTACCAAAATGGGTGGTTTTTCTACACAGGAGACAGAAGAGGAGGAGCAGGAGCAGCCGGCAGAGCAAGAGGAAGATGAGGCAGATGACCCAGACACACCATGGCAGTATGCAGTGGAGATGGATGCAGGGTCCCTCCAAGTCACTTGTGCAAATAGCCCAATGCATGCTCACTTGCGTAGTGACAGCTGAATTGTCACCATTCGGCAGAGGGATGACTACTGGCTCTACAGCATGTTAGACCCTTGCTACTGGGGAAAAAAATGGGAGGACAAACTGAACTACTATAGAGACATCCTATGTAGCAAGTTGGCCGCTGCTTATCTACGCCATCATCCATCCTCTCGCAGGTCTGACCAAGGGCCTTAAGCGCTCACCTTGCACTGCCATGGCAGCTGTGGGGAGGGGGGTGGCAGGAGCAGTATCAGCTCCTTCAACAGCAGCCTGAGCCTAGAGAAGCTGCTCTTCAGCATCTAGACACAGAGCAGAACTTGAACCAGCAGGTGGTGGCATACTTAGAGTGCACCCTGCCATCCGTCATCGAAGATCCGCTGAACTACTGGGCAGCCAAACTGGATTTGTGGCCACAACTGGCTGAGTTTACCCTGGAAAAGCTGTCCTGTCTGGCATCAGAGCGGGTGTTTAGTGCAGTGGGGGCCATAGTTACCCCAAGGAGAATTCGCCTGTCCACCCAAAATGTGGAGAGACTGACCTTTGTGAAGATGAATCAGGCATGGATCAGTCAGGATTTCCAACCACCAATGCCTGATGCATCAGATTAAATCATCCATGCTGCCTCACCCAAACCTTGTCAAAAGAGACCAGTTTCTTCTGGCTACCTGCCTTATGTCACACATCTGATGCCAAGTGCTCCTTCTTACAGCCACAGTGTGCCACCCACCTCCTCACTCTGTCACCGGGTCACTGTATATCCTCCTCATGCTGCTACCAACTCCACATTATGAAACTTTGCCACTCTGTGGCCTCCTCATGCTGCTGCCATCGGGTCACTATATGGCCTCCTCATGCTGCTGCCAACTCCAGATTATGTCGCCTTGCCACTCTACAGACATCCAGACATCTATGTGGAATCAGCAGACGACAGTGTAAAAGGAGTGCGCTCTTTCACGCTACAGTAGGATGTTGGGCCTCTGCACGGTTCTTTATGCCTGGCACTAACATGGACATGTAAGGCTGAGTTCACACTTGAGTTAGTTGGTCAGTTTTGGCCCCATAATTGGCCAAATAAGTGAAGTGTGCAGTGGTTCTAAGAGTGACGCCTGTCATGTGAGTGTCATATTGACTCACAGTATTGTTTCACTACCATAGCAGGCTCCCTATGCGTGTTACTGCAAGGCACAGTGTTCTACACCACTATACAGGCTCTCTGAAGCCAGGAAATTGCTGTTTAACGCGATTTGCCACAAATTAATTCAGATCGAAGCAAATCTTTTTGGAAACTTCGGAGAATCGGCAAATCAAATTTTTGATAAATTCGCTCATCTCTAATTATAAAGCTTATAAGTGTAACAGTGATTTTCCAGATTTACAAGAAAATTTCTAAAACTAATTTTTTAGGCACTACTTCAGTTCTGAAGTGGATTATAAAGGCCTATTTACTAGAAATACCCCATTTTCTAAACTGCACCCCTCAAATAATTCAAAACAGCATTTCAGAAGTTTGTTAACCCTTTAAGCATTTAAACAATATGGACATTTGATTTAGACATTTCATTTTTTTCTTTCACTAATACATTCATTTAGTCCTAAAATTAACACATTCACAAAGGGTTAAAGGAGAAAATGCATCTCAGTTTGTTATGCAATTTCTTGCGATCACGGAAATACCCAACATGTGGATGTAAACTGATGTTTGGGCACACAGCAGTGCACAGAAGGGAAGGAGCGACACTGGACATCTGAAAAGCAGATATTGCTGGAATAGTTTTCAGGTGCCATGTCTCATTTGCAGAGCCCCTAGAGTACCAATACAATGCAAACCCACCAAAAGTGACCCCATTTTGGAAACTACACACCTGACAGAATTTATCAAGGGGTATAGTGAGCATTTTGATCCTGCAGCTGTTTCACAGATTTTGCCAACATTGGGATGTGCAAGATAAAAATTACTAAAACGTCACTTTATCCTCACTTATAAGTTTTCATTTTCACAAGGGGTTAAGGAGAAAAGCTCCCCACAATTTGTTAAACAATTGCTCCTGAACACGGCAATACCCCATATGTGGTCGTATTCTGGTGTATGGGTACATGAAAGGGCTTGGAATGGAAAGAGCAATATTTGGCTTTTGGAGAGCAGATATTGCTGGAATAGTTTTCAATGGAAACCTCCAAAAGTGACCCCTTTTTGAAAACTACACCCCTCACAGAACATATCAAGGGGTATAGTGAACATTTTGACTGTACAGCTGTTCCAAAGATTTTATTAACATCGGGACATTAATTTTTCATATTACTTTTTTTCCATTAAACCATCAGTTTAGCCCCAAATTTTTTATTTTCACAAGAGGATAAAGGAGGGGGAAAAAACCCCCACTACAGGTTGTTACAAAATTTCTTATGAACACAGAAATGCCCCAAATGTGGTCATAAACTTCTATATGGGTACATGATGGAAAGAGCTGGAAATTTTGCTGGAATAATTTCCAAGTGCCATGTTGCATTTTCAGAGTCCCTAAAGTACCAGTACAATGGAAACCCCTCAAAAGTGACCCCATTTTAGAAACTACACTCCTCAAGGAATTTCTCAAGGGGTATCATCATTTTGAGCCTGAGTATTTCCCAAAAATTAATATACAAAGTGAAAATTGACTTTTTTTTTTTTAAAGAAATGTGCCATTACAGTGCCCAATATGTTGTATCCACTTTGTGTCATCAGAAACATACACTTCTAAAACTATTAAGTGGGTTATCCATGGTAGAAAGAAGTTGTATATGTGGGTGTAAACTGCTGCTTGGGCACACAGTAGGGCTCAGAAGGGAAGGAGCACTGCACTCTTTAGCTTTCGGAGTATAGATTTAGAGGGACTTTCTAGATGCCATGTTGTTTTTGCAGAGCCCTGGATGTGACAGTAAATAGGAATTCCCCAAAAAGTGACCCCATTTTGTAGGGGCAATTGTAGGGTCTCTGCAAACGTGACATGGTGTAGTGAGCATTTTTAACCCTTGAGCGTTGCATTAATTTAATTTCCAGAAATGAATGCGCAGCTGATAATGAAAAGTGAAAATTGCAATTTTTCCAGATAATTTTTCCAGAATTTCCCAAACAGCAGTTTATACCCACATAAGGCATTAAGTACGTTATCCTTAGTATACCTGTGTCATACATGTGGGCATAAACTGCAGTTTGGGTACACAGTTCAAGTTGAAGTGTAGCAGTGACAACTTTCATCTCTTGAAATTTGAAGAACGACGTCTGTCCAATTTGTCCCAAAGGCCTTGTGCCCATAAGGTTTGTAAATGTGCACCCCAACCTTTCTGGTAGGCATCTGTGATTATGATAATGACTCCTTGAACTGAAAACTCTTTCCTTTCTCTAGATTGTATGGATTAAGCCACCATTTCAGGTTTTGTTTTGTGGCTAGGTCTAAACTTATCTTTGTACGCATCCTCTTCATATCTCCATTCCAATGATGAAGCATATTGCGCTGAAGACTCCGGCTGTGTACCATAGCCCAAGTCTTCATGATTTGTTGAATTGTAGACAGTGGAGATTTGATTATAATTTTTAGTGCAGCTTGGATTTTTTTTAAATTCTTTCCTGAGGAATAAAAATTGCTTGAAGTTCTGTGTTTAGTATGAAACCTAGAAAGATTTTAGAAGTTTCTGGCAACTAATGGGACTTCTGCCCTTTATCTGCAATCCAAGTTCTTTGAGCATCGTGATAACTACATTGCGGTGATCTTGCAGAACAGATGCCGGTGGAGAAGCTATCAGCCAATCGTCTAGAGGAAAAATTTGAATTGCTTTCAACCTCAGAGCTGCTACTACTACTACTGCCACTTTATGAAGACCCTTGGCGAGAAAGTTAGACCAAAAGGGAGTGCATTGAATTGGTAGTGACTGATTGATCCTAAATGATTGACTGCTAAGCTCAGGAATTTCCTTGATATAAGATGGATGTATGCATCTTTTAGGTCTAGAGATGCTAAAAACTGTTATTGTTTCCATTTTGAAGTGAATTCACATAGCGATTTAGAGACCTGTATTCTTGAATACATTCCAGAACATTGTTCCTCTTCTGGGACGACTTCTATGGCATTTTTTGCCAAAAATTCATGTATTATAGGAAAAACATGTGGACTTTGTTGTTCAGAAGAAAATGATTCTTTGGTTTGTGGAGAATTTCTATTGCATAATCTTTTTCTATAAGATCCAGAACCCAGTTTTCTGTGGTAATGCGGCACCATGTGGAAAATAAGTTTTTGTAAACAACCTCCAACTTGACAACTCGTATCTTCATGTTTTTTCTTAATTTTTTCTGTGGTAATGGATCTAAATTTTTGATAGACAAATTGATCGTGGTAGACCCTATTACCTCTCTTCAGGAACAATTCATATTCCCCTTACGTCCGACAGCAGCACAATGTGGGGTATCTCTGCCCCTGTGTGTTGTTTTAGGACAGGTGGAACCGATAATTAGCACCAAAAAAGGTGCCTCCTACTGGCCCTATAAGAGGGCACCAGAGACCTCCCTCCACTGTGTTTTTCTCTGTCCTGTGTGGGACAGGTGGACGGTGGTCTCTTGTGACCTCCCGTTGCTAGGGGTTTTTAGTTACCTCCGGCTTCCCTTTAGGGGGTACCTCGGTCCATTCCGATGTTTTTTTCTGAAAATGTAAGCTCCGGTCCTTCGGGGCCTGTTCCTCCGCAGCGCAGCACGTGTCCGGTTCATCGCACTTCAGGCAGCACGATCCCGGAAGTAAGCGGGGAACCTCTCAGGCTGGAACCTTTCTCCAGTCCCATGTTCCCTGGGGAAAGAAGCCTTTACCCACCACAGTGGCCTACTTCTGGTTTTCTCGGAAAAAGTGCGGTAAGTTTGAAAATTGAAAATTTAAAGGCAAAATATGGAATTGATTTTTGCTGCTTGTATTTTGAGTCTCTGGCTTAGGCTTATGCTCCTCTATGTTCCATTATGGTGTTTGACCCGTTTGGTGCTGTATGAATGTTTTTTCTTTCTTTGGCTCCTTCCCTCGCTGCTAGATTACATTTAAAAGACCATCAGACCTTTACTTGTTGAGCTGGTGCTTTCTAGCTCCTCGCCAGATTGCCAAGAGACCGCGGATTGAGACATAATCCTCCTTACAGCAGACCGTGCTTCCCACTCGAAAAAAATTACTCGGCTGCTGAAGTCCATCCGGTCAAAGGACCGTGATGTTGATGGGGAAGCCTCCATGTCCACCTATAGAGGGCCTAGGGTCTTTCAAGTGGACCAGACATTACAAAGTTAATATCCTCAGAGTGGAGATATCCTGAACAACCTCTTGTGGTTCCTAGGAGGTTCAGAGCTTTATTTCCAGTTGCTCAATGGGATCAATGGGGTCCTCCTCCCAAGGTGGATATGGCAGTGGCCAAATTGTCCCGCCGCACTATGGTACCATCAGATGATGGAGCAAATTTGCACAACGCCATGGACAGGCGCATTGTCAATACTCTCAAGAAGGCTTATTCAGCTGCCTCGGCCCAGACCGCTGGGGCGGTTGCGTCTTGTGAAGTGTCAGCCAAATTACGTACTGACCTGGTCTAGCTCGAGAGGGACATCGTCTCTGGAGTCTCCAATACCTGAAGATCAAGGTATTGATTAAAATCAGACAGGACCAAGTCTCTGTAATAGCCATCATTCCACTCTGGCCAAAAAGAGCTTGGTTTTTCCCAACTCATGGAGTTGAGTCGAGGGATATATTGGAGGCTTCCCCCCATCCAGAACCTGGTTTCCCAAGGATCTCTGAAGTGCCAGGATCTCTGGAGATTCAACCTGACAGCCTGGAGGTTGAGCAGTCCCTACAGCAGGATAGAGGACTGTCAGAGGCCGTCCTGAAGACCCTTTCTTCTGCAAGAGCAGATTCTATCAATAAGAACTACCAGAGGACAGCCAAGATTTTCATGGAGTGGTGCTCCAAGAAGGGTAATAATAATCTAGAACCTTCAACGGCTGATATTTTTAATTTTCTTCAGGATGGTTTGGATAAGGGCCTTGCCCCTGCCACGTTGAAGGTGCAGATTGCGGCCCTCTCCGCTCATTTGAACAGACGTCTGTCTCAGGATCCTCTGGTTGCAAGGTTCCTTAAAGGGGCAATGAGGCTAAAGCCCTCGGTGTCATC
The DNA here is from genome assembly GCA_947044405.1 of Leptodactylus fallax. Classification (NCBI taxonomy): domain Eukaryota; kingdom Metazoa; phylum Chordata; class Amphibia; order Anura; family Leptodactylidae; genus Leptodactylus; species Leptodactylus fallax. The sequence goes on from CAMRHE010000007.1 coordinate 1,698,580, forward strand.
TCCGGTTCCCCGGTGGGACCTTGCGGTAGTCCTTGCAGGCCTGTGCGGCCCTCCATTTGAACCCTTGGAGACTACGGAGTTAAAATATTTAGCCTACAAAACCACTTTTACTGGCTATTACATCTTCCAAAAGAGTAGGGGAACTCCAGGCTCTCTCTTCTAGAGAACCGTACATTTTGTTTTTTGCAGATAGGGTGCACCTTAGGTTTTTGCCTGGGTTTAACCCTAAGGTCCCCTCATGCTATAATAGCAATCAGCTAAATTTGTTACCTGTGTTTTTCCCCACTCCAACCTCTGAGGAGGAAGAAAAACTCCACACCTTAGATGTGGTAAGGTCTGCAGATTTACCTATCCTGCACTCAACCGTTTAGGAAGGCCGAAAAATTACTAATCATCATACAGGGTAAAAACAGAGGTCTCAAGGCTTCCAAGCCTACTCTATCCACATGGATTCAGGAGTTACTCCCTCCTTTTTTACAGCCCACTCGACCAGGGCTGTGTCAACTTCTTGGGCTGAGTATCGGTCCTTACCATTGGACCAGATTTGTGCGGCTGCATCATGGTCATCTCAGTTGACCTTTTGTTAAACATTATCATTTAGACATCCGCAGTTCCTAGACAACTGCCTTCGGTTAGACAGTCCTTGACGTTGTAAGGCGAGGAAACCCTCCCTAGGGGAATTACTTGCTATCTCCCCATATTGTGCTGCTGTCGGATGTAAGAGGAATCGTTGATTGTAATGTCAATCTGTATTCCCTTAGTCCTGACAGCAGCACAAGCCTTCCCTCCCTAGAAGCTTGTTTCCTGTTACTTTATAATTTACACAGTGGAGGGAGGTCTCTGGTGCCCTCTTATAGGGCCAGTAGGAGGCACCTTTTTTGGTGCTAATTATCGGTTCCACCTGTCCTAAAACAACACACAGGGGCAGAGATACCCCACATTGTGCTGCTGTCGGACGTAAGGGGAATATGAATTGTTCCTGAAGAGAGGTAATAGGGTCTACCACGATCAATTTGTCTATCAAAAATTTAGATCCATTACCACAGAAAAAATTAAGAAAAAACATGAAGATACGAGTTGTCAAGTTGGAGGTTGTTTACAAAAACTTATTTTCCACATGGTGCCGCATTACCACAGAAAACTGGGTTCTGGATCTTATAGAAAAAGATTATGCAATAGAAATTCTCCACAAACCAAAGAATCATTTTCTTCTGAACAACAAAGTCCACATGTTTTTCCTATAATACATGAATTTTTGGCAAAAAATGCCATAGAAGTCGTCCCAGAAGAGGAACAATGTTCTGGAATGTATTCAAGAATACAGGTCTCTAAATCGCTATGTGAATTCACTTCAAAATGGAAACAATAACAGTTTTTAGCATCTCTAGACCTAAAAGATGCATACATCCATCTTATATCAAGGAAATTCCTGAGCTTAGCAGTCAATCATTTAGGATCAATCAGTCACTACCAATTCAATGCACTCCCTTTTGGTCTAACTTTCTCGCCAAGGGTCTTCATAAAGTGGCAGTAGTAGTAGTAGCAGCTCTGAGGTTGAAAGCAATTCAAATTTTTCCTCTAGACGATTGGCTGATAGCTTCTCCACCGGCATCTGTTCTGCAAGATCACCGCAATGTAGTTATCACGATGCTCAAAGAACTTGGATTGCAGATAAAGGGCAGAAGTCCCATTAGTTGCCAGAAACTTCTAAAATCTTTCTAGGTTTCATACTAAACACAGAACTTCAAGCAATTTTTATTCCTCAGGAAAGAATTTAAAAAAAATCCAAGCTGCACTAAAAATTATAATCAAATCTCCACTGTCTACAATTCAACAAATCATGAAGACTTTGGGGTTAATAGCCTCAATAGATGCAGTACCTTGGGCTATGGTACACAGCACACACAGGGGCAGAGATACCCCATATTGTGCTGCTGTCAGGACTAAGGGAATACAGATTGACATTACAATCAACGATATTCTCTGGTAACGTGGTCAAGGCTTAAAGCTTCTATTGTGATATAGTTCTTCGGCACTCTAAATGTTTTGAATGTCAACAAACTTTATTCTATCACAAAATTTTCCACACAGCCATAATATAAAAGTTAAAAATCTTTCACATGATTTTTTATGTCAATAATCGCAGTGTCGGCCTGGGATGTCTAGGGCCCACCAGTGGAATTGTTTATAGGGGCCCACCATCAGGACCCCTGCAGATCAGTGGTACCGAGACAGGGTGGCTAAAGGTAATAACATGCCGGGAGCCATGCTGCTCACACTATACCATGTGCACCACTGCACTACCTAAACCTACTGCTACACCTTGTATGGCAAGTGAACATCGTGGCTCCAAGAACTGTTACCTTTACCTGTAGCCGCACTGTCCTGGAAAAGCTGATCTGCAGAGGTCCTGGATGTTGTATCATCGCAGATGTAATACTGATGGCCTATACTAAGGACAGGCCATCAATATTATAAAGATGGATAAATCCTTTAAAGAGGTTGTCCAGGAATTGGAGCAACCCATGTAGCTGGCGGGAGGTGTAAAGTAAAAAATAAGTAAATTAAAAAGCATACTCACCTGTCCCCGGCACTCCGTTGTCCACTGCCAGTGTCCATTCAGTCTCATGCCGGTGACTCCTTGCTGGGAGTCCTGCACCTCATGTGATCACTAAGACCAATTAGGTACAGGATTTCCAGAAATGAGGCGCCGCCATGAGATCAAACAGACACAGGCAGGGGACAACGGGGTGCTGGGGACAGGTGAGTATGCTTTTTTTTTTTTTTTTTTTTTCTTATTTTTACACCTCCCTGGTGGCCAACACAGTGGTCGTTCCAGTTTATGGACAACCTCTTTTAAGGGGTTGTCTGGACCAAATTTTTCTATAGTCACTTCACTGGTCCCCCCACATAGTGCCCTCTTCACTGGTCCCCCATACTGTATGGGGAACAGTGATGGGGTCATTATATTGTGTGGGAGCAGTGATGGGGGCTAACATCCTGTGGGGGGGACATTAAACTGTGTGGGGCATATTAAAGGGGTTTTCCAGGGTTAATATTTTTTATGACCTAAGCTTAGGATAGGCCATAAATACCTGATCGGTAGGGGGCTGACACATGGCCCCATCAGCTGTATGGAGCCACTCTTGGCCCCTGTTCTGTACACAACACGGGACCGGAAGCAGAAAGCTCCATCCGCTGTATAGCAGCCCGGCGCCTACACTGCAGCTCAGCTCCTACTGACTTCAATAAGTGCTGAGATACAGTGAAGGTGCCCAGCCCCTACACAGAGAACAGAGCTTTCTGCTTCTGGCCCTGTATTATGTACAGGACGGGCGCCAGAAGTGGCTCCATACAGCTGATCGGTCCAGGGTCGGCCCCCTACAGATCAGGTATCTGTGGCCTATCCTGAGGATAAACCATAATAAATTATGCCTGGACAACCCCTTTAATATACCCCCCAGGGCCCCCCTAATGCCCCACACTTTAAAGAGGTTTTCCAGTATATTTTTTTTTCCTTTTTTTAATTAGTCCAGGGAAGGTGAATCGCCCCTACCCCCCAAAAAAACAAAAACAAAAACATACTAAACATACTCACCTGTCTCCGGTGCTCCGGTGTCCTCCCAGCACGGTCCTGTCCAGCAGCTCCGCTGTCTTCTTTTTGCTGGAATTCCTCACTGGCTGTGACGTCCCAGGTCCCTTCCCTTAGGCCGCTGATTGGCCTCAGGGGTCACGTGATGTCACAGGTAGTGATGTGCAGGGGGAACTTCAGCTGGAAGAAAACAACAGAACTGCAGGACCGAACTGCGCTGAGAGACACTGGGGACAGGAAAGAAAGTTTGCGGGGGTTTTTTTTGTTTTGTTTTTTTCACCTGCACCGTAATTAAAAAAAAAATGGTGGAGCCACTGTATGGAGTATAAGCTCCACAGTGGACCCCACCCAGAATTATAAGCTCCACAGTGGCCCCCACCCAGTATGATAAGCTCCACAGTGGCCCCCACACAGTATTATAAGCTCCACAGTGGCCCCCACACAGTATTATAAGCTCCACAGTGGCCCCCACCCAGTATTATAAGCTCCACAGTAGCGCCCACACAGTATTATAAGCTCCACAGTGGCCCACACTCAGTATTATAAGCTCCACAGTGGTCCCCACCCAGTATTATAAGCTCCACAGTGGCCCCCACACAGTATTATAAGCTCCACAGTGACCTCCACCCAGTATTATAAGCTCCACAGTAGCTCCCACACAGTATTATATGTGCCCAATAGCCCCCCTCTGCTTCAGTGCTATTACTATACTCTGGGGTCTCCTCAGACCTCAGAGTATACTAATCGGAGGCCCAGGGGAAGTGATTAAAAATAACAAACACTCATACTCACCTTGCCTTACCTTTTCTTAGCATCCTCGCTCCATCCTGCTGTCTTCAGCGTCTTCAGGCCCTTTTCCGACGTCGCCGCTGGGGCCTAATCACAGGCCTCAGTCACATGATGGAGGAGCACCGGAGAGAACGCTGTGCCCCGGAGAGGTGAGACTATGTATTTATTGTTTTCAGTCACCTCCCCTGGGCCGCCATCGTTACGCCACTGGTCAGGGGCCCGATCGGGATGGTCAGGACCCCGATCAGGCCCCCATGACATGAGGACTAATAGTCGGGGCTCGGGGCCCACCGGTGGATTCAGGGCCAGTCCGACCCTGAATAATCGGATGTTTCGGTCTCCAATTATCTTCATCTGCATGACATCTTATGCAGCACAATAGACCCAAGATCGCTGTGGGAAATTTTGTGATGGAATAAAGTTTGTTGACATTCAAAACAATTTCCGAAGTACTATATCATCATTGATCTACGGTATTTTTCAATATCTTCAGGCACTGTTTGGGGATTGGATATTCCTCTAATCAAGGAGTGCAGATCTGTTTTTGTATACTTAAAGCTTCTATTGGACTGTGAAAAGACCACAGCTCTTTCCTTCTTATTAGCCTCCAAGACCTGATTTAATTTTCCCCAAAAAGTCTTACTGGTTCAAAGGGTATAGAACATAGATTATATTTTGATGTAGCTTCCTCTGTCCATGGTTTTAGCCATATGGCTCTTTTTGCTGCATTGGTAACTGCTAGATTCTTTGCGGCTATTCTTAAGGTATCTAAGGGAAAATCCGAGGAAAAATCTGCAGCAAGTTTAAGTGAATAAAGTTGCTCCATTAGTTCTTCCCTTGGAGCACCATCTTGAATATCTCTTCCCAACTGGCTTAACCATAATCTCAAAGCCCTGGACACAGAAATGACTGCCATGGCGGCTTTAGATAAAGCTGCTAGGGATACATCAGGTAACAACTGCTAACATTGAACACAACTCCTATATTTCCTTATAGAGTCTTTTACCACTGTTCAACTGCAACACATAGAAGAGGACTTTTTTTAGTATACAGACAAGAGTAGACGTAGTGCAGATCAGAGATCTGAGAGATCTGTATTGGCCAAAATAGGTACTCCTTTCAGCATTATTGAGCTTTTCCTCCTGCTCCTCCTTCTTCTGACATCCTGGGCATTATGCGCTAAAGAACGCTGAGCCAGTGGACAGGAGACGGAATGGCGGCTATAGAACTACGGTTTGCTAGCGCCATGCAAGTCTTACAGCAACTCACACATAGTCAGAGGAGCCTCCAAACGCTATCTGAGAACCTCAGACCTAGCCTATGAATGTCTTTAGAGTAAAAGTAAAAAAGCCTGTCTTAACCCCTTAGCGACATAATAGTACGTCCTGAGTCGCATGACGATGTATGGAGAGAGCTCAGGAGCTGAGCTTTCTCCATACAGGGTGGATGCCGGCTGTATAATACAGCCAGGACCCGCCGCTAACAGCCGCGATCGGTGCCTGCCACGGGCGCCGCCATTTTTCAGTGATCGCCGCCCTCCAGAACATCTAATAAATGTGAAGGTGTTTTGCTATTCACTGCGATACAGTAGTATCGCAGTGAATAGTATGAGTGATCAGACCCCCTAGGTTTCAAGGTCTCTAGGGGGTCTGATCATACAAGTAAAAAACACCACAAAAGTTCAAATCACCCCCCTTTCCCTAGATCAGATGTTAAAATATTTATCCCATACGGTGAACGGCGTAGCGGCCAATAAAATCAAAATGGCCAAATAGTGTTTAACACTTTGCCTCCTATAAAAAAAAAATTTAATAAAAAGTGATCAAACCATCAGATCTTCCACCAAATGGTATCAATAAAAACATCATGTTGTCCTGCATAAAAAGATGCCTTACCCAGCTCCATAAATGTAAATATGAAAAAGTTACAGATGTCACAAATTTCTCTATTTTGCAAAGTTTTTAATTTTTTAAAAGGTATCAAAACTTTACAAATACTATATAAATTTGGTATCGCCGTGTTCATACTGACCCGTAGAATACAGGTAACATGTCATTTTTACCACACAGTGAATGCTGTAAAAATTAAACCCATATGAAATTGGCGCAAATGCAGTTTTTCTCCAATTGCACCTCATTCTGAATTTTTTTCCAGCTTCCCAGTATATTGCACAGCATATAGAATGGTGCCATTACAAAGTACAATTTGTTTCGCAAACAATAAACCATCATGTGACACTGTGAACTGAAGAAATGAAAAAATTATGGCTCTTGAAATGTGGGGAGGGAAAAACGATAATAAAAAACAAAAAATGGCCGGGTCTTTAAGGGGTTAAAGAACCCCTCTCCCCCTAGTGTTGGTCACACAAGAAAAAACGAGGACAAATAAAAACACAAGGAAGTAGAGAGCGAGAGGGGGGGGTTCTTATACCATTAATTATGCTAATACCTAGGTGGGCCAGTCCTAAAGGGAAAGAAGACAGAGCTACTTACCTATCTGTGCTACTGCAGAACAAATAAATTAATATTACCTCACATTTAAAGATCTATTACGTCTATCTCTGCAATACTTTCCACAAAGCTATGAATAGTAACTCATTACCAGAAGAAATGCTTCAAGCAAAAATAACCGCAATTCACGAACCAGGAAAAAAAAAAAAAAAACTCATCCTATGCCTCTAATTACAGGCCAATATCTTTATTGGATGGCGATATCAAGCTTTACGTAAAAATATTAGCCCAAAGACTAATTAACATACTTCCCAAATTAACTTATCCAGATCAAGTTGGATTCATAAAACATAGACAAGCCAATGATGCTTGTCTTAGACAAATTATAATTTTGTTAGACTGGGTAGAACACACGTGGTGCCTTCCATACTCCTCATTAGAAGCTGAAAAAGCGTTTGATAGACTAAATTGGCCCTATGCATTCTGAGTACTAGAAAAGTTTGGCTTCAAAGGCCTAGTACTCCAGGCAATGAAAGCATTATATTCTAACTCTTTAGCCAAAGTATTAACAAATGGATTGCTATCGAAACCATTCAAGATAACCAATGGAACAAACCAGGGATGCCCCTTTGCTTCCTAGAACTAGAGCCACCCATACAATTTATTAGATCAAACACTTATTTTCATAGAATAAATATTAATAAGACCATTCACAAAATCGGACGCTTTGCGGATGACATTATCGCACTCCAATACCCCATAACTCTTTAACCCCTTGATTTTTCAAAACTGATGTGTCACTTTATATGGCAATAACTTTGAGACGTGTGTGTGTGTGTGTGGGGGGGGTTTAGCTCAGTAGGAGAGTAGGTGTTTGGTAGACAGAAACAGTCCCAGGCTTCTTAACAAGAACAGGCTTTATTTATTTTGTGCAAGGCAAAACAGTGGACAAACTTAAACAGCTTCTTCAGCAGATTGGCAATAAACAATCATGTGGCAAACACAAAGTCCTTACTTCAGGCATTAAAATGTCCAAAATAAAACAGTTGCTCTCACTAGCAGACTCTGTCTGTTCAGCCTGGGGGACCATACAGAGCAAAGGGTTCCAGTCTCTCACTCCCAAAGACACACACACCACACCCTTGCTCTTTTCAGTAACTTAAATATGTAGCAGTTAACAAGTTAAACCCCTCAATGGAGTATAGGAGCAACCTCCACATCAGGTCTGTGGTCACTCCTAAATCCTGGATCACTTCACTGAGGCAATATTTCTTGGTGACACATATACTCCATCTGAGATTCTTCCCCTTGATCTTCTACAGACGCTATAACTTACAGAAATGATTTTCAGATTGCTTTTTGTAACACATTGTACTTCATGTTAGTGGTAAGCATTGATCAATATTTTTGTATTTATTTATAAAACGTAGGAAATTTAATGGAAATTTGGAAAAATCACAATTTTCAAAATGTGAAATGCTCTCCTTTTCAGACAGATAGTCATACCACCCAAATACATTAATAAATATTATCTACCATATCTCTGCTTTATATTGGCATCATCCTTTAATCATTGTTTAATTTATTTTGTATTGTATTATTTTGTAACAACGATTTTCCAGAAGAAAAGTTCCCAAACTAATTTTTAGGGACACTTCAGTTCTGAAGGTAATTATAAAGACCTATATATTAGAAACCCCCATAAATCACACCATTTTTAAACCTGCACCCCTCAAATAATTCAAAACAGCATTTTGGAAGTTTGATAACCCTTTAAGTATTTCACGGGAATGAAAACAATATGGAGGTGAAATTTAGACATTTAATTTTTTTTTTCCAATTTTCAGGTGCCATGTCTCATTTGCAGAGCCCCTAGAGTACCAAAACAATGGTAACCCCAAAAAGTTACACCATTTTGAAAACTACACCCCTGGCAGAACATATCAAGGGGTATAGTGAGCATTTTGAGCCCACAGCCGTTTCACAGATTTTATTAACATTGGGATGTGTAAATGAAAAATTACTAAAACGTCACTTTATCCCCAAAGTTTTCATTTTCACAAGAAGTTAAAGGAGAAAAGCACCACACAGTTTGTTAAACAATTGCTCCTGAATACGGCAATACCCCATAAGTGGTCGTAATATGCTATATTGGTACATGGGGGGCTATTTGACTTTTGGAGGGCAGTTTTTGCTGGAATAGTTTTTCAGGTGCCATGCTGCATTTGCAGAACCCCTATAGTACCAATACAATGGAAATCCCCAAAAGTTACCCCATTTTGAAAACTACACCCCTCACAGAACATATCAAGGGTTATAGTGAGCATTTTGACCCTACAGTTGTTTCACAGATTTTATTAACATTGGGACGTGAAAATAAAAAATTACTTTTTTTCCAATAAACTGTCAATTTAGCCCAAATTTTTCATTTTCACAAGAGGATAGAGGAGAAAAGGTTCACCGAAGTTCGTTACACAATTTCTCTTGAACACGAGAATACCCCACATGTGTTTGTAAACTGCTGTATGGATACATGGCGGGGCTCAGAATGGAAAGAGCACTATTTGGCTTTTGGAGGGCAGATTTTGCTGGAATAGTTTTCAGGTGCCATGCCCCTAAAGTACCAGTACAATAGAAACCCCTCATTTTAGAAACTACACCCCTCAAGGAATTTCTCAAGGGGTATTATCATTTTGAACCCAAGAGTGCTTCTCAAAAATTAATGTACAAATTGAAAAAAGTAAAACAATTTTTAAAGAATTATGACATTTCAGTGTCCAATATGTTGCGCCCACTTTGTGTCGTCAGAGTCATGCACTCCTAAAACTACTGAGTGGGCTATTCCGATTACGAAAAAGATGTTTCTTGATGTCATGTTGTTTTTGCAGAGCCCAGGAGGTGCCAGTAAATTGGAATTCCCCAAGAAGTGACCCCAATGTGTAGGGGCAATTTTAGGGTCTCTGCAAATGTGACATGGCGTCCAAAAAACAACAATCTAAATCTGCGCTCCAAAAGCAGGTAGCACTCCTTCACATCTGCATTCTGCTGTGTGCCCAAACGGCAGTTTACGCCCACATTTATGACACTGTTGTACCCAGGATAACGTATGTAACAATGTCATCTGTGGGTATAAACTGCTGTTTTGGCACAGCCGGGCACAGAAGGGAAGAAGCACTATTTTGTTTTTTTGCAGCACAGTTTGATTTTTGCACGTCATACCAATTTTGCAGAGCCCGTAAATTGCCAGTAAAGTGGAATCCGCAGGCATGTAACCCCATTTTGGAAACTACACCCCTCAAGGGATTTATAAAGTGGCATAGTGAGCATTTTTAACCCTTGAGCATTGCATTAATTTAATTTCCAGAAATTAATGTGCAGCTGATAATGAAAAGTAAAAATTGCAATTACACCATATGCCCTTTCAGTGCCCAATATGTTGTGACCAGCTTGTGTCAGCAGAGACACACAATCCCAGGCACAACAGCTTTTGGAGAGTTCATCTCAGATACAAGCTGGGCACAACATATTATGCATTGAAATTACGTATTCCTGGAAAAATTGCCATGTTCACCTTTCACCATCAGCTGCGAATTCATTTCTGGAAAATAAATTAATGCAACACATAGGAGTTAAAAATGCTCACTGTATCCCTGGATAAATTCCTTCAGGGGTGTAGTATTCAAAATGAGATCACATGTCAGGTGATACCACTTTACTGGCATATGACCATTCGCGTGTCCCAGCTCGCGAATGAGGTGGGGGAGGGGTGGCACTCATGGTGGCGGAGGAGAAGATAGAACTGGGGTGGCGTTGGAGACATTTGGGAGCCAGGACACACGAGTGGTGAGAGGTGGAGGAGGGGAGGCAGCCATTTCTCTAAGGGACTCACAATGGCAGGATCCATTCATGCTGGGACCAGGGAAAGGGAGGGGCAGCCATTTCAGGTAGGATGGGGTTGGGGAGGAGGGGATTTGGGCTTACCTTATGGAGAGTTGGCTTCTCCTTCCCTCAAGACCCTGCTGCGAGGTTTCAGCAGGTGGGGGGCGGGGTTGTGGCTAATGGGGGAGGGTTCCCTCTTCAGGGGATGAACTGACAAGCCATAACGGAATGCTTAAGCGGCTGCAAATCGCTTGCATCTGTTTACATAAAAAACTGTAGTAAATTGAAAACAAACCGTCGCGGATCTGTTTTTGTTAAAGGACAGAAAAGTGTGGTTGTACACGCTTTTTTGTCCGTTTGAAATAACGGACAGTGTCACACAGACCATAATGGATTTTTTATTTTATTTATTTTATTTTTTTACTGGGGGCAATGGTAAACAGCTATAAAAACATATCAGTCAGGCGGACCTCTATAACGTGTTGTGAAAGGACCCAACTGTACGGAGTACATTGGGTACACCAAATTCACCACTATTTACCCAGTAGCTCCTATTATTGGGGGGGGGTCACTTCTGGTTTCTTTTCCCTCGTAAGCTCTAAATCTGGGGTGTACCCTAATATATGCTCGCACAGCTAAGGCTAGGTTCACACCTGCGCCTCATCTACGTTTGGGGTTTCGGTCCCCAAATCTGCTTAAAAAATGTGGAGAGAAAAGTCCTGCAAGCAGAACTTTTCACTCTGCATTTTTCCACCCTTTGCAGGTGGAAACTCGGTAGAAACCCAGTGGAGCCCATTATAGTCTATGGGGTCCAGGGGTTTCCGCGGGTAACTGCTTTTTTTAAACGGATTAGGTTTCCGCTTGGGGGGGTCTCCAAATGGATCCCTCGAACGGAAACCTGAATGCAGGTGTAAACCTAGTGTTATACATTCCCTTCCTGCCACAGCCAGTTGTTTTCTAATGATTTGGTGATTTTGGGGGTTTATGTCTTCACATTGTACAAGGTATATTTTTTTTATTTTTCTGGTAATGTAGCCATATGAGGGCTTATTTTTTGCAGTATGGGATGCATTTTGTAATGACACAATTTTTGGGTGCTTATAACTTATTAACGAAATTATCGCAGCATCCAAGGGGTTAAACCCCCCAATCATAGCTGAACTCTGACTGATGGTTATGGAGCAGGGTGTCAGTTGTCAGTTATAGGTATCACCCGTTCCCGATGTCACCTGTTCAGACTCTAACATAGTGTTAATAGTACGATGGCTGTCTTCTAGAACTAGGCAGCAGTGTCGTAATAGTACGCCACTCGTTGCCTAGGGGTTAACCGCAACAGAAGCATGTTTAGATCTATCTCTTATTATAACGTTAATGAAAATAAATCCCTCATATTAGGTATGAATATTTCATTGGAACTGAAAAACTTTATTAAAAACTTTCCATATCAATGGCAGGAACACTCCATATCCTAACCCAAAACCTTACTTGCCCAACCCACAAGCTAATTTATTTAAATTGGAAACCCCTTACATCCTCAATTCAAAATGACATTGACTGACTCACTAATCAAATGTGACATGTGTGGCAGAATGAGCATATATAAGCTGACAATCTTACCTAAAATACTCTATAAACTCCAAACAGTTTCTATATTACTATATAACTATATTACTACAACACAAAACAAATTACAAACCCAGCTATCCTCATATGTTTGAGTAACAAGGCGAGAATTGCCCTCAAACATCTTACTCGATCAAAAAAATATTGGTGGTTTCAGATTACCTAGTATTAGACAATACTATTTAGCATCTATCCTAGATCAAACAATAGTGGTGGCAATTTACAAATGATAATAGATGGATAGAAATAGAAAAATATCCAGAATACAGATAACCTAAAAATATTCTTTACCTACAAACCCACAAACAAAATATTCAATATATACCTCTACATTCAATCCAAGCAACACTTAAAGGGCACCTTTCATGTTCTCATGCGGTTTTATATACTGCTAGAAAGCTGACAGTGTGTTGAATTCAGCACACTGTCAGCTTTCCCATTATGTGCTCCAGGGCTGGGGATATCGGTGCCGGACTGGGCTGTGAGGAACGCCCCCTGCCCTGGCAGTACTCATCCATAGACTTGTACTGGAGGTGCGTTCCTCACAGCTCAGCCCTGACAGTACAGGGCTATGGACGAGTATTGCTGGGGGGGGGGGTATTTCTCACAACACAGTGATGACACTAGGCTGTGAGAAACACCCTGGGGCATCACTGGGTCACATACTGGGAAAGCTGACAGTGTGCTGAATTCACTGTCAGCTTTCTAGCGGTATATAAAACTGCATATGCATGAACATATGGAGGACGTGAAAGGTCCTCTTTAAAATTTGGAGAGACTAAATACCCCCATGCATTATGTCGCTACAAAATTACCATTAGACTTACTTGAATAAAATTACACCTCACCTCAAAATCTTGCATTGGAAAGAAAGCAATATTTTGTATATTATCTATATAGGGATGGCTCATTATGTTGCTTTTCAGACCTCAAACAAAGATTTCGTACTGAAAAACAAAAATTTATATGTTCCTCCAAACTAGCTCTACCCTTAGAAATCTTATAGCATTACCATTAAAGATATCTTTATTCTTAAATGACCAACTCAAATCCTTTAAAAGGTAGAAGCGCTTTCTATGGGGTACTCACTCCTGAGATTGTCTACCAAATCCCATGCACATATATCAAAAGGAGTAACGATTTAAATATAGAATTTGAAGAAGAAACATGACTGATAGCCCATAAAATAATTTTGAAAGCTACCTCCTATGCAAAACAACACAAACTCTACTACAAAATTCTATATAGATGGTATTGTACACCCGACATCTTTTCCAAAATCTACCCCTCCTCATTCCCATACTTCTGGAGAGGATGTGGATGAATTGGCACCATTCTTCACCTTTTTTGGGAATGCTCATTATTACAACCACTTTGGCAGTCATTAAACTCTTTCTTATTTAAACTAAAAGTACTTACTACTTCTATCTTCTCTGATCTAAGCTTTTTGGGACTATGCCTAGACAAAATACCCAAATCCAACCGAATTGTACTTTGCCATACAATCTTATCAACCTTATCAGTCATAGCCTTTAACTGGAAATCAAACATTGCCCCCACTCTACCCAGTATTATAGAGAAAATGTATGAATACATACATACTCAAAATTAATATAAACTCCATAAATTCCTTGAAGATTGGCATTGTTGGGAATCTTCTAACTTTGCCTCCCAGCTTCCATTTTAGACCACTTTAATACTATTAATGAACACTTGGATATGTACCTCTCTGATCTCAGATGATTTCTTCCCCCTCCCTTAGATGTCTCCCCTATGTTACCCAGGTTGTTTCATTCTTGTTAGAGAAAATTTACAGTTGCGTTTTTGAAATCTTCCATGCTTCAGATATTAATTATACATACCAGATTAATACGTTGTACAGCTTGTATCTGAAAAAGACAACTTGATGTAATATGTATTGTCTAAATTTCAAGTATCTAACAATTTATAAGTTCTACTGATTCTACTGGTATTTACCTGTATTTTCCTACCAAAACAATAAAAAACATTGAAAGAGAAAAAAAATTAAAGTTGATCTCCATACTCTCCTTTAGTCCATAAGGTAAAACACAATTCAATTTAAAAATCCCAACTATTTCCTATTTATGTAATGCATGCAGATGGTCCAGACTGTTCCCTGGATTGTTTTCAGACGGTGCAATTTTAAAAGCTGAGATGATTGAACGTTGTACTGATGGGCATGTTTAGATATATTGTGTTTTAGATATCCCCTGTGGTTGTTCATATATAAACATAAATTCTGAGCTATCTGACCCACATATTGTAAGCCGCATGGGCACACAATCAAATATATTGCATAGTAAGATGTACAACTTATAAAGGATTTCATCTTGAAGCTTTCGCAAGTAACCATACTAGTGAAAATTCATTCTGTTTACCTCTTAATATTTATTTTGATTACTTGTATAATGCCAACATATTCCGCACGGCTCTACAGACATTGGCAATCACTGCCCCATATACATTCTCTATCAGTATGTCTTTGGAGTGTGGGATGAAACTAGAATAACTAGAGGAAACCCATGCAAACATATAGAGAACATACAAACTCCTTGGTGGGATTCGAACCTAATACACCAGCGCCACAAGGCCATCTTGCTTTCACTTTTACCATGGTTTTATTTAAGATTTTATTGTTTGCACCAAAGTACCCTATCCATCCTCTCTTTACCTATGCTCTTGTCTTTATCTGTAGTTAGTATAGTTAGTGTTTAACCCCTAAAGGACCGGGCCTAAAAGTGTGTTAATGACCAGGCCTCATTTTTCAAAACTGACATGTGTCAGTTTATATGGCAATACCTTTGAGATGCTTTAACTTAAACAAGTGATTTTGAGATTTGTTTTTTTTGTGACACATTGTACTTCATGTCAGTGGTAAACATTGATTAATATTTTTGTATTTATTTATAAAAAAAATAGGGAATTTGATGGAAATTTGGAAAAAAAATCACAATTTTCGAAATATTAAATGCTCTACTTATCAAACAGATAGTCATACCACCCAAATACATTAATAAATATTATCTACCATATCTCTGCTTTATATTGGCATCATCTTTTAATCGTCCTTTAATTTATTTTGGATGTTAGAAGGCTTACAAGTGTAACAGCGATTTTCCAGATTTACAAGAAAATTTCCCAAACTAATTTCTTACGGACCACTTCAGTTCTGAAGAGGATTATAAAGGCCTATATATTAGAAACCCCCATAAATTACCCCATTTTCAAAACTGCACCCCTCAAATACTTCAATACAGCATTTCGGAAGTTTGTTAACCCTTTAAGCATTTCACGGGAATTAAAACAATATGGAAGTGAAATTTAGACAGTTCATTTTTTTTAAATAATACATTCATTTAACCCTAAAATTAACACATTCACAAAGGATTAAATGATAAAATGCATCTCACAGTTTGTCATGCAATTTCTTTCGACCACAGAAATACCAAACATGTGGGTGTAAACTGATGTTTGGGCACACAGCAGCGCACGGAAGGGAAGGAGCGACACTTGGCATTTAAAAAGAAGATTTTGCTGGAATAGTTTTCGGGTGCCATGTCTCATTTGCAGAGCCCCTAGAGTACCAAAACGATCGGAAACCCTCCAAAAGTGACCCCTTTTCGGAAACTACACCCCTGACAGAATTTATCAAGGGGTATAGTGAGAATTTTTACCCAAACAGCCATTTCACAGATTTTATTAACATTACTTTATTACCAAAGTTTTCATTTTCAAAAGGGGTTAAAGGAGAAAAAGCACCACACAGTGTGTTAAACAATTGCTCCTGAACATGTGAATACCCCATATGTGGTTACAAATTTCTGTATGGGTACATGGCGAGGCTCAGAATAGAAAGAGTGCTGGAACAGTTTTCAGGTGCCATGTCGCATTTGCAGAGCAACTAGAGTACCAATACAATGGAAACCCCCAAAAGTGCCCCTGTTTTGGAAACTACACCCCTCACAGAATATATAAAGGGGTATAGTGAGCATTTTGACACCACAGCTTTCACAGATTTTATTAGCATTGGGACATGAAAATGAAAAATTACTTTTTTTTCCTATAAACCATCCACTTAGTCTCAAATTTTTCATTCTTACAAGTGGTTAATGAAGAAAAATCATACCACAGTTAAACAATTACTCCCGAACATGTGAATACCCCATATGTGGTTACAAACTGCTGTATGGGTACATGGTGAGGTTCAGAATAGAAAGAGCGCTATTTGACTTTTGGAGGGCAGATTTTGCTGGAATATTTTTCGGGTGCCATGTCATATTTGAAGAGCCCCTAAAGTACCAATGCAATGGAAACCCCTAAAATGTGACCCCATTTTGGAAACTACACCCCTTATAGAATTTATCAAGGGGTATAGTGAGCATTTCGACCTCACAGCTGTTTCACAGATTTTATTAGCATTGGGACATGAAAATGAAAAATTACTTTTTTTTCCTATAAACCGTCCACTTAGTCTCAAATTTTTCATTGTTACAAGGGGTTAATGAAGAAAAAACTTCCCACAGTTTGTTACACAATTTCTCCTAAACATGGGAATACCCCATATGTAGTCGTAAACTGCTGTATGGGTACATGGCGGGGTTCAGAATGGAAAGAGCGCTATTTGGCTTTTGGAGGGCAGAGTTTGCTGGAATAGTTGTCAGGTGCCATGTCGCATTTGTAAAGCCCCGAAAGTACCAATACAATGGAAACTCACAAAAAGTGACCTCATTTTAGAAACTACACCCCCAAAGAATTTCTCAAGGGGTATTAGCATTTTAAGCCCAAGACTGCTTCCCAAAAATTAATGTACAGAGTGAAATTTGAAATTTTAATAGAAATATGCCATTTTAGTGTCCAATATGTTGCGCCCACTTTGTGTCATCAGAGACATGCATTCCTAAAATGCTTGGGCACACAGCAGGACTAAGAAGGGAATGAGCACTGTACTTTTTAGCTTTTGAATTATAGATTTAGAGGGATTTTCTGGACACTGTGTTGTTTTTGCGGAGCCCCTGAGGTGCCAGTAAACTGGAATTCCCCAAGACGAGACCCCATTTTGTAGTGCAATTTTAGAGTCTCTGCAAACGTTACATGGCGTCCAAAAACCAACAATTTAAATTAGTGGTCTAAAAGCACATAGGGCTCATTCAGATGTGCACCCTGTTGTGTGCCCAAACAGCAGTTTATGCCCACATGTATGACAAGGATGCACCCAGGATAACGTACTTAATAATGTCATCTGTGGATCAAGAAACAAAAGAGCATGACCACCAAATAATAAAACATTCTCATTTTATTAACACAAATAATCAAAAAACATACAAAAATGCTTTTCAACCATGCTTCAACAGAATTTTTAAAAAAAAGAAAACTCATGAAATAGGCCTGGACAGAAATGATGGTACTCTTAACTTAATATTTTGTTGCACAACTTTTTGAGGCAATCACTTCAATCAAACGATTCCTGTAACTGTCAATGAGACTTCTGCACCTCTCAACAGGTATTTTGGTCCACTCCTCATGAGCAAACTGCTCCAGTTGTCTCGGGTTTGAAGGGTGCCTTTTCCAGACGGCATGTTTCAGCTCCTTCCAAAGATGCTCAATAGGATTTAGGTCAGGACTCATAGAAGGCCACTTCAGAATAGTCCAATGTTTTCCTCTGAGCCATTCTTGGGTGTTTTTAGCTGTGTGTTTTGGGTCATTATCCTGTTGCAAGACCCATGACCTGCGACTGAGACCAAGCTTTCTGACACTGAGCAGCACATTTCTCTCTAGAATCCCTTGATAGTCTTGAGATTTCATTGTACCCTGCACAGATTCAAGACACCCTGTGCAAGATGCAGCAAAGCAACCCCAGAACATAACAGATCCTCCTCCATGTTTCACAGTAGAGAGAGTGTTCTTTTCAAGATATGCTTCATTTTTCCATCTGTGAACATAGAGCTGATGTGCCTTGCCAAAAATTTATATTTTTGTCTCATCTGTCCATAGGACATTTTCCCAGAAGCTTTGTGGCTTGTCAACATGTAGTTTGGCAAATTACTTTTGTCAGATTCAAGTTATTTCTGTGACCATTGTGGGTTTTTCCTTCATTAAACAAGGGGTACCAACAATGTTGTCCACGTGTGTATATATAGTATAGCATATAACACAAAAATGTCACCACATTATACTAAGATTTACATACATAAATAAATGTCATAAAGTCATATAAAAAAAAATCCATACTAAAATGGAAGGAAATTGCAATCACATAAAAAACTGTGAAATTAATACAGCCCGCATAACCCACATACAATATGCATATGTAAATATAAAATTAATCACATATATATAGAAAAAACAGCAATTTATATAAATATAATTATATGAATAAAAAAGATGAAAAGTGCAAAACAAGTGCAAGTGAAAGTGAACATGCCGTGAAATGAAGTATAATAATTGAATATACTAAAAGTGAACATGGAAGACACCCACACAGGGGTGAATGTACAATAAAAGTAGGTGAAAATAAATGCGCAAAACAATACACATGTGTAATAAATAAAAACCCACGCAGGGGTAGGTACACAATAAATGGATAAAAAGAGAAAAAAAAAAAAAAGGAGGGGTGATTTTGAGATAGGGCACCATATCACTAATAAATGGTGGAGGAAGTCTTCACATCAAACTAAACGACAAGACATCACGCAAAGAATATAAAATAAAAATACATAATTAAAAACATATAAAAGACCATATACACAAACGGTCACCAGGAATAAGTCAACCTAATAAACTAAATACAAATAAAAAATACATAATTTAAAATACAAAAATATGAAGACAAATAAATATATCCACATAGAATCATAACGTGGTATTAGGAATACAAAAAGATGACAAAATCACAAGTTGTAGCAACACATACAGGGATCAAAAGCAAAGTATAATATCAATAGTGCATGGGACCAAAAAAAAAAAAAATAAAGCACCTATTACAATACAAAGCAAAAAATGTCTACCATAAAGAATGCATACAAGTGTGCAGAGTATTACAGTCTTTTTACAAAAGGAGAAACATTTCTCAAATACAAAAGTGCACTAATTGTATAAAATGCAAATAAATAGGTCCCAAAAGAAAAAAATAATAAGCCCTGGATGTATGCACAACAATCTCATAATCTTACCACATACCACGTAAAAAAAAGCACCCCACGGTGGCATTAGAACGGTCATGCTGGCGGTCAGAGTAATATTACCATTCTGTTACAATATTTAACAGCAGTTTTAACTGCTCTGATGAATTTGGAACTCAGCCCCTGATGAATCTTTTGTGAGGAAACGTGTACGTAGGGCTATTTTTGAGGTTGCAGTAATATCAGTTATATGTTTAAAACATTGCTGAATTGGCTTCTATCTGAGTTTTAGTGAACAGGATGTTTTCCCCTCCAAGCCCTGTTGGTGTGGCATTAGGCCAGTAGCCTCTAGGTTAAAAGGGGATACACCTGCTGGAATTTGTGACTAGCTCAATTATTTCATGAAGCCATTTCAGGTTATGTATGGAGATTCATATTTGGATGAGGGAGCTCAGTTAGTGGAGAGATATAGGGTGAGATTATAGCTATATCCACTGATACGCTGTCTATCCATTTACTATTGCAAATTTTTCTTGTTAAGAACAATATTAGGTTTAGGATATACTGCCACTTTTAGGCGGTTTACAGCAGACTGCTGTGTTTGGCGCTTTTGTATGATTTTATATTGTGCCCTGAATTAATATATAAATTTTATTGGATTATAATAAAAGTGAAGTTTAATATTTAATTGACAATCAGTGTCTCCCATTAGATTTTCTTTTTTGTGAATGTACTGTTCTCTAAACTAACACTAACTAGAGTGATGACAACATTCGTATTACTCCTACTATTTTGATAGACTCCTTTCCAAACACAATAAGTACCTACTGTACTACTGGTTCTCCCTGGCTTTTTATCAAGAGGAATGTCATGTGAAATCCTGCCTAGAATACCCTGTGGGAAGCATATCATGAATATGACCATGCTAGCTATCCTCTATTCATTTCACTTCTAGGCATTCATTGATCTGGACTGAGTATTGTGAGTAGAGATAAGCGAATTTCTCAAACGTTCGATTTGGCACTTCTACTCGAATTTCCCAAAAAATTTGCTTCGATCTGAATTACTTTGTAGTGAATAAAAAAACCTCTTTCCTAGCTTCAGAGAGCCTGTATAGTGGTGTAGAACACTGTGCCTTGCAGTAACACGCATAGGGAGCCTACTGTGGTAGTCAAACAATACTGTGAGTCCGAATGACATGCACATGACAGGTGTCGCTCTTAGAATCAATGCACACTTCACTTATTTGGACAGTTACGGGGCCAAAACTGACCATCTAACTCAAGTGTGAACCCAGCCTTACAGCTCCATGTTAGTGCCAGGTAGAAAGAACCATGCAGAGACCCAACATCCTACTGTAGAGTGAAAGAGCTTCATCTGTCGATTCCACATATATGTCTACAGAGTGGCAAGGTGACATAATGTGGAGTTGGCAGCAGCATCATTAAACCACAGAGTGGCAAGGCGACATAATGTGGAGGTGGCAGCAGCAGCATGAGGAGGCCATTCAGTGACCCAGTGGTAGCGGAAAAGGCATTAGGAAGACATGCAGTGACCCAGCAGTGACTGTGGCATGAGGAGGGCATACAGTGACCCAGTGGCAGAGGTGGAGGTAGTAGCAGCCTTAGGAGGGCATATAGTGACCCAGTGGCTGCGGCATGAGGAGGGCATACAGTGACCCAGTGGCAACGGCATGAGGAGGGCATACAGTGACCCAGTGGAAACAGCTTGAGGAGGGCATATAGTGACCCAGTGGCAGCGGTATGAGGAGGCCATAGAGTGACCAAGTGGCAGCAACATGAGGAGGCCATAGAGTAACCCATTGGCAGCAACATGAGGAGGGCATACAGTGACCAAGTGGCAGCGGCATGAGAAGGCCATACAGTGACCAAGTGACAGCAACATGAGGAGGCCATACAGTGACCCAGTGGCAGCGGCATGAGGAAGCCATACAGTGACCCAGTGGAAGCGACATGAGGAGGCCATACAGTGACCCAGTGGCAGCAACATGAGGAGAGCATACAGTGACCCAGTGGCAGCGGCATGAGGAGGCCATACAGTGACCCAGTGGCAGCAATATGAGGAGAGCATACAGTGACCAAGTGGCAGCGGCATGAGGAGGCCATACAGTGACCAAGTGGCAGCAACATGAGGAGGGCATACAGTGACCCAGTGGCAGCGGCATGAGGAGTACACAGAGTGACCCAGTGGAAGTGGCATGAGGAGGTCATACAGTGACCCTGTGGCAGCAGCATGAGGAGGGCATACAGTGACCCAGTGGAAGCAGCATGAGGAGGCCATAGAGTGACCCAGTGACATTGTGAAGGTGTGAGCAGCCTTAGTAGGCCATACAGTGACCTGGTAAGAGAGTGTGGAGGTGTCAGCAGCCTTAGTAGGCCATACAGTGACCCGGTAAGAGAGTGTGAAGGTGTCAGCAGCCTTAGTAGGCCATACAGTGACCCAGTGGGAGAGTGAGGAGGTGGCAGCAGTGTGAGGAGGCCATACAGTCACCCAGTGTCAGAGTGCAGAGGTGGCAGCAGAGTGAGCAGGCCACAGAGTGGCAAGGTGATATAATGTGTAGGTAGAAACATCCTTAGGAGGCCATACAGTGACCCAGTGGCAGAGTGAGGAGGTGGCAGCAGCGTTAGAAGGCCATACAGTCACCCAGTGGCAGAGTGCAGAGGTGGCAGCAGAGTGAGCAGGCCACAGAATGACAAGGTGATATAATGTGTAGGTAGCAACAGCCTTAATAGACCATACAGTGAACCAGTGGCAGTGTGGTGAGGCAGCATGGATCATTTAATCTGCTGCATCAGGCATCGGTGGGTGCAAGTCCTGGCTGATCCATGCCTGATTCATCTTCACAAAGGTCAGTCTCTCCAAATTTTGGGTGGACAGGCAGGTTCTCCTTGGGGTAACTATGGCCCCCGCTGCACTAAGCACCCGCTCTGATGCCACACTACTGGCCAGGCAGGACAGCTTTTCCAGGGCAAACTCAGCCAGTTGCGGCCACAAATCCAGTTTGGCTGCCCAGTAGTCCAGTGGATCTTCGATGATGGGTGGCAGGGTGCACTCTAAGTATGCCACCACCTGCTGCTTCAACTTCAACTTCTGCTCTGTGTCTAGCTGCTGATCAGCAGCTTCTTCACTATGCAGCTGGAGAAAGCTGCTCATCAGCGACTCTACTGTAGACTCAGGCTGCTGCTAATGGATCTCCTGCCACCCCCATTCCCTCCCACAGCTGCCATGCCAGTGCAAGTTGAACGCTTAGGGCTCCCCCGGTCAGACATGCGAGAGGATGGACAATGGCACAGGTAGGCAGCGGCCAACTTGCTACATAGCATGTCTCTATAGTAGTTCAGTTTGTCCTCCCTCTCAGCGGGTGTAAAAAAGGCCCCCATATTTCCCCGGTAGCGATGGTCTAACATGGTGGAGACCCAGTAGTCATTCCTCTGCCGAATGGTGACAATTCGGCTGTCACTGCACAAGGAAGTCAGCATGCATCGGGCCATTTGCGCAAGTGACTCCGAGGGACTCCCTGCATCCATCTCCACTGCATACTGCCACGGTGTGTCTGGGTCATCTGCCTCATCCTCCTCATCTCCCTCTGGCTGTTCTGGTTGCTCCTGCTCCTCCTCTCCACCCATTTGACTACACATTGTTTATGCTCCAATGTCCTCCTCCTCCTCCAGTTCAGCCCCCACAGGGCTCATGTGGCCTTGAGATGTAGACACCACATCTCCAGTCCCCTGACCAGCCAGATTGATAAGCATCTTCTCCAGGATGTGAATGAATCAGTGGAATGACGTTGTTCATCCCGTAGTCCTGGAGACTGACTAACAAAGTGGCCTCCTCAAAGGGAACTAACAAACGGCAGGTGTCACGCATGATCTGCCACTGGCTAACATTAAAGTTACATAGGGGAGTACCTCTGTCCGCTTGGATCATCAAGAAATCGTTTATGGCTTTTCTCTGTTCATATAGTCGATCCAACATATGGAGGGTTGAATTCCAAAGGGTGGAAACATCGTATATCAGCCTATGTTGAAGGAGAATGTTCTACCGCTGCAGCTTAAGGAGGGTGTGCTTGGCTGTGTAAGAGTGGCTGAAGTGCATGCAAAGTTTCCTTGACATTTTTAGGATGTCTTGCAGATGGGTGGAACACTTAAGGAAACGCTTGACAACCAGATTGAACACGTGCGCCATGCAGGGCGCATGGCTCAGCCCTCCTTGACGCAGGGCCGACACCATGTTCTTCCCGTTGTCGGTCACCATTTTAAGTTCTTTTGGAGAAAGCCAGGATTCAATTTGTTGATTGAGGACACGGAGCAGTTTCTCCCCTGTGTGAATTCTTTCGCCCAGGCAAACGAGGTGTAGAACAGCTTGACACCGCTGTGCCCTGCACATGTGGTATGCTGGAGGAGCACTGTGAATTGTTCCTGCAGTGGAGGCTGAGGAGACAGTGGAGGATGAGGCGGACATTTTGCAGGACCAGCGGCATGAGAACGTGGAGGCAGAAGCTCTCTGTGTGTCTAGGCAGGCACCACATTAACCCAGTGGTCCGTAAATGACATTTATTGTCCTTGACCGTAGTTACAGTTCCAAACGTCGACGCTGCCGTGCACTTTGGCAGACATCGACAGGCTCAAGGACTGGCCCACCTTCTCTTCTACATATTTGTGCAGGGCTGGTACTGTCTTCTTGGCAAAGAAATGATGGCTTGGGACTCTCCACCTCGGCTCGGCGCAAGCCATAAGTTCTCTGAAAGGTGCAGAGTCCATCAAGTGGAAAGGGAGTGACTGCAGCACCACCAACTTGGACAGGAGCACATTCAGCTTCTGTACTGTTGGATGAGTGCACGCATACTGTTGTCTCTTAGATATAGATTCTGTGATCGATTGCTGACGCAATGACTGACTAGGAAGAGGAGGAGGAGGAGCAGGAGCATCATGACCAGCAGATGATGGGAAGGACACACAGCTTCCTTCAGCTGAGGTAGTGGAGACTTGACTGCCTGAATGGGGTGTGTGCCACTGGGTGCTGCAGCGGTTGCTGCGACAGGCTGGACCACCACATTGGAACCATGGCTCTCCCAGGCCACTTTATGGTGACGCTACATATGTTGGCGCAGGGCTGTGGTGCCAACATTGGCACCCTGGACATGCTTCACCTTCTGCCCACAGATTGAACATATGGCCATGTTCACCTCCCCCGGCGGCTTTACAAAAAACTGCCACACCACCGAGTAGATGATTTTACCACCAACACTCCGCAATAATTGACTGCTACCGCCACTGCCTCCATTAACCCCTGTACCATGCTTTCTGGGCAGGTAGGCTGATGCGAAGCAGGTGGTCTACCCCGGGCACGTTTAGCTCTCAACCTCACACTGCTGCCACCCTGCTGACTCCCCAGCTGCCTCATGTGCAAGCTGCAACCCTTTTCTCCTTTTTATGTTTTGACACTAAAAGGACCTTTAAATAAGTGATAACCGCTAAGAATTATTGAATTATTGAATTAATATTGACAGTACTGTACTGAAAAATGGCCTGCAACTTTATACTGGTAACAAAATGGCGAATATGGTCCTTTTTATGTGTTTTGACACTAAGACCTTTAAATAAGTGATAACAGCTAAGAATTATTGAATTTTTATTGACAATACTGTTTTTAAATATTGCCTGCAACTTTATACTGGTAACAAAATGGCGAATATGGTCGTTATGTCTTTCCCCATGTTAAAGGCCTTTATTACAGATAAGTACAGATATTATTGGATGATAATTCAGTTTTCTTTGGCACAATAGTATTGAATAATGCTATGCCTTGTAAGAACAGTGAATAAGCCTCTTATAATAAACACCTTTAAAAAAGCTTTTTTTATTACAGATACGTGCAGATATTGCTTTGGCACAATAGTACTGAATAATGTTATGCCTTGTAAGAACAGTGAATAAGCCCCTTAAAATAAACGCCTTTAAAAAGGCCTTTTTTTTATAGATACGTGTAGATATGGCTTTGGCACAATAGTACTGAATTATGTTATGCCTTGTAAGAACAGTGAATAAGCCCCTTATAATAAAGGTCTTTAAAAAGGCTTCTTTTACAGATATGTGTAGATATTAGTGTATGATATTTAAATTTTTTTGCTGTACTACACTGCAAAAGGCTTGTTTTTTTCCACCTTGATGACACAGATATGAGTAATGAGCAGCAGTATAACGGCAGTGAGTGCTGCAATGTGAATTATGCTGCAAATTCTTGCTGTTAATGACCTTGCAACCACCCCAAATTCTTCTCTCAATTCCTCCTTATGTTTTCCTTACAGTTCTAAGGCTCAGCCTCTTTCCCTGAACTTCTATATGTTTTAGTCTTTCCCTAGCTCCTGCTGACATCTGTCCCTACAGTAAGAGCGATGTGGAATGACTGTACCTAAAATGGCTGAGGGTTTTTATAGGGCTGTGACATCACAGGTCCTGCTGGCTGCTGATTAGCTGCACGCTTGGCAATGTGGGTCATCCCACGCTCCCAGAGTCCCTTCCCCCTTGTCCTAACATGTGCGGCGGCCATTTAAAAAATTTTTTTTTTTGCGATTCGATTCGATGCATCGAAGCGTGAGGAAATCCGGAATCGTGGCGAATCAAAGATTTCCTGAAATTCGGATCGAATTCCACTTCTGCAGAATCGATTCGCTCATCTCTAATTGTGAGTTTTATCAAGCATATATTTTCACTTTATAATCATCATCTACTGTTGATTCCTGTTTATTATACTGTCCCTGTATTAGTCCCCTGATGATCCAGAAGACTGGAGAGAAACGTATTGGGACATAAGACTTTTGTATCTGAGCAACATATGTTTTGAAATATTATGTGTGAACTGCACATATATTTTTCTCAAGATCTGAGAAACAAATGCACTCCTCTGTCTTAACCTTCTCACCAAGATTATGTTAATAACATAATTATTGACTGACTGTATTGACCTATTATATATTTGGTGGTCCATTTATATATAATTTATATCTTTGAAGTGAGGTATGGGTATGGAATATATTGCTATTCAGCAAGTATTGTCAGGTTAATGGCTGGATGTTTTCTGAATTGGATAGCCATGGTCTTATAGAAAGTTCTTCTTCGCCCCCTTTCACTCTATGAACCTCACCCCTGTCCATAGACTTCTACATTTGTACTGTAGTAACTTAATCTGTGTGTGAGGTTGACAGTCAGTCTTCTATTGGGATATAGGTTCTATAAATTAAAACAGATTAAATGAAGAAACGGAGGTGGAAAAGCAGCCTGATGAATAGAGAGAGAAACATTTTCTGTAATATGATATATTATTCAGTTTGTTATATTCACTTGTACTAATCATTTATTTAAAGTTGTTTTATAATTAGAGGTACGTAAATTCTTCCTGTTTTTGATAAAAAACTATCCGAAACATTGCAGTTGGTACAGCCCCCTTTCAAAATCCACTGGGCCCTCTTTTTTGTTACCTTATTAACACATCTGTTCCTGCCCTACTGGAATGAATAAGCTCTTCTGTGAATATATGTGATGTTATGTTGTAAATATTCTGTGTCTTTGACCCATTTTAGAGAAAATATTTGTTAAGAGTACATTCATAATTTGTTTTCTGCATACTTTCAATGGGTCCATTTAACAGATCTGCTAAAAACAGAATACAACAGAAGGCATAAGGCTAAAAAAAAGAATTTTGCTGTCTCTTGACAAACTAAAGATCTGTCTAGATCTTTAGTAGATCTAAAGCCACTTATATATTTATAAATTTAGCTCCTTTAATCTCCCTGGCCCTCTGTTGAACATTTACCAACTCTAAGACATCCTTTCTATGAACTGGTGCCCAGCACTGAACTGCATTTTCCAGATAGGGCTGTTTGATGGGGCCGTACCAATGATTTATAAAGTGATAATATTACATCCCTGTCTCGGAAGTCCATACCCCTTTTAATACATGAAAATATCCTGCGGACCTTAGATTAAACAGCATGCAGTGTCAATCAGATACTTCTAAGATCTACAAGTACACTCAGGTCCTTCTCCACTAGTGGCTCTCCCAGCTTTACTTCCCCTAGGATATATGTTGCATGAAGATTATTTTTACCCAGATGCATAACTTTACATTTATCCACATTGAACCTCATTTGCCATGTGGATGCCCAAATACTCACTCTATTCATGTCTGCTTATGACCTATGCTACATAGACTGCATTGTACTACAGAGCTTGGTGTCATCTCCAAAAACAGAGACAGTGCTATTAATCCCATCTTCTATATCATTAATAAATAAGTTAAATAACAGCGGACCAAACACTGAACCCTGGAGTACACCACTTATAACAGAGTTTTAGTCTGAGATGTAGTCATCACAACTCTCTAGATATGATCTTTTAACCAGTTTTCAATCCAATTACAAACTATATTTTCCAAGTCAATGGACCTGATTTTACCCAATAAACATCTATGAGGGACAGTGTCCAGGAACACTATATCCACTCCTATAGCCTCTCCTCTGTCCAGATTTCTACTCACCTCTTTATAAAAACAAATCAGACTAGTTTGACAATGTCTGTCCTTATAGTTTCTGTATATAATTTTATGTATAGTCACATACTCCTGTATATAGTCACTTAAGTGACCCTAAAATAGTTTCCCCACAATGGGTGTTAAACTCACCGGTCTGTAATTACCTGGGGGAGATCTAGAGCCCTTTTTGAAAATAGGTAGCACATTAGCCTTGCTCCAATTAGTGAAATTGTATGCCACTAGAAAAAGCTCAATGAAACCCTATTTCTCCTACCACTGTTTGAGCATTGTTGCCACTGGATATATCCTGTAGTTCAATTTCATTCAGGACGAGCATGCTCAGTTTCTCTTTTTCTTCTCTAACAGATAGAACAAATGCAATGCATGAATAACTTCTGTATTAGCAGATTCCATTTCCTGTAACCCTGTCTCCACTAATCTTCAGTATCCTGTTAGAAGTGCAGGTTCAACCAGATGTCACTAGACCAGGGGTCGGCAACCCCCGGCACGGGTGCCAAGAGTGGCACGCGAGGCTTATTTCCCTGGCACAGCAGCGGTGTGTTGACATATGTCACATCTGTTTCCCTCCGGCGTGGTGCACACAAGCTGGAGGGAAACTGATGCCAGGACGGATCCCATAGTTTTCTATGGGATCGGTTCTGGCACAAGAGTCATCAGTTCTGGCGCTGTATTTGTGCCTCAGCCGGGTGGCAAAACGTTACCTGCAGCGTTTTTCCATC
This sequence comes from Leptodactylus fallax, assembly GCA_947044405.1. Classification (NCBI taxonomy): domain Eukaryota; kingdom Metazoa; phylum Chordata; class Amphibia; order Anura; family Leptodactylidae; genus Leptodactylus; species Leptodactylus fallax. The sequence goes on from CAMRHE010000007.1 coordinate 1,727,342, forward strand.
CAGCTTCCTTAAAATTTCATTAGCGCCAGGTGAAGATGGATGCGCCATCACTGGCGTCTGCACAGTCTATGTACAGTAGTGAAGCCGGTAATTGCCGGCTTCACTACTGTACCTGAGCGAATTGCTCAGGATTGGTTAAAGCTATAAAGAAACACTTGGATTCATTTTAAAGATGAGAATCTCATCTTTAAAATGATACCAAGATCACCTTGATCGTCCTTAAACATCCTGAGCGATTTGCTGGTGAAAACGATGTTCGGCATTGAAATCCCAGTGCAGATCTCAATTCCCGACATCGTTTTAACAGTGAATCGCTCTGAATGTGTAAGGTCAATCATGGAGATCTGGGTATTGTTTTAAAGATGAGATTCTCATCTTTAAAATTAATCCAGTTGCATCTTTGTGGCCCTAATAGATCCTTAGAAATGGGGCTCTAAAAGTGTCTCCCCCCCTCCTGTGTCAGGCAGCATCTTAGAACTAAGTAAGGAGGAGGAGGAGCTGCAGAGACAATGATAACTCCTCATTGTCTGTGCATAAGCTGCAGATGACCCCAGGGGGGGAATAGCAGGGACTTCTGTCCTTATTCCCTCTCCTATCAATCAGAGAGCATTCTGTACTTTTGCTCTCTGATAGTCACATAGAGGTATAATGTAATACCCCTCTGAGCCTAATCACATAACCAGGAAGCTTATTGGTGCTGTGACCCAGATGTTTACCATCGTCCAGGTCGCAGCGCCAGAAGTGTCGCACCAAACACTTACACAACACATGCACAAAGTCATCAATAAAGTTTACATTTTTTCACTGTCTCTGTCCTGTCCATACCTGATCTTTATAGAGTAAAATACGCCGCCCGCCTCTCTAGTGATATCTGTTACACGCTAAAATAATAGTAATAGCAATTATCACTAGTATTATCACCATAATACTGTGTGCAGGGGTCGCTATGTGACATAATACCGTGTGCAGGGGTCGTCAGACTTACAATTATTGACCGGCACTCCGAGTACCTCAACTTTGATTTTTTTAATCAAAATCGGCACGCCGAACAAAAAAGGTTGCCTACCCCTGCACTAGACCATCATGGACAGAGACATTGAGGAATATTTGTGAAGGCTGGTGTATTCAACATGTCACTGCCATTAGAAGAAGAGTCACCTCATTTATAATGAGTATAAAGAGGCACACACCTCAAAAATGCAGCAGCTCCTCCACTGGGCTGTGTGTGTAAGAGAATTGCCAGTTGAGGAATTCCCCAGTGCTGCTGCAGAAACCTGGGAGGAAGGGAATGACAGAGACAGTGTGTCCTAAACTCGACCCACACCCTGTCCCTGCCTACTTGTCTAGAAGGCCATGAACTGATTAAGGAAATGGCCAGAGACTGCAGGGTTTTAAGGAGTTAAATGTTTTAAATTTTAGGAGGGACAATCTCCAAACTATAGCTGGGGCGGGATTTTGGGAGGGGTATATAAGGTGGAGGTGGGAAAGCTACTCACCTTTTGCAGTCTGGCAGCAGCAACAGCATCATGACAGATGACCTGATGAGCCTCATCTGTGCCAGGATTTCTCAAGAGGGACAGGCATGGCTGGAAGACCTCTTTCAGAAGGACGAGGATGCTCTGGTGGCAGTTTCACCACCCCCACACAGGATCTTCTTCAGCGGCAAAGGATGCAGGACGATGGGCTGGAATTGGATCCAGTCGCCTCCACACTTGATTTGATGCAGCAGCAGGGGATGCAGGATGGAGGTCCGGTACCGGCTCCAACTGCCCCCACTCGGCTGAACACCAGAAGAAGGTAGGCCACAGTGCCGGCGCAGACCCTCCCTGAGACTCATTCCCAGGGTGATGCCGTGTTCCTGGTATTCTTCTGCTGGGGACCGCAGGAACTGACCCACATGCCCCCTTGCTGCCCCAGGGCAACGGGCGATTCCTAGGAGCACCTCTGTTCAGCGTGCGGCACAAACAGCTGCCGCCCCTCCCCCATCCCTACACCCAAACAGCTCTGGGCGGGCAGTTAAGATGGCTGCCGCACCTCCTCCATCACTACTCACCACCAGCTCCAGATGGGCAGTTAAGATGGCTGCCGCCCCTCCCCCATCCCTGCACACAGAGCCTTTCACCCTGCCAGCCTCCAGGCGGGCAGATAAGGTGGCTGCCGCCCTTCCCCCAGCTCTGTCACGGGAAACGCGGGCAGAAACACGGACATCATAGGCGGTCACGGCGGTCTCCACATTCGCACAGCACGTCTTCCTCGCCATCGGCTACGGAGTCATCCTCCTCCAGCGGCAGCAGATCCAGCAGAAGATCAAGAAGATCGAGCCACTGCTCCTACAGGTCGCGTAGAAGCCACGGCTCCAGGATGTCCATGGGCCGGCTATCCAGATGGGCTTCTGCCTCCTCCGGAGCACTGCAACAGCCCTCTGTCCCAGTGACCCAGACGCTCCCGCCCTCCTCGGTACCCCAGACAGACGGGTGGTGAGTACACCTGCCCGCAGGCTTGGCCAGCGGCTTCTTTACCAACACAAACGTGGGTGGGGGTGATTTAGCGTCAGTTCTTCAAGGTTTTTTAGAGAAATTAACTAGTCAGAATAGTGTCATGCTATCTACACCGGGAGGCGTTGTGCCCTCGCGTTCTGGAAGGAAGAATATCAGTGTATAGCGTTTAGGGACTCTGTTTTTTGCGGTGTGGTGCTGCTAGGGACTCACCTGTCTGATGACATCAGGGCCAAGATTGTTCAGGGCTAATAAGTCAGTAGACCAGGTGACAGTAGATAGAGCGCTCATTTGAGAGAGGGGCAGACAAGAAGCCGAAGGTGGCTAAAACCTTTGGTGATTGGCTGCAGGCCTTTCTCACATTGGTGCGTGTCATATGTTGGTAGCATCCTGCTGGTATATATGGATATCATTTTTAGCGCCAACAAGCTGCATGGAGGTGCTGCTTGGTGGCGCTACGACAAAGAATTTTGTCGGCATTTGGCTATGTCTTCAGACATCAGTTGGGCCTCTAAGGCCACTGATGTCTGGATTCAATTAATTCTGTCTCAAAAGCCATCTCGTTCCTTTCCAGGAGGAGCTGTGGCATCTGGACAACAGTCAGGTGCCGTGGCTCCAAAAACCGTCGGTTCCTGCTGGCCATACAATGAAGGGCATTGCTGCTTCTATGCGACGTGCAGATTCCGACATGAGTGTTCTTTCTGTGGAGGAACGCATGCTGCAGTGTGCTGCTTCAAACGCGCCAGGAAACCTACAAAAGTGGGTGTGCCCAGCAGCGCAGAGAACACCAGTGAAGTACCCGTTACTTCGGGAGTGGCTAAAGCCATATCTCAGGGTTCAGGAAGCAAGTGTACTGCTTGATGGTTTTGGTTGTTGTTTTTACATACCTCACTCGCCGTCTTCTTCGTTGTTGTTTTGTGATAATTTAAAGTCTGTATTGGATAAGGTTCCCTTAGAGAGAAATTGTTGAAGGAGGTTTCCCTGGGCCGCATGGCCGGTCCATTTGAGGACCCGCCCATGCCAAATTTACAGGTGTCACCTTTAGGTCTACACTGTGTTCCAAATTATTATGCAAAAAGTGTTTAGAAGTGATAAGGTAAGAATTTTTTTTGTTTGTCAGTTAAACTCATTGATGGTGATGTGTGTCAGGGCTCTTTATATCACTGAAAGCAATTGCAGACACCTGTGCTAATTAGTTTGGCAGGTGTGTCCAATTAAAGGCAAGACTACTTAAGAAGGTTGTCCCACATTATTAAGCAGCCTACATTTTCAGCCAAAATGGGAAAGAAAAAGGATGTGTCGGCTGCTGAGAAGCAACAAATTGTAGAGTGTTTAGGTCAAGGCATGACTACAATCAGCATTGCCAAGACACTTCATCGTGATCTTCGCACTATCAAGAAGTATGTAGCTGATTCACAGCACACACGTGTGCGTTCTGATAAGGGAAAATTGAGGACTCTTTCCAACAGGCAATTACGTCAGGTTAAAAGAGCAGCTTCAAAAATGCCTTGTCATAGCAGCAGACAAGTTTTTGAAGCTGCTGGTGCCTCCAACGTCCCCCGAACAACAAGATGCAGGGTCCTTCAGAGGTTTGCAGCTGTGCGTAAGCCATCCTGTCGACCTCCTCTATCCACTGCACACAAGCAGAAACGGCTCCAGTGGGCCAAACAATACATGAAGACTGACTTCAAAACTGTTTTGTTCACCGATGAGTGCCGTGCAACGCTCGATGGTCCAGATGGATGGAGTGGAGGATGGCTTGTTGATGGACACCCCATGCAAACACGGCTACGGCGCCAACAAGGAGGAGGTGGAGTAATATTTTGGGCTGGAATCATGAGGAGAGAGATTGTCGGCCCCTTTAGGATCCCTGAAGGGGTAAAGATGAACTCCATAATGTATGTGGAGTTTCTCAAACAGCACTTCCTGCCATGGTTCAAGAAGAAGAACCATGCATTCCGCAGAAAGATCATTTTCATGCATGATAATGCACCGTCTCATGCTGCAAATAACACATCTGCATCTCTGGCTGCTATGGGCATAAAAGGGGACAAACTTATGGTGTGGCCCCCATGCTCCCCTGACATCAACCCCATTGAGAACCTCTGGAGCTTTATCAAAAGGAGTGTCTATGATGGCGGGAGGCAGTTCACATCTAAGCAACAGCTCTGGGAGGGTATATTGTCCTCATGCAAAACAATTGAAGCAGAAACCATCCAAAAACTGACAAATTCAATGGACGAGAGAGTTCAGAAGCTTCTTTCGAACAAGGGGTCCTATGTGCAAATGTAACATCACCTCGAATAAAGTTTTGGCTTGAAAACTGTTTGATTTCAGTTTGTAATAACCTGCTAATGCTTATAATTTCACAATGACCATTTTTTTGTTCTTAATAAAAATGAAAAGGTTGCAAATTCTGCTGTGCATAATAATTTAAAACATGCATTTTGAGTGTTTATTTATTTTTTTTAAATATACTGTTATCATAGGCAGTTTGTTCAAAAACCTTTCAATTATACTCGAATAGTTGATGACTGGAAAATTACAATGACTGCAATTCATATAGGTAATTTTGGAAAATATGAGAAAATATTATTTGCATAATAATTTGGAACACAGTGTAGTCCCTAAAAAGGAGGAAGGAAAATTCAGTTTGATACACTATCTTTCATTCCCACCAGGGGATTCCGTGAATGATGGGATATCAAAGGAAGAGGCTGCCATGACTTATGCTTCCTTTGACAGGGCAGTTTTTCAGGTTAGTAGAGCGGGCAGGGGGGCGCTATTGGCAAAATCCGACATAGAGTCGGCTTTTCGCCTGCTACCTATGCACCCAGACTGTTTCCACCTCCTCGGCTGTTGTTTAGGTAATCAATATTTTGTGGCTATGTGCCTGCCAATGGGCTGTTCCATATCCTGTTATTTTTTTTAAATGTTTAGTTCTTTCCTAGATTGGGTTTTGCGTTGGAAAATGGCATATGACTCGGTTCTCCATTACTTAGACGATTTTCTGTTTGTAGGATCCACAGATTCTCCAAAGTGTGGTTACTTGTTGCAGGTCTTTTGTTGCCTAGTGGAGCAGTTAGGGGTTCCCCTTTCGGCGGAAAAGACTGAGGGTCCGTGCACATTCCTTTCCTTCCTGGGCATAGAAATTGACACTGTTTAGATGGTTTTTCATCTACCTAGTGATAAATTGGAGAATCTGCTTGCTTTGGTGGACCAGTTTTCTCTGGCCAGGAAAGTGACCTTGCACCAGATGTAGTCTTTGTTGGGCCTTTTAAATTTTGCCTGCAAGGTCCAGGTGATCAAACGCCAATATTCCTCGTCTCTGCCGGTTCTGGCCCTGCTTAGACACCTTGTGCTGCGTTGCCTAGATTGCAACATTTGGTATAGAGCAAAACATGTATAGGGTTGTCTTAATGAGATAGCGGATTCATTATCTCGTTCGCAGATCCGTCGTTTTCAGGATCTACATCCAACGGCGGCTGTGGAGGGTGCACCCTGACCAGAGCACTTGTGGGCACTGGTAGAAGGGAACTTATGAGGCTCTTCCGGGGATCTGTGTAAGAAGGGACTTAGAGAAATCACGGGAAAGTATGGGTTTTGTGGTTGTCTTTGGCCGGGGGTAAGTGTTTGCTTAAAGGGATTCTATCATTGGGGAAACATGTTTTTAACTGAAGCAGTGTTGGAATAGACTTTATAAAGGCTATTCTACTCTTACCTTTACTTTTCTTCTCCTCGCCGCCGTTTGTCCAAAAAAACATTTTATTCTCATATGTAAATTATGCTCAGGGAGCACTGGGGGCGTTCCCCCTGTGTTCCCGAGCATTCCGTGTCATCGCCGCAACCTGCCTCCAGCGCTACTTTTTCACACCCCCTGCATCTTCTTCTGTTCATCTAGCATCTGCTTCTTGCTCCATTGGCCATTTTTCTGGAGTACGCTGATGTAAGAAACTAAACAAAAATGACCGCTGGAGCCACTTTGAGTTCAGGCAGAGCTGACGGAGCATGCTCCGTCGGCCATTTTTGTTTAGTTTCTTACACCAGTGTACTTCAGAAAAATGGCCAACGAAGAAAGCAGATGCAAGATGAACAGAAGAAGATGCAAGGGGCGTGAAAAAGCAGCGATGGAGGCGGGTTGCAGCGATGACGCGGAGTACTCGGAGCACAGGGGGAACGCCTTGAGGAACAAAGGCGCTTCTGCCAATGTGGCCAATAAAAGCCTCTCTGGGGTGGCTTTCTTCCTCAAGATGCATGGTTTGCCTGATGTCACGAAGCACTTTGTGATTCGTTAAGTCCTGAAGGGGTGGAAGAAGGCAGCAACCAATTTCTTTAAGCTTATTTTTGCGGTTGTTGATGGTGGTGCTGGCAGTATGTTTGGATCCGTGGGAAGTTGCATTGTTCCGAGCGGCATTCTTTGCAGCGCTGAGGATCAGCGAGCTGGTTTCGGTAAGTGGCTCTCGCCCAGGGGGTTTGTATTGCATAGATGTCATAGTGGGTTCCTAGATCTTGAAAGTTTGTATCCACAAGTCCAAAGCGGACCAGCATGGACGGGGATGTTGGTTATCTATCTGGTCACTGCCGTCTGAGGGTTGCCAAGTTCACTTGGTCAGCAGTTTCCTGAACAGGCTGAATATTAAATGTACGGCCCCTGGGGTCCTTATAGTTCATGAGTCTGGTTCCCCTTTAACAAGATATCAATTTACATCAGTCTTCAAAGCTTGCCTGCGGGAATTGGGACTCAGTCCGGAGTAGTTTGAGACCCATTCCTTTAGAATTGGGGCTGCCACTATGGCAGACATGTGCGGTATTGGGGAGGAGGATATTAAACTATTGGGCAGATGGAAATCAGATTGCTTTCGTTCGCACGTTAGACCCGACCTGTTGATTGTGTTTGTTGATGACAGGTGCAGACGATAGTGGTATTCTCTTTCCGTTTTGTTTCCAGGGTTGCATATCTGGATCATAGGACATTCTTATGTCTTTTGGGCAGAGAGGCGTGCGGTGGTGCAACCAGGAGGTTTATCTATAGAACTTTCGGATGTCCAGGTACACTGGAGGGGTACGAGGGGTCTGCGGTGGTCTGGTGTTCTGTTGGAAGTGGTGGCAGTGAGCCGCATCTGTCGGGGCTCCCTGGTTCTCATAATAGATGCGGCTGGCAATGACCTGGAAAAATTTAAGGTGATAGAATTTATTGCGATGATACGCCAGGACTTAGCCCGCTTCGCGGGTTTTTTCCAGACGATAGCCCTAGTATGGTCGGATATCGTGCCTAGAAAAGTGTGGCGTGGTGCAAAATCTCACGTGGCCTTGTAACGATGCCGCCATCTAATCAATGCCCTAGTGTCCAAGTTTGTAAGGGGGCTAGGTGGTATTGCTATCAGACACTGGGAGCTGGAAGGAGAAAACGGGGACTTGTTACTTCCCGACGGGGTTCACTTGAACCCCATTGGTCTGGATATATTTTTGGCTGGCCTTCAGGAAGGTGTGGAGAGAGGGTTACTGTTTCTGGATGGAGTTGGTCAGAGGTCAGAGTAGGGCTACTCTCGACCTGTCCGTGGCGGAAGTCCATGCCCAGGCGTCTGAGTCCACACGCCCACTGGTTACCATCAGTGGCGTTCGGACAAAGGTGCATAAACTGATGTAAAAAAGTTAATGGGCATGAATGATCTGATGTTCATCTTTCTGATGGTTTAAATGGTTAAAATTGTTTTAATAAAGCTGTGGCCAACCCCACATAACCAAAGCTCAGTTCTCTGTCATTATTTTATAAATTACAGTGGGAGATGTTTTTGTCTCAGGTAAGATTTTAATAGCATACCTGCAGTCAAGAAGGCCATGAACTGATTAAGGAAATAGCCTGAGACTGCAGGGTGTTAAGGAGTTAAATATTTTAAATTTTAGGAGGGACAATCTCCCAACTGTAGTTGGGGTGGGATTTTGGGAGGGGTATATAAGCTGCAGGCAGGAAGGCTGCTCACCTTTCGCAGTCTGGCAGCAGGAACACCCACTTACCCACCCTCCCTGGTTTTTTGCTTACTGGTTTTGGCTGTTTTTTTGTTTTCTTGCAGGAATCGGTTCGCTGGCTTACCTACGTTCGTTGTCATAGCAGTTGGCGGAAGTCCGTGCCCAGAGGAAGGCGTCGTCTGAGTCCACACGCCCGCTGGTTAACAGTGGTGGCGTTCGGACAAAGGTGCATAAACTGATGTAAAAAAGTTGGCATGGGTGATCTGATGTTCATCTTTCTGATGGTTTAAATTGTTAAAATTGTTTTAATAAAGCTCAACCCCATATAACCAAAGCTCAGTTCTCTGTCATTATTTTATAAATTACAGTGGGAGATGTTTTTGTCTCAGGTAAGATTTTAATAGCATACCTGCAGTCTCACTGTCCTAATGACAGGAACAACTTGGCGCCGATCCCTACTCTGAATAAGTGACACACAGAACAGGACAAGACAAAACAACACAGAAGATTCAGCAAGCCAAGGTCAAACCAGAGAGACAAGCAGTACCAAATCGAAATCCAAAGGAGTAATCAAGGGAAGCCAAAGGTCAGAATAATACAGTAGAGAAAGTAGGAAGCTAGCAAGGACAAAATCACAGGACAGAGTACAATAGCCAGCGACTATGTGTGGGCTGATGACCAGTTAATATAAAGTCCAGGATCAAGCCCAGACTTGATTGGTAGACACGCTGTCAATCACACAGGCAAGGCTAAAATTAACTATTTGAGGAGCAGAAAGAAACAAGGTGCAGGAGACGGGTGTGGCTGAAATTCAATTACAATGTAGTAGTACTAGGACAGTGTTCAGACTGAGAACCTTAAGCAAGGAATCAAACTGAACACGCCTCCTGCACTGCAGCGTGCGAGCGGAGGGTGGCACAGAGACCCGAACAGGCAGAGACATTACAGTGTGTCTCTGATTAAATCTACGTCAACTTGTAACTGATATAGATTTCAGTAATTATGGTTACAACTGGCATTTAAAGTTTTTTTATGCCAGAAATCTGGTGTAGACTACTTAATAAATCTAATCCATTACCTACTCCATTAACCTAGATCATCACAGAAAGAAGGATTATCACCTTCAGTATTCTAGAAAAAAACGCAGAGATGGGCAAACCTCTCAAGATTCATTTAGTTTCAGGTTCGGGTGGCTAGGGACTTAGATTTGTTTCAGGTTCAACAAGATTAGTACGAACCAAAAATTGGCTTAAAACATGGTATAGAACACTATTAGGGCTCCTAGGAACCTATATATCTAATTTATAGCTCTCTAAGACAGTTGAAGATATGTCAAAGTGAAAGTGACATGTATATCTATGGAAAAACGAATGGTAAGAAATGGATACAAACTCTGAGTTCAACCATACACTGTGCTGCCACTCGCTTTTAAACATTTTAACATTTAAAACACTCCAAAAATTACATCAGAACTAACCTATTGGCCATGAAGTCGACTTATCTGCTTTAGAATACATGCACTCTAGGTACGACTATACCTGCTGTTGCAGCCGGTGGATGTTGGTTGCCAGAGGCCACCTGGGTACGCATGTGACCAGCAGTTGCAGTGGTGTATCTAAATGCTGCGGCAAGCTGGACATACAGCCTATCCTGATAATATTCTAATTTTTCTTCCCTTTGGGAATCAGGGAAGAATTCCTCCATTTTGTCTTCATAACAAGGGTTTAAGAGTATTGCTATCCAGTAGTCATCCCTCTGCTTGATGCTAATAATACGATTGCCACTGTATAAGCAGCAGAGTATACAGTTTGCCATGCTTCTAGGCATATGCGCGGAACCAGGGCCTGCTATGGCTGTTGTTCTTGGCCAGGGTGTTTGTCATCATCGTCATCATCATCTTAAAATAAATAAGGGTCAGCCTCCTCTCCTGGGTGTGCCTGTGACATATCAAGGTCCACTCTGCATCCAAGGGACAGTCTCCCTCCTCCTCCTCTTCCAGTCTAGAAATCCCAGTACCTCTACCATAATGACCCTGACCCAGATCCTCATCCTCCTCAATCAGCACAGGACGATAATATTGACTAGGAGGTGGAAACCGTTCTTCCTCTTCTATCCCTCATTACATGAGTGCAAGGGTTTTCTGGAAGATATACAATAGGGGCTTGAGAAGCTCACACACTTCCCTCATGAGCCTTCAATGATGTATCTCGAAATTGGAACGTCACAGGTAAGGTGGTGCAAAATTTTGTCACTGCAATTCGAGCAGAGAATTTTTTGTGACATAAGAACAGATGATATGTGTTGAGATTTTTCTGGTCATGAGGAGCACCTGTTTTAAGCCACTATACAGGTTAATCCAGGTTCAGAGCGATCCACCAGATTAAGGGCATGCAAATTAGAGGGACAATGTGTTATTTGTTCTAATTGCAGCCCAGAAACAATATTGGTGCCATTGTCAATGGCAACGCTGTACAGTTGAAGTTGGTGGGGAGCCATTCAGTGCAATACTTGCTGCAGGATACAGTGAAGCAGCTCCTCTGCTTTGTGGCTCTTCTGATCCAGGTTTATTAATTGCAAAAGTGCATGGCAGCACGAGAAGTGGAAGCGAATGCATGCTCTGGTGAAGATGGTGGCAGTAAACAGTACAGAAAGGAGGATCTAGAGGAGGTGGATGGGCCCTGCATGGTGTTGGAACTGGGCCTACGCAATCAGTGGGATGTGAAAGCCATGTATTGTCCTTGTCCATAACTGCTGCTCCACGTGACGACGGTGGCATGCACATTTCTCCAGAATCACAGATCCAAGGAAAGCAGAAAAAATACAGCACCGAGCAGCACCTTGTGTTATATCGTTTAAAAATGAAGCAAGCAGATATAAAAAAGCATCCACAGAAGTGGCCGCTCACCTTGGTTGGTTGCGAGTAGGTCACATCTTCTGTAGCAGCAAAAGGTCAATGATGAGTGGGCTTGTGAACAGCAGCTGGATCCTCGCCACATGAGGGTGAAACATAGGGCAATGTAGAAGGACCGTTCCAAAGGAGGAAAGAAGGACCAGCGCTTACCCAAATAAATAAATGTAGACTTCCTTTATTGCATACCAGCACACGACACGTTTCGGAGCTCACCGGTCCCTTTCTCAAGTGCATAAGTGGTAGTCCATGTAGACACATAATCAACTATCCTATCTTATAAAGCAAACATGATAAAAAGACACAGACAAATTCAGGTCTCTTAGATATTATGTATCTCTTAGATAGAATAATGGGTCTCTTGTATACAACCTTAATACAACCCTACATCAGAGGTGTCAGTCTGCACCACAAATTCTTTTGTATAGTCGGGAGTAATCAAAACTGGCTGCTTACAGAGGACTGATTTTAGCTCCCGGAACACACCCTCAGCCTCTTCACTCCACTTGATGAGATTAGTTTTGCCTCCCTTGGTAAGGTCAGTCAAGGGAGCTGCAATAGAGGCAAAATTGGGTATAAACCTGCGATAATACCCCATCATTTCCAGGAAAGCTTCCCATTTTCTTCTTACTCAAGGGATGGGGCCATTTTTGGATAGCCTCTACTTTATTAACCTGGGGTTTTATTATCCCCCTTCCTATTGTGTATCCCAAATACCGGGCTTCTTCAAGGCCCAAGGCACACTTCTTGGGGTTAGCAGTTAGCCCGGCTGCCCGAAGGGAATCTAGTACAGCTTGGACTTTCGGCAAGTGACTTTCCCAATCAGGACTGAAGATTACAATATCATCAAGATAGGCTGAAGCGTACCTGCGATGTGGCTTAACAATTTTGTCCATCAGCCGCTGGAAGGTTGCAGGAGCACCCAAAAGGCATAGTCACGTACTGAAACAGACCATCTGGGGTGACAAACGCTGTTTTTTCTTTAGCGCTCGCTGTGAGAGGTACCTGCCAATACCCTTTTGTTAAGTCAAGAGTAGAGAAATACCTGGCAGTTCCCAGCCTTTCAATCAGCTCATCTACTCTTGGCATTGGGTAGGCATCAAACTTAGAATTTTCATTTAATTTACGAGAATCGTTACAAAACCTGATTGTACCGTCAGGTTTGGGAATCAGAACAATTGGGTTTGACCATGCGCTCTTAGATTCTTCAATTACCCCAAGGGCTAACATATCGTTTATCTCCTTGGATATGGCCTGTCTACGACCTTCAGGTATTCTGTACGGCTTTAGATTGACTCGTACCTGTGGCTCAGTGACAATATCATGCTCTATCTGGTCAGTACGCCCAGGCAACTCAGAAAATACATCATTATTTCTCTGTACAAATTCTTTTACATCTTGTACCTGTACCCTGGATAAGGTCTCAGCTATTTGTACCTCAGGAAGATCCTTACCCTGTGCACCCACTGTTTTAGCAGTAACCTCTCTAGGGGTACTTATGGCAGACAAGGATTCTCTGTCTTTCCATGGTTTTAACAAATTTACATGGTATATCTGTTCAGGTTTTCTCCTGCCTGGTTGGTAAACCTTGTAGTTTATATCACCCACTTTTTTAATTATTTCATAAGGGCCTTACCACTTGGCTAGAAATTTACTTTCTACTGTGGGTACGAGCACTAACACTCGATCACCTGGGTTGAAGGTTTGGAGCTTAGCCTTCCTGTTATAAACACGGCCCTGAGCCAACTGGGCTTGATCCATATGCTCTTTTACAATTGGCATGACTGCCGAAATTTGGTCTTGCATTTGGGAAATATGCTCAATAACACCCTGGTAAGGAGTTTGTTCCTGTTCCCAAGTTTCCTTAGCAATGTCTAGGATTCTCTGTGGGTGTCTACCATACACTAATTCAAACGGAGAGAAACCTGTGGAGGATTGAGGTACCTCTCAGATTGCAAACATGAGATATGGCAGCAAACAATCCTAATCCTTGCCATCTTTGCTTACCACCCTTTTTAACATTCCTTTAAGGGTTTTATTAAATCGCTCAACCAGGCCGTCTGTCTGGGGGTGATACACAGAGGTTCTCAGATGTTTGATACTCAGGAGTTTACACATCTCTTTCATTACTTTGGACATAAAGGGGGTCCCTTGATCGATCAAGATCTCTTTAGGTATGCCTGTCTGAGAAAACATAATAAAGAGCTCCTTTGCAATTAACTTTGCTGAAGTATGTCTGAGGGGCACAGCTTCAGGGTACTGGGTAGCATAGTCTAATACCACTAGTATATACTGATGTCCCCGGGCTGACTTAACAAGAGGACCCACCAAATCCATGGCTATACGTTCAAATGGGACCTCTATAATAGGCAGGGGTACTAAAGGACTCCTGAAATGTGACACCCAGCACAAGCTACAATAATCTCGCACATGTATATCCACCCCCGGCCAATATAAACGCTGTAATATGCGTTCTTTGGTTTTCTCACACCCCAAATGTCCTCCCAGCACATGCTTATGAGCTAATTATAGAACCACTTTTTGAAAGGGCTGGGGTACCACCAACTGCTCAATAACGTCACCTCTTATTTGGTTTACCCTATATAACAGGTCTTGGTTCATGGCAAAATAAGGAAATTCTTGGTCAGCCCCTGGATACTGGGACTTACCATTTATCACCTTAACATTTTCTCTGGCATGAGACAAGTTTGGATCCCTGAGTTGAGCAGTACCAAAATTGTCATGGGACACCTCAAGTTCCGGCATTTCTGGCACTTCTCTCTATCCTTCAGAGAGAAGTGTGCCTCTAGCACAGTCAGAGGAAAGCTATTTTCTTCTGGGACTACCGCTATCTCTGGAACTCCACTGTCCAGATCAAAAGGCTCAGGGTCAACCTTGGGCAACCTTTCACAGACAACAACATTAGTGTATGGAACCTTCTGGTTTTTCCACAGGTTCCAAAACATAGGAAAATCTCTTACAATAATCACATTGTGGAACACGGATTTGACTACGGTGACCTGGTGACAGGCTATACCACAGGTAGTGTCTATAGTGACCTCTGCAATGGGGTATTCTCTCATTTCCCCATGGATGCACAAAACACCAACAGTACGTCCATTGTATAATGCAGGGTCTATCAGAGTGGCACGCACCAGGGTCACCACACTCCCAAAGTGGTGCTGGACAGGCAGGGTGAACAAAAAGCAAGACTCGCCTAGAACTACTACAGTCCATGGGCTCCACTGTTAGGGGGCAGTATGCAGCTACAGTGGGGAAAAAAGTATTTATTCAGCCACCAATTGTGCAAGTTCTCCCACTTAAAAAGATGAGAGAGGCCTGTAATTGACATCATAGGTAGACCTCAACTATGAGAGACAAAATGAGAAAACAAATCTAGAAAATCACAGTCAGATTTTTAAAGAATTTATTTGAAAATTATGGTGAAAAATAATTATTTGGTCAATAACAAATGTTCATCTCAATACTTTGTTATATATCCTTTGTTGACAATGACAGAGGTCAAACGTTTTCTGTAAGTCTTCACAAGGTTTGCACACACTGTTGCTGGTATGTTGGTCCATTCCTTCATGCAGATCTCCTCTAGAGCAGTGATGACCATATGACATTCTCCCAATACTCTTCTGGAACATCCAAATGCTCTCTAGCAAACTTCAGACGGGCCTGGATATGTACTAGCTTAAGCAGGGGGACATGTCTGGCACTGCAGGATCTGAGTCCCTGGCGGCGTAGTGTGTTACTGACGGTAGCCTTTGTTACATTAGTCCCTGATCGAGGCACCTGTTTGAAATTGTTATCAGTATAAAAGACACCTGTCCACAACCTCAAACAGTCACACTCCAAACTTCACTATGGTGAAGACCAAAGAGCTGTGGAAGGACACCAGAAACAAAATTGTAGACCTGCACCAGGCTGGGAAGACTGAATCTGCAATAGGCAAGCAGCTTGGTGTGAAGAAATCAACTGTGGGAGCAATAATTAAGAAAATGGAAGACATACAAGACCACTGATAATCTCCCTCGATAGGGGCTCCACGCAAGATCTCACCCCGTGGGGTCAAAATGATCACAAGAATGGTGAGCAAAAATCCCAGAACCACACGGGGGGACCTAGTGAATGACCTGCAGAAAGCTGGATCTAATGTAACAAAGGCTACCGTCAGTAACACACTACGCCGCCAGGGACTCAGATCCTGCAGTGCCAGACGTGTCCCCCTGCTTAAGCCAGTAAATATCCGGGCCCGTCTGAAGTTTGCTAGAGAGCATTTGGATGTTCCAGAAGACTATTGGGAGAATGTCATATGGTCAGATGAAACCAAAGTAGAACTGTTTGGTAGAAACACAACTCGTCGTGTTTGGAGGAGAGTGAATGTTGAGTTGCATCCAAAGAACACCATACCTACTGTGAAGCATAGGGGTGGCAACATCATGCTTTGGGGCTGTTTCTCTGCAAATGGACCAGGACGACTGATCCGTGTACATGAAAGAATGAATGGGGCCATGTATCGTGAGATTTTGAGTGTGAACTTTCTTCCATCAGCAAGGGCATTGAAGATGAAATGTGGCTGGCTCTTTCAGCATGACAATGATCCCAAGCACAAAGCCATGACAACAAAGGAGTGGCTTCGCAAGAAGCATTTCAAGGTCCTGGAGTGGCCTAGCCAGTCTCCAGATCTCAACCCCATAGAAAACCTTTGGAGGAAGTTGAAAGTCTGTGTTGCCCAGCGACAGCCCCAAAACATCACTGCTCTAGAGGAGATCTGCATGGAGGAATGGGCCAACATACCAGCAACAGTGTGTGCCAAACTTGTGAAGACTTACAGAAAACGTTTGACCTCTGTCATTGCCAACAAAGGATATATAACAAAGTATTGAGATGAACTTTTGTTATTGACAAAATACTTATTCTCCACCATAATTTGCAAATAAATTCTTAAAAAATCAGACAATGTGATTTTCTAGATATGTTTTCTAATTTTGTCTCTCATAGTTGAGGTCTACCTATGATGTCAATTACAGGATTCTCTTATCTTTTTAAGTGGAAGAACTTGCACAATTGGTTTCTGACTAAATACTTTCTTTCCCCACTGCATATACTTAACTCCATACAGGCAATGATACACAGACATTTGTTATCAAGGTATAGTTGCTATGCAAAAGATACCAAGTTCAGGCAATGATGACAGGCATGTACAAGTATTTGTTATCAAGATGATTTTTAAGGTGAGAAAATGTCCATTTTTCCAACTCCAAACAGGCAACGATGCACTGGCATTTTCGATAAAGTATACTTGCTTTTCAATGTATACAAAGTCTAGATGATAGTCATGTTCAGGCGTTTGTTATCATAATGTACTTGCTATTTAGAAGATATAAAGTCCAATCAAAGATTAGGGAAGTCAAACAATCCTATGCATTGTGATGTGTGGAGGAGAGAGTCTGCATATGTTTAAATATGCCAGGATTAAATATCCCTAACTCCACCCACATACCAGGATCCAGGCACCAATCATAATCAGTTCACAGTTTACTGCTCTATGCACGGTATTAAGAACTGGGGTATGTGAACTTTTGAACAGGGTCATTTTGATGTTTTTGGTTGTCATTATGATTTAAAAAGAGAAAACACAGAAGTTTGACAATAAATGGCTTTAACCAACCACTAACCATGAGTGGAGAAAAAGTTTTTGTGTTATCATTTATATTCTCTGAAAAAAGGCCAAAAAACCAAAAAATTTACCGGGGTATGTAAACTTTTTTAGCACAACTGTATATAAGGACTATTTACTTGGTTTGTGATATGTAGTGGGGATTGATGCATATTATGTTTAAAGGGGTTTTCCAGGCAAAAAATATTTTTTTAAAAAAGGTCTGTTGGTGCTATTAATGGGTTAATAAGTACATTCAAATACCTTTAGCAGTGTTTTGAGTGATTTCTGGGTTTCTCGGGGAGCTCCTGGCATCCTCTGCATTTGTTAATATGGTGTAGCTTCCTGCTGTGTAGCTTCCACACTACCTCCCTCTCACTCCTCCCCTTCCTCTCTCACTCCCTTACACTCCTTCCCAACTAACTAACTCAGCCCACCCCTCTACCCCATCATACATACCTGTCTTCCTCTTTAGACTTCCCTTCTGAAACGACTTCTCCTTTTCTTTCACTCTCCTGGCTGTGTGCAGGCTGGAAATGTCTGTGCATTAGAGATGAAACCTCTGATGGTGCGTGCACAGACCAGAAGTGCCTCTGATGTCTGCGAAGCAGAGATAGAGTATCATCTCTACTGTGCATATGTCAGAGGCACCTCTGGACTGCGCAAGTGCTAGCAGAGTTAAAGAAGAGGAGGAGCTGTTCCTAGAGAGAAAGACACATAAGTATGGTGGGGTGGGGGGGGGGTTAGTATTGGTGACGTTGCATTTCGGAAACAGGGAAATGGAACATCACCGGATTATCAGAAAGTGTGCCTGGGGCGGTCACCCGCCCTGGCAATCGGGGTATTTATAATTTTTTTTTTAAAAACAAAGTAAATTAGAAGTTAGGCGGGAGGGAGGGGGTTTACTTTTATTTTATCCCAGGCAACCCCTTTAATATTTGATGATCATGTGTATGTTTCTGATGTAATTATGATGTAATGTTCATGTGTTCCATATTGTTCCAGATTGGTTTTTAATTGTTTACAACGGTATCAAATTTAATAATAGTGTTCTTTAGTTTTTTTGTATCTGTGGATTATGAGACCTGATATTCTTTCTGTATTAATTTACTTTACTATTGTGTGTGACATACAGTATATCTAGAATTACATATGCGCACGCAGTGCACTTGCGCATACAGAGAAACGCTTAACATATTTTGTTCAGATTAACAACAATGCTCCATCTCCTTCACACTGTGTATGAATCAGACTCTAGACCAGAGCGGAAAAAAAACAACATTCCTAAATGTGTTTTTTTAAGATTAGAGCGGGCTAGACTATATTGGGTGAATACCACGACCACTACTACTACTTTACTATTGTGTGTGACATATATCTAGAATTACATTGCGCACGCAGTGCACTTGCACATACAGAGATCGATTAAAATATTCTGTTCAGATTTACAACAGTGGTGGAAAGAATGTGTTATGTGTATAGAGAAGAGATGAAATTGTTCTACTGCAAGTACTGTCAGACAATATAGATTATTGCCTGGCAATGAAAGGGTTGACTGTCTGCAGTAGAGCACTGCATTACCAATCTGCCTGTGTATATTGCTTGATTCTATCTAAGTCCTCCTATAACTATTGTTCAGTTTTCAATTCTGACTTGTGCTGCCTATAGTCTAGCTAATGGGATAGCTATGAGATGCATTAAGATAGAACGCAGATATGTGTACATTTCCACCATGACATCAAATTAAGGCTGGGTCATGAGTGCACAAGCTTATATTTTATATTATCCTTTGCTCATTTTGTGAGATAAAGCATTATTAAATCATATACTAAATAGTGACCTGAAGGCATGTCTTTTTTTATTGATCGTTAAAATAAAATTTTGATCCAAATCTACATTTGTATAAAATGGACTTTATTGGAGTTAAATACTATATCTTGTATAAGGAGGAAAACGGGGTGGACATAGCTTCCATATAATACTGTACATTACATAATGTTCTCTATTTTGCTATAGATGTATAGCACTGAAGTGAAGCATTAAGAACATTTAAAAACAGCATACAATACTGAACAATACCCTTGAGATTGACCCATAATAAAATAGTATCAATGCATGGACTGGCCTAATAACACAATTTCATCTCTACAATACAATAAAGCATGACAAATATTTTAACCAGTGGGGGAATCCATAAAGGCTGGTGGAGATAAAGTCCCTGTGTGTTTTTGTTTTATTATACAAATATGAATTCATGACACTCCATTCCCATTCACACATGTTAATCATATATTAAATGCATACAGCATACATCACTCACATATTACATGCATACCCCTCGTTTAATGAAAAAAAAAAAAAAACACAATGGTCACAGAAATAACTTGAATCTGACAAAAGTAATTTGCTAAACTACATGTTGACAAGCCACAAAGCTTCTGGGAGAATGCCCTATGGACAGATGAGACAAAAATCAAAATTTTTGGCATGGCACATCAGCTCTATGTTCACAGATGGAAAAATGAAGCATATCTTGAAAAGAACACTGTCCCTACTGTGAAACATGGAGGAGGCTCTGTTATGTTCTGGGGCTGCTTTGCTGCATCTGGCACAGGGTGTTTTGAATCTGTGCAGGGACAGTGAAATCTCAAGACTATCATGGGATTCTAGAGAGAAATGTGCTGCCCAGTGTCAGAAAGCTTGGTCTCAGTCGCAGGTCATGGGTCTTGCAACAGGATAATGACCCAAAAAACACAGCTAAAAACACCTAAGAATGGCTAAGAGGAAAACATTGGATTATTCTGAAGTGGCCTTCTATGACCCCTGACCTAAATCCTATTGAGCATCTTTGGAAGGAGCGGAAACATGTCGTCTGAAAAGGCACCCTTCAAACCCGAGACAATTGAAGCAGTTTGTTCATGATGAGTGGGCCAAAATACCTGTCGAGAGGTGCAGAAGTCTCATTGACAGTTACAGGAATCGTTTGATTGCAGTGATTGCCTCAAAAGGTTGTGCAACAAAATATTAAGTTAAGGGTACCATCATTTCTGTCCAGGCCTGTTTCATGAGTTTTCTTTTTTAAAAAATTCTGTTGAAGCATGGTTGAAAAGCAATGTCTGACTTTCATTTGTTCATTTTCATAGAATTTTTATATATTATTACTTTTGTCAGATTCAAGTTATTTATGTGACCATTGTGGGTTTTTCTTTCATTAAACGAAGGGTACCAACAATTTTGTCCACGTGTGTAGCTCGTCACTCATATATTGCATTCATACATCACTCACATATTACATGCACACAGCACATATCACTCACATAATTCATGCATACAGCATACACATCAAAGTGAATATTTTAATCACTTATACACTAGACACATAAATTGGTCACACTATACACACATCACTCAGTACATACACTACCTAAACACCTCACATTTATCCCTTGCTCATACTGTAATACACTCACCTGCTCTCCATCTTGGCATTAGATGATAAGTTATTTAATATTGTATACTTTTATCAAATTGGAGTAAAATTTAAGTTTTAGGTGTTTCTTTTCTTTTTCCTACTTCAACCTAAAGCCTTCACAACCACCTTACCCAACTGTTTGGTGCTCTTTCTCCATAACCTGCTTCTCCACCATCACCAATGATAAGCTTTCCACCCTAATTTTAAAATCCCACCTCACCAACTATGCGTACAACCCAATCCAATCACACTTCATCCCCAACCTCACTGAAGTCTTTATTCCTACCTATCTCTAACCAGGTAAGTTCCCTTCCCTTAGCCTCCTTCTAGGGGTACCATTTCAGCCCCTCCCCAACACTCTTCTGTTTAACCTTATGTAAACTATTCAGCAGATTTATATGGTCTGATGGAACCCCAGGATTGCTTTTTCCACTCCCATCAGGAGTAAGCAGAATGGTGGTCTGAGTTGACATCACAGCCAGGGCTGGTTTAAGACAAAGTGGGGCCCTGGGCAAAATTAAAAGTGGGGCCCCAAATGTTGAAATATTGTACCTACTATATAGTCATATTCTGTTAATTCGATGTGCTGCAGTGCCTACTACTGGTATTTACAGGAGTGTTCCTAAGGTCTTTAAGGTCAGGGCTCCATATTGTGAAAACGCAGTGTTTTGGCCACAGCAGAAACACCGCAGCAAAAAAAAAGCTGCGTTTTACAATACCTGTAAAGTGGATGGGATACTGGCTAATCCCATACACACATTGCAGAAATAAAAATCTGCAGTGGAAAAGCTGCATTTGTCAATTATATTGGTGGAAACACTGGTGTTTTCCGTATACGTATAATAGGTGCAGAGAGTCCGCAGAGGAAAACTCTGAGGTCACAATTAGAAACGCTGCAGAAAAATATGCAATGTGTTTCCGCCGCAGTCTTTTCCGCAGCATGGGGCCTTAGCCTAAAGGGGTTGTTTCACATACATGTAAATTTTTTTTGCCTAGCCAAACTAGTTGCTTGTGACCCTTTAAAAATCAGGTGCACAAGCAACAAGGCTTATGTCTATCCCTACACACAATAAAATATTTATATACATACAGAGTTATCAAATAGGACTGTTATAGCAGGACTAAATACTATCATGTCAGCCACTGACCGCTATACCAGGACTAAATACTGTCACGTCAGCCGCTGACTGCTATAGCAGGTCTAAATACTGTCAGGATGGCCACTTACTGCTATACCAGGACTAAATACTGTCACGTCAGCCACTTACCGCTATACCAGGAGTAAATACTCTCACGACAGCCGCGGACCACAATAAACCAGGACTAAATACTGTCAGGTCAGCCACTTACCACCAGATTCCCCTCTGACCTCATAGTATCAATTTTTTTTTACTTTATAATGTTCACTTCATAGCGCCAAACACTTCACTACTATCAGAGTTTCCTCTATTCCCCATATGAAGAACACAACTAGCCCCCTTTTATTTGCAGATACTCCCCACATAATACCAGCCAGCAATTAACCTCTTCCTGCCCTACACTGTAATAGGATGCTGCAGTAAGTGCGTTGTTCCTAGGAGCCATGCACTATGCCTTCCAATGACATACACTGCACCTTTGCAGGTTTCTGGCTGGACAATGGTCCAGGAATACCAGGAGATTGATGCAGGCGAAATGCATTATATAGGATGAGGTGGTGGTCGCCGCAGCATCACATGACCCTTTGTTAGTGGCCATTTTCAGGCTATCAAGGCTTGGCGTTTCACAATGAGATTCAACAACACAACTTGTAGAGACAGTGGCATAACAGAAGTCTTGTGGGCCCCGGTGCAAACTTTTGTCCGGGGCCCCTCCCTACAGCAAATTCTTGACAGTGAAGGTTATGGGTGCTGTATCTTTGATACTTGAAAGGGATACAGCTGTAGTACCCACAACTGCAGTTATCAAGAATATGATGAGTGAGCACTGCCCGGCATATAAAAACAATACTGGGAGCTGCATGCTTTGGGAAACAGCTAATCTGCAGGGTCGTAACAGTCCAAGAAATATAAGAGATCAGCGGGGGTCCAACCCCTGGGGCCCCTGCTGATCAATTCTTTGAAGTTACTGTGGTGCTTTTGTGAGCGCTGTGACTCCTTCCCTATTTACATTGTACAGGATCAGTTTTATAGTCACCAAAGTTATTACAGTCTGTAATAATAGTGCACGGCTGCTATAAAAGAGATGCCGTGTGATGTGAATAGCGAAGGGGCCCCACACAGTATTATATGCTCCACAGTGGCCCTCACATAGTATTATACACTCCATATTGGGCCCCCACACAGTATTATATGCTCTCCAGCGGCCCCCACACAGTGTTATATGCCCAGCAGTGCCACCCACACAGTATTATATGCCCAGCAGTGGCCCCCACACAGTATTATATGCTCAGCATTTGCCCCCCCCACACAGTATTATATGCTACACAGTGGCCCCCACACAGTAGTATATGCTGCACAGTGGACCCCACACAGTATTATATGTTGCACAGTGGCCCCCACAGTATTATATGCCCAGCGGTGCCCCCCACACAGTATTATACTCTCCACAGTGGCCCCCACATTATATTATATGCTCCGCAGTGGCCCCCAAACAGTATTATATGCTCCACAGTGGCCCCCACCCATTATGTGCTCCACGGTGGCTCCCACCCAGTATTATATGCTGCACAGTGGCACACACACAGTATTACATGCTCCACAGTGGCCCCCACACAGTATTATATGCTCTGCAGTGGCCCCCACACAGTAGTATATGCTGCACAGTGGACCCCACACAGTATTATATGTTGCACAGTGGCCCCCACAGTATTATATGCCCAGCGGTGCCCCCCACACAGTATTATACTCTCCACAGTGGCCCCCACATTATATTATATGCTCCGCAGTGGCCCCCAAACAGTATTATATGCTCCACAGTGGCCCCCACCCATTATGTGCTCCACGGTGGCTCCCACCCAGTATTATATGCTGCACAGTGGCACACACACAGTATTACATGCTCCACAGTGGCCCCCACACAGTATTATATGCTCTGCAGTGGCCCCCACACAGTAGTATATGCTGCACAGTGGACCCCACACAGTATTATATGTTGCACAGTGGCCCCCACAGTATTATATGCCCAGCCGTGCCCCCCACACAGTGTTATACTCTCCACAGTGGCCCCCACATTATATTATATGCTCCGCAGTGGCCCCCAAACAGTATTATATGCTCCACAGTGGCCCCCACCCATTATATGCTCCACAGTGGCTCCCACCCAGTATTATATGCTGCACAGTGGCCCACACACAGTATTACATGCTCCACAGTGGCCCCCACACAGTATTATATGCTCCGCAGTGGCCCCCACACAGTATTATATGCTCCGCAGTGGTCCCCATACAGTATTATACATTCCACAGTGGCCCCCACAAAGTACTATACGTTCCACAGTGGCCCCCACACAGTATTACATGCTCCACAGTGGCCCCCACACAGTATTATAAGCTCCCAACAGCCCCCCTCTGCTCCAGTGCTATTATTATACTCTGGGGTCTAATATAATGATCACTAGCCCCTGGCTCAACTAGAGACAGCCCTGAGCAAGGGAGAATTGCTGTCATTACTTTTGGACACTTTCTGTGCCGTGCCAGGAGGAGCAGGAGAGGACCCTGACAGGAGGAACTCGTTCGGGCCTAGTCTACAGGTAACCAGATCCCTGTCAGGACTCCCTGTAACTCCATCCCAGGTATACCTAGCTGGGAGAGGCATGAGAGGAGGAGGAGTGGAGGTGGACTAAATTGCAGAGCCTGTAACATCCCTGGGCACCCTCCTAGAACCAAGGCTGGGGGATTGGACACTGTACTACTACCCTCATTTGGAAGCTGCCATTACCTTTCTTCCAGTTGTCCCAATAAAAACTGTTTTCCTGGTTCAACTGCACTGCTGACTCCTGAGTCGTTCCTGCATCACCATCAGGGCCCTTCCGACTTCCATCACACCGGCTCAGAGAGGAGAGGCCCCTCTTCAACTGAAAGCGCCCCGGGGGAAAGAACTACTACCACCACCATCCAGTAGTGCTGCAGGACCCCCCTTGACTTTGTCTGGCCCAGGAATGGGACTGGAGTGCTTGGTGAGTGTGCTCGGCGTAGTAGGTGACACATCCTCAGCCACTATAACTCCCTTCCGTCAGTCTCCTCCATCTTGGTTACGGCATCCCGTACCTCCTTTGGATCATCCAGATGATCATTGGTGACCTTCAAACGAGCTTGGACATGTGCTAGTGTGAGCAGGGGGACCTTGCGTGCACTGCAGGATTTTAATCCATTACGGCGTACTGTGTTCTAATGGTAATCTTGGAAACTGTGGTTTCAGCTTTCTTCAGGTCATTGACCAGGTCCTCCCGTGTATTTCTGGGCTGATTCCTGACCTTTCTCAGAATCATGCTTACCCCACGAGGCGAGATCTTGCATGGAGCCCCAGACCGAGGAACATTGACAGTTATCTTGTGTTTCTTCCATTTGCTAATAATTGCACCAACAATTGTTGCCTTTCCACCAAGCTGTTTGCCTATTATCCTGTAGTCTATCCCAGCCTTGTGCAGGTCTACAATTTTGTCCCTGGTGCCCTTAGACAGCTCTTTCGTCTTTGCCATGGTGGAGAGGTTAGAATGTGATTGATTGAGTGTGTGGACAGGTGTCTTTTATACAGGTAACGAGTTCAAACAGGTGCAATTAACCCTTTCCTTGCCAGCCATGTATCTTATACGTCCTCGCAGGGTGGCACTTCTGTGGCCAAGCTCATATCTAATACGTCCTTACTTCTAATGACAATATCTCAGGATCCGTTAGGTCTATTAAGAAGATTAGGGATTCATTTTAAAGATGAGAATCTCAGCTTTAAAATGATACCAAAGATCTTCATAACAGGAGCTATTTGGCATTGAGATCCCATTGCAGATCTCAATTCCCAACAGTGTTTTAACAGCTATTCGCTCCGAATTTGTAAGGGCTATCATGAAGGTCTTGGTATCATTTTAAAGATGAGATTCTCATCTCATCAATATTTTTAATGCTCCTAATGGATCCTGAGATATGGGGCTTTAAAATGTCCTCCCCCCCTCCTGTCTCAGGAAGGATCTTAAGAGCTGCAGTAGGAGGAGGAGGGGGGAGGAGCAGCCCTGCAGACTGCACAGAGATGAGAAATCATCATCATCTGTGCATAACCTGTATGCAGGGACACACAGATAGCAGGGACTTCTGTCCATGTTATCCCCTCTCCTATCAGTCACAGTTTACTAGGTGCAGTATAGATTTTTAACAAATTAGGGAGCGTTCACACTACCGTTGGTGTCCGTCAGTAGTGTCCGTGGCTATTGTCCGTTACAAGATTTTAGCTACGGACACTAGTTGAACCGTCAGAAATCCGTTAAAATTTCCATTCATTTCAATGGGTTTTTATATTGTGTCCGTTAGTGTTCGTTTACACCAAATCCGTCAGAAGTCCGTTATTTTTTCACGGACAAAAAATCCTACATGCAGGACTTTTTGTCCGTTTGAAAAAAACGGATTCTTGACGGACAGCAAGTATCCGTTACTTTTTTAACATTGAAGTCTATGGGTAACGGACATATAACGGACAGTAACTGAAAGCTATCAGTTACTGTCCGTTATTTTATGTCCGTTTACTTTCCCTGCGCATGCTCAGAAAGGAGAAACAAAAAAAAAAAAAAAACTAGCAGTGTTAGAGGACATTTCGTGTCCTCAGGCACATGCGGTTTTACATACCGCTAGAAAGCCGACAGCGCGCTGAATTCAGCGCACTGCTGGCTTTCCCGGTATGTGCCCCGGGGCTGGAGATATCGGCGGTGTAATGTTTTACTGTTAGAAGGGCGCTGCGAGGATCTCCCTCCCTCACACTTCTCTTTGTTCAGAGACTTGTACTGAGAGGGCGTTCCTCACAGCTTGAGCGTCATCGCTGGGCTGTGAGGAACGCCCCCTCTCTCTGTTCTCGTCTATAGCCGGGTACTGTCTGAGGAATGCCCTCCCTGATAGTTCTGTTCATTCATAGCGCTGTATGAGGGGGGCGTTCCTCACAGCTGAGCGTCATCACTGGCCTGTAAGGAACGCCCCCTCTCTCTGTACTGGTCTATAGCCCTGTACTGTCAGAGGGGGCGTTCCTTACTGCCCGGCGATGACGCTGAGCTGTGAGGAACGCCTCCTCAGTACAGCGCTATGGACCAACGAGAAGTGGCAGGGAGGGAGTTCCTCACAGCACCCTTCAAACAGTAAGTAAAGTAAAACGTAACTCCACACCGCCGATATCTCCAGCCCCGGGGCACATACCGGGAAAGCCGGCAGTGCGCTGAATTCAGCGCGCTGTCGGCTTTCTAGCGGTATGTGACATTAAAAAACGGACACTACCTGATGCTCATCAGTTAGGGTCCGTTATGATAGGTGTCCGTTTATTTTTTTTTTAACGGACACCTTCATAGCGGACTCCAACGGTAGTGTGAATCCTACTTTAGTGAATAACAGAAAAATCTTGCTTGTCTTCTGTATCAGCGTTTTTGAGAGTGCGAACTATTGTAGCTGATGTTTGTGGTATATATAAGTTATGTACACCTTGATATTTTATTTTAAATGTATTTTGTATTTGAATGTAAGATTGAATAGTAGTTTTAATTGCAAATATGTGTTTTAGTGCATTTTTTCAAAAAATTATTTGTGTTTGTCACAAAATTACATGAAGGTGGATGTGGCTATTGATAACCCTTTGAGACATATATAATCTTAAGGTTGTCTACTTTCAAAAAATAATAGGATTTAGTGGTGACTTGCTTTTCATGGTGTGTAATTCCTACATTTTATAGGATGATACTTTTTTAACATTTCCAACTTCAAAGCAGATTTTTGCTCATTCCAGTTCTAGTAGTTTTCTGAAGATATATGCATGCAGGCAGTGGCGTAACTAGGAATGGCTGGGCCCCAAGGCGAACATTTGACATGGGGCCCCCCCGAACCGCCGCCCCCCGACCCCTCCCCCCGGACCGCCCCCCTCCAACCCCCCCCCCCCCCCCAAAAAAAAAAAAAATTGCATTCCTGCGCACACTATTATGTGCCATAGTGGCCCCTGCACACAGTATCATGTCCCATAGGGGCCCCTGCACACAGTATCATGTCCCATAGGGGCCCCTGCACACAGTATCATGTCCCATAGGGGCCCCTGCACACAGCATCATGTCCCATAGGGGCCCCTGCACACAGTATCATGTCCCATAGGGGCCCCTGCACACAGTATCATGTCCCATAGGGGCCCCTGTACACAGTATCATTCCCCATAGTGGCCCCTGCACACAGTATCATGTCCCATAGGGGCCCCTGCACACAGTATCATGTCCCATAGGGGCCCCTGCACACAGTATCATGTCCCATAGGGGCCCCTGCACACAGTATCATGTCCCATAGTGGCCCCTGCACACAGTATCATGTCCCATAGTGGCCCCTGCACACAGTATCATGTCCCATAGTGGCCCCTGCACACAGTATCATGTCCCATAGTAGCCCCTGCACACAGTATCATGTCCCATAGGGGCCCCTGCACACAGTATCATGTCCCATAGTGACCCTTTCACACAGTATCATGTCCCATAGGGGCCCCTGCACACAGTATCATGTCCCATAGGGGCCCCTGCACACAGTAGTATTCCCCATAGTGGCCCCTGCACACAGTATTATATCCCATAATGGCCCCTGCACACACTATTATTCCCCATATTGGCCCCTGCACTTAGTATTTTGCCCCATAGTGGCCCCTGCACACACTATTATATGTCCCATTGTGGACCACCCATGAACAATTATTATACTCTGGGGTCTTTTCAGACCCCAGAGTATAATAATCGGAGACCTAGGGGAGGATAGAAACATAAAAAAACAACGTTGCTTACCTGTTCCTCGCTCCGGTGCATGCCCGTGCGCTACTCCGGCCTTCTTCTTGTGCGGACCAGGCCGGCGTCACGTGATGCGGGACCGGCGTCGCGACGCAAAATGACGTCGGCTGACGTCTGGGACGTCAGCAAACAGGCCCGAGGCGCAGGAGCGGTAAGTGTATATTGTTTTTTATGTTCCCTCACCAACTCTGGGCCTCCGATTATTATACTCCGGGGTCTGAAAAGACCCCGAAGTATAATGATAGCAGGTGTTCGGCCCGCGGCCTCACATACCGATCCCCGCTCCTGCTCACAGCCGTCTCCGCAGAATCGGAAGCGCAGGCGGCCGTGAGCAGGACCTCGGGGAACGGTAAGTATATAGGGCCCGTTACCTGCTGGGGTTACTCCAGCAGATAACGGACTATAAAAAAAAAAAAAAAAAAAAAAACGCATCGGGGGCCCGCGGGGCCCCGTAATGTCCCGGGCCCTGTGGCAGCTGCTACCACTGCTACCCCGGTAGTTCTGCCCCTGCATGCAGGTGTAGGCCTTAGTGATATGAATGAACTCTGCATATATTGATCTCTTATGTTTAGGAGGTTTGGTGCATATAACTTTTTCTTTGGTTTCCACTTTTAGCAACTAATATACATTTATTTGATTTTTTAATGTTGCAATTTAAGTTTGATTTGTCCATCTCAAAACTGAAAATTGCTCTGGCTACCAGAGGTGCAAAATTTCCGGAGACCCCTGGCAGTGAAAGGGTTAATACAGGTAATGAGTGCAGAGTAGAAGGGCTTCTTAAAGAAAAAAAATTAACAGGTCTGTGAGAGCCAGAATTCTTGCTGGTTGGTAGGTGATCAAATACTTATTTCATGCAATAAAATGCAAATTAATTATTTTCTGGATTTTTTTTTTAGATTCTGACTCTCACAGTTGAAGTGTTCCTACAATAAAAATTACAGACCTCTCCATTCTTTGTAGGTGAGAAAACTTGCAAAATCGCCAGTGTATCAAATACTTATTTTCCCTACTGTATATGCATCTATGATATGCACATATAACATGTTTATTCAATCTGCTTTGTCTGGATATCTTTTATTTGACATTTTTTAGTACCAAAGGCTCATAACCTTAGTAAAATGAAAAATGCTTTGCACAGTCTTACAAGATGCTAGTCAAAATATGGCAACGGCTTTCAGAAGTGATCAGGCAGGCACTTTTAAGAATCACTGTAGTCATATGCAGCTAAACAGAAGGCACATGATGGATCCATCATAGAAATTGGGCTGCATTCATACAAATAGATCTTAGATGTGCAATTCTGACAATGTTATTATAGAATAGTCAGTTACAGTCACAGTGAATTAAGGCTGACTGATAAAGCCTTCTATATTTTCAGTTGTCATGTGGTTTCATTATCTGGTTGTTTCTGGTAGATAACCCCTTTCAGATTGAAGCTGCTGTGATGATTAGCTGATCAATGCAGTTTTGGCTACTAAGACCCCGTGATTCTGCAGAGGGCACATTACAGCCAGTCAGGCACTTCTGCAGCAGGTGAATTGTAATATTACATAGAGGACATTCAGATGAATAGTCTCTATATAATGCATGTCTGACAAAGTGCGGGTGACTTTTATATAGTGGCTCTCAATGCTGCTTATACAAGGAGTTCTGTGTGAGATGTCCATATGTCCTGCAACTGCTGTGTAAGCAAGAGCACTCCATATACCAATATAATATGCCCTGAGATTTCGTACTATGCAGTCATAGGCACTGTGTGTACCTTCCAATAGAACATGTCATAATTTAGTTTTATTAGATCCATATGTACAGAAAAAAACTTTACAACTCCATAAGATACCAGATGCACATCACACTCATAGTGTCCAAACGGTTCCAAATTATTGCTCCACAAAACTTAGATGGCATATGTAGGAGTGATGCATTTGCTTACATCCATCCTAAGACTAAGTCTAATCAAAACTCAAATTTCTGAGCAATAAGCTTCCAAAATTTAATATTTAAATAAGTATATACATAACGATTGTGGGAAAAAAAGAATTTAACAATTATTTTTGACACAAGGGAGTAAAAAATCTGACAACACAGACTTCTTGTCAGCTCAGTAGATGTAAAATTTGCTTTTCATGGTTGACTTTCCACTCATGGTTTAGTAATTAATGGCCATTTTTTTGTTGTAACACAGATGAATACAGTATTGCCTTCCATGTTAATTTTGTTCTTAAAAAAATATATATCTGCTGGTTTCTAAAAGCCCAGTTTGCATAAAGAACAATCCTTCACAATTTTCTGACACACTGTACTTCAGAACACTAAGGAGGAATGACAGGTGACAATTTGCCAGAAAGGGACTTCTACTCATTAGGGTCAGGTAAACTAGAAGCGATATTAAAAGAGTCAAAATACTTTATATTATAGATTGCTACAATAAAAAATAATGCAAAGTCAATAGCAGATCACAGACACTCTCAACTGTCCATTCATAGGAGAATGAAATGGCAGCTAAGATATTATCTGTAAAAATGTTGTATGTGTGTCTTACATGCATCTACCATTCTGCGTCTCTATCTCATTTTAGCCTGCCTTTTTTTGCTATCTTTCTTCTCTCTATTAATTATTTAATATAGGCTTCTCATGCTGCATTACTGCTTAAGAGCTTCCCCAGAAAATCTAATTCTATCAGCACTTCAGGGGAATTCAGAGAAGAGACTACACAACGAGAAAGAAGAAAATGGAGGTGGAGGAGAGCAGAATAAATAAGAAAGATGTTGGGAAGGCATGAGGGAAAAAAGCACTACATCAAACACGATAGATCAGCAGGTAGAAAAAATGGTTAACGTTGGCAGAAATATCAGCGGTGGGACAACCATATTAGGCGCATTGTGTAATATATGGCATAGGAATTACAGAACAATAGGCTTTAAGATTTATTTTTAAGTTCATAAAAAGAGAAAAAAAAACCTAGAGATGAAAAAAACAAAAATAAAGAAAAATAGATTAGAAATAATAAATGACAAATAGCAAGGGACAATTTGAAAGCTCCAAAATAAAGAGATACAGAAAAAGAGAGATGTAGGAAGATCTCCCACCTACTGAGTTCAGAGTATTACGATCACCATTAAAATCCTATTAAGCACATTAGAGTCTGCAGGAAATGTACTGAATTGGTTTTATTTTGCTTAGAGTTTCCTGAGCACATGAAGTCTGCTCACTGCAGATGATTTAACTGATGTATAAATATTACCTATAAAAGAGGATTTCATTCTGCCACTGCACCAAGTAACACCCTGTCCCATACAACTACCCAAAGTGGCAAATTTCAGAACAAATCACCACCGTGATTTATAACTGATGTATGTCTCATTTAGGTCCTGGAATACATTTATAGACAGTTAGAATTTTTGGATTGAGTACCAGCAGTGTTCTGTGCTATAAAATGGAACTGTGTGTTAAAAGGTGACAGAAAGGTCATAAAGCATTTCATTAGTAACAATATGCTACTTTTATCCATTCTATTGTCATTTACAAATAGTTATATGTGATAACACTATTATGTCAATGTTGACTTAAAGTGGTTGTCTAGGATTTATTTTATTTATTTATGGCCTATACTTATGATAGGCCACAAATATTTAATCAGTAGGGCACTGACAGCTGGTCCTCGCATGGATTAGCTATTAGGGTATGCATGTGGTCTGTGTACTAAGCAGTGCACTGAGCCAGAAGGAGATAGCCCTATGCTCTTTATAGTGACCAGACAATAATACTGCATCTTTGCTCCCATTTAAGTCAATAGATCTGCCATGATGGCGCCCAGGGTACAAAACTTTCTGCTTCCAGCTCCATACATTATGTAGTACTTAGACCGGAACCACCCCCAAACAACTGATCTGTTCGGGGGTCAGTTGTCAGTGCTTAGATATTTATTTAAAAATAGGCCATAAGTAAATGGAAACCTGAACAGCCACTTGACTGTCTACATGTTGGATGCGTTTACAAAATCAAATAGTTTAAAAATAAAATCCAGGAACAGGACAGTCACAGGAAGAATAACAAGGCATTGCACCAGTGTATGTGAGCAATAAATGAGAGATATCTACTTACAGGACACAATTCTAACCAAATGGACAAGTTAAAGAGAGTTATATGGGTAATAATAATTTTAGGGCACTGTACTCACTGCACCACATCAGAAAAGTTAGTATAATACACCATGATGCCCGAAATGCTGATGCTTACATTTTCACAGCAGTGTGGGTGGCCAGAAGTCTTGTCATTCTACTTCGCCAACTCTGCATCACATAACCAACACTACAATATTCCTGCTGCTTGTAAAGTGGGGTTGGTCATGTGACCTCTTCTCTGAGAGTCAGCAGAGGAAGTAGAGCTCAACGACTATAACACAAAGGTGGTAGTTTAGGGATCTCAAATAAAGAGACTGGTTACCCCTACTGTTTACTGCCCTTTCATAACAAATAAAGTAAAATTTAACAATGATTCGAATAGGCTGTTTCTGTTCTTTTTTTCGCTTTCAGAAACTTTCCAACATGAATAATATTGAGGAACTTATTGACTGGAAAACTTTATGCAGATATCACTTAATTTCAATTATAAAAAGCCGTAAAATTAAATGTAATTTAAAAAGTTTGTAAATGACCCTACTGTGTGCGAGTGATATGCTTTCCCCTAGGCAGGATCCCCCAACTTGACCTATGCACCTTGGCGCTATACACCCCCTATCCCTTTATGTTTGTGCTGGTTATATTCCTTTGCATTTTGGTTTACACTACTCTTTTCTAGTATTGCCATATGTACAATTTGCACTACTTATTGTTTATACTAATGTCATGTTATCATCTTTACACTGTATTTTTTGCTGTTATTCAATAAATACTTTTGAAACTAAAACGTTTATAAATGGAAGATTTTCTTAAAATCATAATTCATAAGTTAAAAAAGTTTACTCACCTTGAAAAGTCTCAATATATTGGCCACCATGATGGAAACAGAGCTAGAAGATGCTCCGATGACTCCAACCACCCTTTCAGGTTGAGCAATAATAGGATTCCCACCACTTAGACAGCGAACTTCTGCCCTATCCTTATCTATAAGTGGCTGGACAAAGCTCAAAGACTGCTCTAGAGCATGTGTATCTCGGGAACAGGTATCCAGAATTCTTGCCCCTAAGGTAATATTGGGCAAAAGGTCAGGATCAGCATTGATACGATCAAGGGCATACAGCATTGCCTCTAAGCGATGTATTCCCTTCTCTTTCTTGAGTTCTCCACACGCTCTGCCATCGCTTCCCCTTCCATGGACAGGAAAAAGGCCTCCCAAAATGAGGTCCCCATCTATCCTCACAGAATTCATATGTGGCGAACCCTTGGGTTTGGACCAACAAGTCCATGAACCTACAAGTACCAAAGTGCATACCATTACTGTAAACTTTGCCACATCCATAATGTAGTATTTTGGAAAACCAATAAAAGTCCTTCCACTGTAAAATCCCACTCCACAGTCAAATTGTCCAGTGATCTGTTTGTTGACTTAAGATGCCAAGGACATGATGCTATGCAGTTATTGCTCATCAAGAATCAGACATTCTAAAAGAAAAAACACAAAATAAATATATTAATAAGGATCTTTTTGTGGTCCATTGGGTTGGACTTTCCTTTGCACATTAAACATTAATGATAAATTACTGCTGTACAATATGAAAGAAATACAGTGAACTCATATGCTAAGGCATAGTTACAGTAGTAAGGCATAGTTACCTAATATAAAGTAGCATAAATTTGACTCATCCTGTATAATCAACCATCTTGCAATGTAAATGTTGATTTATATTTTTGTGCTTGGCATTTGCAGGTTAAATGTGTTGTGAGTCATCTTGATAAATGAACTCTCACAGTTTTTTCTAACAATGGGTATATAAATGATATTTCACCATATTTCTATTTTCTTGCTGGAATAGTAGAGTAACTATAAAGCACCAGAGCTGTTGATATTAACCAAATAAATGTCAGGATATATGAAATCTATAACCTTTGGATATGTCATCAATATCATATCAGTGGTACTGAATGGGACAGGCCTGCAAACTAAGCACAACCGCTATACAATATATGGCACTGTGTTTAGTATGCTATGAAAAGGCTTGTAGTGCTATGAAGATGCTGCACTCTCCAAACAGCTGATTCATGGGGTTCCAGGTGTCAATTTGATTTTGAACACGTATCCTAAGAATAAAAAACTCAGAGAAATACAAATACAATAATGTATTATATACATTCCTTAATTGCATCAAAAGTCAAAGAAATATTAAAACTACATTGATAATTTATTACTTTGGAAAATATGTACTCTCTCATGACATGTCAAAAATCCTCTTATAGTATGTTATAATTTCTTATTAATAAGACCCCGTGAACACGACCGAGTGTGCATCTGATGTGGAGCCAAGTTTGCAATGGAATGCACTCAGATGACATAATATTATACATTTACTTAAAGGGGGTTGTCTCATAACCAGAATATCCATACTTTCCATGTAGTATATGGATGGACTAGGTCTACCAGAGAAAGAGTTTTTAATTTTGTGGCTCCCATTTTGATTCATGGGGAAAGAGGTCTCAAGTGGGATCTCTATAATGTCCATATACCCTAAATATGACCATACACATTAGATGATTGTTGGTCAAACCCATCAATTTGGGCGAGTCCAGTCAACCATCTAATGTGTATGGGGCCCACCTGACTGTTTTTCAATGGCAAATGCTGGGGGAGATAAGGGTCAGACAGTTAAATTTAAACGTCCTGATCCTTTTGTTCTTGGTGAGAAAATCTGCTGCCACAGGTTTTTCCCTATTCAGGGCAAGGGCGTTTCACCAAGCTTGCAAGTGTATGGCGGGATAGGGAGAGATAGATGTCATTCAACTTAAACAGGGCACTTCCATTTCAACAGTTTTTGCATAAATTAACAGTGCAGGTGAATATAAGAAACTTTATAATATATCTTAAAGAGAAATGCTTCTTTCTCCTCTTATCAGGCTGTTTTCCTGCTACTCCTCTATTGGCTAAACTGCCTCACTCTGAAAATTCCTGCTCTATCCATCTCAGGATAGACTTTATATCTATAAAAGAGTGAGCAAGAAGTGCAGGAGATATGAAAAGACAGACAGGAATTAGGTTGATGCTGGAGCTAAATAGGAGGCTTCAATCACAACCAAAGCACTTTATTCACATCAATACACATCAGTACTTTTCTAAATAAGTCCTAAATATTTCTGAAACTGTTTCT
Organism: Leptodactylus fallax; assembly: GCA_947044405.1. Lineage (NCBI taxonomy): Eukaryota > Metazoa > Chordata > Amphibia > Anura > Leptodactylidae > Leptodactylus > Leptodactylus fallax. Next base: position 1,763,126 of record CAMRHE010000007.1, read on the forward strand.
GAGTGAGAGAGACAGTTATAGAGAAAATTCTCCTGTACTTACAGTGAGCAGTTAATGGCAACTAGTCTCCTCAGAGAGCTTCAAACTTCAGATATAGCACGCAGAGGGGGAAACTGCTAAAAACTGCATATAATGACCAGAAATAGTGTTACTCCTCATATACACAAACACAACAGCTTATCCTAAAACGTAAAAGGAAACAACAGGTATGCTTTGGACAGCACATTGTGACTAGTTGTTTTAATGAGGCACTTTTCTCATATGCCAAGTGAGATTTCCTGTATATCACAAATGACACATGCCCCCCACATTCACTCATTTTAAAGGGAAACCTTTTAAATAGTAAACCTGAGACTCCCATCGAAATTATTTATTAGGGAGTCTTTTAGACTGTTTGCCAAGCAGCTAACCAAATATGTCTGTGACGTTGCCCAGCAACATAAGTCACCATGTGCAGATGACTAATTCATATCGACACAGTGTCATCTCTTCCATGTCATTAGCACAGTATAGACAAGAAGACAATCACTCCCCAACACTAGATCAAAGATTTTCCAGTATATGTTTGACCATATCTGGAGGAAGCAAGTCGTAGTGTTTTTACCACTAGAGTTTTTTCTTCTTTAAGCATTGGTTTTTTTTTGTTTTTTTTTTTACTTATAGAAAAAACAAATAAACAGTATTGATATATTACAATAGATGTCATCTGCATATAAAAGGAAATCCAGGCACAAACTCAACTAAGATAAATAAGAAAAATTTCAACCCTTTGAGCTCATCCATCCATATCCATCCCTTTGATAAAGAACAAACTTTTGAAACTTTTTAGCTGTGTGTATATACTCAGTTTTTCTGCTTCCATTTTGTTACAGAGTATATGCATTTCAATCTCATCCTTTTACTCCCCTTTGCCTGGATCCTTTTTTACCAATGCATTCCCTTTTTCATTATCTATCTGCTCCTTCTCTTTTTCCCTCTGGCTCTCATTACAGATAATATTTCTTCTCTTTGTGTGCAGGGAGGGGCAGCTGCAGTATCTGCCCTGTGGCCCCTGATTACAGTGGCGGGCTATAGAGAAACAGTTTAGCTTACAATCTGCTTCTGACAGTACTCAGGACAAGATGAAGGTGCTGTGATAGCATTATATGTTTAAGGGAGGGAGGATTTCATTTCTCAGCTCTGGAATAGCAGAGGCAACTCCATGGCAGGAAACAGCTGACAGTGCCATGTACAAGAATACAATATAGGCACTGGCTGGGGACATTACAGAAAGTGAAAAAATGCAATGTATTCAGTTTATTTGTACTGAGTTTATTAATAATGACAAATTCTAGCAACTGTGGTTCCATGAGGTAAACTGTCCTTTTCTTCTCCTGAAGATCTATGGCCACTAAGACAAATTAATGTCACTCATTCAGCACTATTTTATTCTTGCATAAATTCTACAAAATTGACTTGTACAATATTGAGCATCAATGTCAAAGGAAAAAAAAAACAGAAAATGAAAATGATAGGCTTCTACATTTAAGGACTTTTTCATATAAGAACATGAAATTATGTTTAAATTTATATGTTATACATACTTCTACCTAGTAACTGTATAAGGGTTAAAAACCCTGTGCTTCAGCTTCCTGGAAACCACAGTGAAATTCTGTCTTTATCAGCTCTCTGAGGGATCAGAAAATAGGTTTCACCAAGGAGTGTCACCTTCTCAGACAATCTATCTATCTTGTAGATACAAAAAATAAGGGGGCAGTATTAAAACAACTTGTAAAATTTTTCTTGTGTTGTTTATATATTTATATGTAAATGTCTGATAAGCAACATAGATTGATAATGACAAAGCAGTATACACAAACTCTGTAGTTTTAATTACATGCGCCACTATCTGTGTAGTCAGAGATAATAGGGAAGATATCATCCTTGCTTTTTCTCTTGAAATGTAGGACCAAAAGTACAAATAGCGACACAATATAGGTGTAAATATAGTGTAGTATATCTGCTCCATTGTAATTTTAATTTTGTAAATTCATAGACAAATATGCTGGAAGAATATATTTTCTTTGTGTCTGCTATAACTCACAAGTGGGCACAGTATGACTGCATACAACCACAGAATTTTACATATGGTACCTATAGATGTGTATAGCGTAAGCACAAACTGTGGATATTTTCTCTAAGCTTTTGCAAAAATTTGGCAGAAAAAAGTGTGGCATGTTTCATTGAATGCCATATAATAGAGCTATTATGTTAATTGTTATACAGTAAATGACCATCTTTTGCATGTAAATCATGTCTAGCTTGGCTGTCGGGATCATTACTGGGTTAGAAAAGAGACACATTCTTTACTAGAGAGTATTACATAAGATTATATTAAATATATATTTCCCAAAAATACAAGTCAAATTTATGTGGTAAATGTTATGTTGCTTGCAAAAGGTACAGTATAGGCTATTGTCACAACTACTACAACAGAGATAATAATAATAATAATAATAATAATAGCTCCTCATAATTATCAACAATGATGCAGCTGAACAAGATCAACAATATGGCATTATTCACACATCAGTCAGTGTTTTGGACAGTGATATGTATCAGTGTTCATAAGCCAAAACAAGGAGTGGAGACTACACAGAGGTAAGCTAACATAAAAAAGATTTGCATCTGTTCTGAGTATTCAACCTACTTTTGGTTTTACAACCAGTGTTGTAAAGCTGCCAATTTTGTAGTGTGAGTTATAGTAAATCTGACAAACTGAGGCGTTCCTGTCCCAGCTGCCTAGATTCCCGTCCTGCTCCATCCAATTTCAGGAAAAGTGGCAAGGGGGGCCCAAAATGGAAAAAAAAAATCATAATTCTTGCACACAAAACAACTGTGCAAGTGATTTTTCATGCTTTGTACACTAGAAAACAGTGTCCAAGGAGATAGAGGGCTCAAATCTTCTACACAGACATAAATACCAATATATTAATTATTGGCTGCACTGGCATAAAATGTACTCAGTTTATTAAGAGGTGTCCCTGGGATGTCTCTGCATCAGAGTCTGAAATCTAGATTTTAGCCATACCTTAAATCAGTGAGGTGTGCAGTGACCCCACCATGCTCCATCTTCTTTTTTACAAACTGATATGAACAGTGCAAATAATGGAAAAAGGGCACAATTTTTGGCTTAGAAGTGGCGTCTGTGTCAAATTGTGTTTTTTTCACAACGAAAAACTGCCATACCTTGCATTACATATACCCACCGTTGGGTTAAAGGAAACATTTCTGGCTGTTTACAACCGCCACTAAGTAGACTTATTGCATGTTTTACAACTTTGCAATGGTATCTAGCAAACAGACATAACTTTACCAATTAACTCTACACTGACCAGAAATCCATTAAACATGTGAAGTGACCATGGAGCAAGGAATGAAGGTGGACTGGTTTGATGAATAATGTTTTCTTCTATATCATGTGGCTATAAAAATCTGGGAAAGAGATGGCACCAGGATGCATTATGCAAAGAAGGATCTCAGTAACATTGAGCATTTCACAATGAGGTGTGATGGTAAAACATCAAGAACTCATCTCACAACTTACAAGATCGGAGCCAAATTGGTGCCAAATACCATAGCTCAGCTGTTTTGACAGCACAAGAGTTACCTCTACACAACAGTGAGCATTTCATTTTAATATTATGGTTGATCAGTGTATGTCTATAGATGTATATTGAAATAAAACAGAGATCCAGCCAGTGTTATATTTTAAGAAAATAATCACAGCAGAAGTTTAGACACAATTATATATTAATTATATATTTATTACAATAAAAAAAAAACATGCTCATTACTATTTCATTCACAAGGCATCATGGGACCCCCTTTCTTGTGACTGCCGGGGACTGAACACTAAGACATCTATCCCAGAGACGTAGCTAGCGGGAGGGCAGGGGGTGGCAGCGAGTGCACACAAAAACTTCAACTGTATCAGCATCTGCAGAACATATGTATAATATGAGCCTGAGGCAGGAAATAGTCCCTGAATTATGGAAATCTTCTTGTGTGGTACCAGTTCCAAAGAAACCCCACCCTATGAACCTCAACGACTACAGACCTGTAGCACTGACATCCCACCCGATGAAGATCTTGGAGAGATTGGTTCTCACACATCTCCGCCCTCTAGTGAGCCCCGCTATGGACCCACTCCAGTTTGCTTATCGGCCGGGCATTGGGGTAGATGATGCCATCATCCATCTTCTGCACAGGGCTCTGTCTCACCTGGAGAAACCAGGGAACACGGTGAGAATAATGTTCTTTGACTTCTCCAGTGCTTTTAACACCATACAGCCCAGGTTATTGAGGGACAAGCTGGGCCTTGCTGGAGTGGACCACCACCTCTCCAACTGGATCCTAGACTACCTCACAAATCGACCTCAATACGTGAGAGCCCAAGACTGTGTGTCAGGTACCGTGATCTGTAATACGGGGGCACCTCAGGGTACGGTTCTCGCCCCTTTCCTCTTCACACTGTACACTGCAGATTTTAGGTGCAACTCATCCAGCTGCTACCTACAGAAGTATTCTGACGACTCTGCAATAGTAGGCCTCATCACAGATGATGATGACAGGGAGTACAGAGAACTGAACCAGCATTTTGTGGACTGGTGCCACCGGAACCACCTGAAGATTAACGCGGGGAAGACCAAGGAGATGGTGGTGGACTTCCGCAAAGGCAGAAGCCCTCCTAAACCAGTGGACATCCTGGGGACGGGCATCGAGATTGTGAACACCTATAAGTACCTGGGTTTGCTCCTTAATAATAAGCTGGACTGGGCAGATCATATGGAGGCCCTGTACAGGAAGGGCCACAGCAGGCTCTACCTGCTTAGGAAACTGAGAGCCTTTGGAATCCGGGGGACACTTCTTAGAACTTTCTTCAACTCGGTAGTGGCATCAGCCATCTTCTTTGGAGTGGCCTGCTGGGGGAGCAGTATATCAACCAGGGACAGAAATAAACTTGACAAGCTGATTAGAAGGGCCAGCTCTGTCCTGGGGAGCCCACTGGACCCAGTGCAGGTGGTGGGTGACAGAAGGATACTGTCCGTGGTGAGCTCCATGCAGAAGAAGAAGTCCCATCCCATGCATGAGACTGTGATCGCGCTGAGCAGTACTGTCAGTGACCGACTGCTCCACCCTAGGTGTGAGAAGGAGCGCTATCGGAAGTCTTTCCTCCCCACCGCGGTTAGGCTGTACAACCAACACCGACCTAAGCGGAGATCATTACACACAGAGAACTGAAATATCTCTCTGCCTGTTAAATCCCCCCCCCCTCTGCTACGTCCTATCTGTCTTTCGGCTATTAATGTAATGCCTCTCACCTTGGAACATTCCTGTACATGTTGTATTTGTATTTGTATCTGCTTATCTTATCTTATCTTTGCTGCTGTAACACACTGAATTTCCCCAATGTGGGACTATTAAAGGACTATTATTATTATTATTATTATTAGAACACCGTTGCAGTTGAAATGCATTGCTTCCTGTTCTGCCATACTATAACCTGTACATGTAGCAGTGTTGGGGTGAGCAGTCCCTCCTTCTGCATATAGCCTGTGCGCATCCACTATTTTCTTCCTAGTGGTACCATAGGAGGGGTCAAGGTTCCAGGAGGAAAGTAGAAGATGCACACAGGCTGTGTGTAAGAGGAAGTCCCGCCTGAAACCTTGACTGCTATTCTATGTTTCCAGTTGGAAGAAAATAGTAGATGTGCACAGGCTGTGTGCAAAAGGAGGCCAAGCCCACCACAACACTGCTCTGTAAGTACATTAAAACTATACAGTGCAACAGTATACGGAATGGTATGTGGGGGAGGGGAACTATAACCTATGGGGGGGTGCTATTAGCTCACTATTACAGTAATTGTGCCCCCCACAGGTAACACCATTACTTATGTGTGGAGGGCTATTATCTGTGGGGTGTGTTATTATCTCAATATTACAGTAATAGTGCTCCCCACAGGTAACAGCATTACTTATGTGTGTGTGGGGCTATTACCTGTAGGTGGGCACTATTAGGCCACTATTACTGTAATAGTGCCCCCCATAAGTAACAGCATTACTTTTGTGGGGGAGGGAACTATTACCTGTTGGGGGGTGTGCTATTACAGCACTATTACAGTAATAGTACCCCCCACAGGTGAGGAGGCTATTACCCATGGAGGGGGGCACTATTACATATGGGGTGGCTCTGCAACCCAAATTCCGTCCCCAACCAACACCACCCTCCACTCCCCACCGCACCGCAGAAAAATTGTCTTCACTGAAATTGGTCCTTGGTGCGAAAAAGGTTGGGGACCGCTTTAGACCACAGGCTTGTAGTGGCTTGCGGCTTACAGGTTCCCTAGCGACAATTAAGACGTCAGCGTCCTAGCACAGGCGGGTGCAATGACGCCGCTACATAGTGCGGCCTGAGGTGGGACATAGACGTGCCTGATACAGCAAGGAGAGTCGGCAGTGGCAAGTACAAGCAAGGGAATCTTAGGCAGGTGAGTATTATTATTGTTTGTTTTTTTTTGTTGGGGAGGGGGAGGCCTTAAAAATATTAAGGGTCAATAACAATAAGGGGTCATTAGGGAAAGTAGGAGCATTATTAGTAGAGATGAGCAAATTTCTGAAAAGTTCGATTCGGCAGTTCGATTTGAAGTTCCAAAAAAATTTGCTTTGATCCGAATTACTTCGTGGTGAATAAACAGCTATTTCCGGCCTGCAGAGAGCCGGGGTGGGCAGTAAAATGGCAGAAGCTCTTGGATGCCACGGTCATGTCTCTCTCTCTCTCTCTCTCTCTCTCTCTCTCTCTCTCTCTTTCTCTCCAGCACGGACAAGTTTTATTCATGTGGAAGGATCTGCTAACAAGCAAAGACACACCTACCCTATCACATCACTAGAGAACATCAAGTGACCGTCTGATGTCACAAAGGTCCTTGCTAAATATTCGTTACTGCGAAGCATCAGGAAATCCGGAATGGTGGTGAATCGAAGATTTCCTGAAATTCGGATCGAATTCCACTTCTGCAGAATCGATTCGCTCACCTCTAATTATTAATATAAGGGCCATTATTAATATAAGGAGCATTATTAATATAAGGGGGCTATTGGGAGGCAGTATTTAAGTAAAGGTGTAAGAGGGTATTGTGCTATACTAATTTAATGGGAATCTGTCAGGTCAATCTGGGACACTAAGCCACCCACCGGTCCTTATAGACGCATTAAAAATAAAAAACCTTTATACTTACCTAGATAAGGGTCTGATCGAAGGTGTTTGGTGCGAACGGTCTGGCTTATTCATGAGGCATGCCTCCTGGCGCCTGCACTGTTCTTCAGTGAAGCCAAAAATGGACACCCCGGCTTCACTGCGTAATTGCGGGGCATGCGCACTGAAGCCGAGGAGTACTTTTTGGGGGGACACGGGGGGCATTATTGATTTAATGGGGCATACAGGAGTATTATTAATTGTGGGGGCACAGGGGCATTATTAATTTAGGGGCACTATTAATTTAAAGGGTTGTGCTATGATAAATTTTAAAGACGGCAGCAGGCAAGCGTTATAATGTACAATCTCTCCTGTACCTGCACTGTGCTGTCTGTCACCGTTGCTTGTATACAGAGCGGCTGCAGAAAGTCCAACACTATATACTACTGTACTGTCGAGAGTAGTGATTGGCTGCAGCGGTCTTGTCAACTTGACATCAGTACTGCATCCGCTCCTTATACAAATAGCGCAGTGAAGGTGATGGTCGGCCCAGGACAGGGACAGAGGGGAGGATACAGGTAAGTGTCAGTGCATTTTTATTTACAACCTTGTCCTGCTGCCTGCTTTCATATTTCTGATCCCCAACAATCCCTTTAAGAGGCATTGTTAATTACATACATAAAATCAGAGGATTTTTATATCATGTATTTTATAATAGAGGGTAGCAGCAGGATGGGGACTTTGTATAGGCAAGGAAAATGTGGGTCACGTGTCTGGAAAAGTGAGGAGTCAAAGATGTCTGTGTTGCAAACTTTACAAGGACAAGTGGAAGAAGTGGTCTAGATGGAGGAGACGAGAAATGTGAAAGATTACAGTTAGAGAAGTCACCTGTAAGGTCACAACATTTCCTTGTACTGAATTTACTTCAACTGTATGCAGTGCCCTGTGTATAGCCAGTATCTATCACTCTACGATCACCGTATAGTGATAATATCGGTATACCAGGGTAGGGGGCCCACTTGGATATGTTTGCCCCCCCCCCCCTGCCGAATCCCTAGCTACGCCTCTGATCTATCCCCTTTACTGTGGATAGAAAATCAGTGTTATTAGTGGGAAATTCCCTTTAAGGCAGCAGACTTAAGACACACTTATAGTCATGTTTTTTGTGTTATCATTAATAAGTGTGATTTCAGTAGTGAAGCATCAGTGATTCATGACATTTTGAACATGATGAAGGAATGTTTTTCTTTTACATATACTGGTTACAGGTATTCTAGTTTGTATACATGGGCGTAACTACTGTCATAGCAGCTATATCGGCTGCTATGGGGCCCATAACCTTAGGCCAATTTTCACTTACCTATCCCTGCTCCTTTTCACAGCCTTCTCCGCTTAGGCCTCCAGGAGGTGCCACATGTTATGTCCCAATGTCGCTTCCTGATGCTCTTCAGTATCAGGACATAATATGCGGCGTCCCATGAGGCCTAAGCGTAGGAGGCCATGGACCCGGAGCAGGGATAGGTAAGTTAAAATCGGTCATTACCTGCTGAACTAATCTAGTAGGTAGCGGCCTAAAGTACCTCTGTGGGGACCTGTATTGGGGGGGGGCACTATATTGTGTGGGGACCCTTACTGTATTTTGGCCTGTAACATGGACTCTTACTGTATGGGGGCCTGTAACGGGGGACACTTACTGTATGTATGCCTGTAAAGGGGGCACTTACTGTATGGGGGCCTTTAATGGGGACAGTATACTACATGGTGGCCAATAAAAAGGCAATATACCATGTGTGGGATCAGTAAAGAGGACATTATACAACATGGGGGCCAGGGTGGACCCAGTGAAAAACTTGATATGTGGCCCCATCTTTCCTAGTTAAGCATTTGCTTGCATACAAGCTCTTTCAAAATAACTGTACTATTATGATACATAAAAGGTTATGAGATATCAAGCTTTCGAACTACAGTAGGTCCAATCCAAGATACAGAGGACATCATGTATGAAAATGACTACAAAGAAAATATATAGCAGTTGCCCACAGCAACCAATGAGATTTTTTATTTCATCTTCAGACCTGAACTGGAAAAAAGCAAGCCTACAATGTGATTGGGTTATGGGAACAATTACTCCCATGTTGTCTCCACTAGTTTTTATTCATTACACCCAAGAACATTTAAAAGGACATGAGGATTAGGTGCAGTGAACTTAATCTATTCGTATCTCTGTTTGCAATAGAAGGCGAGATGTACATTAAAATGACATACACTCAAAACCTCATTTTTTCTTATTAATGTATTAGAATGTTTTAAAGATTTTATTGCTCCATTGCATAGTTACATAGTAATTGAGGTTGGATGAAAACACAGGTCCATCAAGTCCAGACCCAGTATTTACCATTAACAAGTACCCTCTGTTTCCTATCACTGAGCCAGTTGTGAACCCAAATGCATATGTTTCCCTCAGTCCCAACATTCTCGTTTTGTATACCAACCTTTTATGTGGTACAGAATCAAAAGCCTTTAAAAAGTCCAGATACACCACATCCACACCCATGTCCAGTCTAGAACTGACCTCCTCACAGAAGTTGATCAGATTAGTCTGGTAGGACCGATTCCTCATAAACCCATGCTGATTGGGTGCTATAACATTGAGATACTCCAGGGTAGCAAGTCTTAGAAAACTTTTAAATATCTTATCCAGCAAAGAGGCCAAACTTACTGGCCTATAGTTTCCAGTTTTCACTTTCAGACCCCTTTTTGAATATTGATACAAAATTTGATATGTGCCAATCCTGTGGAATTAGATCCAGTCATTACTTAATCCTTAAATATTAGACATAAGAGCCTGTCTATCACCATGCATAATTTAGAACTGGAGGGTGTATGCCATCTAGACCCAGCTATTTCTCTATTTTAGTATTTTGAAGGCGGAGTTGCACTTCTTCTTGGGTTAAGCAGGTGACATTTAATGAAGAATTTACATTACTCTCTAATCATGTCTTTGGTCATTGATTTTTCTTGTGTAAATACAGTAGAAAAGAAGGCATTTAATAGATCTGCCTTTTTCCCCATCCTCCTCCACCATTACACCCAGGACCAGATTAAAGCAGGATTTTACGTACAAGCAAACCCCTACGAATTACTATTTTTATGCTCCTTTCTAAATATACCATACCCCTGGATATTTAGTTCAGTCACAGCTAGAGTCCAGCCATGTCTCACTTATCCCCATTATGTCATATTTCTCTTCCAACATTATCACTTCTAGTTTCTCCTTTTTGTTAGTGAGACTTCTGGATTTAGTAGACATACATTTTATGTATCTATCCTTATCCCTACTTTCCTCTGCCTACTGACTATCCTCACCCCACCCCCATTACACCTCCAGTGACATTACTTAGCCCTTATTCCATGTCTATATTATCTTGCCCTCTACATCTATTATTACCCTCCCCCCCAGTCCCTAGTTTAACCCCTAGTCCCTAGTTTAACCCCTTTCTGCTTCAGGCATTTTTGATTTTCTTTTCTGACTCCCCCATAATTTCTTTATGGGCAGCTTGTAATAGGGGTTAATGCCAGACAAGACTGGGAGCCTTCAATAGGCTCCCAGCTGTCATGGCAATGGATCGCCGAACCCAGATCTCATTCTCAATCCTCCCCAAAATGGCAGCGCCCAAAGCTGACCAAGGCGCAGCGGGCCTGACTGCCCATGATCAGTGCAGTCACTGATTGCGGACATTAGCCTCAGGTCTTTGCTGTATAGCGGTTGCCATATTTAAATATCCAACATCTGCTGTAATAGTATGGTAGATGTCGGGAAGGGGTTAAACATTCCTCCAACCATCTCGCCATCTTCTCCCCCAGCACAGGGTATGAGTTGCAGCCCATCCTTACCATAGAGCCCACAGCAAAGTCTCAGTTTCTCTAAGAACCTCAACCCCTCCTTTCTACACAGCTCTTGAGCCACTTAAAATGAAAAGTAACTAGGCAACTTTGGCAATATTCTTGAATAAAATTGTCCTATGATTTGTGTTTACAGCTCCTATGTAGGCTTATGCATTTCTATAATAAAAAAAATACAATCAAATTTTGCATAGTCTGATTCTGCACTCACACTATATTTGGTATGTTCTCCACTTCTTGCTAACCCACCAAATTTACATTGTTAAAAATTAGGGGATGGATGTTAGGAAGACTATAGAGTTTGTTTGCAACTTGTTACCCTGGAGACACATAAGTCTGAAGAAAAACTGTGGACACAACATGTTGGCAAACCTACTGCAAATTAACTTCATTCTAGAACCATTGATAAAAAAAAAACAAATGATGTGGTGGTGAAGATATACAGTGGGTACGGAAAGTATTCAGACCCCTTTAAATTTTTCACACTTTGTTTCATTGCAGCCATTTGCTAAAAGCAAAAAAAGTTAATTTTATTTCTCATTAATGTACACTCAGCACCCCATCTTGACAGAAAAAACAGAAATGTAGATATGTTTGCAAATTTATTAAAAAAGAAAAACTGAAATATCACATGGTCATAAGTATTCAGACCCTTTGCTGTGACACTCATATTTAACTCACAAGCTGTCCATTTCCTTCTGATCCTCCTTGAGATGGTTCTACTCCTTCATTGGAGCCCAGCTGTGTTTAATTAAACTGATTGGACTTGATTAGGAAAGGCACACACCTGTCTATATAAGACCTCACAGCTCACATGTCAGTGCAAATGAGAATCATGAGGTCAAAGGAACTGCCCAAGGAGCTCAGAGATAGAATTGTGGCAAGGCACAGATCTGGCCAAGGTTACAAAAGAATTTCTGCAGCACTCAAGGTTCCTAAGAGCACAGTGGCCTCCATAATTCTTAAATGGAAGAAGTTTGGGACGACCAGAACTCTTCCTAGACCTGGCCGTCCAGCCAAACTGAGCAATTGTGGGAGAAGAGCCTTGGTGAGAGAGGTAAAGAAGAACCCAAAGATCACTGAGGCTGAGTTCCAGAGATGCAGTAGGGAGATGGGAGAAAGTTCCACAAAGTCAACTATCACTGCAGCCCTCCACCAGTCGGGGCTTTATGGCAGAGTGGCCCGAATGAAGCCTCTCCTCAGTGCAAGACATATGAAAGCCCGCATAAAGTTTTCCAAAAAACACATGGACTCCCAGACTATGAGAAATAAGATTCTCTGGTCTGATGAGACGAAGATTGAACTTTTTGGCGTTAATTCTAAGCGGTATGTGTGGAGAAAACCAGGCACTGCTCATCACCTGCCCAATACAATCCCAACAGTGAAACATGGCGGATAAATATATTGAGTGTTTCAGAAGCAAAGTAAAATCAGAAACACTGGAGAAACAAAAGAAACAGGTGCATAACCTAACCCTGCAAGAACAGAAGGCTATTACTTCACTGAAAGAAAATCAGGATATAATAATAAAACCGGCTGACAAAGGGGGTGCAACAGTCATAATGAACACCTCAGACTATATCCAGGAAGCAAACAGGAAATTGTCAAATCCCATCCATTACTCCAAACTTGGAAGTGATCCCAAAGAAGCCTATATGAAAGAACTAAAGAATATGATCAAAAAGTTTCCAATCCAAGTCCAGAAGCAGGTAAAAGGGCTTATCCCAGAGGATCCCAGGCCGGGTTGCTTCTATATGCTTCAGGAGATACACAAAGATGGCAACCGTGGGAGGCCTATCATTTCTGGCATTGGGACACTGACGGAAAACATCTCGGGTTGGGTGGAAAATCTCCTAAAACCCCTTGTCATGGATACTCCAAGCTATATCCAGGACACCACCGACCTTCTTAACAGACTGAATGCCCTGGGCCAACTACCTGAGGGTACCATTTTGGCCACCATGGATGTGGAATCCCTGTATACCAACATTCCCCACAAGGATGGAGTTGCAGCATGTCGGGTACACCTGGAAAAACAAAACCTCCCAACAGAATCAGTAACGCAGCTCATACAATTCATCCTTAGCCACAACCATTTTACCTTTGGAGAGGATCTATATCTACAGTGAACGGAAACTTCAATGGGGACAAGATGTGCACCCCAGTATGCAAATCTCTTTATGGCAGAACTGGAAGGAGCATATTTATCAACATGCACCACCAAACCTATGATTTACCTTCGTTATATCGATGATATCCTTGTTATCTGGACTGCAGGTGAGGAGGCCCTACTTCAATTCCATAATGACTTCAATGACTTTCACCCTACCATCAACCTTAAACTTAGCTATTCAGAGAGTGAAATTCACTTTCTGGATACCACAATTTACATCAAAGACCACCGGCTACTCACATTGATATACCACAAACCCACAGACAGAACGGCCTACCTGAGAAACGACAGCTTCCACCCCAAGCACACAAGACAATCTATTATTTACAGCCAGGCTATACAATACAATCGGATTTGCTCCAACAAAGCAGACCTGGACAAGCACCTCCAGGATCTGAGGACGAAATTTCTCCGATTGGGATACAAACCAAAAGTGACGGACAACCAATTAAACAAAGCGGCAGCCATTAACAGAGACAGTCTGCTCACATATAAAGAGACCCAGAAAGAAGCCCGAGTGCCCCTAGTTGCCACCTACAACCCACAGCTGGAAATCCTACGAAGGATTGCCAAGGAGCTCCAACCTGTGCTACATAGGAACAAAAGACTCAAGGACATATTTCCAGTCCCCCCTCTCCTTTCCTTTCCTTTCAACAATCACCAAACCTGAGGCGTATTATTGTCCGGAGTGCCCTGAAGGCCCCAACTGAAAATAGCACTTCACCTTGCCTGAAAAACAGGTGCATGACCTGCAAGCACATCCACACCGCTGACAGTGTACCTATTCACTAAACACTACTTAAGGAGAAAAAGATGGCATTCAGGACAAGAGATAAGGAGGGGTGAGGGAAGTACAAAAGGAGCTGAGGCATCAAATCAGGCAAGGAAAAGCCAGTTATAAGGAAAAAATGGAAAAGCAAATGGAAAGAAAAGACATAAGGGGGGTCTGGGAGGGGCGTAAGTCAATTTCGGGACATAAACAGTCTGTCTGCCAGATTGAGGCAGATGTTAATTGGCTTAATGAACTAAACCTATTCTTCAACAGATTTGATCACACACCAGCTCCTCCCACCCCAGCATGTCCTTCAGCTCCCCCCACCACAATGACTTCACCCCATGCAGCTACTTCCCAACAGACCAGTAAATCCAGAAATCCGTCTTTATCTGACCACAGTCTGACCTTCACACGGGCCCAGGTGAGGAAGGAGATGAAAAAGATGAAGGCGAGGAAAGCCGCAGGGCCAGATGACATCAGTGCAAGGCTAATTAAGACTTGTGGGGACCAGCTGTGTGGTATAATTACATATATGTATAATATGAGCCTGAGGCAGGAAATAGTCCCTGAATTATGGAAATCTTCTTGTGTGGTACCAGTTCCAAAGAAACCTCACCCTATGGACCTCAACGACTACAGACCTGTAGCACTGACATCCCACCTGATGAAGATCTTAGAGAGATTGGTTCTCACACATCTTCGCCCTCTAGTGAGCCCCGCTATGGACCCTCTCCAGTTTGCTTATCGGCCAGGCATTGGGGTAGATGATGCCATCATCCACCTTCTGCACAGGGCTCTGTCTCACCTTGAGAAACCAGGGAACACAGTGAGAATAATGTTCTTTGATTTCTCCAGTGCTTTTAACACCATACAGCCCAGGTTACTGAGAGACAAGCTGGGCCTTGCTGGAGTGGACCACCACCTCTCCAACTGGATCCTAGACTACCTCACAAATCGACCTCAATACGTGAGAGCCCAAGACTGTGTGTCAGGTACCATGATCTGTAATATGGGGGCACCTCAGGGTACGGTTCTCGCCTCTTTCCTCTTCACACTGTACACTGCAGATTTTAGGTGCAACTCATCTAGCTGCTACCTACAGAAGTATTCTGATGACTCTGCAATAGTAGGCCTCATCACAGACGATGATGACAGGGAGTATAGAGAACTGAACCGGGTTTTTGTGGACTGGTGCCACCGGAACCACCTGAAGATTAACGCGGGGAAGACCAAGGAGATGGTGGTGGACTTCCGTAAAGGCAGATGCCCTCCAAAACCAGTGGACATCCTGGGGACGGGCATCGAGATTGTGAACACCTATAAGTACCTGGGTTTGCTCCTTAATAATAAGCTGGACTGGGCAGATCATATGGAGGCCCTGTACAGGAAGGGCCACAGCAGGCTCTACCTGCTTAGGAAGCTGAGAGCCTTTGGAATCCGGGGGGCACTTCTTAGGACTTTCTTCAACTCTGTAGTGGCATCAGCCATCTTCTTTGGAGTGGCCTGCTGGGGGAGCAGTATATCAATCAGGGACAGAAATAAACTTGACAAGCTAATTAGAAGGGCCAGCTCTGTCCTGGGGAGCCTCCTGGACTCAGTGCAGGTGGTGAGTGACAAAAGGATACTGTCCGTGGTGAGCTCCATGCGGGAGAAGAAGTCCCATCCCATGCCCATCGCGCTGGACAGTACTGTCAGTGACCGACTGCTTCACCCTAGGTGTGAGAAGGAGCGCTATCGGAAGTCTTTCCTCCCCACCGCGGTTAGGCTGTACAACCAACACCGAACTAAGCGGAGATCAATACACTCAGATAACTGAAATATTTCTCTGCCTGTTAAACCCCCCCCCTCCTCTGCTACTTCCTATCTGTCTGTCTGCTATCAATGTAATGCCTCTTTCCTTGGAACATTCTTGTACATGTTGTATTTGTATTTGTATCTGCTTATCTTATCTTTGCTGCTGTAACACACTGAATTTCCCCATTGTGGGACTATTAAAGGACTATTATTATTATTATTATTATTATTATTATTATTATTCCACAGTCACAACAGGTGCACAGAATTAGGGGGACATTTTCCTGCAGGTCATCCAATGTGGTGTATCTCATAATGTGTGTGTAATGTCCCACCACAGGCCTCTATGTGGGGGAAACGGGGCAGAGACTTAGTCAACAAATGAACTCACACAGATTCAACATTAATAACAGCAGAACAGATCTCCCAGTGGCCGCACATTTCTCCGGAGTAAACCACGCTATTGAAGATTTGCGGGTTGTGGTTTTAATGGGACATTTTAAGATACAGAAGGAGAGGAAAGAATGGGAATACAAGTTTATGCAAAAATTTCAAACTCTGCAATTTGGACTTAATATTCATGCCAGTTTCATGTCACACTATGTATGAACTGTGAGGGTCACAAATCACCAGCTCATTGCAAACAGATAACAGATCCCTCTGTCACGCACCACAACTTTCTAGATTGTTCATTTTTTGACCGGTTGTAAATAACTTCTCTACTTAGATTGCATTTTGTTTTTTTAAGGACTCTAAGATCCTTTGAAGGCCCATGTCTATAGGGTATAACAAATCTGTGAATTTTCAGTTTCTTGTATAACACCATGTCTGATGAAGGGAGCTAGCACTTCCGAAAGCTTATATACTATACTAAATATACTCAGTTAGCCTCTAAAAGGTATTGCCTGATTTCTTCACTCTTCCACTGCATCATTCCCAAGAAGACTCATGGCTGTACTAGCTCAAATGGGTGCTTCTACTCAATACTGAGCAAAGGGTCTGAATACTTATGACCATGTGATATTTCAGTTTTTCTTTTTAATAAATTTGCAAAAATATCTACATTTCTGGTTTTTTTCTGTCAAGATGGGGTGCTGAGTGTACATTAATGAGAAATAAAATGAACTTTTTTGCTTTTAGCAAATGGCTGCCATGAAACAAAGAGTGAAAAATTTAAAGGGGTCTGAATACTTTCCGTACTCACTGTACAGTACTGAGCAAATGATTAAGGCAGATATATAAAATATGCTGCAAAGTAAAATTGCTTTCAAAAACCGACGTGTTAATAGTTTATTTTTGCCAATTAAAAAATGAAGTGAATGAACAAAAGAGAAATCTAAATCAAATCAATATTTGGTGTTGCCACTCTTTGCCTTCAAAACAACATCAATTCTTCACATAGTTTTTGAAGGAACTCTTGGAGAACTAACCACAGTTCTTCTGTGGATGTAGGCTTGTTTAAATCCTTCTCTTTAAGTAATCCTAGAAAGACAAAAAATGCTGTTGAGATCAGGGCTCTGTTAAGCCTATGTCATCACTTCCAGGACTCCTAGTTCTTCTTTACAAAGAAGTTAGTTCTCAAAAACATTGGTTGTATGTTTCAGGTTGTCCTACTGCAGAATAAATTTGGAGTGATCAGACACCTCCATGATGGTATAAACTGTCTTCTGTTACAGCCAAATTTGAAGAAGCACCGAGAAACTGGCAACATTGAGGACCATAGACACAGTGGTCAACCAAGGAAACTTAGCACAGCAGATGAGAGATACAGTACATCATGCTTACTTCAAAATCTGACCAGAACTGGTCACCATGGAAGAATAGCAGCCAAAAAGTCTTACCTTTGACACGAAAGCAAGGCTAGGCATTCAACTATGCATGAAAACATAGTAACTGGGGAAGTGATGATATGGCCTCCACAGAACCCTAATCTTAACATCCTAGCCGATATCCACTGAAGATTAGATTTCTTTTTCATTCACTAACTTTGTATATAAAAATTAGATATTAACACTTCTATGTTTTAAACCATTCTTAAAGGGGTTGGCCACTTTCAGACCAATATTGAGAGACAAATGTTACGTAGCCTTTGTTACGTTAGTCCCAGCTTTCTGCAGGTCATTCACTAGGTCCCCCCGTGTGGTTCTGGGATTTTTGCTCACCGTTCTTGTGATCATTTGACCCATTTGATCTTGCGTGGAGCCCCTGATCGAGGGAGATTATCAGTGGTCTTGTATGTCTTCCATTTTCTAATTATTGCTCCCACAGTTGATTTCCTCACACCAAGCTGCTTGCCTATTGCAGATTCAGTCTTCCCAGCCTGGTGCAGGTCTACAATTTTGTTTCTGGTGTCCTTCCACAGCTCTTTGGTCTTCACCATAGTGGAGTTTGGAGTGTGACTATTTGAGGTTGTGGACAGGTGTCTTTGCTACTGATAACAATGTCAAACAGGTGCCATTACTACAGGTAATGAGTGGAGGACAGAGGAGCCTCTTAAAGAAGAAGCTACAGGTCTGTGAGAGCCAGAAATCTTGCTTGTTTGTAGGTGACAAAATACTTATTTTCCACCATAATTTGCAAATAAATTCTTAAAAAATCAGACAATGTGATTTTCTGGATTTGTTTTCTCATTTTGTCTCTCATAGTTGAGGTCTACCTGTGATGTCAATTACAGGCCTTTCTCATCTTTTTAAGTGGGAGAACTTGCACAATTGGTGGCTGACTAAATACTTTTTTCCCCACTGTATGTAAAATGTGCAGTGGAAATCCAATATGAAGCAATCTAAAGTACATATTGGACCATTTATTGGGAACTACCATTCCTACAAACATTTCTGATAATTGACTCCTATAAATGTACAAACGATCACCCAATGGGCAAACACTTGCATGCTAGTTGAATGGATTGTTCTATAACAATAGGCAAAATATTCACAATTATTAAACTGTATGGAGATGAACTAAAGATCTGCATCATTTAAATGCTGAAAAACAGCAGGCAATGATCAGAAACAAAAGTTCCTGCGAAATGGCCATTCCCAATCATTGTAGATGGGTTAGCCATGTATAGGAAACTTAAGTTTTGAAATAACAGTAAATATTGTATAGGTAAACTAACTGCTTTGTACCCTGTTATAAGGAGTCAAAGAGTGATGGGTGAAATCTAGTCAACATGACGTACTGGTATATTGTACGTGTATGAGAAGTTGGTATAAATCTTCATTTCTCTACATTTCGTTTCTAGAATGAAAGGACTCTATAGAAAATTCACACCCCTTGGCACTGATTATTTTTTGTTACTGTAAATCTGACACACCATGAGCAAGTCTTCACCAATATGATCTGAAGCATGAAATTCATGAGAACATTTATTCACTGTGTAAAAGAGGAAAACACCTTTACCAATCTCTTTTTACTGATCATTTGATATTTCCATGAAAGTAAATGGTAATGTCAGTGCGGGAGTTGCTCTTTGTATTGCCTCTCTACTTTGCATATGACATCCATGAAACCTAATAGGGCATATGGAAAAGGGCTGTCCTGAAAATCCCTTTCATAATTACATGCAATTCTAACACTAAGTTTATATTTTTTATTTCCCACGTTATGTATTATATAGTAAAATAAAGTTTTAAAAAGTGTACAGACTTTACTATTACTGAATAATACTCAGATCAAGCTACTGTATGCTAGATACAGTCACAGCAATACCATAAGCAGTAAAAGCACTGGTAAGAAATGCTCCCAGAATGCAGTCTGTAGACATTTGCATTCTTTTCCTGTTCCCACCACTAAACACAGCTCCCATGTAAGTAGCCACATATAAGCATATCAAAAACTAGCATCTCTCATAATCTACAGTCAGAGGATCAATCAGTTGTACATTAAACAGTGTGTCCATTCATTCTGTTGTAAGTAGACTACACTGTCATGAAGCTTAGCTGTAAAGGCTTGTGCCTAAAGGAGCTTGTATTAAGAAAGTAAAGGAAAAGCAAAATGTGTCGCCAATGCTCTTAAAAATAACAAATGGTTATTAAAAGTCTAGAATCTAGTATCCATACCTTTTTACAAGTCCTATATGACATATAATGTGTGGTGATTTTTTTCATTCTGCATTTATCCAAGACTCTGGAAAAATGTGATGTAGTATGCATGTATCTAATTTATTATTATTATTATTATTATTATTATTATTATTATTATTATTATTAATAATAATAATAATAATAATAATAATAATAATATATTAGATACTATCGTACAAAAACTTGTCATTTAGCTTTGAAATATCTAAAGACATCTGAACAAATTATGTAGACTGTCTGATTCTATTACTTGAAAACAGGATATTATAGCTGATACATTCGTGCAATAAATCTTCATTTTTAGCATGGCAAAACATATATTAGATATGTCCAAGACAAAATTGTTTGACAGCTCTCTAGAACCTTTTATTCTACACACTGTCCAAATATTCCATCTAAAGCCCAGCTTTAATAGGTAATATATCACTTAGTGTAACCTGGCAAGGAAAATAAATATTTATGGGCTTTTCCCTATTGAGGTAATGCCACTCTCCTACATTTCATGCTCTAGTGTAACCTAACTCCTTCCCCCCAACTAAAATGGATTTTTAATTGCCCACTGTGTTCCAGCTACTATAAATCTCTCTACTGCAAGAGACAAGGTCTGATTTTAATCAAGACTTCTTGCTGCCAACCACAGACTGGAGCAGTCTGCCCTAAAGATGTTAAATGGGTGCAATTCAGAGGAGCAGATGAAAATATTTAACGCACAGGAAAACATAAGGGGGTGGTGGAGGGGGTATAGGAGATGAGAGGGAGGGCTACATAAGATACTGGAGAGAGAATAAAGGAAATGGACAGGGAGTGCATGGGATAAATATGTGAGTGAAGACAGTAAGGATTGATGTGGAGACAGAGCGCAGCTTAGGAAAAAGCAGGTGGCTTAAAGCATGGAAAGATTTTGTAAAAGGAACAATAGGAGTTGAAAGTATAGTTATAAGGGGTCACAATAAGTAGGGCAGAAATTAAACTGAGATTTCTTTTCAATGATAGGCATAGAAAGACCTGCAGTCAGGAAGGATAGATTTATATCTGGAGGAATGATAGCTGCGCTTGTATGTATGTGCATAGCTAAGAGTGGGACTGTAGACGAGATAGATAGATAGATAGATAGATAGATAGATAGATAGATAGATAGGCATCAGCAAACGTAAAGAGGGGCAGCTAATAGACACTGTACATGTTTGGCACAGTGAGTCTTTCAGATCCATGTAAAATACCTGCATGTGACAGCCTTCCAGATACAAGCGCGCAGTGTAAAGCACATCTGCATTTTCACACTCATAAGCACAGGGGAGTCACATACATCTCTTGTGAATCGCATCTCCTTTCCTCCCTTTAATTCTATTTCACTTTCCATATTCTCTTTTTCCCTCTCTCACTTTCCAGGTGGTAAAGGATCCTATGATAATGGGATATAAACAGCATACTGAGAAGCCTAGATAAAAGGCTCTCTATCAGGGATATATAACTATGATCAGTCAGAAGCATTAGAGGAATCAGTGATATAATAACTATTCCACAGGGATAACTCACCAGCGTTTGACTTTACAGACCATACTCTTCAGTGGTCATCTTCTGTAAGAGGGGGTGGAGATACAGATGGATTTCCCCTTTTCCTGCAGCAGTTTAGGGGTTCTACGTAACCAGGAAGTGTCTGGATAGCCTGTGAGGATGTATAGTAGTCCAATCAAAGCAAGGGTGGACCGATAAACAGATCAATTACCCATAGGAAACAAATGGAAGTGACAGCCGCTTCCCTCGGGTCCTAATAGGTTAAAAAAAAAAAAAAAAAAAACGTTTTTCTATTGATCTGGAGCTGTGTAGCGACACTATAGCCGTCGAAAGGTGAGTTTCCCAGTAAAGAGCTGTCCATTACAAGGAGTCCTGAATGAAGATGTAATGGAGCTGTCCACATAGGGCAGTGCTGGAATGCTCATCAGTGCCGGAGACACTTGGATTAGTATCCTGCGCCTCACAGCGCACTCACTACAACCATGTCCTCTGATAGCTGGAGCTCCTGCACAGCTTACTGGTGTAGAACGGTAAAGGTCTTCTGCTCCCCCACCCTCAGGAGAAGAAGGTTGTCTACAAACCACCGCTGCTCCCTCTGTGATCTAGAAGCCCCCACCCTCCTTCTCCTCCTCTAAGAAGGCAGGTCCTTCCCTTCCAAGCTTTAGATTCCTGTACTCTTACACAACCACCCTGTGTTACCCCCTCCTCGCCAAGTGCTTATTCTCTACCTCTGTTATTGGATTAGGAGGCTGAGCTAGTGACCTGTTCCATCGTCATGCTGCTGCTGCCAAAATATGAGTGCCCCCCTCCCTCGCCACTGCCAGTATTGCTGTGGTTTACATCTGGTGCCAGAATGAGTATGGGTACCCCTACAGTATGGTAGCCCGAGAATTTTTGCTGCCTGCAGAGATCGCAGCTGCTTCAGTCACCTGCAGTGTGGAGGCAACCCAAGCTCTGCGCAGCTTATCACACGTTACAGGACGGATCAGGACCCCCGGGAGACAGGTCACAGCCGGGGGGCTGGGTGGATGTGTGGGAGATAGAAAATACAGGTCCCGCCTGTCAAATAGCAGCGGCTGATTCAATGAGCAAAATCACAGCCCTTATAGGAACGATCTATATGGTGTAAAATGTGGCCGAGGAAAGGAAGTGCCGGATGCCTCTGTACTAAGGAAGAATAAAATACAGGACTGGGCTACCCTTTCTCATGAAGAGATAGTAGACAAAAATTCAGAAGTATTGGAAGATAGAAAGTCATAGAGTCCCTTCATCAAGTATAATGAAACATATAGCATTACAACGAACAAGGGTTAAAATGCACAAAAACTGCTCAAACCATAGGTGGCTATGTAAAAATTAGAATAAAAAAATAAAGGGTTACTGTGTATGCAAGAGTATACAATCGTCCAGGACAATGTTGGATGTCTAGGAAACTAGGTAAACAAAGGAGACCAGAAATGAATGTGTGACAGATAGGAGGAGTTACTGCTGTAAATGACATAAAAGGCCTGCTAAAGTTCACACCAAGTTTTTTGAAGGCGGATTTTTGAGGCAGAATCTGCCTCAAAAAAATGCCCCCCAACTCTCCCATTTATTTCAGTGAGAGTCAGTAGCAGATTTGTTCTTTTAACTGATTTTTTCAGCTATACTTAAAAAGAAACACCAGGACCTATCTTGCAAAGCCCACTGAAATTAATTGGAGGCAGAAAAAAAACGCTAGCAGTTTATACAAAAATGGCTCCCAAAAAACAGCTGTTAAAAAAGCTAGCAGTTTTTTCTGCCTCCTATTCATTTCAATGCAGTTTGCAAGGCAAAAGATAAGTCATGGGTGACACTTCTTTTTTCCTCTGGATGAAAAATCAGCTTGAAATGAATGAGAGAGTTAGGAGAAATTTTTCTGCCTCAAAATCTGCCTGCAAAAAATCTGTGAGACCAGCGCAATGAGTATCAACTGCTGGGGAATAGACAAAGCTACATACTGTAGTGAGAGGGTAGGGTTGTGCAAAACTGAGTACAGGCTTATGGAAAGTTGGGTGTCAGCAAAATGTTAGCATAATGGTCCTGGGAGAAGTGTCCATGCTGTGAAATAAGGAAATAAACAAAAATGTATGCCCTATTGTGTTACCATTTTCCCAATGAGGCAATGCAAGGTATAATCTTAGACACTTATGCTTCAACAATTGTTCAACCGTTTTTTGCTATGATAATTTTAATCTGTTGTCTGTGCAGTTACACCTATAGAGTTGGTACTTATACTGTATCCAGCTGTTGTGTTTAAGAAAGAAATATGTTTGCTGTAGGATAATAGTTCACAATAGTGCATTAGTTTGACACTCATACACATTTCAATACTATTGCTCACATTTACTAAAACTATCCAATTGTTATATAGTGTAAACATAGACTCTGCAGCCACAAGATTTGCCAAATTTATCACAATGGTGCAATACTGTGTGATAGATTTGGTACATCTTACATCAACCTAGGCATTTTCTCCTTTTTAAGTCAACTCAAGTTGCAAAACTTCAGACCAGTAGTTTGGACTAGAAAACTTCCACTCATTAGTAATTAATCAGGTGCTTATTAAGACTTGTCAAAACCATGCCCCTTGTCTAGACACTTTGAAGAGTTTCTAGCAATGCAGACTCATGCGTTAGTTTTGGATCAAATTAATAGTAAATTTGTCTAACTGCCCGTGCTACCAGGAGTGTTTCCATCATGTCACATTCACCCCATGCACCATCTCCATTAGCCAGACAAAGATTGTATAATCTGAAATATTACCATATCATTATTAAAATGAGCTTCCTGGAATAAAGCATACTAAATTACCTAAAATAAATAAAATAATAAAATAAATCACCTAAAAGTCTGTGGTGCTCTAAGTCTACAACCTACATCTAGGTCCCAAGGAGGTAGGGACAAGACACACACACGGCACATCATTGGATTAAAGAGATCCTGTTCACTGTTTTTCACTGGATAATTTGCTTCAAAGAGAACTTGAAGTTTACATCAAAATTCTGGTGCAAGCACCATAGTCAATGTCAGTCCATGTGGGGTTTTTTTTTCCATCCAACATTCTGTGCTGATAAATAGGAGTCAGAGCTCTGTTTTCTCCTAATACAAGGCTCCAAATTTAATGAATTAACATGCAGTTAAATGAGTAAATTCAGCTTAGATGCTTACAGTATATTGCTTTATGGGAGTTCTCCATATTTTCTGTATAAATTGAATAAAATTAGCTCATAGGATCCCCCTAGTGGTCACTGCATGGGTCAGAATTATCATTTAAAGGGGTGGTGGCATTTGTACAACTTATCCCCTATCCTCAGTAAAATCTATAAGCTGTAGATTGGTCCCTTGTACCTTAGTTTGAATGGAGCAGAGCTTGCACATATCTGCTGTCACTTCATTCATCTCTATATGTATCTGGCTTCTCTTCAGCAGTCCCATAGAGTTAAACAGAGCCATGGCATTCCTGCATGACTGCTGCTCCATTCACATGAGCTACAAGGGACCCCACATACAGAAAAACTGAAGTATGTATGGTCTCTTTCGTTCACAATGTGTGCTTTCCATGTATGCCTACATATAACTTATTAGTAAGTCTGCATACAGTAAGCTCCTATGCTTCCCTTTAGTGGTGATGGTAGGCAGCTAGTATTTTATCATGTAACTATATGTACAGTACAGACCAAAAGTTTGGACACACCTTCTCATTCTAAGAGTTTTCTGTATTTTCATGACTATAAAAATTGTAGATTCACACTGAAGGCATCAAAACTATGAATTAACACATGTGGAATTATATACTTAAAAAAGTGTGAAACAACTAAAAATATGTCTTATATTCTACAGTAGGTTCTTCAAAGTAGCCACCTTTTGCTTTGATTACTGCTTTGCACACTCTTGGCATTCTCTTGATGAGCTTCAAGAGGTAGTCACCTGAAATGGTTTTCACTTCACAGGTGTGCCCTTGTCAGGTTTAATAAGTGGGATTTCTTGCCTTATAAATGGGGTTGGGACCATCAGTTGTGTTGTTCAGAAGTCAGGTGGATACACAGCAGATAGTCCTACTGAATGGAGTATTAGAATTTGTATTATGGCAAGAAAAAAGCAGCTAAGTAAAGAAAAACGAGTGGCCATCATTACTTTAAGAAATGAAGGTCAGTCAGTCCGAAAAATTGGGAAAACTTTGAAAGTTTCCCCAAGTGCAGTGGCCAAAACCATCAAGAGCTACAAAGAAACTAGCTCACATGAGGACCGCCCCAGGAAAGGAAGACCAAGAGTCACCTCTGCTGCGGAGGATAAGTTCATCCGAGTCACCAGCCTCAGAAATCGCAGGTTAACAGCAGCTCAGATTAGAGACCAGGTCAATGCCACACAGAGTTCTAGCAGCAGACACATCTCTACAACAACTGTTAAGAGGAGACTGTGTGCAGCAGGCCTTCATGGTAAAATAGCTGCTAGGAAACCACTGCTAAGGACAGGCAACAAACAGAAGAGACTTGTTTGGGCTAAAGAACACAAGGAATGGACATTAGACCTGTGGAAATCTGTGCTTTTGTCTGATGAGTCCAAATTTGAGATCTTTGGTTCTGTGCGACGCATTTTTGATGAATTACAGAGGTTATCTGTTTGGTTGATGACTTCTGAGTCACAGGGGTTCCCATCAATAAATTGATCTTATCCATCTTATTCTATGGAAGTTCTAAGTGAAGTTTTAGTAGCCTGTTGGATGCTGGATACTTTGAAGCTTTGCTTGGATGAGAGAAGCTCAGCAATAAGCTGTAACCTGTGGGGGAACCAGTCAGTAAGTAATCAGTTCACCTGCAGCACCATAACAGGGGGAATAAAGCATTGCATAGTTTATATTATAAACAATGGCCTTTGCATGTAAGGTACCTACAGAGTTGGATATTCCAGAGAGACAGATGTTCTTTGAGGCAACTCTCTGCTTTGGGTAATAGATGCGTTTATACAATAGCACAAATGAGAAAAAGGGTTCTTAATTTCTAATGGATCAAAAATTCATAATACAAGCAAGCAAAGATCCACAATTATTGTGATGTCTCTGCCTGTCCGGGTCTCTGCGCCACCCTCTGCTCGTACGCTGCGGCCAGTGGCGTAACTAGGAATGGTCAGTCCCTTTCTCTGATTTTCCTCCCCCTGGAGTAAGGGGTGTAGGGAAATGTAATCCACTGTCCCTCAGCATAAAATAGCTGATGTCTGCTGTAGTGGGTCCTGGCTTGGCATTAACTGCAGCATCTGCTGTATGCAAAGTGCTCCTTGCAGGGGTTACACTTGGATGGTATAAAATCTGAATAATTGGAACGCTCTTACCCATTCCAGATGAAGGATGTCATACTCCTCCTTTAGGACCACAAGTTATCCAAATGCAAAGGGAACCAAGGATGGGAGCAGGAGATTGACCCTGTCCAATGGATGCTCCTCAGGGGATTGTTAGAAGATCAATTGAAATGACCAAGCATAGCAGAGTCCTAGTGCGGGAAGCTCCTGACGGTCCCACTAACCCTGGTTAGTCAGTCTCACCACTGTGAGACTGAGTTAAGTTTTATTTGTCATATAATTGCGGATCTTTGCTTGCTTGTAATAGATGTGTTTGATGAATGCTCAAACAATCCCTTTAAGCCACAGCAGCTTTATCAGTTGTATAAACACAGAATATTCTATTGTGAATTTAAAGTGTGACTCCTTTTGTTTGTTTTTTGCCATTGTGTCAGGGGGTGTTTGGTGAACATTTTTGCACTATAATTTATTAGCCTATATAACATCCTTTTTAATGGACATCAGGCTGTAAAATTATCCTTAGCAACCCTCTAACTGAGTTGTTGCTATGGAAAGTCTGTACACATTTGTATTGTGAATATGCAGAGCTGAAGCATTTACCAAAGGGGCAGATGGTCACTTCAAATTCTCAGCTTTCATATGCTGCCAGGATTGAAGTACTAGCTATAACAGAACCTGAGATATCACTAGTTATAAACACAAACATGAACTGCTGTATATTAAGTTCAAATTCCTAACTATGTTTTAACTAGTGATATCTATAATTTTTTTTAGGTTCAATCTTGGAAGCATATGAAAGCTGAGGATCTCAGCTTTCTTGTAGTACCAGAACCATTTTTATAGGTGGTACAAAACTGGGGATATAGCCATTTATGTATTATCCACCCTTTGATAAATGCTTGAGCTCTACATGCTGCATTGAGTACTTGAGTATGGACAGAGTCTCCCTGGTAATGCTTCATTAGAGCATTGCTAATGGGAATTTTATAGCCTGTTTTCTATTAAAAGGAAGTTTGATAGGTTAACCCTTTAAGTACGCAGGGTAGTTTGTACATATGCTCGGCAACTTTTTTCATATTTTCCCTCCCCGTCTTCCAAAATTCATAACTTTTTTATTTTTCTGTTGACATATCTATGTGAGGGCTTATTCTTTGTGTGATGAGTTGTACTTTGCTACCATTTTGTAGTAGACGTAATGTTTTGATTAGCTTTTATTTATGTTTTTTGGGGGTCCATGTGAAATAACACACAATTCTATAATAATTTTTTGCATTTTGTTTTTACAGCATTCAATCTGCATTAAAAATGACATGGCAGCTTTGTCCGGTGGGTCATTACAATTACAGAGATACCATATTTATATTGCAATACAAAAAAGAAACAACAGGTGATACTGCTCCAGCTTAGGCCCTTTGCAGATGACCGAGGGCTAGATCCATGTGCTATCCGTGTTTTTCACGGATTGCACACTGACCCATTCATTTGTATAGGCACATGCACACGACCATGTTTTTCACTGATCAGTGTGCGAGCCGTGATTCTGTGCCGCATCAGATAGAACAGGTCCTATTCTGTTCAGTTTTGTGGAACGGATTTGCCCATAGAAGCCTATGGGAGTCTAAAAACTACTGTAGGACGGCACACTGATGTACTCAGTGTGTCATCAGTGTGCCGTCCGTTTTCGTGGACAAGTTAGGGATATAATTAGATGTCTCCTGTGTTTTTTTATGGTGGATCCACAAACTAGGATCACACACTGATGGCACACTGAAGACACTCTGTCCGTTTTTGTGGACCTACTTCACTCATGCTGAAGAAACACTGAAGACACTCTGTCTGCAAAAACTGAACACTAATTACTAGTTTGCTGAATGCAAAATACACACGGTCGTCTGCAACTAGCCTTACTTTGTAACGGACTAGATACGCACTAGGAGTGTTTAAACAGGTGGTGCTCTTCATCCTTAGTATGTATACACAATGAAATATCCACAAAAAGTAAGTATGAGAAAAAGAAGGGGGCACTCACCAAACACCGAATCCTAAATAAGTTACGTGCCACAGGTCACATGACATCATGTGAGGCTTGAGAAAACGCCTGTGGCGCGAAACGGTCGTTGCCTTATATGCATATGCTCTCTCCCACACTGCAGCAATTTCCCTGGGCCCCCTGGTTGCTGTGATCGCTATTTTAGCGACTGGCTTGTCCCGAAATTCGGCTGTGTAACACAGCCGAGAGCCAGAGTAAAGCTCCTGTGCCCGCGGCATTATGGTGCCGTACTAGTATGGCACAGAATGGGAAGGGGTTAATAAAGTATAGTCTCCTATCACTCACTACCTCCTTTAGTCTCTCTCAATGGTCCTCCTTTGCCACCCACACAAAGGGACACACACTGGACCTCATATTCACCTGCCTCTGCTCTCTAGTCAACCTCTCTAACTCTCAGTCCACGCTCTCTGACCACAACCTGTTGACATTCTCTGCCCTCTCCTCTGTAACTGACCCTCCAACCTAAACCAACACGCCCCCGCAGGAACCTTAATCGCCTTGACATCCACACACTCTTAGACTCTCTCCAACTGCTCGCTGACATATCCTCACTCCAGGACGCAGATACCGCCGCTGACTTCTACAACACCACCATCACTGCTGCCCTTGACTCTGTGGCCCCTCTCACTAACACCAGAACCCGGCCGATCAATAGGCAGCCCTGGAACACTGACCTGACTAAAAAACTGAGACGTGCCTCACGGGTTGCAGAATGCCTCTGGAAGAAAAGCCACTCTCAGGAGGACTTCCTTAGATATAAAGAGGCAATTCTCACATTCAAGAACGGACTCACCTCTGCAAAGCAGGTCTACTTCACCACACTAATATCTGCCCTATCCCGCAACCCCAAACAGCTATTCACTACCTTCAACTTTCTTCTCCGCCCTCCTGTACCCCCTCCGACATCACTTATCACAGCCGACGACTTTGCCTCTTATTTCAAAAGCAAAATCGACACCATCAGAGACAGTCTCACCCTACACCCCCAACAACCACTCTATCCAACTGCTCGGTGCTCTTCATCTTTAACCTGTTTCTCCACCATCACTGATGAAAAGCTCTCCACCCTAATCTCTAAATCCCACCTCACCTCCTGCACGCTTGACCCCATACAGTCAGACCTCATCCCCAAACTCTCTGAAGTCATTACTCCTGCCCTAACCCATCTCTTCAACCTATCCCTAACTAATGGATCCTTCCCTACCGCCTTCAAACATGTTACCGTCGCCCCTATACTTAAGAAACCATCCCTCGACCCATCCTCTCCAGCCAACTATCGCCCCATCTCACTGCTCCCGTACACCTCTAAACTGCTGGAGCAACATGTCCACTCCGAACTATCCTCCTATCTCTCGTCCAATGTGCTCTTTGACAGACTACAGTCAGGCTTCAGACCCCATCACTCCACAGACACTGCCCTAACCAAGGTCACTAATGACCTTTTAACTGCCAAAGCCAAACATCACTACTCTGTCCTCCTCCTCCTCGACCTTTCCTCTGACTTTGACAGAGTCGACCATTCACTCCTGTTAGAAATGCTTTCATCCCTTGGCATCTCTGACCTGGCCCTTTCCTGGATCTCCTCATACCTCACCAACCACACATTCTGCGTCTCCCACTCGCACACCACCTCCCCGCCACGCCATCTTTCTGTAGGTGTCCCCCAAGGCTCCCCTAGGACCCCTCCTGTTCTCAATCTACACCCTAGGCCTTGGCCAACTCATAGAATCCCATGGTTTCCATTACCATTGCTATGCTGACGACACCAAAATATATCTCTCTGAAACAGACATTACCTCCCTGTTGTCCAGAGTCCCAGAATTTCTTGCAGCTGTAGCCTCCTTTCTCTCCTCCCGCTTTCTCAAACTCAACATGGAGAAAACAGAGTTCATAATCTTCACCCCTCCACTCACAAGCCCCCTACCTGACCCATGTATCAAAATTAATGGAACCACTCTCACCCCAGTCCCACAAGCCCGCTGCCTTGAGATAACCTTAGACTCTGACCTATCCTTCAAGCCGCATATTCAAACCCTCAACACCTCCTGCTGCCTCCAACTCAAGAACATCCACCGAATCCGCTCCTTCGTCACCCCTGAAACTACAAAGATGCTAATTCACGCCCTCATAATCTCCCGCTTAGACTACTGTAACACTCTTCTCCATGGCCTCCCAGCAAACACTCTCGCCCCCATCCAGTCCACCTTAAACTGTGCTGCTCGCCTACTACTCCTCTCCCCCCGTTCTTCATCATCCGCTCCCCTCTGCCAATCCCTTCACTGGCTACCCATCGCCCAGCGAATAGAGTTCAAACTACTAATGCTGACATACAAAGCCATCCACAACCTGTCCCCTCCATATATCTCCGACCTAGTCTTCCGCTACCTGCCCGCACGTAACCTCCGATCCTCCAAAGACCTCCTACTTCGTTCTGCTCTTATTCGCTCTTCACACAATCGTCTCCAAGACTTCTCCTGTGCATCCCCCAAACTCTGGAACTCATTACCAAGACACATAAGACTGACCCCCACAATCACAAGCTTCAAGAAGGCCCTGAAGACTCACCTATTCAGGAAGGCCTACAACCTCCAATAACGCTACTGTCACCATACCACCACCTGAACAGCCTCTACCCCCACCTTCTGTCTCTATCCCTCTTCCCTCATAGATTGTAAGCCCTTGTGGGCAGTGCCCTCTATCCCACTGTGCCAGTTGGTCACTGTTGGTATTATCTGTTTTGTATATCTTGTGTACCGTATGTAAATCCGCAAATGTAAAACACCATGGAATTAATGGTGATATATAAATAAACAAGAATAATAATAATAATAATAATAATAAAAGTATATTACAAAAATGTTTACAACACACACTCCAACACAATAGCAAATAAATAAATAAATGGGATTTATACTTTAATGAATGAATGCTATCCTTTATTAAAAACTAAAATATAAAAACCTCATTGTTGGTGTCTTAATACAATCATTTACTCATCTATATATCTATACTCATGTATATGCTTGTTCTGCTGTTACTGTAATGCCGGCCTTTTTTTCTGCTGTTGTTGTGTTGTGCGCTAAGATGTTATAGCTAAAAATCAATAATAAGGTAAAATATTAAACAACAACATACAATAGAGTGAGCAGAGAGAGAGAGAGAGAGAAAAAAAGAAAGAAAGAAAGAAAGAAAGAAAGAAAGAAAGAAAGAAAGAAAGAAAGAAAGAAAGAAAGAAAGAATGAAAGAAAAAAAAAAGGAAGGAGAGGGGAATGTGGTGAATAAAAGATGAAAGTGGAAAAATGAGAAAAAGGGGAAAACATAAGTGAACTCAGGATTTGCAACATACAACAATCAGTAAAGTGTGAGATATTTAGTAAAGTATGTGGTTCCTCTGCAAATTGCTGTAGTGCCAAAAGGATGTTAGCCTAACAATGCCCTTCCGCATTTTATCCTTAAAGAAAGCAAACACAGGATTGCCTGGGCTAATTATGGGGGAGCTTCCGCTAATTATATAGTGCCACGGGCAATAGAGAGAGCATTAGGTCAAGAAAAAAATGAAAGGAGAAAAGGCATAAAATATGTGTTCATTGAGAGATTGATTCTGGAAAAGGAAACAAATACCAAGACAAGCTCAAAAACTTGACTGCCAGAGCACATGGAGTAGGTTACACTTCATTGACCCCTTCAGATATTTATATACAATATGTTCTGATCATTAAATATTCATACAGTTTGAGAATAGGGAAGATAAATGGAGTATATTAGAGAAGGGTAATTTCATTGGGAAGAAAGTGAACAGGAAAACAAACTACAGTTCTTAGGTTGATCATACACGATACAGCCCGGTACAACCATAATATGTTATCTGCTTTCTTGTTTAATTAAATTGGACTGCAATAAGACATGTGGTCATTAACACAAATTCAGCAAACATATATTAAATGAGTAAAGCATAAATGACAGTCATCCATGATTATACATATACAGTTTTCATTTTTAATAGATTATGATAGCTATATGTAGCTATATAGTTATAACAACCATCTTACTGTCTCACAATGTGCAAAACCATAATATCTAACTCTAGTAAGTGAGAAATCAGTTCCGTGGCTGGGAATGTCCAAGAGCTGACTGAGGGAAAGATGATCATGTCTAGGGTGCTGCCTTAGCCAGGACAATGACTCAGATATGGATGATCCAAACTTGCTGCACAAGAAACTGGACAGTTGAGGTGCAAATTATCCACAGCGGCCACCTCAAATGCTCCTACCCACACAACCAGTACTCTACCATTAAAGGCTATGACTTCGACATGGTGAAAGGGAATCCCTCTCAGACAACTTCAGAAACACTAGCACATGACATATTGTACTTGTAGCAAGTCATTATGTCCCACAGAAAACAAATGTATTTGGGAGTAGAGGCTTGTAGTAGTGGGGCTCCTTCAATTGTAGACAATGTATGACTTGTAGGTATATTATTCGTACTGATACATTTTTCGATTCATCTAGATGGAAAGAGTACAAAATTGTACACAACATCAATTGAAACACTGAAGCGGTCATTTATTTTGCCACTTGCCCATGCCATCTCATTTACTTGGGAATGACGTCAAGACCTTTAAAAGTGCGTATTTTGGAAAATGTGATTAAAATACGAGCAGCAGCCAATGCTCAAGAGTTGGAGAGATTGCAGCTGATTCCTCGCCATTTTCGAGATTTTCATCCCAGTGGATTTAAGGTACGTGGTATCGATAGGATCTGCTTGGGATCAAGAGGTGGTGACATTAGAGAGGCATTATTAAAGAGAGAAGCCAGGAGGATAGTCCTCTTAGATACGGTAGCCCCATCAGGCCTTAATGAAGCCATCAGTTTCAAACCCTTTTTATCTATTCATATCGTGAATTTTAGTTTATGGATTATGCTTATGTTTTTTATGTTTCCTTGTCTCATTTATGTTGTGTCTTTGTTTATTTAGGTTGGGGTTTTCTCACATATTGTAAGGGAATTGCCAGTTGAGCAATTCCTCAGTGCTGCTGCAGAACCCTGGGGGGAGGGGCACAACAAGACAGTGAGCCCTAAAGCTGAACTCCCCCCCACTGTCCCTGGGTAACTTGCCTGATCTGTCCTAATCGACAGCCAGCAACTGGTTGACAGTCCCTACTTAATATAAGTGGAAACACAAAACGCAGACAGGACGAACAACGAAAAGGGAGGTCAGAATCAAAATCCAAGAGAATAGTCAAAGACAAAGGTAAGTTATAGGAATACAAGTAACAAAACAGCAAGGAGTAAAGGCCAGTACACAAAAGCAATAGCAAGCGCCAATGTGAATGTGAGCAAAGAATAAATAGGATGGAAGAACCCGCCCCAGACTTGATAGGACGATAGACTGTCAATCACACAGGCAAGGCTGAGGTTAACTATTTGAGGAGCAGAGAGAAACAAAGGTGCAGGAGACAGGTGTGGTAGAAATTCAATTATAGACAAGAAGTACTAGGACAGTGTTCAAACTGAGCAAGAAGAACCCTATGCAAGGAATCAAACTGAACACGCCTCCTTCGCCTCAGTGTGCGAGCGGAGCGTTGGCGCAGAGACCCGGACAGGCAGAGACGTTACAGATATTTACATCTGAGGTTGATGGTTTGACTAATTGACATCCGATGGGTGTTTTGGATGGATTCGTGGTCCATGCATGGATTTTTCAGAGTTTTTATACTGAAAATTTTGGGACTCTTATGTTTTACCTATATATCTATTTACAATTCATTGAGATATTATTACTCACATTTCATTTTGCTTTGAGATGTCTTTAGTTTTTTTTGTGTTATCATCCCCTTAATTATATATTTTCACTTTATTGGATTGTGTTTTCTCTTCATCCTCTTACGTATTTGGTACACATCTCTTAACTTTTATATGTATATTTTTTTATATATTTGATGCATATTTACACTACCACTATTTTTTGTCTTGCTTTATGGGCTTCTTTTTATACATAGAATGTCCTGTTCATATGTGCATATTGTTGCTTGAATTTACATGGAGTGACATATTTTTTATGTTGTCTATCATATTATTTATCAATTCTTCCATGGGCCCATTTCTAGACATAGAATGTTCCGCTTTAATATACACATAACAGTATATTATTACTTGAATTCATATGAACTTATGGCCATTCCCTTTGCTGTTTATCTTTCAGTATACCATTCATTAGATCTTTTTACATATCTGTGATACACTTGAGCGCAGACTGCATATGCACTGTCAACTGTCTGTGCAGTGGCGCTCAATAAATGCCAGCCACTGGTGACTGTGTTACTGCACATACGAGATGATGTCATTGTGCTATCTGTGATGACGTCACTCTCTGGCGTTGGGCATGAGCGCTGTATGCACGGAGGGTTTGTTAACATGGCGGTACTGCACTTTCTCAGATGTTTCCTATCTTTGGTAAGTTTTCCCCTATATATACCCCGTCCATTATAGTTATTTCCTGATGAAGATCTAAGGAGTGAAACGCACGTTGAGGTGGTTTTATTCCATTGGGTATTTGACTTTCATCATGACTGCAGGTATTAAGTACATCATAGTGGTACATCTTTGGTCACAAACTATTTTAGTAAGACTATATATATATATATTTTTTGTGGTCTCCATATTTTTGTGGTTTATTATTCTATTATGTGACAGTGGCTAAATTCATGATCATGTGAGTGGCCCTGTTGATTTCATTCTACAGTATATGGATGTTTTATCTATTATACTAGGGTTTTCTCAACTCTCTCATATATAATGCATGGCTATAAACTATGTATTTACACTTTACCACTTATGAAATTTGCATTTATTTATTGGTCTTTTTGATTGTCTGTAGTGTGGAGTAGTTTTCTGTGTCACGGCTTATTCCATCATGCCAGGTTATCTTGTTATTATTTGTGTTTTGTGATTATGTATTTATATCTGTAATAAATTATATTTATATATTTTTGTAATTTGTCTTTGGTGACCTAAAATTTCTCAGAAACTGCTGATCTACTACAACCCCAATTCCAATGAAGCTGAGAATTTGTGTAAAACATAAATAAATACAGAATACGATGATTTGCAAATCCTTTTCAACCTATATTCAACTGAATACACTACAAAGACAACATATTTAATGTTCAAATGGATAAACTTTATTTGTTTTTTGCAAGTATTCACTCATTTTGAATTTGATGCCTGCAACACATTCCAAAAAAGCTGGGACAGGGGCATGTTTACCACTGTGTTACATCACCTTTCCTTTTAACAACACTCAATAAGCATTTGGGAACTGAGGATACGAATTGTTGAAGCTTTGTAGGTGGAATTCTTTCCCATTCTTGCTTGATGTACAACGTCAGTTGCTGAACAATCCGAGGTCTCCGTTGTCATATTTTGCGTTTCATAATGCGCCACACATTTTCAGTGGGAGACAGGTCTGGACTGCAGGCAGGCCAGTCTAGTACCCGCACTCTTTTACTGCAAAGTCATGCTGTTGTAACACTTGCAGAATGTGGCTTGGCATTGTCTTGCTAAAATAAGCAGGGACGTCCCTGAAAAAGACGTTGCTTGGATGGCAGCATATGTTACTCCAAAACCTGTATGTACCTTTCAGCATTAATGGTGCCTTCACAGATGTGCAAGTTACTCATGCCATGGGCACTAACACACCCCCATACCATCAGAGATGCTGGCTTTTGAACTTTGTGCTGATAACAATACGGACAGTCCTTTTCCTCTTTGGCCCAGAGGACACGACG
Source organism: Leptodactylus fallax (assembly GCA_947044405.1). NCBI lineage: Eukaryota > Metazoa > Chordata > Amphibia > Anura > Leptodactylidae > Leptodactylus > Leptodactylus fallax. Next base: position 1,799,756 of record CAMRHE010000007.1, read on the forward strand.
TCCATGATTTCCAAAAATAATTTGAAATGTGGACTGGTCAGACCACAGGACACTTTTTCCACTTTGCGTCAGTCCATCTCAGATGAGCTTGGGTCCAGAGAATCCGGCGGCGTTTCTGGGTGTTGTTGATATATTGCTTTTTTGCATGGTAGAGTTTTAACTTGCACTTGTAGATGTAGTGACGAACTGTGCTTGCTGACAATGGTTTTCTGAAGTGTTCCTGAGCCCATGTGGTAATATACATT